>CP126203.1:602857-1205714 GCA_030272155.1 Tetradesmus obliquus
TTTGTATACGTTGTACCATATATACTTAGTGGAGGCCTCGCAGCTTGTGTGGGTGTGCATTTGGCGTTTACACAGTGGCCTGGTCCATGGACCGGCAGGTGCGGCTCCCTGTTGCTGGGCAACAAAGAATTTGAGGTTGCTTTCCGTACCTGCAGGAGGCGTCATAGCTTGTGTGGGTGGGTGGGTGTGCATCTGTGTTTTACACATGTGTGCGCACAGCTACCGACAGTATGAACTTCTTATTGTCTGACAATGATGTTCTTGCGCTGCACTGCTCTGGCACCGTATTGCAACCGCAGAGCGAGCTGCAGCGCAAGCTGGCAGCGCGGCAAGCCAAGCTGGTGGGCGATGTGCGCAAGACAATCCGCGGCGTGGCCCGCAAGCTTGGAAGCTCCCCAAGCCCAAGCAGCAGCAGGCCAGGCACTCCCAAGATCAAAGGCGCTGCTGCTGCTGCTGCCAACGCTGCAAACGGCAACGGCAGGGCGTCACCGGCTGACTCTGCTGCTGCTGTTGAGGGGAATGGGAATGGGCGGGTGACGCCTGCTGCTGCTGCTGCTGGCGGTGCTGTTGATAGGGTCAAGGAGCTGATGAACGTGCTGCGCTCCAAGTGAATCTGATTGTGAATTTTTTCAACTTCAAATAATAGTTTGGAAGTAAGGAGTAGTATTGGTGTGAAGTTCTGCGTGTGCGAGGGGCATGGGGCGTGAAGTTTGGTGTGGAGCAGGGAAGTTCACGGTGCGAGAAGTGTGAGGTGTGTCGCGTGGCGAGTTACGTGATGCAGGCAAGGTGTGAGAAGTGTGAGGGGAGGGCGCGGCGGGGTTACACCTGCGCGGGGTTACACCTGCGCTTACGGTGGGAGGGATGTATGCTACTCTAGCTGTCTTTTGCCTGTTGCACCATCAGCTGCTGGTGTTGCGAGGGCTATGGGAAGCTCCTGGTTTCTACCACAGCCTGCAGCACACCTGCCATTCTCTATCGCTGCTCTAGGCGTCCTTTTAAGTGCCGTAGCTGCAGTGAATGTCGTTTGCTGTTGACTGGAGTGTTTGAAGCGTCATGATGGTGCAGCGCGCAGCAAGAGGGTGGTAGTCGCTGCGTCCAGAGGTGCGGCGTCGCCACAGCTGCTGCTGCTAAGTTGCCCGTGCGTGGGGCACGCCGCGCGCGCCCGCGTTCGCGCAGTTTTGTGCTCGGTGTTTCGTTGTGTGGCATTGTGTGTGGTGGTGGTGGTGTGGTGTCTGCGTCAGGGCATGGCTGTGGAGCGTGTGCTGCGCGGCAGCTGCAACGGATTCAGGTGTGGGTTTTGGGCATGGGTTTGGGGAATCGGCTGTGGCCGCAGTAGCCGAGGCAACAGCAGCGCACCGCGTGTTGTTATGCTGTGTCAGCTGTGCCGGCTGAAGCATGCGCTGTGCTTGCTCAAGCATCAGCTGGTGTTGCTGAAATGCCAGCTGCTTTTGCGGCCAGGTCACTGGTCACAAGGACAGTGTACGTGCGTCAGTGCTTGGGTCTAGTACTATCATGCTGCGTGCAGTTCAAACCTTCCAGCTCGTTTGCTGTAAAAAACCACAGCAGAAGAGCAACAGAGAGCGAGCGGCGAGTTGTCCGTGGTGTGCCTAGTTGCAGGAGTGTCAAGGCACATATGCGCTGTGTGGCATAGTCAGAGACACACATGCTGTCTGTGCCAATCGTTGAACTGTTTGGAACAGCTTTTGACTGAGAGGCAGTAAGAGCTGGCATGCATAGCTGTTGTGCTTGGGTCTGCGCTGCATTAGGTCATGTTGCAGTTCTTTTGCGGCCAGAAGGTAATGGCGTGACAACCTGCACAGCACAGCAGGCGTGCGCGCTGGTTTACTGGCAGTGCAGTGGGTGTTGGTATTGTTGGGTGGCGCTGCTGGTGTCTGGCCCTTGTAAGCGCTGCTGTTGCACCTATTTCAATGCTGCGTGAGTGCTGCCTGTATCTGCTGTGTTTGCTGCAGCGCTGCGCTGCTTCCGTGCAGGGAGCGACAGGCGGTGCTGCTGATAGGACATCAGCGCACCAGCCAATTGTGGCTTGCAGTGGCGTTGGAGTGTGTGCGATGTTGACTGTTGTCAGCACCCAGCAATTATAGCTGCTTGCAGCAGTGGCATGCTAGTGATGAAAGCAGAGTAGTGAGGTGTTTGGAGCAGAGTTGCAGGAGGCACTGAGGACACGGTCAGAGCAAGTAGTACACATTTCATATGAGTAGAAGGGGTGCGGGGTGGCCTGTGTTGCGGCAAGCGTTCCGATGTCCTTTGTGCGTCTTCAGGTTTCTTTCTTTGCCCTGATCAGGGTTTATCATGATACCAGGCAGCGTTCAGTCATCCTGCGGGTGTATATTGGCGCCTTGCGCTCCTTGGTTGCGGCTCATCATCATGTTACCCATCAAGCCATAGCATCAACGCCATCGGCCCCGCGCTCCTTGGTTGCGGCTGTTTGGTTGCCCTGTTGGTTTTGGAATGGTGTTCACTTTGGCTGACATCCGTATGACTGCGCATCCTGCGGAGCAAAAACAGTCCTGTGTATTTGTGGTTTGCCAGCTTGATCCATTCAGTATGGTGTGACTGTACGCAAGCACCATGTTTTGCGCGGTACTCTGTAACTTACAGTACTGAGTACATGTACGTCTTGTCTTGCCCTGTGCATACTCAGCATGCCGCAAGCTGGCATATTGTGGCTAGCCATTCAGCGATGCTGCGATCAGCTCTTGTACAGGCGACGCAGACCTACGCGGCAGCAGTGGCAGGATTCACACATTAGCCGCCCCATTGAATGCTTGAGTTCAACACATAGTGACCAACAAAACGTTGCCAATATAAGCCCTGCACAAGCACAACGGATGCAAGGGACTTCCACTGACTTCTGTGCTGCCGATATGAAGCCCGCATGCTACCCGCTTCCGCTGCGCTGTTGGTGTGCGTCCAAGGTTTTTGATATCAGTGCCTCTGCTCGGACTGCAAACAGGCTGCTGATGCCCAAAACACACCGCTAGCTTGCTTGCTGTCTAACCACAAGTAAATACATGCACTGCTTGGCTTGCTGAATGCGGCTGCTGCTGTGCATGGCGGCAAAAGCCGAAACCACTGTGCACAAAACAAAGAAAGAAAGAGAATACCTGGACACAGCACGACATGCCCGCGCCTGTGCCTGCACAAACACGCCCGCGCCCAACACAGCACGCATGTGCCTGCCTGGCGACGCTGACGCAGCAATGCTATACACCAAACTTGAACCGCACACCAAGCTGAAGCGTCTTGCCCCTCGCACGACAGAAGAGAGAGAGGGAGCATGCAACAAGGACAGCCCGTCACATGAAAGAACCACGCAAAACCTGGCCGCCTGCAGCCGGACTGTGCTACGGCGTTGCAAGCAACTGCACCTCTGCACCACCCCACTCTGCCTCAGCCGCAAAGTGAACTTCAGCAGAGAAACGATGCTTCCAAGACAGCTGAAACCAGCTTGACCCGCACAAAAAGGAACACAGCCAATGCCACGGCGACGCCCTGAAGCAATGCTGCTGCAGCTGCCGTCAAAACCAGTGCCACCTGCAGAGGCGCCGATCAGAGGCAAAAAGCGCAGCCTCCAGCTGTCAGCCAGAAAATAGCCTTGTTCTTTGCTGCGAGCCAGCTGCACAGCTAGCTCGTCCGCAGTACGCACACCACCACATCCCCACGGCGACAAAACACAACACAGCACGCGCAGCTGCAGCAGAAGCACCAGCGGACTTCCGCCGCTGCACTCCGCACACTGTGCTGCCTTGCTCTGGCCATCCCTCAGCTGTGCAACCAGAGCCCAACTGGACGGCCAACCAGCCACAAATTGGGATCGGAGGTTGCGCGACCCCAACTGCTGCACACTTGACATTGTGATCCATCCGCCAGCCTAGCCTATCCATCTTGGAAGCCTACGCCACACGAATACCAAGATGTTGCACTGCCAAAACCGTCAGCGCCAGCCGTCCGCCACCACCACCACCACCACCACCACCACCACCACCACCGCCGCTGCCTTCATCAACAGCCAACACAGCACAATACACTGCTGCTGCTGCTGCTGCAGACTTCAGCACAACAACTCCAGCATACAACCCCTCATGCCCGGCCATCAGACTCGCCCCTGCCCCCTGACCTACCACCACCCCTGGGGCCACCCCTGCCTCCCCTGCCACCCTCTCCAAGCCTAGATGGTCCCCCTCCCATGCCTCCAGATGGGCCGCTGCTGCTGCCACCGCCGCCGCTGCCGCTCCTGCTGCCGTCCATGCCTCTACCCTCACCGCGGCCCTCGCCACGCGGCTTGCCCCTGCCGCCTTCTGCGTAGCCACCTGTTTTCGCAGACAGCAGCACAACAAGAAGCAAAGCTTGAGACAAACAGTTTTGAGTTGACACATGTATCGGCCGAGTGGCCCTCGCCACACGGCTTGCCCCTGGCACCCTTCGCAGGTAACCGCCTGCACAAAAGATTACGCAAATGGATCACATCAGCATCAGCATCAGCATCCGAAGTGCCAGCCCCTGCCTCCCTCAGCGTAGCCGCCTGCACAACAAATGGGCCAAATGAATGACATCAGCAATAGAATTAGCATCCGAAGTGCCAGCCCCTGCCTCCCTCAGTGTAGCCGCCTGCATAACAGACGAGGCAAAAGGAAACATCATCAGCAATAGAATCAGCGTCCGCAGTGGCAGCCCCTGCCTTCCTCAGCGTAGCCGCCTGCTGCCGCATACACAGCACAGCAGCACAATCGCACGTGTCAGCAAAGCTTCAGACATACAGTTAGGGTTTGATCAAGTAGCAGCCTTGCAGCATGCCACGGCGGCAGCACCAACCACAGAGCAGCAAGCCAAGCTGACGCCACGGGCCCTTGCAACAACCCATCCAGCCGCCGCCAAAGGTCCGCCGCTTCTCACTGCCTCGCCTACTCCATATGCACAAAACTAGGAACTCCCTGCCGCCCCTGCCGCTGCCAGGCGTGATCATAAACGCGACACCACTCAAACAATAAGACATATCTCACCTGGCCTGCCGCCGAATGCGCCGGTGGATCCCGAGCGCCGGAACTCCCCACCCCCTGCCGCACGCCGCCCCTGCCGCCGCCAAACGAGGTCAGTATATGCAAACACTAAAGAAAAAAAAAGTACAGCCCACCGGGCCTGCCGCCGAACGTGCCCGTGGACCCCGAGCGCCGGAACCCTCGGCCGCCCCTGCCGCAACTAAACATTGTCACAAATGCAACACAACCAAAACAGACAAACTATAGCCCACCTGGCCTGCCGCCGAATGCGCCGGTGGACCCCGAGCGCCGGAACTCCCCGCCGCCCCTGCCGCCGCCACACGTGATTCAGCACCAGAAACAAAACAGTTTCAAAAGCACGCACCTGGCCTGCCGCCGAATGCGCCCGTGGACCCTGAGCGCCGGTACTCTCAACCCCTCCGTCACCAAATGTAAATCAGCACCAAAAACCAAACAGGTACTACACCCCTGGCCTGCCGCCAGATGCGCCGGTGGACCCCGAGCGCTGGAACCCCCCGCCCCCCTGCCACACGCCGCCCCTGCCGCCGCCAAACAAGGTCACTACATGCGGACACAACAACGAAATACCAGAAAGTTTTACCCACCTGGCCTGCCGCCGAACGCGCCGGTGGACCCTGAGCGCCGGAACACCCCGCCGCCCCTGCCGCCCCCACACGTGATTCAGCACCAGAAACAAAACAGTTTCAAAAGCACGCACCTGGCCTGCCGCCGAATGCGCCGGTGGACCCAGAGCGCCGGAACTCTCCGCCGCCCCTGCCGCCGCCGCGGCCGTCTCCGCGGCCGCCCATGCCAGCCGCCAGGCGCTGCACCTTGGGGATCTTTGGCAGCACAGATGCGGGCGTACCACCTAAAATCAAGCTGCGCTTCTGGTAGTCCGCTAAAGCCTGCGTGGAAGCAGCAATGCAGCACGGCAGCAAGGTTGAATTTGGGGCAGCATGGAAGCACCTTGGGGATCTTGGGCAGCACAGATGCGGGCGTACCGCCCAAGATCAGGCTGCGCTTCTGGTAGTCCGCCAGGAGCTGCACGACAACAAGGAAGAAGTGCAGCAGCGAGGTTTAGAGCAGGTTTAGAGCAGGTATTACAATTGCTGAGGCAGCACACCCCACAGGATCATACTGCACTTCCAGTAGTCAGCGAGCGCCTGCAGTCAAGCACAAAAGAGTAACACGGCCGCCCATGCCAGCCGCCAGGCGCTGCACCTTGCGGATACACTGCCGCCCATGCCAGCAGGTGCTGCTGCTGGCACCTTGGGCAGCATCGCGGCAGGCACGCCATCAAGAACGAGGCTGTGCAAGGCGCCATGCACGCCGTGAGCAGCAGCCTCCAACTCTAAGTTCAAGCGAGCCGTGTTGCATGTTATGTGTACTTGTTACTTGCCAAATATAACATGTCATATGCCCGGCCTCACCTTCTGAGCAGCAACCTCTGACTCAAAGTCAACGTATGCCGTGTTGGTGTCATGCGTGCGGCTGGGGATCACCAGGATGTGTGCAATGGGCCCATACACCCCAAACACTGACTGCAGCTCGTCACGTGTTGTGCTGTTGGGAATGCCACGCAGGTAAATGCCCGCAGCTTCACTGCCTGCTGACTCCCCAGAATCCTGCTGCTGCTGCTGGGGCTGCTGCTGCTGCTCGCGCGCGCCAGCGGCAGCGGCAGCAGCAGCAGCGGCGGCGACTGCAGCTGTGACTGATGCATTCTCGCTAGCAGCAGCTGCGGCTGCAGAAGAAGGCTCCGGCCAGCCAGCAGCAGCAGGCTCATCAGCAGCAGGTGCTGCTGCTGCTGCTGCTGCTGCTGTTTCTGCTGCAGCCGGGGCTGCTGCTGCTGCTGCTGCTGGCGCAGGACTGCTGCTGGTGGTGCTGCTAGCTGCAGCCGGCGCAGCGGCAGCAGCGCCTGCTGCTGCTGGTGCTGTGCGTGCTGTGCTGCTGCTTGCTGCTCCTAGGCGGCCTAACTTGACACGCTCGGCATATGACAGCGGCTGAGGCGGTGATGTGTTTGCTGGCTCTGCTGCTGCTGCTGGTTGCGGCTGCTGTTGCTGCGGCTGCTGTTGCTGCTTTGGTTGCTGCTGCACAGGCTGCTGCTGCTGCGGTGGCTGCTGGGGTTCTGCTGCTGGGGGAGTTCCCGGCCCTTGATCGCCTGGTGCTGCTGCTGCTGCTGCTGCTGCTGCTGCTGGTGCTGCTGCTGCTGCTGGCTGCTCAGCAGGGGGTGCTAATGCTGCTGGAGCTGCTGCTGGCTGTGCTACTGCTGGTGCTGCTGCTGCAACCTCTACTGCTGGCTGGTATGCAGCAGGCTGCACAGTCGGCTGCTGCTGCACAGGTGCTGCTACTGCTGCTGCAGGATACAGCGCGCCTGCTGCAGCTGCTGCTGCTGCTGACTGTGGTTGCACCAGCGGCTGCTGCTGCTGCTGCTGCACAGGCGCTGCTGGCACAGCTGCTGCCCGAGCTGCTGCGTCTTCTGCTGCTAGGAAGCCGTTTTCACCTGCTGCTTTGGCTGGTGCTGCTGCTGCTGCTGCTGCTGCTGCTCCTGCTTCTATGGTTTGGTGCAGGCACAGAATGTCGTTGAGCACGAAGAATCCCTTATCCTGAGGGGCTAGGAAGAAGATCTGCGTGTAGCGGCGCTCAGCAGCCTGCAGGAGATGTCAACAACAGCAGCATCACACATTAGCGCCATCGGTTACACCAGCTGCTATTCAGCAACAGCATCCCCCCAGTGCCACGGGCAGCTAGCCAGCAGAGATAAATTATGAATCGAACATGCCAGCTGTGATGTTTGTGCAAGCAAAGCCAGCAAGACATGCATGGCAAGCCGCAACAACAGCGCACCCATCCCGCCTGCTGCTGCTGTTGGGCTAGAAACTGCTAGAGCTGCTGTGCAGCGTGGCTCACCTCGTTGGGCAGCACCAAGCGGCCGTCAACCTGCAGCAGCACGCCAGACTGCAGCGAATACTGCGCCTCTGAGTGCTCTATAGTGATCTTGGCGCCCTGCACTGTGCTGTTCACCTTCTCCTGAATGTCCTGCAGGACGCATCGCAGCGGGCTTAGGGCGTCAGCTTGCTAGTCGGGTAAAGCAGTTCAGATGTTCGAAGGCGATCACACACCTGTGTGGTGGACACCGTCGTTCTAGTCTCTACCCCGCCGTGGTTGCGGAGGACAAGCGTGAACTGGCTCTCCTCCTTGTAGAAGCGGTTCAGATACTTAGGATGCTTGGCAAGGACTTCATAGTAGCGTTTCACGAACTCATTTGCGACCCATGCTGCGTCTGGTTTCGGCCCAGGCCCAGTGCTGCTGCCGCCGACGTTTGCCATGGGTAGAGGGTCTCAGCAAGCAAAAAGCGATTGATGTAACTCAGATCAAAAGACGTGCAGAGCCTGAGACAGCCAGTCTGCCTAGATCAGAGACACAGATGCTGCAACAGGACTCGTGCGCGCTGTGAAGGCGTGGAAGACCAATGCGGCTGTTGTGTCTTTAACACACGGTGCGGAAGCGTGATCAAACCTGAAGTTCACGCGACCAAGCCAGCAGCAAGCGTGTTTAACAGTGGGGTACAGCACGAGCAGCTGCGTCTATGCGTGCCCTGAATATTTGCTGTGAAAAGAAGTTATAATCAATAACAAACGGGATAAACGGTGTGCACAGGTCCAAAATCATGGCGAGTACTGTAGTGCCTACTTTCCAGGGCGCTGACAGCCTGTAGTGCACGACCTTTTCACCACCCCAAAGGATGGAGGTGCTGAGCAGTGACACCATGCTGTATGATCAATCCTTCAGGACGATCCCCACGATTTCATGACTGATTTGCTGCAAGCTGAGCAACCGCAGGTACAGCACCAGCAGATGACGCAGTCAACAGCCTTCAAGGCTTTGTCAGGCTGTTGCACCAGACTATGGCTGGCAGTGAAAACTGCCAGAACGCCCAGCACAAACATAAAACCTCAACAACGGCAATTACACTGCGCACAGTGCATGGTGCAGCAGCGCACACGCATGCCTGTGCCAACCATGTCTTGCCCAGCCTGGGCCGCCCAGGCTGAGCGGCTGCCCAGCAGATCACAAATCCAAATAAAGTTTACTGCGCACAGTGCATGGTGCAGCAGATGCAAAATGCGTTCAATGTGCTGATTCTCGGGCCATGCTGTGCAACGCCAATTAGGTAACGCATCAGGTATGCCAGCATGGCGTTGCTGAGGACTGGTACAGCCACTCCCCGTCATGCCCGCCCTCAGCGCTCTGTACAGCTCTTGCTCCTCACTAAATGGCCGGTACCTCTTCGTCAGCATGCACCGCACTTCTCCCGGAGCTTCATGCAACTGTGTAATACCAGAAAACGACGAATGCTTTTTCCAATGCACAAGATGCGCCGGCGCACTCAATGGCCTGTCTTGCACTTGGCACCAAGGCCCTCCACGCTGTTTCTCCTTTCCACAACTGTCACTCCTCGTTGTCCCCGCCCTCCTGCTCCTCGCTGCCGGGCCGGTACACATCCCGCCTCCGTGCGCTGTACTTGTCCCGAAGCTGCCTGCAGGGCAGCATCATCACCATCACGCTGACATGACAATCTCTGGAAGCAACGGCACCGTAGGCCATGCAACCCAGTGAAATGGCTCGATCAAAGACCAACGATTCACTGTGTTGCAGGCATTGCAGATATTGAAGGCAAAAACAAATCAGGCAGCAATCGTCTTGACTGGTGCTTTGAAAATCAAGAGGTACGTTGATGATCATGAGGCAGCAACCGCCATAGCAGCTCACCTGCAGGGCAGCAGGTCGCCTCGTGCATCCTGGCCCAGGAACAGAACGTAGCTGTAAGGGTGCTGCAGCGGGTCGGGGCCGTACACCTGCGGGGAAAGAACAACAGTGAAGATAGAGTTATGCAGTTTGCATGGAAGCGTAAGGCCAAAACAGGCATCGAAATGGGCGTCAAACTTGCTCATCCTGAGTCTACTACATTTGTAATAAGCAGAAGTTCTACAGTTGTAACATACATCATGACAGCTTATTAAAACTACTACTCACCCTTCACACAGCACTCTCATCATCATCAACACCAGCAGGATGTTGGATTGACAGACTAGAATGCTCTTGTTTTCTGTTGTATTTCCTGTTGTTTGTAGCTTCTTGTTGCTCAGCAGCCGCTGACGGCAACATTTGTTATGTTTAATGAGCAGACCTAACCCCTCCCTCCCCTTAGCTGCATTGTTGCTCACCAGCTGCTGTCTGCACAGGAGTGTGTGGGTCGGCATGTCGCGTTCACCTTTCCTGCAAGATGAAGCTAGCAAGCATAAAGAGGCCGCAGTACAGTTTGAACAATGCAAAGTGCCACACAAGCACCTACCTGGCCCCAGCTGGCCCCTTCATCCTCCAGCTCTGGTGCAGCCAGCAGCTCCTGCGCCACGTAGGCCACCGGCGGCTGCGCTGAGTCGTAGCTCCAGTCTGACACCTCCACCAGCAGGTGGTAGAAGGGCTGGCTGCATTGTTCATAAGTGTGCAGGCGCATAAATTGTGAAGCAGATGCAAGCATGAACTGAGGGAGCACAGTAGGAGGCAGGAGCATGTGCAGGTGTCGTAGCTCCAGTCTGACACCTCCACCAGCAAGTGGTGGAAGGGCTGGCTACAGTTTCATAGTTGGGGTGCCAAGTGCAACAGTGTTAGACCGCAAGAACCACAACACAGAGCAGATGCTTTAGCAAGGAGATTGTGCCAGTGTATTGCAGACCCTGGCAAGCGCCTGCTGGACAGCTGAATTGAGTGTGCAACTGTAGCATCAATTCTGCTGAGCTGAACACTGACAACCAAGCAGAATGCAGCCAAACACCGCCTTTGAATGCCCACCTGAGGCCTTTCTTGAGCTCCCCTGCGTGTGCTGCCGCCTGCCATGCCTCGTCCTCGCAGCAGCCCACATCCCAGCCCACCACCACCCCCCGGTAGCCGTGCTGCCTGCAAGCCAGCAGCAGCAGCAGCAGCAAGGCTTGTTGCATGTGAGGATGACAAGATACAGATCAGACGATGCATAACACATACTAGCAGTCAATGTCACCACCACTGAGCCAATCAGCGCACGTGTGCATCGCGCGCTGCCTCAGGCACAGCACCACCACCTGTGCAGCTGGCACTACTACACTCCCCCATAACAAAACATCGTATTCAAAACATCGCCAGCCATCGTACCTGTGCACCACGCGCTGTCCCAGGCGCAGCGCCACCACCTGAGGTGCAAGCACTACTGCACTCACGCATGAGTTATGCGGCATAACACATGTTGCTCTCGCAAACTTGCCCACATAACCGCTACTCAGCTCACCTGTGCACCACGCGCTGCCCAAGGCGCAGCGCCACCACCTGCAGAGCAGGCAGCTGCTCCGCAGCCAAAGCTGCTGCCTGCTTGGCCTGGCGGTCCAGCGCAGCAAGCATGTCGCGCACCTTGGCTGCATCAGCGTACCTGCAGGGACAAGACCGAGGCCAGACAGCGTTAAAAGGCTGCAGGGATGGACCCGGCTATGCAGGATTACTGTGCGGCACGCTTGGGCGTGTTGTGATGATCGTTGGCACTGAGGCGCAAGATGTGCTTGCTGTAGCAACATTGCAACCTGCCTTGCCAATCCATGCATCTGCCGACGCTGCGCTTATTAATTGCCATGTGGCAGGTTGTGCATGGCAGTTGAGTGGCTCACATGCACACTTAACCAGAACATCGTTGATGAATTGAATTGGCATGCACCCACCACTCCTCCTACACCGCGCGCTGCATCTCGCTGCGCAGCCTTAAGCCCTCGCTCATGGTGCCGCGCAGGTCACGCACGTCCAGGCTGGCCTGTGCTGCGCCTAGTTGCACTTCACATGCAGCTAAACCATCAAACCACATACCGCACGCTGCATCTCGCTGGCGCAAGTTGAACAAGCACAGAAAACAACAGGCTTCTCGCTCAGCTCGGCCACCAGGCCTGGAACTTGCCGCTCCTCTTGCACCGCGCGCTCCATCTCGCTGCGCAGCCGCAGCCCCTCGCTCATGGTGTCCCTGAGGTCCAGGCTGGCCTGTGCTGCGCCTGCTTGCACTCCACACGCAGCCAAGCCACCAAACCACACACCGCGCGCTGCACCTCGCTGGCGCAATTTCGACAAGCACACCAAACGATAGGCTTGTCGCTCAAGTACGCCGGCAGAAAAGGAACTTACCGCTCCTCCTGCACCGCACGCTGCAACTTGCTACGAAGCCGCAGCCCCTCGCTCAAGGTGTCCCTCAAGTCCAGGCTGGCCTGTGCTGCGCCTGCTTGCACTCCACATGCAGCTAAACCTCTAAACAACACACCGCGCGCTGCATCTTGCTGCCGCAAGTTGGACAAGCACAGCGAACGACAGGGCTTCTTGCTTATGTACGCCAACACAAAAGGAACTTACCGCTCCTCCTGCACTGCACGCTGCATCTCGCTGTGCAGCCTCAAGCCCTCGCTCATGGTGTCCCTCAAGTCCAGGCTGGCCTGTGCTGCGCCTAGTTGCACTTCACATGCAGCTAGACCCCCAAACCACATACCACGCGCTGCATCTCGCTGGCGCAAGTTGAACAAGCACAGAAAACAACAGGCTTCTCCCGCAGCTAAGCGACCAGAAAACGGACTTACCGCTCCTCCTGCACAGCGCGCTGCATCTCGCTGCGGAGCCGCAGGCCCTCGCTCATGGTGTCCCTCAAATCCAGGCTGGCCTGCGCTGCGCCTGCCCCAAGAGCATCTTCTTCGCTCATGCTGGACTGCACGGACACGGCCTTGCGCTCCTGCATGTCGCGCAGCGCAAGGTCGACCTGCGCTTGCAGGAAAGGGCGGGAAAGCGGCAGCGGTGATCAGCGCTGAATACAAAGGATGCTGCGTGCGTCCTGCAGCCGCACCACACCTGCCGCAGATCAGCATGTAAACAAAAGGAAGATGCACCTGATGGTATAATACAGTTGAACCTGCTGCTCCCTCAGCTCCGGCACTGCTGCCTGGTCCACACCACACCTGATGCTCTGCCAGTCAAACAAACTCGCCGCACAAGTTTGACCGCTGCTCACCGTTTCCCGCTTTGCCCTGATCTGCTGCGCTGCCTCGTATGCTTCATAGTTGAGCGCCCGCTGCAGTTGAGCGTCCAGCTCCAGTTGGAAGATGAAGTACACGATTTCCTCGTTGACAAGCGCGGAGCGCTCACACTCGCGCTCGCCTGCACGATCAAACGTACACAGCCATGGATGTGATTGTTGTGTTGTCACGATCTCCAGATGTCCAAACTTCAAGTTGGATGGAGGGCAGCTGCATGGCACATTGATGGTTGCAAGGCAGGCAGCCGCACCGCTTGCGGTTGCACTGCTGTGCATGATGTGGGTTGGTGTTGATGCAGATGAATTGACAGGCAGCAGACAGGCAGGGCACTGCAGGCGCGTGTGCATGTGAAAAAAGCATGCAACTGGAACACAGTTCAACTGCGCATGCCACGACCACCAGCATTCTGGCTGCGATACTTCCGGCCACGCCGTGCCATACAATGCATGGCTTATGCCCATGCTACTGCTGCTGTTCTGCTGCTGCTGCTGCTGCCCCCTGTTTTGAATAATACAGAAGAAGCCCCACCTGCGGATGTCCCCTGCCTACGCAGAGCCTTCCAGTTAGGACTTTTCCATGGCCATGCTTCGGTGCTGCTGCTGCTGCCGCCACTGCTGCTGCTACTGCTGTTTACTGCAACACGTCGATGGCGTTGGTTACGCCACCGGTTCTTTGCTGCTACTGTCAGCGGCTGACTGCCTGCTGCTGTTGTAGCGTTTCTGGGCAGGGCTGCTGCTGCTGCTGTTGTTGAACGCAGGCATCCTGCAGATGCTATGCTGCAGTGTCTATGTAAAGGTAGCTGCTGTGGGTTCTGCTGACGACCGTGAATGCCCACGTGCCCTGCAGGATGGTGCAGAGCAGCAGCACAGCAGCAGGCACACTGTAGCGGATGCGAAATGATGTATGAGGGCAGGATCGCCGTCCGTGTAAGCTCATGGTATAACAATGTCGATTAAGCATTGGTTTTTCACCTGTATGACCTCGCAGCATCATCACTATCGCGGTGCGCCTTGCTGTTCACAGATCACCTGCTGCTTACGCCACGCAAAAGTCTTTGCGTGTCGATCGTCCAGTTCACAGAAATTTGCGAAGGTTCGCTCAATCTGTGTATGGCGTGCATTGGCGTACGCTTCACACTGGACAGTGGTAAGCCCTGAACGCAGCTACCAACCAGCTGCAAACTGGCACCAACTGGGCTGACGTGGTTGTTCGTCAAAGGTTTCCTTGACGCTGTGTTTTGCATTTTCAATATATGACAATTTAATGTCACTGGCACACTACCAAGTTTTTGAATCACGGGCTTTGCACAGACTGATGTTCTTGCAGCACTGGCAGCCCATGTGATCGTGCCAGTGTGTTGGCCACGCGGAAAATGTGGCTGGTGTCCTGTGCTCAATTTTGCATGTGCACAGGCGCTTGATGATGTAGGCTGCTGCTTTCAGCGGCATACGTGCAATGTGTGAAGGCAGTGACAAAATGCACCGTGGCAGAGCCTGAAGTGCAGGCTGTACTGCTGGCAGTGGCGTGCCACGAAGCCGGCACCTGTGGATAACAACTCATTGTCGAGCCCAAACTGCTTACTACAGGCTGACGCAAAATACTTCTTAATCCCTCGTGCAAAGCACAAGCGTGCACAACAGACCACTGCAGCGCTGTGCTGCTAACCGGCTAGCTGTCATTCTGTGAACATTCTGACAATTGCACAGTACTGCGTGTGCTCTTGAGCAATACGTTGTAGCCGGTCCCTTTAGTTCGACAAACCAGGTAGGCTACATCTGTAACCACAGTGCAGGACAAGAAGAAGGAAGGCACTCCAGAAAGCAGTTGTTGACACCTTGACTGCAATGCACGTGCAGTCTCTTGCCTTGCTATAGCCAGTACATGTACTGCTGCGCAGGTTCAACGTTTGCACGGCTCGCACGCACGTGTTAGGTTCAGAATAAACCAATATGATTATTGTCGTAAATTATGACACCATTCTACCGACCTGTAAATGTAAATACGTACGTCTGTCACGATGATGGGGGTGAAGTCATGCTTCGGCCACTGCCTTGACGTGACGTCTCGCCAGCATAAAACGGCCTGACCTGAACGCTCATTGGCACTCGCAGTTGCATCTATCGTTTGTCAGCCTCGATCAGTACACAATCCGTCTACAAACAGCCGTTCAACAGCAAAACCGACTTGCAAGATGTTGACCCAGCGCACAGCAGTTGTTTCCGGCCGTGCAGCGGCCCGCTTCGCTCCAGCGCTGCCCAGTCGTCCTGCACTGCGCTCTGTCGTGCGCCGCTTCAAGTGCGTGCGGCTAATCAGCTTGTCTTGGCTGCTGCTATTCTGCTGTACAGCAGTGCACCTCATTTCTGGTGGCAGCTGCCACGTGAAAATGCAGCCAAACCAAGTGCATTGAGCTGTTTACAGAGCAGTAACTACTATTCAAATATCCTTCCTTCTGACTTTTGCTGTTTGACTGTGTCCTGCAGGGAAGAAGACAACCTGCATGCGGCTATTGAGGAGGCTGCCTCCCACAAGCAGGGCAAGGTCACTGACACCAAGCTCAGCCCAGAGCAGCTCGAGGAGGTGAGGTTTCAACATTACTCATTAGTAACCGATAATAGCTGCAGCTAGTGGCTTATAGTAGTGCATTCTAGGGTCCCAACATGCAAGGTCAGGTCACTGACACCAAGCTCAGCCCAGAGCAGCTCGAGGAGGTGAGACAAGGCAACTGACACCTACAGCTAGCTTATGGCTGCAGCCACAGCCAGTAGCCATAGGCAGTGCTGTATCTGGCACCTGTAGCTGGTGCCCAATGCTTCTGACAGCCGAGATCAAGCTGAAACATCCCAAGGTGCAAGCTGGTGGGGATGCGGGTATCATCTCTTGCTGTGCTCCCGCCAGCTTTATTGTTGCAATATTGGCACATCCTCTCAGGGTTCTGGCCTGTGCCTGCTTTAGGTGGTGCCAGGACGCACATGCAACTGCCTTCTCTGTCTTTCAGTCATTGACAACGGTCTGAGTTTGGTGAAGCAGCTTCTGTTGTTAGTGCTGTGGGCATCCAGCCTGTCGCTCAAGCCTGTGCATTGTTGAATGCGCGGCCTGATCGACAAGCTGAATGCCGGAACTGGGCTTCATCTGTGGCTGCTGCCCACTGCATGGTGCTGGTTCCAGCTGCAGTGCAACCATAGAGAAGTGTAGCAGCAGCCATACTGTCTTTGCATGTAATGCCAAGGACAGGATACTGTTGGGCTGGGCATCACAAACAAATCAACAATCATGATGCTGCCCTAGTTTCCATTCAGCAGTACCTCTTGCAATCTCAGCGACGTGGCAAGGAGCGACGTGGCAAGGATAATGCTGGGTTTTTGGCGATGGTGCTGACTGCTGTTGCCTGCTGCTGCCCTGCGCGCTGTGCACCACCCTCTTTACCCTGTCCCCTGCAGGTGTACCGTGCTCCTGCAGGCAAGATCAGTCCCAAGATGGCGGAAATGAGGGCAGACCTGGGCAGCGGTGAGTGTGGATGTCACAGCACAGCATTACGGTTGTGCCCGTTCCAGACTATGGGTGTGCGTGGTGTGTGCTGCACATTCAGGGCTGACCGTGTGGCTGTTCCACTGCACAGCTTATCTCACATTGGCTCTCCTGTCGCTGCACCCTCCTTGCAGCTGCCTCCGACCCTGCAGTGGCAGAGTATGCCGGCCCCCTGCAGACGCTGCAGGCCTTTGATGGCCCCATCCCTGAGACCTTCAACGGGCGGCTGTGCATGCTGGCGGTGCCTATTGCCCTGCTGGAGGAGTGGGCACACGCCAACACCATGGCGCAGCAGGTACGCCGTTATGGGATCTTTTCTGTTCTGTTTCTGTTTAGATCAGGACTGTGATGTTGGCCGGTCGCACTGCTGGAGGAGTGGTTACATGCCAACATCATGGCACAGCAGGTACGTCATAATCCACATGATGCTAACCAAATGTTTACAGGTGTATGTAGGCTGTGCATGCTGGCCATGCCCATTGCACTGCTGGAGGAGTGGGCACACGCAAACACCATGGCACAGCAGGTACATTGTGTGTGAACATATATCAGACTGTAGTATCGGCTGCTTGCACTGGTGGAGGAGTGGGCGAACGCCAACACCATGGCGCAGCAGGTACGTTGTGTGTAATTGTGTTTAGGGTTGACTATGAGCGCGATGTGGAGTGGAGAGGAATGAGATGTCAATATATCTTCGCATTGTACAACGTCAGGTGCACGGCAGTGCTGCGGTAGTATTATGCAACAGCAATATCATTGTTGACATTTGTGTGTCTGCAAGTCAAAGTTATGGCATTTGCTTTCAGCCGTGCACAAAAGCTTTTCAGGTTGCTACCACCCATTTCAGCAAAAACACTTGGCAGCCAGGTGCCACTGCACTTCAGAGATGGTGACGCACAGGGCCTCAGGATAGTAGTGGCATGTGGCAACCAGCCACTTGCAGCAGTGCCCACAATTGCAGCCAGTAGTTGCTGTTACAAAGAGATTGATAGATGAGTAGCACGAGTGTGATGCTTCCAGCTGCTGTGAGGTATGCTCCTCCCCCTATCAACAGACATCAATTAAGATTTTCCAGCAAATAGGCTGGCGGCAGATGAGGCTGCAGCTGCTGAAGGGCATACGCCTGTGTAACACTGGTGCAACCTATGCTCACCAGGCGGTTGAAGTTCATTTGCTGCTAACAGCGCCCAGTAAGTTGCAGCATAGCAGCTTGCTGCTAGTGCCAGAAGCGAATATGGGTGCTTATCATTGTGCTGTGTTCTGTTGCATTGCAGGTGCAGGCGCACCCGGAGCGGGTGATCGGCATCTCGCTGCTGATCCTCATTGCCACATGCGTGCCAATGTTCAAGTGAGTTAGTATGGGGGATGGTGGATTGTAGTGTGCTGTGTGCAGCATCTTCCTACTCATCCTCATTGCTACATGCATGCCGGTCTGTGCGATTGTGGGGTGCAATTTGCCCGTCTGTGTGATTGTGCAAGTGCGATTGTGGGGTGCAAAGCTGGAAGCAATATGCACCTGGCATGCCTGATGCATCAAAGGAGTGCAGTACCATGATGGATCAGCTGCTGCACGATGATGTCAATGCAGTACTTGCACAGCAAGTGCGACAGCCGTTGTGAGCAACGCGTGAAGCTGCTGCTGCTGCTGCTGCTGCTGTTGCTGCTGCTCAGGGGCTACACACGCAAGGAGCCGTTTGCCAACAGCATTTGGTCGCCCATGGCTGAGAACTGGAACGGCAGGTGGGGCACTTGTAATTATCAGTGTCAGATGATTTGCTCAAGACATCTGTGGGCTGTAGGCTTGCTTTGCTGAGCCATGCTGGCATAATGGCCATGGTCATCTTAACGTACCGGCTGGTGCTCATTACATATCTGTACATGTGACTTCTGACAAAGTTGCTGCTGCTCTGCATTGCTGTTGTTTCAATTTGTACAGGCTGGCCATGCTGGGCTTTGCCGGCATGGTGGCAACTGAGATGATCACTGGAGTCAACGTGCTGCAGGCGTGGGGGCTGCAGCCCCTGGCCACCCTGGCATCCACTGTCAACCCCGTCACAGGCCTGTGATTTGCGTGTTTGAATCCTTGCAAAACAGTGTGAAAGAAGTTGGAAGGATTGATCCAGCATCGCCATCTTGGGGTGGCCATGCAGGTATAGCCCACGGAGGCTTTGCTCTGTTGGACATTCCATGATGGTCATGCACGGACCGTGTGCACACATGTGTGCATACTGTTCCTCGGGCCAGACAAGGTGATCTGAAGAGTAGTCCGGATGAAAACAGCGTATTGTGAAGTGCAGTTGGGTCTTGCGCGGGATTTACGAGTTGTGAAGTTGCTGTGGAGCAGTTCTTTGTTTTTGTTGGTGGTGACGCATGTCACATATGGTGCTGATGGTACAGCAATGCTAAGATGGATTGGTGAATTGTGCGATCAATTTTGGCGCAGTGATGTGAAGGAGGAGTGACAGCGAGTGTGGCAGGGCACGGGCGGCACAGCACGAAGTATATGCAAGGCATGAAGATGAGGAAGGGTGAGGATGATGCACGTTAGTGACAGAGAGCAGGAATGCTCAGAGTAGTACTCTGATTATGGTTGTGTTAGGGTTTGCACCAGTGCTGCCAGGCCGGAAGCTGATAGCATGATGTTGCTTAGCAGCAGCACCTCCCTCAATGGATAGGGAATGGTGACGTGAAGTTTTGAACAAGTCACCAAGTCCGAGATTGTAATGGTTGATCCATTTGCTTACGATGACAAAATTATGTGTACACTTGCCCGGCACTGTCAGTGCAGCAGAAAAGGCTAGAAAATGGTCCCAACTGTCACCCTCATACCTTCACTTCTCGCAAGAATGGCACCACAACACCACATAACCAGTGGACAGGTGACCCAGAACAGCAGCAAACAAATAGCACAAGCATCATTAACCACATTGAAGGTGCTAGTACAACTGGCGCACAGTCACTGTGCAGTAGTATCACTGCTTGCTGTTGCTCTCCGGCATTGCCACATAATGCCTAAACAACAGCCAAGAGCACTCTTCAAATAGCAGCACACAACCAATTTCAACATGCCCTGCGCCAACAAAGGGTAACATTATAATGATGATGGCATGCTGTTGCTCTCCGGCATTGCCACATAATGCCTAACCACCTTTGCATCCGTGCTGCGCCACACAGCTGCAAAAGAGCCTGCTGAGTTATCACACTGCAACTGCTTGCACCTGCTGCATTGCAGCAGGCCAACCTGTATAACAGGCAACAAAGGACACTTCCCACTTCCCCCTTCGCCTGTTCATTCAGCCGCTCCTGTGGGGCACGGGGCCGATGGCGACGTTGCTATGGCTTAAATGGTAACATGATGATGATGATGAAAGGTCACTCGCCAAACAGCAAGCAGCAGAAACAGTCCCAAGGCCACCTGGTCCAGCTGCTGAACCGCTGTTTACATCCGAACCCGCGCTGTGTGACGCAGCACAGCTGCGACTGCCTGCGCAGACACCCCGTGCAGGTCTGGCGGACACAGTTGCCTCAACTGCCCCAGCTGGCTCAGGTGCTGCACACAAAACAGGCAACAGCACTCACAAATCAATGCAGTGCAACCCAGCTTCAAGGCTGCTTGGCATGCGCACAGAACAATTGCGCAGCCTGAGCCAGCTGCCATAACACAATATACCAATATGTGCTGTGTGCTGCAGCACAGCTGCGACAGCCTGCGAAGGTATGCCCTCAACGTCTGGCGGCCACAGCGACCGCAACTGCCGTAGCTGGTGGCTCAGCTCCCCCACTCCCCTGTCAGTCAGACCGTGGCAGAAATCTAACTCGAGCCCTACAAGGTATCTGCACAACAAACAAACAACAACACTCCGATATCATGCTTTGCATTTTTCATGCTAGGCTGTCCATCTCTACAATGCAGCGCGAAACCCGTTCCAAGGCGACCTGGGCCAGCTGCCAAACCCCCTCAACACCGCATCCCTGACGAGCGGCGCAGCACAGGTGCGACAGCCTGGAAGATATGCCCTCAACGTCTGGCGGCCACAGGTGCCTCAACTGCCGCAGCCTGCTCAGCTGCCCCACTCCCCTGTCAGTCAGTCCGTGGCAGAAACCAACCTCCAGCTCTTTAAGGTATCTGCACAACAAACAACAACACTCCAAAACAATGCAGCGAGAAACTTGCTCCAAGGCGACCCGGGCCAGCTGCCGAATCCCCTCGACACCGCAACCCTGACGTGCGGCGCAGCACAGCTGCGACAGCCTGCGAAGAGATCCCTTCAACATCTGGCGGCCACAGGTGCCTCAACTGCCGCAGCCAACTCAGCTGCTGCACTCCCCTGTCAGTTAGGCCGTGGCAGAAGTCCAGCTCTAGCTTTGTCAGCTGCGGCAGTGCCCTGGACACTGCAACCAAGCTTGCATCACTGATGGTGTGGTTGTCACTCAAACTGAGCTGCTGCAGGCCTGTCAGGGCCATCACCAAGTTGAAACAAGCAGCGTCATCAAAGTCGCAGCTTGACAGGGCTAAGTTTGTCAGCTGCGTCAGCACTGTCAGCGGCTCAAGTGACTCGAGGCTCAGCCCTTTGCACTTCAGAGCCAAGCTCCGTAAGTGGCGCAGGCTGGCAATGGCAGCGGTGACAGGCAGCATCTTCAGCGACGCGATATGATTCGGCTGCATCAGCTGCTCCCATGTTTGCTCAAGCTCTGCAGGCAGCTGCCCTGGCAGCAGCAGCACCTCCTGCTGCTCTGCTGCACCCTGCTGCTGCTGCTGCTGCATGCCTGGCTGCAAAGCAGCCGCGGCCGCGGCCGCTGCTGCTGCTGCTGCTGGCTCCTGCAGCAGCAGGCGGTCTGTTGGCTCTGTGCACTGCAGCTCTAGCTCTTGCAGCTCACACAGCGACGCCAGCACACCAGCCAAGTCAGTAGGCGTCACAGGCAGTGCGCTCACCTCCGGCGATGGGTGGAAGTATAGGAATTGCATGCTCAAGCACGTCAGCCGCGACAGCTGCCTGATGTGCTGCATCGTCGCTGCCTGCATGCACCCTGGCTGCAACCCGTCGATGCGCAGCGAGCGCAGCTGCCCCGCTATCAGCTGCCACGCAGCTGCTGCTGCGTCTACTGCGGCTGCTGTTGCCACTGCGTCTGCTGCGCCTACCTCGTGTGCGAGGTGCCCAAACATGTAGTCGAGCCCTAGATGTGTCAGGCCTGTCAAGCTTGACAGCTGGCTCAGCTCTGCTGCATTGGCAACAGCTGCTGCGCTGCGGCACCAGCCGAGGTCTAGGTGCTGCAGCTGCTTGCAGCCCAACACTGCTGCTAAGCTTCCGCCAGCGTCTAGCTCTAGCTCCAATAGCTGCTGTGGAAGCTGCGATGCAGTGTTTGCTTGAGCGTTGTACGCGCCCAGCTTTGTCAGTGCTGTCAAGTGCATAAGCTGCAGCTGTGGCAGCGCATCATGCTCAAAACACATGTGCATCTTTAATGCCCTTGAGCTCTGTCGGCAACTGCAGTTGCAGCTGCTCTAACTGCGCTGTGCTGAAACAGGATCTTGACTGCAGCTCCAGGTGTGTTAGTGCTGTCAGTGCTGGCAGCACATGCTGCAGCTGCTCTGCTGACAACACTGGCGCAAGCACCAGCGACTGCAGCTGGCTGAATGCTGCTATACATGCCATGCCTGCAGTTTTGAGGCTGCGGGACGGGCTGCATGGCCCCTTCAAGTGTAGGCTCAGCAGCTTGCTGCTGGGCACTGCTTGCAGCAATGCATCAGCTGAATCTACAGCAGGCAGCAGCTGCAGTGCCCGCAGCTGCATGCTACCCTGGTCACGCTGCTGCTGCTGCTTCTGCTGCGTCTGCTGCAGCTGCACCAGTGCTGCTGCAATGCAGAGCTGCGCCTCTTCCAGCTGGTTTTCTGCAGTCTCATCATAAAAGCCGTACATGGATGGCTCCTGATGATGGTATCCAGGCAGGATGCTTAGGCACCCCATCAGCTGCCCATACTTTGAAATCCATGCCGCGAAGCACTGCGTGTGCTGGCTGCTGCTGGTGGTAAAGCTGACATCGAGTAGGCCCCGAACGTGCTGCAGTACTGCTGCTCGAATGGCCTTGCTGGTGCAGCAGAGCTGCAGCACTGCCTGCAGGTCTGTGTGCACGCTGCTGTGTTGTAGCACCAGGGGAAGCACTGGTGATCGGAGCAGGACTGCTTGCTGATCTACTGCAGGGATTTAAACAGCAACAGCAACATGGCAGCTATTGTAAGATAGTCTGCTGCAACCAGCCACGTCTACTATGTCAGGTGGGTGTTCTCATGCTGGGAGTGAGTTGTTGCTGCTAGCAGCTGCTGCTGTTGTCACCTGAAGCTCAAGCACGGCGATCAGATGCAGGAGGTTACAGCAGACTCAGGAAACCCAACCGTGTGTGATCAGACGGCTGCTGCTTGCTCTGACAGCGCTTATGGCTTACCTGGAGCCATGCTCGGCTGCTGCTCCTGCACACCCAACCGCAATTAGTAGAGGCAACCAGGAACTATTAAACCGTTTAAGCTGACTGAAAACCGCTACCGGTATACGTGCCACTCAAGTGAACGTGACGCCCTGTTCCGAAATTTGAATAGCGTGCTCTCAAACTGCCGAGGTATGGCAGTGATGCTGTGCAGATCCAGCCGATAAACAACTTCTCACGGCCAGTAGCAAGTATGGCGTGTCTCACATTGACGCATGCCCTGAACAACGCCCTCACTGAGGGCAACACCCCTGCCAGTGTCATGACACTCTCAGATTCACTTCCTCCCAACTGCTACAAACTGCCAAGGATGGAAGAGGGATGAAGGGGACGTGCAGGCATGCACTTACATGATACACACGCCGCTTCATTTAACTGTTTAACCGTAAACCGTTGCTGTTAAGGTTCTCGAGGCCTATGAGCTCAGCACGCCATTCCCTGCAGAACCCCGAGCAAACTCAACCCACGCAGTGCTGCTGCAGCTGAGGAGTGCAGCCCTCCATCTGCCGCACCTCCTACTGCTGCCGGTGCTGCGACAGTTACAGCTGCACCTGCTGGCTGCTGTGTTGCCTGTAATCCCTGGCTGACAGGCAGAGGCTTACGGCTATTGTTGCTGCTGCTGCTGCTGCTGCTGCTGCTGCTCCAGCATTCCTGCTGCCCAAAAGGATCATTTGGCAGCTGGCCCTGTGCGCCATCAGCTGATGCTGAAACTTGATCCTGCACATGACCCGGCAATGCCTTCTGCTGCTGCTGCTGCCTGGTGTTGTCACTGGTATGGCTGATAGCTAGCTGTTCTATGCCTGTCTGCAGCTGCCCTGCTCCTGCCGCTGCCTCATCATCAGCAGCAGGAGGCCCGCCTGCCCGTGCCAGCAGCTGCAGCAGCTGCTGCTTGCGGCGCTGCAGGGGCTGCTTCAGGCGTGGCACGTCCGACTGCTGCAGCAGGCTCACCAGGTGCAGCAGGCTGGCCTGCAGCTGAGCAGCCAAGCCAGGAATGTACCTACGCAGTGCGGCAGCACGGGGCATAGCAGGCGGTCAAATGTTGAACGCAGCTCAACAGCACAACGCGCAGGGTAGTTCTGCTGCCAGCCAGCGCATTTCCGCGGTTACCAGCAAACCCAATGAACAAATAGATGCACAAACAGCTTGAAAGCATACCTGAAGTTAGGGAAGGATCCATCCTCATCAGCACCAGCAGCAGCAGCCGCAGCAGCCGCTGCAGGACCGCCCCCGCTCACCTCAGCGCTGCTGCTGCTGTTGCCTTCCAGAGCATCCAGTGCTGCCAGCAGCACCAGCACAGCATCAGCAAAGCACTCCCCACAGGGCCCCAGTCACCAGAAAACCAAAATCAATCACTGAATGCAAAAACCACATGAAAGCGCACCTGAAGTTGGGGAAGGAGCCATCATCGTCAGCACCAGCAGCAGCAGCAGCCGCTGCTGCAGGGTTGCCCCCGCTCGCCTCAACACTGCTGCTGCTGCTGCTGCTGTTGCCCTCCAAGGCATCCAGTGCTGCCAGCAGCACCAGCACAGCATCAGCAAAGGACTCCCCATAGCCCTGCCTGCTGCCGACGGCTGCCAGCGCTGCTGCTGCGTGCGTTTTGATCTTGAGGTTGCTGCTGTCGCGCACCAGCACAATGAGTACTAGCAGCAGCGAAGGGATGGCAGCAGTCACCTGAGCGGCAGCAGCAGCAGCAGCCGCGAACAACACATACGGCAGCATGCACAGCAGTTCAGGCTAGACCCGAGAGACTAACAATGTTTGACCCAGCAAGCAGAACCATACCCTGCAGGAATAGGTCCGGCATCAGCAGCATCACTGCAGCAGCAACACGTAAGCACACATGGTGAAAAATGTAGAATATCACATCAACAGGCGCATAACAGCATCACTGCTCACCTCGGCCGTGCATGCAGGCAGCTGCTCTGCAGCAGCCCTGCTGCAGCATATGCTGCATTCCACACCACCTTGGGGCTGCGGGACGCCAAACAGGAGTGCAGCTGGCCCATTATCATAACACCGCATGACAATACATAACAACTGAGCCTCACCTCAGGCCTTGCAGGCAGGCAGCTGTTCTGCAGCAGCCCCGCTGCAGCATAGGCAGCATTCCACACCACCTTGGGGCTGCGGGACGCCAAACAGGACTGCAGCTGGCCCACTGCACTGCGCAGCCAGCCGGGTAGCCACGCCAAGCCAACATCTCCTCTGTCACTGTCTCTGCCTGCTTCTGCAGCAGCAGCAGCTGCTGTACTGGCGGTACCATCAGCGCTGGCTGCAGTACTGCTGCTGCTGCTGCTGCTTGCGAGGCCCCAGTCGGGTTGCCAGCCGGCCAGCAGCGCGCCGACTGCGCGGATGCCGTTTGCCCGCACCTTCTCACTGTCAGCAGCAGCAGCGAGTGACGCCTCGCACAGCAGCTGCAGCGCTGACGCAGAAACAGCAACAGCGCCGTCACACACATCCCTTACTGCTGCACCATCAGCTGATGTGCTGTTGCTGCCGCCGCATGCAGCTTTCAGAGCATCGCAAGCATTGGCAACCGCCCATGATGCACTCAGCCGCACCGACACAGTGCCGTCCCTCACGCACTTTCCCAGCGGCAGCAGCAGCAACTCCTGCAGCTGCTGCTGCCTCTCTGCAGCCAGCATTCCAGGCAGCAGCACGAGGCTCCCTAGCACTTTAGATGCTGCAGCTCTGGCAGCAGCAGCGCTGTCTCCCTGTGCAGCTTTGGCTGTAGCAGCCAGCAGCTGCTGCTGCAGCGCTGCTGGCAGTGCTTGCCACACTATAGGTGGGATATCTGCAGTGACAGCAGCTGCCGCGGAGCGGATCATGTAAGAAGGGTGCTGCTGCAGCTGATCTGACAGCAGCAGGTGCAGCGCCTCAACCCAGAGCTGCACAAGGGCGTGCGCCGTGCTCTGCTGACTATCTGCAGCACTGCTATCGCTGACGCAGCTGCTGCTAGTGCCTGCGCCTGCTTCACCAGCTGCTGCTGCTGCTGCTGCAGTGTCCTGCAAGCCAGCCAGCTTAGCTGCTGCTGCCAGCCAATCGCCTACAAGCTTGACTGCATGCTGTGCTGCTTTATCTTCAGGGCTGGTGCTAGCAGACACCTCATCAGTGCCGCTGGCGCTGCTGCTGCTGCCAGCCCTGCTGCTGCTGCTGCTGCCGTTGGCCACAGGCGTGCCCCTAGGTGTCCTAGGCACCTGCTGCGTTGCTGCTAGGCTGCACTGGACAGCAGCCAGCACTGCTGCCCAGCTAGGATAAGCAACCTCGCTGCTGCTGCTGCTGCTAGGAGTTGATGCACTGCCCGGCAGTGCTGCTGGGTAGTTGATGCAGCAGCCTCGCAGGGCAGCAAGGGCTTCAATGCGCAGCAGCGGCTTTGGCGAGACAGCAGCAGCTAGCAAGCCAGCCACCAGGCTAGAAGCTTCACTGCTGCTGCTGCTGCTGCTGCTGCTATATGGCGCGTCTGCTGACATGCCAGCACAGTGATGTGCACTGCTGCAGCTGTTGCTCAGCAGCATGAGCCGCGGCACTGCAGCCTCACTACTGCTGCTACCCGCCTGCTGTTGCGATTGTGGTTGCGACGCGCTCCCTGCCGCTGCCGCTGCTGCTGCTGCTGCTGCTGCTGCTGCTGCTGCTGCTGCTGCAGCTTTGTTTTGTTTCAGCCATGCTGCAAGTGCCGCACTAGGCTTCTTGGTAGATAGAGCTTGTGCTAGCACCGCCACTGCTGCTGCAGTAGCTGCAGACACCTCTTCTGGTGCCAGAGCGCTGCTGCTGCTGCTGCTGCTGCTGCTGCTGCTGGTACCAGCCGCAGCGCCTGCTGCTGCAACTGTGTCATGCTGCTGCAGGTGTTGCCACAGCCCCCATGTCGCCCCCACTACATCTGCCAAAAGGTGACCTGGTAGCCTGTCATATGGCGCTACAGCTACCAGCACGGATAGCACGCGCAGCAGCGAGCATAGCAGCGCACCTGAAGGCACCAGGATCTCCTGCTGCTGCTGCTGCTGCTGCCCTTGCTGCTGCTGCTGTGCTGGTCTGGCTCCCTGCACTGCTGCCAGCAAGCCTGCGTGCAGCGCTAGCAGCATGTGTCCCAGCGATGTGGACACTGTCGTGAAGCCTCTGCACAGCAGCAGCAGCAGCAGCAGCAGCAGCAGCAGCAGCAGCAGTAGCAGCAACAAGAGGAGGCAGGTGACATGGCAACATGGCTTGGGCCACATATCAACCCTTCCTGCAGCTGACAGTGTGCTGTTGGCACACAGCAGCCCAGCCATCTCGAAATGAGGCAGTGCCTGAAAAGGGATAGGACACATGAGCTCTTCACTGCGATGGAAAACTTCGGCAAGTCGCTTGGTGGCCAACCTGATGCGGCCTAGGAGTTCCCACATGGTGTGATACACTGGCCTGCTGCATGCAGCTGCTGCCGCGCAGCCCACTGCATTCGGTGCCGCGTTGTGCCTTCTGCCGCAGCACAATCAACGCCAAGTGCACATGTGCTGCACACAGCAGGGCCAAGCCGTCACTGCCCCTGTATCTTGGAGGGTGACAAGCAGATGACAATGCCATGCTGCGCTCACACACGCTGCCACAAAGCCCACCTGACTGCTGCTTTGGGTGCAGATCGCGCCTCCGCCACTGCCAGCAGCGCCCTGGCTGCAGGACCCTCCAGCAGCGCCACAAGCAGCGCAGCAGCCAGCAGCCGCACCTGCAACAGTGCGGAAAGCACAGCGGATCATGAGATGTAACAAAATGTTGTGACTGCAGGACCCTCCAGTAGACCCGCCAGCGGTGCAGCAGCCAGCAGCCGCACCTGTAACAGTGTGTAAAGCACAGCAGTTTGGCATAATGAGAAGTAACAAGATGTGGCCGCTGGGCCTTTTAGCAGCGCCACCAGCAGCACAGCAGCCAGCAGCCGCACCTGCAACAGTGCAAGTGGGGTGCAGAGTTTGGCAAGTTGTGATGTAACATGTGGCTGCAGGACCCTCCAGAAGTGCTGCAAGCAGCGCAGCAGCCAGCAGCCGCACAAGCCTGCAGAGGCAAATGCCAGTGCGCACCCCACCTTGTTGCAAGGATCGTTCATCAGCAGCGTCAGCAGGTGTGGCACATGCTGTGCAGATCATCTTGTTGCAAAAAATATACAGAACACCGTCGGCAGGTGTGACGCATGTCCTCAGTTTAGGATAACTCGTCAAGGATAACTCATCAGCTTCGTCGGCATGGTAAAGCTTATGTTGTGCAGCTCACCTTGACGCATGGGTTATACAGCAGCACCGTCAGCAGGTGTGGCATAACATTGAATTGTGCAGCTCACCTTGATGCAGGGGTCATACAGCAGCACCGTCAGCAGGTGTGGTGACAGCGGCCGGGCCTGCAGCGGCTGCTGGCTCGGCAGCAGCGCAGACAGGTACGGGTGCAGCAGCTGGGCATCTGCTTGCGCAAGCGCCTGCAGCAGCTGCATCAGTGCCACGCGCACACGATACGCCCTGATAGGGTCCTGCTGCAGCAGCAATGCCTGCTGCTGCTGCTGCTGCTGTTGAAGGCGCAGCCTCGCGCTGCTGCTGTCGCGGCTGCTGCGTCGGCTGGGGCCCTGTTCATTGTCACTTGTGTCACTCCACTCGCTGCATGACTCTACGTCACTGAACAGCTCTTGCTGCTGCTGCTGCTGCTGCTGCTGCTGCTGCGGTTGTGCTGCATTGCCTGCAGGCGCTGCGTCGGGTGGTGCTGCTGCAGCTGCACCACGCGCATGGGGTGGCCTGTAGCGAGATGGGCTGCTTGTTGGGGTGCCGCTGCTGCTGCTGCCGATACCAACACTACTCACTGCTGCTGCTGCTGCCGCCGCTGTGGGCATCGGAGGTACTGCTGCGCCCTGCGATGATGACAGCGTACTGCTGCCAACAGAGCTGCTGTTGCTGTTTGCTGCGCCTGACAGTCCCTGCTGTACAAAGGCTGCACCATTTGCTGCGACTTCTTGCTGTTGCTGCTGCTGCTGCGGCTGCTGGTGTGTGCCGTATGTGAACAGCTTGCGCGCTGCTTCTGTGATGGGTGCTGCATAGCTCTGCAGGCCTTGCTTGTCCTCTGCAACTGCATAATGTAATGCTGCCAGCAACGCTGCGTAGTACTTCGCATGCTGCGCATCCTCCTGCATTCGATTGCTGCTGCCACTGCCGCTGCCGCCGCCGCCGCTGCTGGTACCCCTGCTGCTTGTGCCACCGCTGCCGCTGATGCTGCCACTGCTACTGCTGCAGCATGCAGCAGTCAACGCATCCACAAGCGTTCGCGTGACGTGGCTAATCTCTTCTGAAGACAGGCCGCAACTGCTAGCCCTCCTGCACAGCTGTCCCAGGACATGCACAGCTGCATGTGCTACATCGCAACTGCGGTCCTGCCGCTGCTGCTGCTGCTGCTGCTGCTGCTGCTGAAGCTCCTGCTGGTCGAGGCTTACAATTGTACAACCACCGCTGCTCCACAGGCTGCTGCCTGCAGCAGGCCGTAGCTGTGCCAGTGACTGCAGCAGTGTCAGCACTGCTGCGCGCTCGTGCACAACCAACGCAGGCAGCTGCTGCGGCAGCAGGGCACCTATCGCGGCGATGGCAGCAACCTGTAACCGCCCCTGCAGCCCGACAACGTCTGCAACACTGCTGCTGCTGGTGGTGGTGGCACTGCTGCTGATCATTGGTCCATTATGTGTGTCTGCCCATTGCCGCAAGCAGCTGCACACTGCAGTCGCAGCCTGCGAGGGCAGCAGCTGTGGCTGCTGAGGTTGCTGCTGTTGCTGTGCATGTTTGCGGTGTCTGCTGGACTGCTGCTGCTGCTGCTCTGCAGCTGATAGCACAGTGCTTGCTAGCTCACAGTAGCTACAGCAGGCCTGCAGCAGTGTCAGCAGTTGCTGCTCTTGCTGTTGCTCCTGCGTGCCTGTCGCCTGCTCGTGTTGCAGCTGCTGTGTGCACTGCTGTTGGCTGCTGCTGAGCATGCTGCTGGTATGGTGTGTCAGCTGCTGCCCTAGCACCACCAGGCCATCAGCAACCTGTTGCAGCAGCACAACACATGGCAGCACACACCACATGGCAAAACCAAGGTCAATTCTCAATGCCTTTCGGTGAAATGTCTTATGAGAATCCCCAGGAACACTAGGCTATAAACAACCTGTTGCAGCAGCACACACCACAAGGAAGAAACACATCATTAGTTGTGCCTTTGGAGTGAACCTGTAAACATATTGATCAAACATATTGAGTATCATCAGGAGTAAACATATTGAGCTTCATCAGGAACGTCAAACGCCAGCATGTGCGCCAGTTCCCATCTGTTCTGCAAGCTTGCATGCAACAAGAAAACCCCAGGTGCTAGCAAGCCTCACCCCTGCCGTGGCTGCTGTGTATGATGCGGGGTTGGCTGCTGCTGCTGCAGCCAGGGTGCTGATTGCTGCTGTGATGGACTGCAGGCTGGCTGCTCCTTGCAGCAGCACTTCCTGCAAGCATGAGTAAGAGAACGACAGCATAGCTTGTGGATGTGGTGCTTTGAACAGTGCATGAAGCCTCGTGTCTCAGTATGTGTGCACCCACAGACCCATTTGGGACTGCTTGCCAGCTGCTGCTGGACAATACTCAAGCAACACACAGCAGATGCACTCTTTCAAGCAGTCATGCTCAGGTGATGATAAGGATGACCCATTTTCAGAGATCTGGGTGGTGAGGAGGGGTGCTAAGCTGCTCTGCTGGTGCGACCATGCAGTCTTGCCTAGGGCCTGCTGACCTGCTGTAGGGGACCCATGCACTCCCGCCATTCCACAGCAGATCCAGACCGTCTCCACATGGCTTGAATCGTGGAACAAACAACTTCTTACAAGGTGGCACTGCTTCTAATCTAGCATGCTGCGTCTTGAGACCAAGGGGTCCCCAAGGGGGGTGAAGAGAACAGCATACTGTGCGCGCCAAAGCTGCAGCTAGCTGCTATGGATCCATTCACAAACACTTAAAACGTCAAATAAAGCTTTTGGTAGCGGTTTGCTTACGCCAGCAGCACAGTGCGGACGACTTGAGCCCTTTGTGCCAGAACACTCGTCTGTCTCACGCCGTTAGTATCATCCACAGCAGCCTCTGAAGGTTTGAACGTATCGAGCACAAAGTATTTGCACGGCCACTTGGCGACAGAGAGCACTGATCATTGCTTTGCAATTTCAAACTCTGGGCCAACCTTCTCTTGCTTCAGCCAGCACAAGGCATCGATTCGATATGCCGAAACAGGAGAGCCTTTACGAGGTGTCTATATGGCTTTGCCTTCCTGTGCAAGTGGCTCTCGATGCTTGCATGTCCTGACACCATAGGCCTCTCTGCCACTGCTGCAGATGCTGGGTCTGGAAAAGGAGGCCAGCCAGGTAACAACAGCAGCCTGCACCTATGGCGATGTGCCTCGTTGCATCTTGGTTACATTGCAACCGCTTGTCCTTTCCAGCAGCAGCAGCGGGCAACCTCTGCCGGTTGCCAGCAAGAGTGAGCAGTGTTGTGCTGTGCCGTGCTGTGTGCTGCAGGCAGACATCAAGAAGGCGTACTACAAGCTGGCGCTGCAATGGCATCCAGACCGCAACCCTGACCCAGTGAGCAATACAGGCAGCACAGCTTAGCAGTCGATTCAGCAAGCACTGCAGGTCTAGACCTCTGCAGCCTCAAAGGGCTGAAACAGCTTGCCAATCACCACCAGCTGCCATGACAGCACCCCACCAACTCCTCAGCTGCGCTAGACACGCCTTGGAGCCTGACATCAAGCCTGAATTGCATACAGGTACACAAAAATCTGCTAATAGATGCGCGTGGTTGCTGGTCATGCCTTGCAGGAGGCCACCGCCAAGTTCCAGGCGCTGCAGCGCATCTACGAGGTGCTCAGCGACCCTGTCAAGTGAGCGGCAGGAGGTGCTGTCTGCAGTTCCATTCCCAATCGCCACCTTGAACATGATGTGGCTATAGTTCTGGCTCGTGCAGTTTTATACAGCATTAGATGGGTGTTGCAGGGGTCTGTATGTCACTGACGGCTGTTCGCTATGGTGGTGCTTGCCTGCAGGCGCAAGCTGTACGACAACACTGGCAGCTTGCAGGAGTGCGAGGACATGGTGCAGGTGCGGCTGGCCAGAGCGCATAGTATAGATCTTTCAGAACTAGACACAGTACATGCGTGTGGCACCGCTAAGATATCCCTTGATGGCAGACCCATCAAGTATACTAGTAGGGTACATAGCAAGCCATGAGAGGCCTGCTGGGACCCTGCATGTATCCCAGTGCAATTACTCTCAACGTCTTTCAGCATCGCACAAGCATGACAGCGTCCTCATAAATCACACCACCCACAGGCATTGCTTGCACACGGCGCTGTCTCCGACACGTCGCATGCGCACGGCGCTGTCTCACGCGCCTCGCGTGTGCACGGCGCTGCCTTACGCGCCTCGCGTGTGCACGGCGCTGCCACAGCACCACACGCGCACCCGGTGCTGTCCCAAAAACTTCACATATGCGCGGCTCTGCGTTGCAGGGTGACAACTTCTCGGAGCTGTACGCCGCCTTCCGCGAGGCCACCAAGGTGACGGAGGAAGATGTAGACTCCTTCGCGGTGAGTGGAGTAGCGGCTCGCTGGGCAAGAGGCTGGGGTCAGGGTCAGTCCCCAAAGCGTACTGTGTTGTGTCTCTTTGGAGGCACGGCAGCAGCAAGGCACGTCAGCAGCAAGGACCAGCTGACAAAGCATGAATGCGCAACATGATCTCTGGTATTGACCTGTTCACTCTGTGGCAGCAATGTATTCGCCTTGCATGCAATCATGCCTGCGGGTCAAGTACCGCGCTCAGCAGAGGAGCGCAGTAGGGCGGCGCGCCGACCTGCTGCGTCCGGTCAATGCAAATGAGCACGCATCACTTCTCACTATGTGTGTGCTGCACACCAATTTGCCTGCAGGCCAAGTACCGCGGCTCTGCGGAGGAGCGCACAGACCTGCTGCAGCTGGTCAACAAGTTCAGAGGCGACATGCGTTGCGTGTTTGACTGGCTCATGCTGTCACGGACTGACCTGGACAGCCACAGGTTCAGGGACACGCTGGAGCAGGCAGTGGCGGCAGGTACGTTGGAATATTACTGATACTGCAGTAGCATACCTGGAGATGGTTGACTCGTTTGCAGTTTTATGCTAGCTGATCGTGCATGCAGCTGGACAGCCTCAAATTCAGGGACACGCTGGAGCGGGCATGGCAGCAGGTAAACTGGCAGTCATTCGGCGCGCGTCGGCATTCTGCCGTGGACGTGCTGGCTGCTGATGCGCCTGCCCGCCACATGGGTGCAGCATTTTGTTCCTTACCACCTGCCTGCCTGCCTCGTCTTTCCGCACCCGAACACACTGCATCAGCTGCTCGCTGGGTGAGCACCGACTGCTGTGCAGGCGAGCGCAAGGCTTACAAGGACTGTTACAAACAGACACATGTGTTATTCCACACCTGCACACCTGGTCTTGTTTCACCCGATCACACCCCAACACAATTGCTTGCAGGCGAGCTCAAAGCTTACAAGGCCTATAAGGCCTGGTCAGCTTCAGTGGCAGCCACGCCACGCCCCACTGCTGACCCACTCGCACCCCCAAAGCCCAGCAAGAAAAAGAAGGGCAGCAAGCAGGGAGAGGGGGATGACAGCATGGCCCTGGTGGCAGCCATCAGGGGCAAGGTGAGTGACACACAGCCAGTCTATGCTTCACACCTAATGCACAACCGTAACAAGCATTACTATGCTTACAACTTTAGCAAGGCAGCGAGTTTGCAGCGAGTCAGGAGTCAGGGAATGTGCACCTGTGGGCGGCAAGCAGGGGGCGCTGGGTGGCAGCATGGCCCTGGTGGCAGCCATGAGGGGCAGTGTGGGTGGCAGGCGGCCAGGCGGATGTTGGGGCAGTGTGCTGTACATAGCAATTGCAGCAGAGAACGAGTGCAGTGCTCTGCACAGCATCTGTGATTGTTGAACAGGGTTACCATTGTGTTTGCGGCGCATGCAGCAACGTTGTATCGACGCGTAAGCCTTTCTGGTAGGGCTTGTCAGGCATGTAACACTGCTGTTATTGATGGTGTGCCTGCTTGTGACATGCATGCAGGGTGCCGGTGCCGCTTTCAATGGCATGCTGGCCTCGCTTGAGGCAAAGTATGCCAGCAAAGGCAAGGGCAGCAGCAGCATAACTAAAGCAGCAGCAGCAGCAGCAGCAGGCGGCAGCAGCAAAGGCAAGCAGGGCGGCGGCAAGAAGCAGCAGAAGCGGCAGGCAACGCCTAGCAGCGAAGACGAGGATGATGAGGAAGAGGCAGCAGCAGCAGCAGGCAGTGGCAGTGACGACGGCAGCAGCATAATCGCTGATGACGATGACGGCGATGATGTGGCTGCTGCAGCAGAGCCGACTGACGAGGAGTTTGCCGCTGCGCGCGCACGTCTCGAGCAGCGGATGACAGGGCAGCAGGGGCCGGGCGCAGCAGCAGCTGGCAAGAGAAAAGGGCAGCAGCAGCAGCAGAAGACAAAGGCAAAGAAGAAGCAGGCAGCTGGCGACCAGATGGCAGCAGCAGGTGCCAAGCAGAGGAAGGCAGCTGCTGGGGCGGCTGCCAAGCGGCAGAAGAAGGCCTAAAGTAAGCAATGTGCTGGTGCGTGTCTCTTGTGTTTCGCAATTTTATTAGGTCACAAGTTGTAGTGCAGCCTGCTGGTTAGCGGCAGGCATGGGGCTTTCAGCGCAAGTGTTGCATTGAGGCTGTGCGTCATCAGCGGCTACAGCCAGCTGGCGCGTTGTTCATCCTATGCACACACGCTGACGTGCGGTCACAATTTGAGCAAATGACATCTTTGCATGCCTTTGGGCTGAAATTGTTTGCCGTAAATCATTGTGCTGCAGCTGCTGCATCATTCACGTTCTGCTGGTGACGCAAGCTCTGCCACAGTCACTGGTCAATCAACTGCATGCAAGTCTGATGCTGGTGTTTGCTGCGGTGCAGCAGGCTACAGACAGTCATGGCACCAGCACTGGGTATGTGCAGGACTCCGTACAAGTCTCTTTTCAATGCATTGCTGCTCTAAGAGCCTCAGGCGCGCGTAACTGCCACCAAATGAGACCGCCCTGCCAGCTACGTGACGTGACAGTTGCAGAACCCTAGCCAGCCCCAAGTTCGCAGGAGCTCCCTGAATGCGTATACGTAGTTTCGTCTTTCTGGTTTAATGCTGCTCGACAACACACCATCACGCAGGATACTTGTTTAAAATGATGCGACACCGTTTGTGCGAGGATGTTCGCGGCTCTGGCTGCCTGTGAGCCAGCTTTGGCTATAAAAAGTAGTTCGTTAGTTTGGGGAAGTTCTTGCTGGTGAGTGCTGAGGCGAGCTTGTGCGTCTTGCACGTCAACACTGTTGCTGTCAACGCCGAAAGACGTGCACTGCCGCTGTCTCTACGTGCAGTTTGAGGCTCGTGACAAGATCAGTCAGCTTTTACAGCTGTAGTACCTTCATGGCTTACAGCAGCAGCAGCCAGCATGCTGCTTACTCAGCAGCAAAGCAGCAGCACCACCTCTTGGCACTGCAAGGCGTGCATGCACCCCTTCTGAGCAGCCGTAGGCGGTCTCCCTTACCGGCAGCTGCTGCTAGTCCTTTTCGGTGTCAGCCTAGCATATGTTCCCGGCATTTGCATCGCTCTTCTGAGTTGATCCACAGCCACAGCAGCCAGCTATGGCAACATCAGCAGCTGCCCCACCAGCAGCTGCTGCCGCTGGATCCGAGGGCCGTGCTTGTTAGCCGCATCCTCAATAGCAGAGCACATTCATCTTTCAAAAACAGCACCAGCAGCAGCAGCAGCAGTGGCCAGCCAGCCGAAGCTGCCAGTCCCCAGGATACACTTGCAGGACAAGACGCAAGCAAACAGTCGCAGCCTGGTGCTCCCTCAGCACACCACCAGCACCACCACCATCAGCAGCAGGAGCTTGCAGGAAGTTCCACTGAAGGCTCAACAAGAAGCAGCAGCAGCAGCAGTAGCATCAGCCGGCCGCCAGCTGCTCCTAGCACCAGCTCAGCATCTCCTGAACACAGCCCAGCAGAGCACAACCACCAGCAGCAGCATGCAGCACATGGTCACGGGGGCGAGCACGGGCATGGGCACGGGCATGGGGAGCATGGCGGGGCGCATGGCGCTGCTCACCAGCTGCAGCACAGAGCCACTGAAAAGATGACCTTCCAGTTTCTGGAGAAGGTGAGTGCACAGCACAATGATTGTGTACGAGATTATGCAGCAGCGGCAGCTGTGCGCACAAGGTAACAGGCGACGATCTGGGCTGTGGGGCAGAAACGCAGCAGCAGCAGCAGCAGCAGCAGCAGCAGCAGGAGGGATGGCACAGGTGGTGGGACGAGCAGGTGCAGCATTGTGCAAGTGAAGCAAGCTGTGTTGCAACTATAGAGGTAATAAGCTGTACTGTGGGTAGAAGTACTACAGACCTGGGCTGGGGCTGCCTTGTGGTAACTGGGTGCTGTGCTGCCCCTTTCTTGCAGGTGGCCGAAAGGATGACAGAACGCTTCGGAGAGCGGGTGAGATTTGCGCTGCCTTGCCGCTGCCTCTTCTGCTGCATACTCCACCGCACAATCAGGCAGCTGCCAGCGCTGCTGCTGCACTGCTGCACTACTAGAACGGTCACAAGTTATAACAGCAGCAGATGTGTCTGGCTGCAAGCTGTTGCTTTCCCCGTCACCTTGATGGATTGAGTGCTCTTACAAGTCTGTCATCTGAGCAGAGCCGTTCTGCAGTGCGGATCTTTGCTTTCTTCCCTGAACCTTTGCTTGGTTGTTGCCCTGTTCAAGCCAGGTCACTGAGCGCATCGCGGAGCGCGCAGGAGAGCGGGTGCGCTGTGGTAGCTGGTTGGTTGGAGCACTGCAACTTCTGCTATACTGTACAGCTCAGTCGTGCAGCAGCAGCAGCAGCAACAGCACCACCAGCACCACTAGCACAACATGATGCAGCAGCGCTGGATGCATTAGGTATGCCTGACCTTAACAAGGCAGCGGCTGCGTCAGCGGCTGCAGCTGCAACTTACATGACGCCTCCCTTGTGAAGCTATGCATTTTGACAGACTTTGCCCAACACATGCCTTCCCTGCAGGTGGCTGAAAGGGCGGGAGAACGCCTGCTGGAGCGGGCAGGTGGGCTGCTGCCCTTGCTGCACGGCAGTTATGCTTGCTACCAGCTCTGGCATCCACTATGGTACAGCTACATGCGTTGCATGTATGTCTGTTCTGCAGCTGCAGCTTCCAGTTGCACTCTGCTTAACAAACCTTTGGTTTCCGTTGACTTGCTCGTTGCTTCAGGTGAACGTGCGCTGGAGCGCGCAGGCGAGCGTGCACTGGAGCGTGCAGGTGGGCAGGGCTAGCAGCGTCACTCGTGTTCAGTGGTTGCTGTGCTTCAGCATGCTCGCCATTTCACTCCTGTAGCCGTGTGTGCAACTGCCAGACCAATGATTAGTGGCGTCCACACCCTTGCGCATGCAGGTTTGATTCCTGTCCTCATTAGCTTGGCTTGTCTCGCTCCCGCACCATACTTCCTGCAGGCGAGCGTGCGCTGGAGCGTGCTGGCGAGCGCGCTGTTGAGCGCGTAGGCGAGCGTGCGCTGGAAAGGGCCGGTGAGCGCGCACTGGAGCGCGCTGGTGAGCAGGCATCACATGTACGGGGCCTGCCAGCAGTTAGGGGTTGGCGGGCGAGCTTTGCAGTGCAGGGTGTTCAGAGCTGCTGATGTCGAGGACTTGGTAACACAGTCAGACTGATATAGACTCATTTGTGTCAACATCGCAAACTTGTCTTGAGACGGCGATGGCTGCTGGCGTTCTTGCAGGCGAGCGCGCGCTGGAGCGCGGCGCAGAGCGTGCACTTGAACGGGCGGGAGAGCGTGCACTGGAGCGCGGTGCAGAGCGTGCAATTGAGAGGGCCGGCGAGCGCGCGTTGGAACGTGCAGGGGAGCGCGCACTGGAGCGTGGCGCAGAGCGCGCAATAGAAAGGGCAGGCGAGCGCGCGCTGGAGCGCGGCGCGGAGCGTGCACTGGAGCGCGGCGCAGAGCGCGCAATGGAGCGTAGTGCAGAGCGCGCGCTGGAGCGTGCCGGTGAGCAATTGCTGTCCTGCTGCAGCGTGCATGGCAATTTATGTGAAGTTGTGGCAAAATTGTACAGCACCTGGGCATAGCAGCAGCCGGTGGCTGTAGCCAAAAGCACACCAGCTGGATGCCATGACTTGCAATGCCAGCAGTTGTGCTTGCTTAGCCTTGCTGGCTTCGTATGTCCTGCTGCAGGCGAGCGTGCGCTGGAGCGTGCCGGGGAGCGTGCAGTTGAGCGCGCCAGCGAGCGAGCCCTGGAACGTGCCGGTGAGCATGCCTGCCTGCGCAGTTCTGATTGCAAACTGCGCATTGAAAACTGTATGCCTTCTCCCGTCTGCTATACAGCAGCACGCTGTGGCCTTTTTTGCATCCAAAAGCACGCGATGTTGCCTGCTGGGCGTAGTTACTGCTGTACCTTGACTGTGCTGCACAGCGTGACACATGCTGCCTGCCTTGCGCGTTGTGCTGCAGGTGAACGCGCCTTGGAGCGCGCAGGCGAGCGTGCACTAGAAAGGGCTGGCGAGCGCGCAGTCGAGCGTGCGGGCGAGCGTGCGCTAGAAAGGGCTGGCGAGCGCGCGCTGGAGCGAGCAGGCGAAGTGGCATTGGAGAGGGCCGGGGAGCGGGCAGTGGAGCGAGCTGGCGAGCGAGTGCTGGAGCGAGCAGGTGAGCTGCCTTGTGTTTCATCGGGTTTTGTATTTGATCATTGAATGCAGCAGCCACCCTTGCTGCACACTGGCAGTCTTGCTGATGGCTGAAGGGTCAGGAGTGGGGTTAGCAAAGTGGTCGTCACAGTCTTGCTGTGGCATGCGAGAGCTTGAGACTCCTGTAGCGTATCAGTTTGTTGCTTGCTATGCATGATGATTTTGTGGGGTATGGTGGTCTTTGATGCAATGCAGGCGAGCGCACGCTGGAGCGTGCCGGCGAGCGCGCTGCGGAGCGCGTTGGGGAGCGTGCCATCACTCCTCTGGCGAGGGCCGGTGAGCAGCGGCAGCAACAGTAACAGCAGCAGTGAGAGATCCTGAGCTGCGCAAATTTTTTTCTGTCAAGAACATTGGCTGACTCACAGGGCATGCCTGCGCTATGCTGCTACTAGCAACTTAGTAAGTTTGTTGATTGCATGGCAGTGCTGTGGTGGGCTCGTCCTAGCCTGCACTTGACGCATGCACATGCTTGGCTATATGGCACAGCAGGGACGTCTGATCAAGGGATGGTACGCTCATGCGTGTGCTCAATATCAGAGCCAGCTGAGCTGTATGCTGCTTTCGGGTTGCTGTTTCTGGCTTGTGCTTGCAGGTGAACGAGCGCTGGAGCGTGCTGGGGAGCGTGCAGGTGAGCCAGCCGCATGCTGTGCTGTCTATTTATGTTGGGTCGTGCTGTTGATGTTGTTGATTGTTGATCTTCTTCCTGCTGCAGCTGTGTGCACTCAGTAGTTGAGTCTGCCTGAGACGTGATCTTATCCAGGTGTGTAGGACATGTTTCACCTGTCTCAGGTCTGTAGGACTTGTATTGGAATGTGTTGTGCCGCCGTTGTTTGATCTGCAGCTGAGCGCGGCATCGCCAAGGCTGGCGTGAGGGCTGGGGAGCATGCAGCTGAGAGAGCAGCGGAGCGCGTGGCTGCACATGCCGGGGAGGCGGTTGCGGCACATGTGGGCGATGTGGCAGTATCTGCCGGCGTGCACGCAGGTGGGCTGGGGTCAAGCAAACGGCGTGGCAGTGCTTGCAGCACACTGGCTGGCAAGTGGTTGTTGCTGCAAGTGCGCACAGACATGTGTGACATGAACTCTTGGGCAATTTAGGCCAGCGGAGTCAGCTGCTTGTGTTTGCATGCAATGCTAGCCTTGTACTGGAAGGGTCTATGCATCATTACTAATGATTCATTAGTTAACACGTGCTGCTCTGCACCGGCCTTGCGCAGGCGCTGCTGCTGCTGGCCCTGGCAGCAGCAGGGGCATGGGTACCTTGTGGAATAGATGTACGTAGAGTGTAAAGCTTGTTATGACGAATGCCCCACCTGCCTTGTTGCTGTTTGGTGTGCAGGTGCTGCTGCTGCTGGCCATGGCAGCAGCAGGGGCGTCGGCGCCTTCCTGGACAAGCCGTTGATGTTCTGTGGTGTATGCTGTCACACTTGTTGCACCTGCCTGTTGCTGTTTCGTGTGCAGGCGCGGCTGCTGCCGGCCATGGCAGCAGCAGGGGCATCGGCGCCTTCCTGGATAAGCTGGTGGACAGGGCGCTGGGCAGCAGCGTGCTGCGCCGCTTCATGTCGCCGGCGGTGAGCGATGTGATGATGTATTGTGTGATATGTCACATAACATGTTACATAACAAGTTACATGGTCGATGATCCTGAACAAGCTGAAACAAGCTGGCTTTTGTTAAATAAATAAGTCAAGCAGCAACGACATTGTGGTAGCAAGCACAGCTGATCTGCAAGTGATGGGATGTTCAGGGAGGCGCGTCACGTGTGTACACTGCTGCTGCTGCTGCAGGTGATGGGCCGCGTTGGGCGTGGCGCGCTGGTGGGCCTGCCTGCCACGTTTTGCTGTTGTGTGTGTTATGATCAAGTTGCCTGCTCGCTCACTTCAACTCCTGCTGCTGCTCCTTCTGCTGTTGCTGCTGCTGCTGCTACTGCTGCTGCTGCAGGTGATGAGCCGTGTGGGGCGTGGCGCGCTGGTGGGCCTGCCTGCCATTGGTGCGCTGTTTGTGGCGCACCTGGCACACCAGGACTGGGACAGGCTGACAGAGGAGCGCGCAGCAGGTAGATGGCTGCTGCAGGCCGTGTATACATGGGTTGGGAGGATGCTGCTGCATGCCGTCTGACAGATTGCATTGGGAAGCATGCAAGCATATATCCCATGTGCACGCGTCATTTTGTGAAAAACACGCTTTGTATGAGAGGGGAAGTTGCATGTGGGTTCTTTCACTCCGTGAGAGTGGTGACGGGCATCTGTGTTTGAACAGCACTTCAAAAGCCAATGCCACCATGCTTGATGCTAAGCCTCGTGCTAAACGGCGTGCACAATGCTGCTGCTGCTGCTGCTGCTGCTGCTGCTGCTGCTGCTGCTGCTGCTGCTGCTGCTGCTGCTGCTGCTGCTGCTGCTGCTGCTGCTGCTGCAGGCAACCGGGTGTCTGCTGGCGCCTTTGCTGTTGCGCTGCTGGGTGACCTGCTGGACGTGGCTGCACATGTTGTGGTGGTGGTGGGGCTGCTGCACACACACTTCCAGGTGCGGCTCTGATGGTCTCATTTTGTGGATTGAGCTACCCTGGACGGTGATTATGTCATTATCAGCCTGCAGTATTTGCTGGTTACGACAAAATCAGCCTGCAGTATGGGTGGCAGTACCTGCTGCACATGGTTGAAAAGGGCGGCCTGCTCAACGTGCTGCTGCTGTTGCTGCTGCTGCTGCTGCAGGTGGGACCACCACCTGCTGCACATGCTGGAGCACGCCAACTATCACGGCTGCTGCTGCTGCTGCTGCTGTAGCTGTTGCAGGTGGGCATCCCAGTTGACCACCACCTGCTGCTGCTGCTGGAGCACGCTACCTGTTTGCTGCTGCTGCCGCTGCTGCTGCCGCCGCTGCTGCTGCTGCTGCTGCTGCAGATGGGCATCCCATTAGACCACCACCTGCTGCACATGCTTGAGCACGCTAAACTATTTGCCGCTGTTGCTGCTGCTGCTGCTGCTGCAGGTTGGCATCCCAGTCGACCACCACCTGCTGCACATGGTCGAAAAAGGCGGCCTCATCGTTGCAGCAGTAGGCACAGTGGCAGCCACGCTCGGGGAGATCCTGGCGGTGCGTGCGCTGATGCGCAAGGAGCAGCACAGCACGCGGCTCAAGGTGGAGGCTGCTGCAGCAGCAGCAGTGGAGGCACTGGAGAGGGCGGAGCGGAGTGGGGCAGCAGCAGCAACAGAAGTGCGGGAGGATGCAGTTGCGGCTGGTGTGCAACTAGTCGTCACTGATGCGGATGTAGCAGCTGCAGATGGGCTACAGCTGCTTGCACAGGAGCACGTTGCGGTTAGTGCAGGGCTACACAACACTACTGCAACCAATGCTGGTGAGGCGGATGCAGCAGCTGCTGCTGCTGCTGCTGAAGCCCAAGAGGAGGCTGGCAGCTGCGGGTGGCGGTGGGATGATGGAGGGGAGGGGCGGCAGCAGCTGGAGGGTGAAGGAAGCATTGCAGCAGAGCAGATGGAGGAGCGGGTCAGCAACGCTGCCAGCAGTACCAAGCAGCAGTAGGCTGCTGCATATATTGCGGCAGACACCTGCTGGTAGCTAGTGTGAGGCCCGTAACGTGATCGAAATGCTCCTGTGATGTGTGCACAGCTGGTTGCAGCCTTTGGGTAGTTGCATTTGCAAGCGCAGCTGCGGTTGCGGCAGCAGGCTATAATGCCTGCTGCGCTTGCCATGTCTAGAGGGGAGGCAGCAAGCACCAGCATATCCCCAGGGATCCCTGTGCATCCATGTATGTGTAAGAACATTGATGTTGCTCACAGAGGGTCAACTGCGATCTGGCTCCTGACTGGGGTTCCTACCTCCCGGAGTCGTGACTACTGGCAGTGATTATATGACAGATGTAACATGTGTCAAGTCAGGCAGCCCACAGCCGACAAAGCAGTAATTCTTAGTACAGAGATGTGTATGGTGCAACACCTGACTCCTGCTATTCAATAAAAGGAGTCCTTTTGTGCATTACTCCATGATTCACCCGGGTTGGAGGTTCGAACCTCAAAGCAAGGTGCACGACAGCACTCCTGGCCATGCTGCCAATAACATCGCAAGCTGCCTGCTTGATTGATCCCGCCACCATGTGACCCACATCCAATGTTGTTACAACCCCTTGCATTCACAAGCTGTTGGGCGCTGCAGCAAATGAAAGCAGGGTCTTCTATTGCCAATAGCGGCTCAGCGCCCAGGTTCATTCAAGTATATGCACGCCTGCCTACACTTCACGCACTGCTGCAAGCACTCAAAGCTGCGCCCTCCAGTTCAACTGAATCAAAGCACTCACAACCATCGCTTAAGCAGTGAAGAGTGTGCACCACGTCACATGCCACCTGCTGTGCCTGCTTTCCCCTGGCTGCCAACCAGCTGCGCAGCAGCTGCATCATCCCGCGCATCTGCAGCAGCCGTTATTTGGCGTGCCGCACGCAGGCTGTGCTTAAGCTGGCTGGCAAGCCACGCTTTGACTGTACGCCCGCCTGGCAGCCGTGTGTTACGGTAAACCTGCGCAGCAGCTGCTGCTGACGGGCCGTGCAGCAGCGACAGCAGCGCCTGCGATTGCGCAGCGGTCAACTCCCTGCCACCCAGCAGCCGCAGCAACGGGGCGGCAAGCTCCGTTTTGAAAGGTCCCTGGCTCATGTATTGCACTGCCTGCTGTGCTAGCTCCACCACAGTTGCTGTTGGCAGACGTGCAGCTGCTGGCAGCTTGCAGAACTGGCTGATGAGCTCCAGCCAGTCATTTGACATCGACTGGTATGCATTCCTGTGCCGCAGCTGCATCACCAGCCGCAGCAGTGCCTCCGCTGCTGCTGCTGGCAGCTGCGCTGTTGCTGGCTGTCTGAACAGCGTTGAGACGTTGAGGAATGTCATGAAGCGTTCGCCAGGGGCATGTCTTTGGTGATCAGAGCCAACAACGTTGAGGGCGACAGCAATCAGGTCCGCTGCGCGGGCTGGTGTCAGGTTTTTCAGCAGCTGCAGCAGCAGGTGAGGCAGCAGCAGCGGCAGCGGCAGCAGCAGCAGCAGCAGCAGCGCTGAAGCAGGCGCAATGGCACACTTGTGCATTGGCACACTTGTGCATTGCACATGTTGAATGTATGTCACAGGCACAAGTTCTGACACATCATGCAAGGTGAAAGGGGCAGTTCTTGTAGTACAGCGTGAAAGTTTCCTGCAAACTCACATGCTCGTTTCCTGGTCCTTCCAAGCGATCGCAGCAGCACACGCGCCGCAGCTCTGCAGGCAGGTCAGCAGCCCACCCCCTCAGCGGCACTCTAGAATCGCTGAGAGCTTGCACCCACACATCAAGCCCCTCAAAGCCTTCAAAAGCTCGAACCAACAGCTGCTGGCCTGTGATCTGCACATGCAGCCCTGCCCACACAAGAGCGTATGCAGCAGCCAGCGGCACGCCAGGAATCGCCAGCAGCTGCTGGCTGCAATGGTTGACCATAGCTACTGTCACTGATGGCTGGCGCAGCAGCCACTGCAGTGCCTGTATGCTGTTACATTTGTCTGCTGCTGCCGGCGCCGCTGCTGCTGGCGCTGCTGCTGGCGCTGCTGCTGCCTGCGCTGCTGCAGCCACGCTGCGCACCAGCAGAGCACTGCTCAGCCGTGAGCTGCACAGCTGCTGCAGGGCCAGGCTGCTGGCCCGCAGGCGCACAACATCCTCTGCAGTCAGATGGTGCTGTATGCAAACGTCCAGCACTGCCGCTGCACGTACTTGCTGCTGCTCCTCAACTGCTACACCTGGCTGCTCCTCAACCGCTGCACCAGCTGCTCCCCAAGCACTGCACCTGGCTGCTCCTCAACCGCTGCACCTGGCTGCTGCTCCCCAAGCCTTGCACGTACTTGCTGCTGCTCCTCAACCGCTGCACCTGGCTGCTGCTCCCCAACCGCTGCACCTGGCTGTTCCTCAACCCCTGCACATGGCTGCTCCTCAACCCCTGCACCTGGCTGCTCCCTGTTGCTGTTGCTGAGCCGCAGCACCTGCAGGATGTGCTGACACCAGGCTGCGAGTCGCAGCATCCATCTGCGCACTGCAGCATTGTTCATGTGACGACCTGTAGTACAACACAAGGTGCTCCTCAGGGTTTTGTGTTGTGACTATTGTGCGGCTTAACATCTGCGCCAGCACTGGCTGTATCATCCAGCATTAGTAGCACTGTAAGCAGCAGCAGGCTATGACTCATCAGCATGCATCATGCACCGTGCATGGGCAAAGCAGCAGCAGCAGTAGCAGCAGCACAACCACGTCCTGCCGTGTTGTGCAGGCGCTCAGACTGCAGCCAGGTGACACTGTATGCTGATCTCGATTGCTGTTGCTATTCATGCTTGCTGCTGCTCACCATCCGCATATTGCTGCTCCTTGGTGCTCTTGCTGCTCAGCACCTGCAGGATGCACTGCCACCAGGCTGCTAGCTGCAGCATCCAACCGCCTGGTCACAACAGTGCCAGGCGTGAACAGGTGGTTATGTTCAACAGCTGCGCAGCTGCTGGGGAAAGCCAAAGGGGCGCAATGCTTGCCATGTGAGCCATAGACTCTGACAGCAGCACTAGTTTCACCTGCAAGACGTTGTGCAGCCCGTTTCATGCTGTGTTTGAATATGCTGCCCTTGCTGTTAAGCACGCAGTCTTAACGCATTATATGTTCAACAAGGCCAAATACACCAAGCCGAGAGTTTTGATCCGAGTGTTGCTGATAGCTTTTAGCAGGTGCCTCGGTAACCTCGCCGGAAACATTTGAAGCAACTTGCATAGAAACATGTGCAACAATCAAGGCAAGGGTTCGATTCAGGCGGCAACCCTCGTAAGATGACGAGTCACACACACCGTTCCCGCGCGATCCAAGGTTGCTCAAAAATCAAGGGTTACACAAGCCTGCGATACAAAGTGCATTCAACTTGCAGGCTAAGAAGCCATCAGAGCCGTTTGGAGCAAGAACTCAGGCACTGCATGGCAATTTGCATGGCATACCAAGCCGAGCCTATGCACGCACAACTGCTGCAGAGCAGTTGTTACTGTGCCAATACACTCGCAGCAGCATGCTGTAACACTTGGCAGAACAACGCCTGGAGCGTGATAGACTTACAGCAGCTGCAGACAGCCCTGCAGCACAAGCCACATGGCAGCAGACCTGCTGCTGCAGCTGCCTGCACACGCACCATGACGCCCACATGTGCGACAATAGCAGGTGGTGCCAGCCACTACCAACTGTAGATGTGCCCTGTAAACCTTCTTTGCGCCTACAGGTATGTCTGTCGGAAGAACCTGTGCTTCTGGACTGCTGTGCCTGCATGCTCAGCCCACTCGGAGCGCCAGGAGCCCTAGGGCGGGGGGCTTCTGGACCAGCATTGCTTGAAGGTGCGCAGTTATGCTTTTACTATGCCTAGAATCGTCCTATATAAATGTGACCAACATGCCTAAGCTGTGTAACTTTGGATGCGATACAAAGCTGAGGGCCAGGTTCTATGGTCACACTACAGAGCCAACCAGCAGCGCGTCACCGCAGGCAATCAGCTACTCCTGAACACATCGTCGATCTCTGAGCGCGGCATCACGTTTGCTGCCTCGTGGTCGCGCCGCTTCGCCTTCTGCTGCACCTGCGGGCGGCACGCACAGCAGCAGCAGCAGCAGCAGCAGCAGCAGCAGCATCAAGTCAGCAATAAAGCAGTGACTGCTTGCATGCTGCTGCAACTGGCAGGCTGCTGCAAACCTATACCAGCGCAGCAGTTTGGGCACTCATGCCCATCAACATTTCAAGCACCTGATCGCAGTTCATGAATTGAACCAACAAACAGCGTTGATAAACACATACCTTTGCCTTGTACTTGCCGGCGGCCTGCTGCTTCTGCAGTCGCCGCATCACATTGGGCGCCACAAACTCCGGGTTGTCATATAACACGGGGCCGCCAAAGCTGCCCTCAAAGATGCAAACATACAGGCCAAGCTCAACACCAGCAGCAGCCGGGCAAGCCTGCAGCAAGGCCAAGTGGCCGCGCTCCAGCTTCAACCACCAAGGAACTAATCACTAACATACTTGCAGCATGTTATCCTCTCGACCTACCTTTGCCTTGTACTTGCCGGCGGCCTGCTGCTTCTGCAGCCGCCGCATCACATTCGGTGCCACAAACTCGGGGTTGTCATATAACACGGGGCCGCCAAAGCTGCCCTCAAAGATGCAGACACACATGCCAACCACAAAACCAGCAGCAGCTGAGCAAACATGCGGCAAGGCCCACTGGCCTTGCTCCGGCTTTAACACCAAGAACATGATAAACCACACACTTCAAATGCATTTCAGTTGTTTCTCGACCTACCTTTGCCTTGTACTTGCCGGCCGCCTGCTGCTTCTGCAGCCGCCGCATCACGTTCGGCGCCACAAACTCCGGGTTGTCATATAACACGGGGCCGCCAAAGCTGCCCTCGAAGATGCGGATGGGGCGCAGCGCTGCGCGCGGGCCCACCTCCACGAGCGTTACGTTGGAGGGGTCTGCCTTCTTCTTGTCCAGCGGCATCACCACCTGCGCATCAATGCAGCCACACAAAACACACTCAGTAAGTGCGAGTGTTACATTGAATTGGTCTGCTTTTGTTTTGTCCAGCGGAATCACCACCTGCACAGTGTCGTGTGAGTAGAAATGCAGCAATCAGTACACAACGCTAGCGTTGCACTAGAAAAGGCGCGCGGCCCAACCTCCACCAGCGTTACATTGGAGGGGTCTGCCTTCTATTTGTCCAGCGGCATCACCACCTGCGCATTGTCAAAAGAGTAGAAATGCAGCGATCAGTAAAGGCTAGCGCTGGATCAGGAAAGGGCACGGAGGCCCACCTCCACGAGAGTTACATTGGAGGGGTCTGCTTTCTTCTTGTCCAGCGGCATCACCACCTGGCACAAGAAACACAAAGAAAACAACACAAACAGCTTTGGTAAGTGGAAGTGTCACGTTGGCACACCAGTACACCATTGCTGATGTCAACTTGTTTGTTGTGGTCATCAACACATCAAATTCGTTCTTAAGAAATAATTGTCAGGGGTGTGTGGTTCGTGCAGCAGGACCCGCAGCATGCACAGCAATGCTGGTCGTTGCGCAGAGACACGCAGCCACCCAACCAGTCTACGTACGAACCCTTTTTATTAGCATACTTTTTGAGTTTAAATATGACACCGCGTGTGCCGCACCTGGTAGTTGCGCAGCCACACGCAGCCGTCTGCCAGGGTGAAGCTGAGCACGTGGTCGAAGAAGGGCTTCACGCGGTGGTGCCCGCGCGGCGTGCCAAACACCTGCAGATACAACACAGCATCACCGCAGCCAATGCATTGTTGGAGCATGAAAATACACTTTGCAGACTCTTTGATCACAGCAGTGCCAGAGCACACGATGCACATGAGACCATGTGTTAGTGCTCAGCTGCCTAGCAGCTGCTGACTCCGCAGATGGCTTCCAGGCTCGAGCATCCTGCACATGCTGCATGCCCTGGCTGCCATGAAATTGATATTTTTTGTAGGCATAACAAGCTAGCGTGAAGCCTCCAGCAGCATAATCATGACCTTGAAATGTGTGAGAAAGACAAGCAACCGTGTGCTGTGTCGCTCTCACCTGAGCCAGCTGCTCCTTCAGCAGCTGCGTGTGCGGCTGCGCATCAAAGGCTGCATCAAAGCTCAGCACAGGCCTGCAGCAGCAGCAGCAGCAGCAGTGTCACTGCCGAATCAAGTGAGTTGCAGGAGGAGTCCACCACCATCACCACACAGAGATGCTGTGCAGCCAGCCAACCACCCAAACATAAACATCAGCCTCTGGCAAGTCACTTGGAGCAAAGTTACGATTTCTTGGACACTGTTGGCAAGTGCCTTGTGAAAGTAAAACATGTGACATATGGCATGCGCCCAGTTGGTCAGCTGCTCACCGTGAGCCCTTGAGGTGATTCCCTGTGAGCTTCAGCTCGTCCATGGTGTGAACATTGAGCACCAGGAACTTCACGGTGGGGCCGTCAGGGCTCTTGGCCTGCGTAACCAGCAAACAAGATCACAACCGGTGACACTGTGTGAACAGGCGGTGCAGTGAGATCCGGCGGTGTGGCGCGGCAAAAGCATCTTGCTGCTGGCAATGCTGTTTCAATTTCCGCAGCTGCTTTCACTTTGCATTGCAAGTGCTGCGGCGACGGCCGCCAACAGGGGCAGTAATTCAGCTGCTGCTGTCGCTGCTGCTGTTGCTGCTGCTGCTGCTGCTGCTGCTGCTGCTGCTGCTGTGCTGTTGATTTGCAGCACACGCTGCAAACGCTGCAACTGCCCCTTCTGCTCGGCTTTCACACGCACCAGTCCTGCTGTGCAGCAGCCCTCATCCCAGTCACCAACACCTGCTGCTACTGCTACTGCTGCTACTGCTGCTGCCTCACCATCCACAGGTACAGGTCCTGCCGCTTGCGCGCCTCAAAGAACAGCACGCTGCTGCAGCCCTTCTCCTCAGCCACCTCGTTGATGACGCCCCTGCAGCAGCAGCAGCAGGAGCAGCAGCAGCAGCAGCAGCAGCATCAGCAGCAGCAGCATGCTTAATCAGCTGGCAGACACAAGCTCCAGCAGCCAGAGCTGTGGTGGCACCTGACTTGCAGCTGCCGTGTCATATCTGCCGGCAGCTGCAGCCGATTCCGGCATCGTTTTGCCGCCGCTCAACGCTGACGAGCCTGCTGGCTGCCTATTACAAGTGATAGAGTGCAATCAGCTGCCCACCTGTCGCTCTTTGTGTCCAGCTTCACATCCTTCTTGCTGTGCGGCAGCAAGCTGATGAAGTCTGACATGAGGTGCCGGGACCTGCGGGCAGGCAAACAGGCAAACAGGAGGTTGTTGTTGTTACAGTGGTGGCAACTCACTCAGGGCGCCAGGTTTGTTTATCAGGGTCTCAGGCGCAGCGAAATCAAGGGCTGGTGACGGTGCTGTGGTGTGATGCTGATGTCGAACGTTTATGGGCTCCGTGAACAAGTAGATGCACAAGTAGATGTACAGGTTTGTGTGTAATAGAGTTGCAATGCAGACACGGAACAGGTACCACTGGAGTGCAGTGCCCGGCCACCCCTGCTATGAAGCTGCACTTTCGCTGCCGGCACATTGCCTGCTGCTGTGCTGTCCTGTTGTGTAGCATAAAGGAATCTGACTCTGTATGACCAGCACATAAGCTTCAGAGTTTGCATGCCTGTGTCCCCGACACTGCTGCATACCTGTAAGTAATGCCGCGTGTTCCCAGCACCAGCACTTTCTCTTTGTTCTTGAAGCTGCGCTTCTGCTTGGCTGCAGCTACGTCTGGTGCTGCATCTACCTTTTGCTGTTTTCCAGGCTGCTGCACTGCTGCTCCAGCATCACCTGCTGCTGCTGCTTTGCGCTTGGCCATTTGGTATGCTGCAGCAGGGGCAGCAGCAGCCAGGAGGTGTACGGTCTAACCCTAGGGTGGCAAGGGCAGCTCGAATCTACAATCGTTTCAATTAGGCACTGATAATGTTATGAACGTTGATTGAAAACACGATCGCAACTCAGCAGCCGAAGTGAATCAGACAACACACACAGCTGACGCAGCAGCACGCGGCCTGTTGATGGGGAAATACGCCTTGTCTTTTAGTTTGCATTCTTCACAACGATCGTGCCGGAGGTTATGTTATAGGTAACAGTTACAGACATTTCCTAGTACCTGACCTGGCATCACCCCTCCTCTCCTCGCTACATGCATGCCCGTGCGCCCCACTGAAGGTTACATTCGACACGGAAACTGCTGAATGCTCTAGCCATGTGATGCACGCATGGCAGAGACAGCTCCCCCACCCCAATCAGGGCCTTTTTGGCCAACACAGCGGCCTGTGCTTGCCCTCACTGACTCTGCATTTCCACCTTTAAAAAGCCTAAGTCTTGCGCAGACGTTGAAAAGCGCTTACAGCCAGCACCCTTCGGTGCAAAAGTTGCTAGGGCAGTATGAAGCTTGGGAGGATTCCTTCAGGCGAGAGGCAGAAACACGCTTGGGTGGCTTTAAACCCATCCAGCAGCTGCTGGATACGCACCTGGCCGAGGAGTTCCAGCAGAGCTTGCGCAAGGTGAAGACGCAGCAGAGTCTGTTCGAGAATGCGGGCATGAAGCGCTGTGCTTCAGAAGGCAGCCTCACCAACGCAGCGTCAGAACCAGGCAGCAGCCGTGCCAGGGGTCAACGCGTGCATCTGCGGCAAGACTGGGATGTGCTGTCTAGCTTCAACCCAGAGGCCAACGTGGGCAGGCACAGCAGCTACGCAGACAGCCCCAGCGAGATGCAGGAAGCCGAGTCAGCAGGCCTGGGTCGCTTCCCACGCGGCAGCACAGCCCCTGCCCTGCGGGACAAGGGCCCTGTGGCAGCAACAGCAGCGGCGGCGGCAGCAGCAGCAGGTTCTACTATGCTAGGAACAGTCATCGACGAGGACAGCGATAGCGCAAGCAGCAGCAGCAGCTGGGCAGCAGCTGATGAGGGCTCACGGCAGCTAGAGGCAGTAGCAGCGCGGCTGCTGGCGCAGAGCAGAGCGGCCATCCAGAACGCGCAGCAGACCTTGCAGGAAACTGCCACCAACTGCCAGGCCAACCTGCAGAGCCTTGGCGCTCTCCTGCAGCAGGTCAGCCTGGCCACAGCAAATGAGTATGGCATGCCACGCAGCGGCAGCACCGGCAGCATGCAGGTCGTGCCGTGGCAGCGCAACAGCAGCGGCCAGCCCGACTCGCCCTCAGCAGCAAACTGGGATTTGGTGCCGAGGTTTTTCGGGGAGGAGCTGCCGCACCCCACAAACGGCACCAACATGGGCAGCAGCAGCAGCCTTGCAGTGTTTGCGCGGGAGGCGAATGGGCAGGAGCTGGCAGCGGCTGATGGCGCAGACGCAGATGCACAGGTGGGTGCTGCTGCGGTGCGGATGCATGGTGTCCTGCGTTGGTGTGCAACATCTGGTTCTGTAGCAGAGGTTGGGGTGTGCGGGCGGCCTTGCAACCAGCATGGCAGTAGTAGTAGTAGTAGTAGTAGCACACCAGCGTGGCGTGATGAGCTGTAGGCAGGCAGGCAGGGGCATGCTGGGTCACCGGACTCGCCAGTCATGCCGAGCACCAGCCTGCTGTTTGCAGCTGCACAGCGGTTAACCACCAGGCTTCGGCAACACTCAGCAGTTGTGCATCAGCAGCAGCTTGGGGTCTCAGTGGACACAGCAGCAGCAGCTGGCCAAAGCCACTTGGTGGAACCGAATGCTGCGCATGAGCGACCACCTGGCCCTGCTTCGCAAGCTGGCCTCACTTCCTGCAAGGTGGGCTCTCCCAGTGTGCCATTCTCGTTCACCACCAGTCATGTAATTTGTGTATCCTGCAGGCTAATGGCTACCAGCAGATGAGCGACTATTTGGACCTGCTGCACAGCCGCAAGCGCGCACAGCAGAAGAGCCTGCGGGACCCGGGGCGCAGCGTGGCCATTGTTACAACTGCCAGCCTGCCCTGGATGACCGGGACAGCAGTCAATCCGCTGCTGCGCGCAGCATACCTGGCCAACAACGAGGACCGACAGGTCACACTGCTGCTGCCGTGGTGAGTGTAGTGTTTTTTTTTGTTGGTTGATGCAGCAGCAGCTTGTTGTGCCCCGCTAGCGGCGGCGGCTGCGCGCATTCACTGCTCATGTGTGCTGACGCAGCAGCAGTGGTGCCAGTGGTGCCTCAACGTTGCACCTGCATCATTTCCCCGCACATCCGTCTGATGTGTCCCTGTGCTTGAACACTTGTGTTTCATGTATGTTCCCTCGCACGCTGTCCAAGCCGGACCAGGAGCATGGTCCGCAACAGTGTGACCACAACCAAACAGTGACTTGCATCGACCTTTGTTGACCTGCATTGTCTCCATGTTTCAATGTCTATTTCCCCGCAGGCTGTCCAAGCCGGACCAGGAGCGCGTGTTCCCCAACAGCGTCACCTTTGACTCGCCCGCGGATCAGGAGGCATTTGTGCGCGAGTGGGCGCAGAAGCGCACCGGGCTGGCCTGCAGCTTCAAGGTCAGGTTCTACCCGGGCCGCTACGCGCCGGAGAAAGGTGGGTGGCAGCCGCCCGTGTGCACATGGCTTGATGATGAGTCAACGCAGCGGAGGCGTTATTTACCTGCAGCCTCCACATGGCGCAGTACAGCTCTAATCGATTACAATGCACGGGCCAAGTGCTGCTACTTCTGTTTCTGTGCGTGGCGCGTGTTGCACCGAGCATCCTGCCTGTGGCCGACATCAAGTAGTACATCTGAAAGTCACACCTCTGCTTCCTTACATCAAGTAGTGTTGAGTGTGCCTCTCATGTGTTGAGTGTGCCTTTCGCGTGTTGTTTGCTGCGTGCCTGCAGGCAGCATCCTGCCGGTGGGCGACATCACGCAGTACATCCCTGACGCGGAGGCTGACGTGGCGGTGCTGGAGGAGCCCGAGCACCTCAACTGGTGAGGCAGCATCAGGACGCGCATGGAGTGTTTGAGGCTTGACGTCAACAGCTGCTGCCTCTGCTGCCCTGCGACATTGTTATATTCGATATACAATTGTGTGTATGCTGTTAATGCAGATGTTTTGCTTCTCGGCGCTACAGCTCGAACTGTTACAGCCTCAGTACTCTGCATCACCCTCTTGACGCTGCACCTGCTGAGCCGTTTGTTTGCCGTGCCGTCATCGCGTGCTGGCTGCAGGTACCACCACGGTCGCCGCTGGACGGACAAGTTTGCGCACGTGGTGGGCGTGATGCACACCAACTACCTGGACTACGCGCGGCGCGAGGAGCGGGGTGCGATCAAGGAGGCGCTGCTGCGGTGAGCGCTAGTGTTGTTACTGATGTTGCGCATGCATGCGTGTGCAGATTTTGGCGCGAGGAGCGCTGCGCGATGCAGGAAGCACTGCTGCAACAAGATGCGTCGTGCGTTGCATGCATGCATTGTCTGTGTGGGGTGCGGTGACACTGCGGTGACTGCGGTGACACTGCGGCGGCTGTGGCTGTGTGTGAATGCGTGGCATTGCTTGCGTGCCTTCTGTGAGTGGTGACTCACCTGCTGCTGCTGCTGCTGCTGCTGGCGCTGCTGCAGGCACATCAACGCCTGGGTGTGCCGCATCTACTGTCACAAGGTCATCAAGCTCAGCGACGCGGTGCAGCCGCTGCCGCGCCAGGAGACCATGTTTGTGCACGGCGTGTCGCCCAACTTCCTGCGCGTAGGCCAGGAGAAGGCGGCAGCAGCAGCGGAGGGGCAGCACACCTGGGGCAAGGTGCGACACTGCCGTGACAAGCACCCAGCAGTCATTCCAGCTGATGTGGCTGCTTCATGCAAGCTAATGTAGGCTGTTGCATGGTGGAGTGGCTGTGCTGCTAGGCGCATGTGTCTTCACTCTGCTGCGTTCTGCCATCATCGCTGCCACACCGCAGGGCGCGTACTTCCTGGGCAAGGCGCTGTGGGCCAAGGGCTACACCGAGCTGCTCTTTGCTGTACATATGTTTTAGCTGGAATATGTTTGTCACTTCTTTTGCTGCTGCTGCTGTACAGGGCGCGTACTTCCTGGGCAAGGTGCTGTGGGCCAAGGGCTACACCGAGCTGCTGCAGCGCCTGCAGGAGCACAGCAGCGCCACGGGACAGCACGTGCCTGTGGACGTGTATGGGGCAGGGCCTGATCTGCAGGAAGTGCAGCAGGAGGCGGCCAGCCGGCGGTTGAATCTGCAGTTCAACGGGCCGCGCGACCACGCGGACGCCTCGCTGCAGGTGCGAGCGGGGGTATAAGGGGTAGCCCTGGATAGTTGCAAACAGCCAGCTGGAGTTTGCACTACAGAGGCTGCATGGCGAGGACGGCCTGCAGGGATGTCAGCTGATCGCACAAGCTGACATGGCACAAAGCAGCGACGCTGCAACCGCAGCGGCGCCGTGGCCACCGTTATTCTGGTATGATTACTGCAGACACTCCTCTGACCAACGCCGGTGCTGACCAGCCCCGGGTTTTACACGCCCTGTTTTGAACACGCCCTGCAGGACTACAAGGTGTTCATCAACCCCAGTCAGAGTGACGTGGTAGCCACCACAGCCGCGGAGGCGCTGGCTATGGGCAAGTTTGCTCACAACCACGCACACTGTGCTGCACTGAACACCTAACCGCCTGAACCCTGCTGCTCTTGCGCTCCTAAACCGCAGGACTACAAGGTGTTTATAAACCCAAGCCTGAGCGACGTTGTGGCCACCACCACAGCAGAGGCGCTGGCCATGGGCAAGTTTGTGGTGTGCGCGGAGCACCCCAGCAACAAGTTCTTCGCGCAGTTCCCCAACTGCCTGGTGTACAGGTGCGAAGGGCTTATGTGGTAATGCCGGTGTGTGTGGCGCTGCGTGCGCGTGTGCTGGAAGCGGCTGGGATAGGGTGTGCAGTTTACCGCAGCCTTTCAAGCTGTGTGCTGTGCAGTTGGCTCCAGGCTGCTGTCAGGTGCCGAGACCAACTTGTGCCGACACCACTTCAGCGTGGTAGTTGGTGCAATGCAGCACCAAGCGTGCGCTGGCTAGCCTGCTCACCATATGTTGCTGCTGCCGCTGCTGCTGCTGCTGCTGCAGGACGCCCGAGGAGTTCAGCCGCTGCCTGCAGCACGCCATGCAGCACGAGCCGCAGCCGCTCAGCCCGGAGCAGCTGCGCAAGCTCACCTGGGAGGACGCCACCGAGCGCTTCCTGCAGGTGCGTGTCGTGCTTTTGTACTTGCTTGTTTAGTTGCTTATGTACATGATGAAGAAGCACACAGCGTTGTTTGGTTTGGTGTAGAAGGATGTGGTTGCACTTTGGGGTGTGGACGTGTGCAAGCTCACCTGGGAGGACGCCACGGAGCGCTTCCCGCAGGTGAACAGGCTGCTCTTTGTTTGGTTGCTCAGCTAGTTGTGCATGTCTGCGGTGCATGTCTGTGGTGCATGTTGTGCATGTCTGTGTCGTTTACGCACGCCAGTGTGGAGCAGCAGAGGTTCAAGGCAGGCAGAAGTGTACTTGCAGAAGTGTACTTGCAACGTTGGCAGTCTTGTGTTGCGTGTTGCCTTGTCATGCTTGTTGCTGGGCACATGCCTCAGCATATTCTGCATGGGAGCGATGCGTAGCAAGAGCTTCTGCACCAGAGCAGCTTGCATTGGTGCAACGTTGGCAGTCTTGTGTTGCGTGTTGCCTTGTCATGCTTGTTGCTGGGCACATGCCTCAGCATATTCTGCATGGGAGCGATGCGTAGCAAGAGCTTCTGCACCAGAGCAGCTTGCATTGGTTCAAAACTGAAGCGAACGCTGATACAAAAACGTGGCGTCTTGACACTCTTCCACACTTCCTCCACAACCTTTGTGCGCAGGTCGCTGAGCTGAAGCAGACGCTGCCGCTGCATGAGCAGCTGCTGGACTCCTTCCTGGCAGCAGCGCACCAGAGCCTGACCAGCATGGAGGGCCTGCGCGTGATCGCAGGTGCGTGGGTTTACAGCTGATGCCATGTGCTTGCCATGCATATGTTTGCTGGGTGGGCTGATGCACAGGCTTGACCAGCATGGAGGGCCTGCTCATGATTGTGTGGCGTATGTGTATGGTTGCGTGCCTGCTGCTTGTGTGTTGGTGCGCTGTGTAGGCTGTGCTGGGGAACGAGTCGTGTTCCGTGCTTGTGCTCTGTGTTGTTTGGCCTGCTACTGGCACTTGGCACCCTGTTAGCGTCGCTGCGTTCACAGTGCTGGTGCAACTACTAATGTAATGTGTTGCTTTGCGTATGTGTTTGCGCAGGTGCTGGCGCCAACACGCGCGACTCGCCCGCCAGTGTGACAGATTACATGCCCAGCGAGTCAGACATTGGTGGTCTGTTTGATGACCACAGCAGGGCCAAGCAGACTTACAGCAGGACCAAGGCAGCCAAAGCAGCAGCGCCGCAAGCGCAGCAGCAGCAGCAGCAGCAGCAGGTGGTGCTGGCTCGCGGCGGGTCGGCGGCTTCTGTTGCGGCGGCTGTGGCTGCAGCAGCAGAGGAGGAGGCAGCAGCAGCAGCAGCAACTGCAGGCGGCCGCGCAGCGCGGCAGCAGTAGGCTGGCTGCAGGGCTGTGGTGTCTTACTTTGTTGGTACTTCTTGCACAGCAGCACTGAGGGCTTGCTGCGGCTCAGGGCTGCTATATGAGGTGTGTGCAGTGCCGGCCGTTGAGATTGTAGTGCCGGCTGGGCGCTGGGATGATCATGAGTGACGGGTGCAAGCAGCAACTGATGTGCGAGTGTGTGCGGTGCTGTTGCACACTGGCACCGGCTGGCTGTCAACCTGGGTGAACCAAAAGCAGCAGATGCATGTCTCTTTGCATGTGGAGGCATGTATCTCTCTGCGTGTAGATGTGCACGAGACGTCGTGTGGTGTGCTGCTGGTGTGGTGTGTCTGCATGTGGCAGTAGCCTCGCTGTTATGCTGGGTATGTGTTGTGAGCACGTATGGCTGTTCCTGTACCAAAACATCTGCATCACATCTAGTTCGTCATGTTGTCCAGTGACAATGTTTCCCAGCAGGCAGTAAACACTTATCATCAGTTGATTAGGTGCGCAGTGGCAGCGGCGACAGCTGCCACGGCCGCTGCTTTTTGCCATCATACCTCTGGCTTGGCTACCAGAGGTGGCACAGCAGCAGGGCTGTCTGGGTGTGTGTTACTGTCTTGTGGTTTGGTGTTGCGCATCAGACATATGCATCACCCTGTGTGTGCCGTGTGTGCGTCAGCGGCGCTGGTGCGGTTGGCTGGCTGGCTGGCTGGCCATTTCTCCTAGAATGAGAAGGGTGCTGCTGCAGCTAACGTCACGACCCTGGCAGCAGCAGCAGCAGCAGCAGCAGCAGCAGCAGCAGCAGCAGCAGAGTGCGCGCTGTCAGGTTGTAGGTTCGCAGGTGGAATGGGAGGATTGGGCATCTGTTTGGCTCGGTGTGTTCGATCTGATGTGGGCTGGGTGTTGAGAGGTATGCTGTGTTGACTGTATGCTGCGCGCATGACAGCAAGCCTTCAGGCGGCTGCCATGCCGTGTGGCGCATGGCAGTTTGTGAGTGAGGCTTGTGTGTGTCCGTCTTTCTATCTGACATGAGGGGTGTTGTGTGGCCTGGTTACAGGGAAAGCAGGGATAGAGAGAAGAGCGAGTTTGTTTGATTGATGAGGCTGCAGCTGGCGGCTGGCGCCATGCTGCTGCTGCTGCAACAGGGCTTTGCAGCGCGCCTGGTGGCTGTGATAGGCCAGAGTGCTACTGCTGCCGGGTTGCGCTGTGCGCGGCTTTGCTCCATGTTGTATATTACAGCGGTGCTTTGAGTGCGTTTGTGGTGACTGGGGTATACTGCGCACATGAGGCTGCATGCGCTTAGCTTGTGGCCAACAGCAAGTTGTGTTGCGCCTGCGTCGAGACATCGGTGGTGCATGTACAGGCGAAGAAGCAGGCGGCTGGTATGTACATGGCCGGCGCGCATGTATGATAGGGCGAGAACCTGAGGCGCCCTCCGGTGATTCGTATCCATTGATCATCTTGCATTTCCCGTGAAAGCTGCGGATGATGACGGCGGTTGTGTGCATGCAGCAGTTGCGTGAGCATGTGCGTCAGGGGTATGGCTGTCTAGTGTGTTAGGTCGCCACATGACGTAATGGGGTCATCCTTGTTACATTGATTGTTGCTGACGTCACTGCTGCAGGAAGGTGACCTTTGCGCGAAGCACAGCATTCGTGGCGCATTTCATACCACAAGAACTCATCGAAGCAACAATGCGCATGTAGGCGTCCTTTTTGCGCGTGCCACATAGCTAGTAGCCTTGCTGCCATCACCTGACTGTGCAGGTTGCTTGCATTGACGTGCTGTGCGTGTATTGGTTGGGGTGTTCATGGTGTAGGCGGTTGTCATTGTCCTAGTGATGCATGAGACAAGTTGCTCTGCATGCACACAGCTTCTGCAGCTCTATCGTGCTGGCGGTGAGTCCTGCGTGACTGTGGCACTTACACAGCTGCCGACCATTGGCGTTCGCTGCATATGTAGCGCCGGTTTGGAGGCTGCTGTTGCTGTAGTGGCAAGATTGAGGTTGTATGTTACATGTGATGGCCTTGGAGGCACTGTGTGGGGTAACGACATGACGCTCCCGGCTCTGGTGTCTCACCTGGTGGCGCACAAGAGTGCAGCCTCTGGCGGCCCTGACGCCAGTGGCAGAGTCGCAGTGTGTGTTTCCTGATCTTCTAAAGGCATCAAGAATCCACATGCTGATCAGCATGGAGGCATGACTCCATGTCAAGGCATGCAATGATTGTAGGTGGGCAGCACTGGAGTTTTTACTTGAACCCTCTCTCCTCAAGAACTTCACACAGCGGGCGCGTAGCTACATCATGGGCCATTACCGCTGCTGATGTAAGGGATCAAGGCTGATAACAGTCCTGCCTTTGCACTGGATTGCAGAATGCCGATGGTCAGGTGACAGTGTCAGAACAAAGCAACCGACACCGCTTGCTCAGCAGCATTTGCAGCGATCCCTCGCCAACTGCAGGCAGTGAACCGATTAGTGGGTGCATAATTTGTAAAAATTGGCAACCATGCGGGCTCTACTACTCGTATGCATGCTGGGCTTGGCGGGTCTGGTAGCAGCAGACCGTCAGCTGCGACAGGTGCACGAGCAGGAGCTTTTGGGAGCCAGGGTGAGTGTATGTAGGGCCCGTGCATGCCCTCCAAGGCGCCGCATGGGCCTCTGCTGACGCTTCACTTTTCTGCTGTTCCAGGCAAATCCCCGCCAGGCGTTCTGGCAGTGGATGGCAAAGCACAAGAAGGTGTATGCTAACGATCTCAAGGTATGTGTTGCTGGCCAGGGCATGCCTTGCATGTCTCGCGCCTCGGGGAGCCTTGTGCTCATGGCTGTTTGCGCTCTTTTGTGCAGGTGGTGGAGGACCGCTTCCGCATCTGGCTGGACAACCTGCAGTTTATTGAGGAGTACAACAGCAAGTCAACCTCGCATTGGGTAAGTGTTGAAATGACCGGTCCAGGCTGGAGGAGGTTGGCCTCGAGTCAGCTTGTGAGTTGACGAACCTTCGCTCTGCTGTTGCAGCTGGGCCTCAATTCGCTGGCCGATCTCAGCCATGAGGAGTACAAGCAGAAGTACGCCCTGGGCTACCGCAAGTTCACCCGCACCCCTGAGAACAGGCTCAAGGGCTTTTCTCATGGCAACCTTGACGAGGCTACGCTGCCTGTCGAGATCGACTGGCGCAAGCAGAACGCAGTGGCCGAGGTCAAGAACCAGCAGCAGGTGCGCTGCAGGCCGATCCCTTGCTGTCCTGCAAGCCCTCTGCCTTGGCGTGTCCATGTCAGCATGCCTTGGTGTCCTCTCTTCCCACACTCCCCAGTAGCAATTGCATCAATCATCCTACTGCCTGTCAACTGGAACTGCCTTCATAATATTCCATCCCAGCTCTTGTTGCAAGCACCTGCTGAGATTGCTGCAGTGCTTTCAATCGTTTTCAATTGCTGCTGTCTGTGTCCTCCTTCTCGCAATTCCTGCAGTGTGGCTCCTGCTGGGCGTTCAGCACCACAGGCGCGATTGAGGGCATCAACGCGATCGTGACAGGCGAGCTGGTCTCGCTCAGCGAGCAGGAGCTGGTGGACTGCGATACCAAGAAGGACCACGGCTGCGGCGGCGGCCTGGTGAGCAATAGTTGAATTCAGCAAGCAGACAGGCATGCACTTTGCCCCCGAATATGCATGGTTGGGAGTGTCGGCTGCAGCTTGTTTGTTGGCTGTAGGCGCACAAGTCAGCCACCACATCTGCTGCGGCGGCCTGTTGAGCAAGGGTTCATCAAACAGTTTTTACTGTCAGCAAGCAATCGACCTGTGCTGTGCCCCGCGCACGTCATTGGTTATGCATGGTTGGAATGGTGGCTGCAGTTTGTGGTTTGCTGGTGACTCGCGGAGCAGCCGGACATGGTGCAGCCACTCCAAGGCTGTTGACAGAGAGTTTGCATTTGGCATGGAAGCATCGAAGCATCCTGAGCAGCTGTGTGCCTGGCGAGCGAGCAAGCAAGCAAGCTGAGCGGTTACTGTGTCACATGCACAGAGCGGGCTGTGCCTGTACGTATGAATGTTGCACATGGCCGCATTGCGTGTAGCCGTGCTTGGCAAGTTGTTTCTTCAGCACACTCAAGTTTATGTGCTGCTGCTGCTACTGCTGTGCAGATGGACTTTGCGTTTGAGTATGTCACCAAGGAGCGCGGCATCCACGCAGAGCAGGACTATCCTTACACAGGTGGGGGCTTCAAATCACATCCTTTGCTTCTAGGCATATTTTACACGCAAAATTAGTCTGCACACACAGGATGGGCGCGCTGCGGTCAAAGGGGTAGAGCCATGGGCTGTTGTGGTGCTTGCGTGGAACACGTGCTTGTGTGTGGAACACGTGGTTCCTGTTCACATAGCACCCCCCCCCCCCTCCCCCCCCGCGTGGTGGCCATTGGCGGCTGCTCACTGACACACAGCTGCTGCTGCTGCTGCTTCGCATGCACCCCTGCCACCTGTTTTCCCGCAGCTACTGATGGCGAGTGCCGCCGCGACGAGCTGCAGCTCAACGCCCGCCCTGTTGTTACAATCGACGGCTATGAGGATGTGCCTCAATACGATGAGGTGGCGTTGAAGAAGGCAGTTTCAAAGCAGCCAGTGTCTGTTGCCATCGAGGCGGACCAACGCTCCTTCCAGCTGTACATGGGCGGCGTGTTTGATGACGAGGGCTGCGGAGAGCAGCTGGACCACGGCGTGCTGGTGAGTTTCTTTGACTTGTTGCATGTTGTTAGGCTTGTTATTTTGACAACGGTGCGACGCTGGTCCTCCCAGCTGTACATAGAATTTCGCTCAGACATGGTGATGTTGTTGCTGAGTGAATGTGCATGATGTCAGCTTATCTGCTCTGTCACCCCACCCTGGTAGTACCAACCATCTGTTGCTGCAGTCCCTGTTGTGTGACATTTTGTCCTGCCCTGCGCATCTGGTGTGCTGCTGCAGGCTGTCGGTTACGGTGTGGAGACCCACCCTGCAGAGGATGACTCTGGCGATGCAGCAGGCCGCCGGCGCAACTACTGGTGAGTGCCTTTTGCTGGGCTGCAAGCCAGGGCTGCTGCAATTGATCCTGCTGCTGTACTCTTTCGTGGAGCCAGCGTGGTGGTGCTAGCGCGCAGCAGTATTAGCACCCAGCAGCTGCGGCAGGTTGACGGTACATATGCTCTGTGAAATTGAAAACGAAATACACGCTGCACTTCACTCTTGCAGGATCATCAAGAACAGCTGGGGCGGCGAGTGGGGCGACCACGGCTACATCAAGATCCGCATGGGCCGCGGCAAGGCAGGACTGTGCGGTATTGCCATGCAGCCCAGCTACCCCCTCAAGAAGGGCCCCAACCCGCCCACACCCCCGCCAGGCCCCAAGCCTGGGCCCGGTCCTAAGCCCCCTACCCCGCCCCCGGCCCCCAAGCCTGATGAGCCTGTGGCGTGCGATGCGGCGAGCGAGTGCCCTCCTGCAACCACCTGCTGCTGCCTGAGGTGGGTGTAGAAGGGGTTTTGGGTTCAGGGTTTGGTGTGTGTTGAGCATGGGCAGCGTAGCGTGTGCACCCAAGCCTGATGAGCCGGTGGCGTGTGATGCAGCGAGCGAGTGCCCTCCGGCAACCACCTGCTGCTGCCTGAGGTGGGTGTAGAAGGGGTTTTGGGTTCAGGGTTGGTGTGTGTTGAGTGTGTGTCGAGCATGGGCAGCGTAGCGTGTGCACCCAAGCCTGATGAGCCGGTTGCGTGTGATGCAGCGAGCGAGTGCCCTCCGGCAACCACCTGCTGCTGCCTGAGGTGAGCCCGGTTTTCAAGGAAGAGAGTGAGAATCACATGCCTGAATCAACAGTCACTGCTGCCCCATGCAGTACCGCACAGACACCTTCAACATGTTCCAGCATCAAACCGTCCTGATGTCCTGGCTTCTGCTGCTGCTGCCATCACAGGGACATTGCCGGCTTCTGCTTCTCCTGGGGCTGCTGCCCCATGGAGGGCGCCACCTGCTGCGAGGACAAGGAGCACTGCTGCCCCAGCGACCTGCCCATCTGCGACACGGATGAGGGACGCTGCCTGCCCAAGCCGGTGAGTGACAGGATTTCTTGGTTTGGTGGTTTGGTAGCGTTCATTTCAGTGGAAATGCCCATCTGCGACACAGACGAGGGACGCTTTCTGCCCAAGCCGGTGAGTGCTGATCAGGACAGACAATGGCTGTTTGTTTGGGAGCGTGTGTTAGGCAAATCAGCGGAGCAGCAAGCAGGGTACTGGCCCAATCTGTGACACAGACGAGGGACGCTGCCTGCCCAAGCTGGTGAGCAAATCCCGTTTTGAGGCTGTCTGTTGTGTTGATCATCACAGCAGCAAGTCAGCAGCAGGCAGGGGACCTTGTCGTGTGGCGACACAGATGACAGGCGCTGCCTGCCCAAGCCGGTGAGGCGCTGTGGCTTCGCTGCTGGTGGCTGTGGCTTCGCTGCTGTTGGCTGTGGCTTCGCTGCTGTTAGCTGTGGCTTCGCTGCTGTTAGCTGTGGCTTCGCTGCTGTTTGCTGTGGCTTCGCTGCTGTTGGCACCAGCATACACTTCATTCCTCTGCCTTTTGTACCTACACGGTCAACTTGTACAAAACATTCTCAAGCCCGAGAACGTGTTGTACAAGTCGACCGTGAATGAACACAAGCCAGCAACACTTTGAATGTGCATGTTTGTGGTTTTGGTATTCCCGGCACGGCACCAGCAGCGTTGCTGAGTCTGTGCCCTGGGCCACATACAGCATGCCCATATGTCATGCCTACAACGGTTATGGTATAGTTGCTTCATCAGTGAGCCTGCCCTTGCAAAACAGACGAGGGACGCTGCCTGCCCAAGCAGGTGACGCGCTGTCGCTGTGTTGCTGCTGTTACACACAAAAAAATTCTCTGCCTTTGTGGACTTGATCAGTCAACTTGTACCAAACGTACTCAACGCCGAGGACGTGTGGAACAAGTTGACCGTGAAGGAACACAAGCCAGCACAACATTTTGAATGTGCATGTTTGTGGTTTTTGGTATTCTCGGCACGGCACCAGCAGCGTTGCTGAGTCTGTGCCCTGGGCCACATACAGCATGCCCATATGTCATGCCTAAAACAGTTATGGTATAGTGGCTTCGTAGTGGGATAGCAGCTTCATCAGTGAGCCTGCCTTGGACACAGACGAGGGACGCTGCCTGCCCAAGCCGGCGACGCGCTGTCGCTGTGTTGCTGCTGTTACTCACAACAATTATTCCTCTGCCTTTGTGGACTTGATCAGTCAACTTATACCAAACGTACTCAATGCCGAGAACGTTTTGTACAAGTCGACGGTCACGTAACACAAGGCAGCAAAACATTTTGATTGTGCATGATAGTGGTTTTGGTATGCTCGGCACGGCACCAGCAGCGTTGCTGAGTCTGTGCTGTGGGCCACATACAGCATGCTCATACCATATGGGCCATATGTATATGCCACATACAGCATGCCGTACATGGGCCATATGTCATGCCTACAACGGTTAAGGTATAGTGGCTTCATCAGTGAGCCTGCCCTTGCAAAACAGACCAGGGACGCTGCCTGCCCAAGTCGGTGACGCGCTGTCGCTGTGTTGCTGCTGTTACACACAAAAATTATTCCTCTGCCTTTGTGGACTTGATCAGTCAACTTGTACCAAACGTACTCAATGCCGAGAACGTGTGGAACAAGTTGACCGTGAAGGAACACAAGCCAGCACAACATTTTGAATGTGCTTGTTTGTGGTTTGGTACTTCTCGGCATGGCATCATCATGTCATGCCCCAAACGTGCATTAGTTGCTTATCACGCCGACAACCCTGCCTGCTGCTGTCGTCTTGGTTGTGTCTGCAGGGCACTGGTGGCTTCACCAAGTCTGCGCCCTGGGCCACACATACCATGCGCATTCATATATGCTCACATCGTGTGCTGCTGCCTGTTGCTGTTTGTTTCAAATTCCTGCAGGGCACTGGTGGCTTCACCAAGTCTGCGCCATGGGCCACAAAGGTCCCCGCACGGCGCAGGGCAGCACCGGCTGGCAGCTTCCGCAGCAGCAGCGCCAAGGGCCAGCAGATGCAGAGCATCAAGCCCATGGCGGCATAAGCAGCACGCAGCGGCAGCAGCTGCATGCAGATAAGCAGCAGCACAAGGACTGCAGGTGCAGCAGCAGCGCCAAGGGCCAGCAGATGCAGAGCATCAAGCCTATGGCGGCATAAGCAGCCGGCAGCAGCAGCAGCACAGGACTGCAGGTGCAGCAGCAGCGCCAAGGGACAGCAGATGCAGAGCATCAAGCCCATGGCGGCATAAGCAGCCGGCAGCAGCAGCAGCTGCATGCAGATAAGCAGCGCTGCATGCGAGACTGCAGGTGCAGCAGCAGCGCCAAGGGGCAGCAGATGCAGAGCATCAAGCCCATGGCGGCATAAGCAGCCGGCAGCAGCAGCAGCTGCATGCAGATAAGCAGCAGCAGCATGTGAGACTGCAGGTGCAGCAGCAGCGCCTAGGGCCAAGCAGATGCAGAGCATCAAGCCCATGGCGGCATAAGCAGCCAGCAGCAGCAGCCGCATGCAGATAAGCAGCAGCACAAGGACTGCATGTGCAGCAGCAGCGCCAAGGGCCAGCAGATGCAGAGCATTAAGCCATTGCGGCATAAGCAGCCTGCGGCAGCGGCAGCCGCATGTGTAGCAGCTGCACCAGCACAGGACTGCAGGTGCAGCAGCAGCTAGCCTCTGGCAGCATAAGCAGCATGCAGTAGTTGCATGCAGTGCAACTGAAGACCTGACTTTGTCAAGTACGAGAGACAGGCCGCTTAAGGCTGTGCTGCGGCCGCAGCATTGCAGCAGCTGCCCTGTATGTACGATGTACACGCTGTGTATGTATCAGTACACCCTTTTGAAAAGTGAGCATCCCAGCTCTTTCTTCAGTAATCCTTACTATGTCGTGGGCATGATGTACGTTGAGGGCGTTGTGTTGGCTGTGGGACCAGGAGGCAGCCGTGTGCAGATAGTTCCACCATCTTCAGCTTTTCCTTTTTTTTGGAGGAGCTGATGATGAGGGCTTCTGCTGATCATGCTGCTGCATGTGCAGCTGCAGTTGCGTGCTGGCATCGCGCACTGCGCCAACTGGCACTGCCGCAGTTTTACCCAACCCCAAAGATCCTGTCACTCATTTGCAGATACAGTACAGCTCTTGCCTGTTGTGTTTTGCCATATGAGTCAGGATCACTGCAAAGGAAGGCGGATGTGGGCACAGAGCGCAAGCCTCACCCACTGTAGCTGTTTAGGGATTGTTTTGGCCGCCTCGCAGCAGCAACGCAGCAGGGGTCGACAGTGTACCATATGCCTAGTAAACTAGCGTGCCTGTACCACCCACTGACATTTGATTGCCTGGTGGGTTCTGCTTTGGCGACAGCACCCATGTATCAGTCACCCTTTGTTTTAGCGGCTAGACTGACTGTATTTTTGGCGCATGTGGGCATCAGCTGTGGTGCAGTCGGTGTGCTTGCTTTTGCACATCCTGCTGGCAGCTAAATTGGCCTGGAGAGTCTGTTTTGTTCAGCCTAGCGCTAGGCTGTGCTAGCACAGCACGTTGCTGCGGGTAATTTGACGGACCTCAACTGTTGCACTTGGCCTGGTGCCTTGTGTGAAGAGACTCAGAACTGCATGCTGTGTGGTCAACGTCAATCCAGTCACCGGCAGCAGGACAGCGGGCCACTACAATATATAATTGGTACGACGTGCAAGCAGGTCAATCACTCCAAGTATAATGCAGCATAACGAGTACTCACATGGCTAGAAGTGGTCCCCCAAGTACGGCCAATGCTGTACAAGACCAGTGACAGGTGGTGGCAGATGCCAGGGCCGCAGCGGTGACCAACCACAGGGGGAGGGCAACATCCTGTGCTCAGCACAGCGGCCTACAGCTGCATCCCATGCTTTGCCGTGGACTGCTGTGTATGAGCAGCTTGACAGGAACTCCGTAGGCCGGAACACGCAGCTCAACGTACATGTCATGCGTTCTGCCAAGCCTCTAGCTGCTGAACAGCAGTAGTGTTGCACTGAGCCAGCTGCTGAATGCGTAACGGGTCATGCTTGCTTGTTTAAACTATTCAAAATTAGTAAAGCTTCAAAGTTTCAAAGACAAAACAAGTCCAAGGCATGCGACGTTCGTTGTGTACCAGTGCGTGTTCTATTACTAGGGGTTGTATTTGGCCTCTGGAAGAAAAAAGCCGCGTATATGGTGACATGCGTCAGTGTTGATAGTTTTATCGCAGCTGCACGGATCAAAATGCTCCTTGGGCTTGTCGTCAGGCTGCACGAGTGTCGAGCACTGCGATCGCGACGCTCCGCTGCCTTTACAGCCGGCTACAACTGACTAAAATAATAGTTTGGATTTTTCTAGGGCGCCTGAACATGTCCGCGTGGCTGAAGCAACCGCTTCTGCTTGGGCAGCAACCTGATGAAGAGAACGTCTCCTGCCACGCCAGTTGTCCTACGCAGCAGCAAGCCATCAGAAGCAGATTGTATGGTAAGCAACCGTGCTCGCCTTCGGACGGCGAACTGGGCGGAAACAAGGTCACATGCAGTCTATTGCCCCACTGCTGCTGTGGTGACGCCGCAGCTGAAAGCTGAGTGCACATTAACAGCCAGGGTGCGATACTGATGCTGAACCTGCGTTTGTAAATCACACAAGTGCTACTTGCACCTCTATATCTCAGCTGTGATAAGCCATCTCAACATATCGCTCCACTGTATCTTGCTGTCACCTGCACAGGCCTGCTGGCATTGCAGCTCTCTGCAGTGCTACTGCCAGCAGCCGTCCTCTGCATCGCCAGCCTAGCATACAGTGAACCCACACAGCATACAGCCCCAACTGCAGCAGCAGCAATAGCTGTCAGCCAGTGGGATGTCCTTCGCCTGCAAGCTGCTGCAGTGTGCAGCGTGCTTGCATTAGGGCTCAGCAGCAGCAGCTTGTGGCACAGCCACTGGCGCAGCAGGCAGCTTGTCAGTTGCCTGCTGCTGCTGTGTGCTTGCTGGGCTGTGGTGTCTGCAAGCATACTGGCTGGAAGCAGCAGCAGCAGCAGCAGCAGTGCGAGCTTGCACTGGCTCCCAGACACCTTGGTACAAGCAGTGCTGAGCCTTGCAGTTGTGTTGCCAGCTGCTCCCTTGTTCACCCTCACTTCCTACTCACTCTTCACACTGCAGTCCCAGCGTGAATTCACTCCGGAGGTTGCCGAGGGTTTTGTGACACTGTGCAACATAGGGTTTGCTGCGCTGCTGCTGCTGCTGGCAGCACCTGGCAGCTACCCGCTGCAGTTCCTGCTGCTGGCTGTGTTTGAGCTGTCAGGGCGGGTTTTCTGCAGCTATGCAGTGGAGTATGTGGGGGGTGTTTTGCACACCAAAAACAGCAGCAGCAGCAGCAGCAGCAGCAGCAGCAAGAGCAGCACTGCGGTGAAATCACAGCACGCGTATCCAGTACAATATGCTGCTGACGCAGAAAATGGTGGTGATGACAATGATGACGCAATTGCAGCAGGCAGTCTTTCTGCAGCCCTGTTCATCGCAATGGTGAGTGCAATGCACAGGTTCTCAGTTGCACAGTAGCTACTGACAGCTCATTTTCACAGAGGGTCAGCAGAACAGCTACGCCACAGTTGGGTGCGATACATTGCTGCAGGCACTCCTCTTTGCATATCTCTGCTGCGCACTGCAAGCATGCTAGCACACCAGTAGCAGCATTAATCTATTTCACCATAGCAGACAGGGGCAAATCAGTTTCGGAGCTGGCCGATGTCAAGCCATACCTGGTGCATTGTCTCTGTACCTCCTTGCCTGCGTTGCATTCACCTTGACCCCAGTGCAAGTACGCCGCACAAACAAATCAAGACTGCACGCCATAAATTACCATCCTTTTGGTGTGCTTTCTGTTGTGCTGCATGCAGGCTGGAGGCAGCCTAGTGCTGCTGAGCATTGCGTCACTGGCCACAATTTTTGTGGCAGCAGATGCCTCAACACTGCTGCTGCGCCACAGCAGCAGCAGCAGCATCATCATCATCAGCAGCAGTGCTGCAGCCTGCAACCCGCTGTGGGCAAGCGCCGCACACCAGCTGCCAATTGCTGATGTGGCGCTGCTGCTGCTGGGTGCTGTGTCAGTGCTGCTGCATGGCACATATGCTGCAGCGCACCGGCTGCAACTCAGGTTTTGCAACTCAGGTTTTGGCGTAGTGACTGCAGCTGGTTCAACAGTTGAAGGAACCAGCAGCAGCTCACTGCATCCGCTGCTGCTTATCGGGCTGCAGCTGAGCTGCCTTGGCATTGGTGTGCTGCTGGGCCTGGCATCATGTGCAGTGTGAGGTTGGAACCTGGTACCTGTTCATGTTTTTGTGACTGCTGCTGGTCGGGCTGCAGCTGAGCTGCCTTGGCATTGGTGTGCTGGTGGGTTTGGCATCATGTGCGGTCTGAGGTTTGAAGGGGGTACCTGATCATGTTCCTGTGACAGCTGTGCTGTATATGTGTACATAGTGATGTTCCTTTGTGAAGGCAGGTGATATGTTGCAGATTCGAGTTGCTGTTTCAGATGTTAAACGAGCCAGAAGGGTGCACAGTGCAGCAGAGCGCGCCAGGCCAATGCTCGTGTACAGCTGTGGTCATGTGATAAACGAATCGCTGCATCCTGCTGCATGCACAGGGGCCAGCTAAAACCTCTGGTGGACATAATTGTGATGAGGCTTACTTGGTATTGTCAAGACGGGGACATGCGCAGTGCCCTGTGTGCACTACCAATTGTACATGTTATGCACCATGAAGAGAAGGCTCTTCTCGTTGGACGCTGTTCTTTCTTGCACAGCAATGGCCATGTTTCACGTATCATCTGCATGCACTGTACAGTATGTAACACGCACCAAGCTGTGTCTGTGGCAGTTGGTTGCGCTTTTCAGTGGGGCAGGTGCTGCGGCGCCCCAGGCTCATTGCTGCATCAGACTTGCAGTGTGCCCAGACCTTGTAACGCAGACCTGGTCATGCTTGAGATACCGTGGCGCTTGGTGTCTTCATGTTACCTGCAACTCCTTATGTCTGTGTCACCAAGCCCTGGGCCCTCAGGGCCTGGCGGGTGACACAGCCCTGGTGACAACCATGATGCCTTGCCAATGGCAGACATGGCGCTACCTTCAATAACCACACCGGCGAAAAAGAAAAAGAGATCCTTCAGCTGACGAACGGCTTCGACGAAAGAACGAGGCGATGTCGCATTCTGCCGGAACGCTTTGCTGGCGGAGGGCCTTCACGGAACTGTGCAACTGCCGAATTTGAATTCTGCATAACAGCCTCAGCGACCAGGAAGACGAAAAACCGTGTCCAACTTTTGTTAAAATATTGAATCTAGATGTAACTCAGAGTGTGCCATCCAGTACAACCATTGGGACATTGCAAAGCAGCAGTCTGTCCTGCACTGGCTGTGCTACTGCACAATACATGTGAGAGCTCTTGTGAGGAAGCAGCAGAACAGTACATGCATGCTGGTTCTCAGTATGAACTACATATTGTTGCAAAACCTGCGTGCAGACGCAGCAGCAACTGCTGCATGCTCGCGTGTGTGCACTTGAACACACTGTGGTGCTGCTGAGTTGCTTGCTGTCCCATACATGGCTGCAACTCACAGCAATTGCCGTGTAAGGCAGCATGATACCTGAACGTGACAATTGATCAGCTCGCCCCTGCCTCTGCCCTCTTTGCTGCTGTATGTGCACTGACACCTTTTCACAACACAGTGCTGCCCCCAGCAGCAGCAGCAGCAGCAGCAGCAGCAGCAGCAGCAGCAGCAGCAGCAACAGCTGCTGATGGTTGCCACGTCAGGTTCTGGTACAGATGCCACCTGTGCTGCCAGTGCAGCGCATGAAACCTGGCAGCACAGCTGCAAGGAGCCCGCATGCCAGGCACCTCTCAAGGGGCTTGCTGCTGCGGGTTGGCCTGGCAGTTGCTGCGGCAGCAGGTGCGCTGGCGCTGGTGCTTTTTGCCAGTTTTTGTGTGCTGTTATGCACCAGATACGTTGTTCTCCGTGTTTACTGGTTTTGCGCCTCGCATGGGGCTTGCTGCTGCGGGTTGGCCTGGCAGTTGCTGCAGCAGCAGGTGCGCTGGCGCTGGCGCTTTTTTGCCAGTTTTTGTTTGCTGTTATGCAACACATACGTGTTTCTCTGTGTCTACTGGTTTTGCGCCTCTCAAGGGGCTTGTTGTTGCGGCTGGGTCTGGCAGTTGCTGCAGCAGCAGGTGCGCTGGCGCTGGTGTTTTTTTGCCAGTTTTTGTTTGCTGTTATGCAGCAGATACGTGTGTCTCTGTGTCTACTGGTTTTGCGCCTCTCAAGGGGCTTGCTGCTGCGGGTTGGCCTGGCAGTTGCTGCAGCAGCAGGTGCGCTGGCACTACTTCAGCAGCTGTTATGTGCTGTTTTGTGTGACAGAGAGTTGCTTCTTTGGGCTTTGCAACGGATACCACACGTAATATACTTTAGCTAGTAGCTGCCCTTCTCACCATTTCGCCACCAATGGCTGACAGCAATGCTGGGCGTCATCCTGCAATGCTTGCAGGCCTGTTGCTGATGCTGCAGGTGACCCCTCTGCTGCACACCCAAGTGTCGCACACACACTCAGCAGCAGAGCAGCAATCAATCTCACAAACGCAGCAGCAGCAGCAGCAGCGGTTAGCCGGCCAGCTTCGTCAAGTCAACTACAGCCAGTCACTCCCATGGCGGGCGTTGCACCACCTCAACAACAGCAGCAGCAGCAGCAGCAGCAGCATTGATGCCCAGCAGCACCCAGCACCTGCTTACCTAATCTCTGCATTCCTTGACACCAGGCCGATTGCATTCGCAGCAAGGCCTCGAGTGGCGGTTATAATGGCGGTTATCGAACAAACTGATGTCAGTGGCTGGCAGTGTTTGCTGAGTCAGCGTTTGCAGGACAGCAGCAGTACACAGCAGGACAGCAGCAATACACAGCAGGACAGCAGTACACAGCAGTACAGCAGTACACAGCAGTACAACAGCAGCAGTACACTGCAGTACACCAGCAGCATAAATGGCCGCTCGAGTAGTCCCAATAACGAGGTGTTCCTGGTGTTTGAGGCAGTGACGGTATTCTGTGACTTGCCACCAGCACTGGATGGGCTGTTGGCAAGAAGCAGCAGCAGCAGCAGCAGCAACAAGGTGCAGCAGGAGCTGCCACTGCAAGTGACAGTTGTGACCCGATTCACCCCTCATATCACCACCACCAGCAGCAGCAGCAGCGGCAGCAGCAGCAGCAGCGGCGGCGGGGACCAGGCTCAGCAGCCTAGTGCTAATGCTTGGGTGCCTGTGCTGCTGATCCCTGCAGCACCAACGGCAGCAGGAGCAGCAGCAGCACGAGCGGCTGGTGTTGGCAGTGTGGCCATTTGCGGGCCAGTAGTGCACACAGATGCTTATGCGGCAACACTCATGGAGTAAGTGCGTAATTTCTTCTAAAAACAATCTACCTTGGCTGTTGACCAGCCAATGAGTGACACATACATGGTGTCTGCATGGTTGTGTGCCATACACAGCTGCTGCTGTCAAAGCTGGAGTGAATGTGCAATGGCCCACCTTCAGCTTGATTGGTGGCCTGATCAAAGGAGCGCAGTGTGCATGTTTTCTGTGTATGATATGTGTCAATGTTCTGGGACTGTCATTAGTGCTGCTGCTGCTGCCACCGTTGCTGCCATTTGTCGCTGCTGCTGCTTGTTGTGCAGGTGGGCGGAGATGCAGCGCCTGCTGGGCGTGGCACAAGTGACGCTGTACGCATTCAACCCTGCGCCTCTGCTGCAGCCGCTGCTGGAGTGGTACCAGGCGCAGGTGGGTTTCCTTACTTGTGTGATTCTTAGGTTTAGGTGTTCAAGTGACTTGCTGTTGATTTGCAAGCTCTTATTGTTGTCTGATGCTGTCTGGATTGCTGCTCTGCAGGGCTTCTTTCAGTTGCTGGAGTGGATAATCCCCGCCAGCATCCTGAAAGACCAGAGCCAGCCCTGCGCCCTGCCCTGGTTCCACGCCTCAACAGCACGGCAGCGCTTCGGGGCGCCACCCTGCACATACCACCAGGTGTGCTGGGTCCGTGGTGTGCAGGGATCAGGTTTAGTGGTGTTTCTGATAAGAATATCAGGCAACGGCTGTGCAGTGCATCCACCGTCAAGTGCAACCCGCATGTGTCTCATTACTATGTATGTTTGCAGGACAACTATCAGATTGGCTGGTGGGGTTAAACCCTGGCGGTGCAGGACTGCACATACTGCGCCATACATCACCCAAATGTTGCTGTATCTGCTGCTTTTCTATGTGTCACTTGCATTGCAAAGCCACTATCAGATCGGTTGGTGGGGTCATACACTGGCAGTACAAGACTGCGCCTGCCGCGCCATACATAAGCCCTTGTCGCTATATTTTCATTGTTTGCCATGTGACGCTGTGTCTTGTCACTATGTGTGCATTCAGGACAACTACCAGATTGGCTGGTGGGGTCAGACGCTGGCAGTTCAAGACTGCACCTATCGGGCAATGGCCGCAGGGCACCGCTGGGTGGCAGTGATGGACCTGGACGAATTTGTACTGCCTATGACGCCCAGTGCACCTGTACTGCCTGGCACTGGCAGTACTGTGCTGCCTGCCACAGGCAGTACTGTACTGCCTGCCACTGGCACTACAAAAGCAGCAGCAGCAGCAGCAGCAGGAAAAGGTGCAGCACCGAGTTTCACATGGGCCAGCATGATCCTGCAAGCTGCTGACTGGGCAGGCAAGCCGCATGACGACTATGGTAATGTCATTCTCGATGACAAAGGAGATCAGCAGCAGCAGCAGCAGCAGCAGCAGCTAGATCCGAAAGCAGCAGCAAGGTTTGCACAGTTCAGGTTCATGGGTCAGCGGTTGTGCTCTGGCTGCCTCCATCAGCTGCACCAGCTCACACAGCAGCAGCAACTGGATGCAGCTGCAAAATTTAGCAGCAGCAGCAGCAGCAAGTCGTATCAGGTGTACAAGGCGCTCAGCAACAGCAGCAGCAGCGTCCCTGCAAAAGCCTGCCTGCAGCCAACTGTCGGTTTCAGCCACCTGCTTTGGTCCTCACTGGTTGCTGCTGCTCCGGATCACTACAAAAGCATTGTTGACCCCTCAGCTGTTGAGCAAGCCGGCGTGCACAGGATCGTCGAGCTGTCGCAGTACTGGCCCGGCGCCTTGCAGGAAACGCAGCCACAGCTTGCAGGAAACGCGTCCGCGCTTGCAGGAAAGTTGCAGGAAGGCGATTTTGACCGGGAAATGGAGGAGCTGAAGCTGCTGCGGGTACCTGGCAGCATAGGGCTGCTGCTGCATGACAGGATGCATGATTTGGCGGCAGGGTATGACACATTTGCTGCTGCGATGCTGCGGCAGCTGGTGCAGCACTTGCAGCAGGTGATAAAAGCATCTGAGACCGCACATGTGCTGAGCAGTAGTGGTGTTGGCGCACATGATGTGCCACAGTTGCCGCCGTATGCTGTCAGCAAAGATGCTGTGCAGTGTACTGCATGTGGAGGGCAGGATCTTTCTGTGGATTATACTGTTTGCAATGCATTTGGCGGGCAGCTGCAGCAGCGCGTGGCAGCAGCAGTGACAGCTGCAGCGGCGGCTGGTGATTTTGAGGTGTGGTTTGCTGCAGATCAGCGGCTGGCGAATCTGTATGGCGGGCACCAGCTGAAAGGGTGGGCAGCACCCAAGTGACGGCTGAATATTTGAAAGTGTACCGTTCGGCCCGTATCATACAGTCACATTGCACCAATGCATGAACAACGGTCGATGTGTGGTTTGCCGCGGATCAGCGGCTGGCAAATTCGTATGGCGGGCACGAGTTGAGGGGGTGGGCAGCACCCAAGTGATGGCTGCAGCGTGTGTAGCTGTGTAGCTGTGTGGCTGTGTGGCTGCAGCATGTGTAGCATTAGCAAGTGTAGCTGTGTATAAGCGGTGGCTGCAGCATGCAGCTGGTGTTCCAATCTGTGAATAGCAGCATGCACACTTGCTGTGGCAGCAGAGCCTGAGCAAAGGCTCCATGCGCACGCCTGACTTCTGGGCATATGCAGTGCGGCTGTACCATGCTTTGGTATTGCATTTGCAGTTCATCTGGCGTATTCTCACAGCGTGTGGCAACGTGGCTAGTGTGGCGTGCGTAGCAGCTACATCAGTGGCTTTCTCTGCCCATTGAGCCTATGATTGGCTTCCTAACAAGGCAACCAGCAGCAATAGTGCTGTTATTAGGGACCTTTGCGCCTGTGAGTGCATGTAACGGGGATATTGGAATGCTAAAGCACCAGTCGACGGGTGGCTCTGCACCGGACACTCAGCCAACTGAACACCCTGACCTGGCTGTCACTTTCATGACTGTTACCACACCACTGTCATGACAGCCCCAGTTACTAACATTTGAAGCTGCAGAACCCCCTCTCTCAAACATGCACTGCCGTATACGCATTGCCAGTCTTCATCATACCGTTTCAATCACTTCAATAGGCCTCCAACGCCGCTTTTGCACCGTGAGCAGCGTTGCTGCTGTGGCACAGCAGCCAGACCCTACTGCAGTCGAGCGATTCGCTATCTTCTAATCCATACATTTCGTAATAATTTAACTCAAAGTTTTATCAAAACAAGCAATAAAATATGGGCAAGCGGAGGAGGGTGGACGAGGAGCAGCAGCAGCCTGACTACGAAGAAGACCGGGAGCCAGCTGCTTACGGCTACGCAGGCAGCAGCCAGCGCTCCGATGGCAGCGGCAGCCGCTGCGATCCCGAGCTGGTGTCGTACCTCACGGTGAGGGGCGGTGGTGGCGTTGACCGCAGCTAGCAGCAGCAGCAGCAGCAGCAGCAGCAGCAGCAGCAACCCTGCAGTAGGGAGGTACCAAGCATGCCTGCGTTGTATTCGAAAACTGCTTCCTGATAGGTCGGTTGAGATGTAGCCGGTGCAGTGATTCAGTTGTTGACAGCTTGCTAATGGCAGCAGCGGCAGCAGCAGTGCTCCCTCCTTCAACCGTGTCAGTAGGCGGCATAGACGCCTGCACACCTAGCTATACAGCAAGCTAGGTACATGCTGTGCTACTCTTCCTGACTCTGTGTACATATTGCGCTTTCGTCTACGTGTACGTGCTCCTGCAGGAGGTGAGCCAGCATGCGGCCAGCCTGAGTGACCCTGAGGAGCGGCAGCTGCTGCTGGCCAACGTGCTGGAGGAAATTTCGGGGCGGTGAGCCGCTGCTGCTGCTGCTGCTGCTGCTGCTGCTGCTGCTGGTGGTTTACGTCTGGTGGCTGTGGCTGTTGCATGTGTAGCCGCCAGTGCAGTGGGTGTGCTAGTATAGCAGTGGTCATACACTACGCAGTACAGCAGGCATGGCAGCGGCCCTGTTCATTGGCGTCAGGGCCATGACGTCATTGCTGAAAGTAACAAAAACATTCGCATCACGCACAGCACTAACCACACTGCATCAGATATACTGGACTGTACATAATGGCTAACTTGTGCACACATGCACAATATCATAATCATCAACACTGCGGTCTGCATGTGCCAAAACACTGCTGCTGCTGCTGCTGCTGCTGCTGCTGCTGCTGCTGCTGCTGCAGGGAGGTGCGTGTGGCCACTGATGCAGTGACCAGCCGGCTGCTGGAAGCGCTGCTGGCGGGGGCGCCTGCACAGCAGCTGATGCAGTTCCTGGCTGCGTTTTCAAACGAGGACGTCATGTTCCAGCTGGCCGGCGGGTAGGTTTGACCGGGGTCAGGTTTGACTTGGTTTGACTTGGTTTGACTTTGGTTTGACTAGGTTTGACCAGATGGAGGTCTGACAGGCCAGCATCTGCAACTACCCCCTAGACCAACCGCACCATTAATCAACTGCTGACATCTCAACATTTTGCTGCTGCTGCTGCTGCTGCTGCTGCTGCTGCTGCTGTGGTTCATGTTTCCTGCAGTGCCTTTGGCTCGCATGTTGCTGAGAAGGTTCTGGCAGGGCTGCACCAGCAGGCAGAGCAGATCATGGCGGCTGAGGCGGAAAATGGCGACGCTGCTGCTGCTGCTGAGGATGCTGGTGACGGCAGCACAGCAGCAGCAGGGTCGCTGGAGGCACTGCTGAGCTCCATGGTGGGGGCCATAGGTGAGGCTGGCTGTTGAAAACTTGGCTCGATTGCTGCTGCTGCTGCTGCTGCTGCTGCTGTGGCTGTGGCTGGTGCCGCTGCTGTGGCCCCTGCTGTTGTTGGTGCTGTGTGTGTGGCCATTGGATCAGCGGCAGTGCTGCTGCAGTCCTGCGACTGCCGCCACATGTGGCGCGTGCCCTGCTGGTCAAACATGCTGTTGGTAGTCAAACATGCTGTTGCTGGTCAAACCCGGTCAAACATGCTGTCATTGTCTTTTCAAACCGCAGGCGGGCACCTGTTTGACTACATAATGGACAAGCATGCCACGCACGTGGCGCGGGCCCTGCTGGTGGTCATTGCTGGCAGAGATGTGCTGTCACCTGTGGCCAAAAAGAAGCAGCAGCAGCAGCAGCATGACGAGGCAGGGGAGGGGCAGGAGGCTGCTGCAGAGGCACGAAAGGGCAACCAGCAGGTGGGGTGGCGGGGTTTTGGGGTTTAGGGGTTTAGGCCGAGCATGTCATTTTTGTTGACCTGATGGTGATGCTTAGGGGTTTAGGCCGAGCATGTTACTTTTGTTGACCTGATGGTGATGCTTAGGGGTTTAGGCCGAGCATGTTATTTTTGTTGACCTGATGGTGATGATCAAATTCTTCAATTTTGATGTGGATGTCATGGTATTTTTAGCTCAGGCTGCCTGCATGTGCTGTTGTGCTAACTGATGCAGCTGGCGATTGTTGTTGCCAACCTGCTGCCGCTGCTGCTGCTGCCACTGCTGCTGCTGCTGCCCTCGCAGGCGTTCAAGCCCGGTCGCAGCAGCCTGCAGCAGAAGATGGAAGGCAGCACTCCGGCAGCAGCAGCAGCAGCAGGCCAGCAGCAGCAGCAGCAGCCGGCTGCGCGCTTCCCGGCGCTGCTGAGGCGCTTTGCCAAGATGCTGCCTCTGTATGATGCTGCAAACATGCAGCTGCTGGGCAAGAACAACTACAGCAGCCCATTTATTCAAGCCGTGCTGCGAGCAGCAGCAGGCGACAAGTGAGTGGCACAGGGTTTAGGTTTTAAGCACTGTTAGCGTTGGGGTTTAGGGGTGGGGGTGCAGCAAACATGCAGCTGCTGGGCAAGAACAATTACAGCAGCCCATTTACTCAGGCTGTGCTGCGCGCCGCAGCAGGCGACAAGTGAGTGCCCCAGGGTTTAGATTTCAACCACTGTAGTGTTGGGGTTTAGGGTTTGGGGTGTTGGGCACATGCAGCTGCTGGGCAAGAACAACTACAGCAGCCCATTCATTCAATCCGTGCTGCGCGCTGCAGCAGGGGACAAGTGAGTGCCCAGGGTTTAGGTGTTAAAAACTGTTAGCGTTGGGCTTTAGGGTTTGGGGTGTAGGGCACACCAAGCTGCTGGGCAAGAACAACTACAGCAGCCCATTCATCCTAAGCTGTGCTGCGCCGCGCAGCAGGGGACAAGTGAGTGCCCTAGGGTTCAGTTTTATAGTACTGTAGTTTGGGTTTAGTAGTGTCCGGGGTGTGGATGCTGCCAAGGCATGCTTGCCGCTGCTGATCTTCTCACCATGACTTCCAAACACAACATGCTGCTTCTGCTGCTGCTGCTGCTGCTGTGTTCTGCAGGGAGCTGCTGCAGCTGCTGCTGCCGCCCATTCTAGGTGTTGATGCTGCCAAGGCAGCAGCAGCAGCACCGGGGGAGGTGCTGTCAACACTGACCGACTCACATGTGGGGCGCCTGCTGAGGGACGAGTGCTACTCACACCTGCTGGAGGTAGGGTTTGAGGTTCAGGGTTTTCTAGTCTAATGGTTTAGCTGGGTTCAGTTTTGCATGCTGACTAGCTGGCATGTGGGGCGGCTGCTGAAGGACCAGTGCTACTCGCACCTGCTGGAGGTAAGGAATTGCGGAGACAGGGTTCAGAGTCCAGCGGTTCAAGTTATGCGGTTTGGTGGTTAGGGTTTAGACCAGAAACGCTGGCTGGGCTTGCATGTGGGGCGGTTGAGTGCTACTCGCACCTGCAGCTGCTGGCCAATCAAAAACCGAACTTCTCGTGCTGCTGCTGCTGCTGCTGCTGCTGCTGCTGCTGCTGCTGCCAGGTTGTGGCCGCTGTGATGCCTGCCGAGCTGAAGGGCGACTTCTTCACGCTGTTTGAAGGGTCGGCTGCAACCCAATCATGAACTGAACTTCTCGTGCTGCTGCTGCTGCTGCTGCCAGGTTGTGGCGGCAGTTATGCCTGCGGAAATGAAGGGAGAGTTCTTCACGCGCTTCCTGAAGGGCCGGCTGCAGCCGCTGGCCAACCACCACAGCGCCAACTTTGTGGTGCAGGCATGGATGGCAGCCTGCAGCACGCCCCAGCAGGTGAACACTGTTAAGAATGTGTTTTTTGGGAGAACTGTGGTGTTGGCCTGTTTGACAGTGTGCAGCACACCAACACTGCTGCACGTTGCTCTGAGGGTGTAGGTTTGGGGTTTTGGGTAGGGGTCATACAGCTGCAGCCGGTGGCCAACCACCACAGCGCTATATGTGTGGCCTGCTTGGATGGCAGCCTGCTCCACACCAGCACAGGTGATCCAAAGTTTGTTGTGCACCTGCCAGACCTGCGCTGGTTCTTTGAAAGCTGTCACACACCATGCATATCTCTTTGGCCTGACGCTTCTGCTAATCACATTCATATGAATGCTGCTGCTGCTGCAGGTGCAGGAGGTCATCAGTGAGCTGCAGGTGCACCTGCCTGACCTGCTCAAGCGCCGCAGGTGAGGGGAGCATGGCTGAATGCCTGCCCGCAAAACCCTGCACTGAGACGTTTGCACCCTGCTCTGTATGCTTGATGTTGAGAAGCCAGTGGTACTAATAATTTGCACAGTACTGAGCCTGTATGGCTCAAACAGCCCAAAATGGTGGCTTCGTGATAACTGCTTGAGTCAACCTGTATGATTAATCTGCCTCACATTTTTGTGTTTGTTCTGGGTTCGCCTACTTGGATTGTGTGCTGCAGGTCTGGTGTAGCAGCAGCGCTGGTGGCAGCAGCAGGGCGAGCTGGCGGGCCGGCGCAGCAGGCTGCTGCTGTTGCTGCGCTGTCTGCAGCACTGTCTGCCCTGCCGCAGTGGCAGGGGCGGGAAGGTGAGGGGGCAGGTTTTGTAACATAACAATAACGCTATGTCATCGACAGCCCATATCATGCAGAGACAACGAGGTTTGTGCAGGTTGTTTGATTTGCGTCAGCATATGAAAACGAATGCTGGCATGGTGGGAATGCGCTTGCAGCAGTGCTGTGCTCAGCATCCCCGATGTGTTGCTTCTGAAACCCCACCCTGCAACCCTAAACCCTCAACCCTCGCAACACCTTGCCATGCTGCTGCTGCTGCTGCTGCAGGCACAGACCACCTGGCACCTGCACTGCTCACCTTGGACAGCAATGCAGTCATGGGAGCAAGCAGCAGCAGCAGCGCACCCCAGCAGCAGCAGCAGCAGCAGTACAACTCGCATTACGGCTATGGTGGTGGCGGCAGCAGGCTGAGCACCCCTGGCAGCGCCATTCTGGCTACACTGCTGACTCACTACAACAAGAAAGCAGCCAAGCCATTTGCTGCCAGTGTGGCTGCACTGAGTGCTGCTGATGCTGCAAGGGCTGCCAAGGACCCCGCAGGCAGCAGGGCTCTGCAGGTGCAGTTTAGATTTAGGGTTTTTGGAAGTTCAGGGTTCGGGGTTGAGGGTTGATTGTAGGGTTTGGGTGGCTGGTGTGTGCTGAGCGCTGCTGATGCTGCAAGGGCTGCAAAGGACCCCGCAGGCAGCAGGGCCCTATAGGTGCGGTTCAGGGCAACATGTTTTAGGGTTTTGTGAAGTTTGGGAGTGGGGTTTTGAGCTGGGTTTGATGCTAGGGTTTTGCTGGCCAGTGTGGTGGCAGCAGGCTGAGCACCCCTGGCAGTGCCACTCTAGCTACCCTGCTGACGCACTACAACAAGAAAGCAGCCAAGCCGTTTGCTGCGAGCGTTGCTGCGCTGAGTGCTGCTGATGCTGCAAGGGCTGCCAAGGATCCAGCAGGCAGCAGGGCCCTACAGGTGCGGTTTACTCTCAGGGTCCTTGAGGTTAAGGGTTTGGGTTGGTGCTAAGGTTTTGGTGGGTGGTGTGCGCTGAGTGCTGCTGATGCTGCAAGGGCTGCCAAGGGCCCCACAGGCAGCAGAGCTCTGCAGGTGCGGATCAGGACTGCGTGGCTCAGGGTTGCTACAGTGCTAGGGTGTGGTGGCCAGTGTTGTTGTTGGGTCTGCAGTGACTGTTATGCACTGCAGGGCTCAAGCACCCAGCACGCAGAAGGACTGTGCAGAAGCAGTCCAGGTAATGTCAATTTACTGCTGCTGCTGCTGCTGCGGTTGACTGTTGGCTGGAAGGTGGGGCGGAGCTGCCGGCGCTTCCACTGTGTAGCTGCCACTGATATTATTGCTGCTGCTGCTGCTGCTGCTGCTGCTGCTGCTGCTGCTGCTGCTGCCACAGGCCTTTGTCGAGGGTGGCGTGGCGGGTGCCACTGCAAAAGCATCGCTGCTGGCCAAGCTGCAGGGCAGCTGGGGTGACGTGGCGCTGCAAGCAGCAGGCAGCTTCTTCCTGGAGAAGGCCTACGCTTGGGCGGTGAGTGAGAATTGCTGTCAAATACTGGTGTAGCCTGTCATACTTTCGTCATCGTTTTGTTGCGTTGCTCATGTTGTTGGTTACAGACGCATCATGCATCATGCATCTGTCAGAGACAGGCTTCAGGCTTGAATGCCTCCTCCCGTGTCATGGCGGTGGTTCCTTCACTCACCTTGCTGCTGCTGCCTTTGCTGCTGCTGCTGCTGCTGCTGCTGCTGCTGCTGCTGCTGCTGCTGCTGCAGGACCTTGACCAGAAGGAGGCCATTGTGAGGGGCGTGGCGGGCCGTACCATCTTGTGTCAGTGACCCCTCTGCTGCTGCTGCTGCTGCTGCTGCTGCTGCTGCTGCTGCTGCCGCTGCCGCTGCAGGACCTCGATCAGAAGGAGGCCATCGTGAGGGGCGCGGCATGCCAGCATCTTGATAGGATAATCGCTCAGCTGAGGTTGCTGCTGCTGCTGCTGCTCTCGCGGTTGCTGCTGCTGCTGATGCTGCTTCAACCGCCGCAGGACCTTGATCAGAAGGAGGCCATCGTGAGGGGCGTGGCGGGCCGGCAGTCGTCACTAATGGCGGGCTGCCACTGGGGGCCGCTGCTGGCACGGAAACTGGCGCTGGACTCATACCTGCGCAGGTGAGGGGTTTGACTTTAAATGTGTTGTGTTGTTGATGTTGTTGTGCAGCATAGATGCAGCTTGCAAGCTGCGACAGGCTTGCACCCGCGCAGGTGCGGTGCTGTGTGTCAAAGGTTTTGGACGTGCATGATCTCTGCGGGAAGGAAAGGAGGTCTGATGCGGGCTGCCACTGGGGGCCGCTGCTGGCAAGGAAGCTGGCCCTGGACTCATACCTGCGCAGGTAGGTGGCAGAAATCATTGTTTTTTGCGTGTTGTCGTAGAGAAGGAAATGAAAGTGCTGCAACAGCTGTGAGAACAATTCTCTTTTCCCACATTGTCCCCTGTTGGCTGCTGACCTTTGCATTGTGCTGCTGTGCCGGATCGCTCTGCCACTTGCAGCGCAATGCAGCCAGCCCTGAGGAGTGGCGTAAGAATGAATCTTTACAAAGCAAAGCAATAGTCCCCTGTTGGCTGCTGACCTTTTGTGCATTGTCCTGCTGTGCCCAATTGCTCTGCCTGCCGCAACACAAACTATCAAACACATTCAGCCCCGAGGAGTGGCGCAAGCGTGCCGCATCAACAGCAGCAGCCAAGCGAGCCTTTGAGCAGCTGCTGTCAGATGACACCCCAGCAGCAGCAGCAGCAGCAGCAGCACCAGCAGCAGCAGCAGCAGCACCAGGGGATTGGCTTGAAGATGTAGCGCGGCCAGGCAAGAAGCGCAAGGTGCAGCAGCAGCAGCAGCAACAGCAGCAGCAGCAGCAAACTGAGGAGGGAGGTGCTGCTGCAGCTGATGGTGCTGGCAGCAGCAGCAAGAAGGAGAGGAAGCGAGCAAAGCAAGCGGCAGCAGCAGCAGCGGCTGCAGAGACAGCAGCAGCACCAGGGGCAGAGGCAGCAGCAGATGCAGCAGATGGCGCGGAGAAGAAGAAAAAGCGCAAGCGATCTGAAGGTGACGCCAGTGCAGCAGCCGCAGCAGCAGCTGGTGTTTCGCCAGATGCCGAAGCAGTCAAGCCCAAAAAGAAGAAAAAGAAGGACAAGGCTGCTGACGCAGCAGCCGCAGCAGCAGCTGATGCTGGTAAAAGCAGCAGCAAGCGCAAGCGGCAGTCAGCTGGTGCTGCAGGCGGTGCTGCTATCAGTACGGATGACTTTGTGGCGTTGTTAGGGTTTGGGGGCTTGGGTGCTGCCAACGATCCCAAGCAGAGCGGCAAGCGCCACAAGAAGGCCTAGCTGGCAGCACAACGGTACACAAATGGGTGTGTACATGTGCATTTTGACAATTCCGCACATGCAAGCAGTCTAGCGACGGGGTTTGCTTGTGATGTGATGATTGAGCCAGCCAAGGTCTTTGCTCAAGGCTTGGTGTAGGCAAGTGGTGTAGGCCATCCTGCTGGCATGGACTGCCAGCATGTGTTGTATGGAGGGAGGGTGGTTGTTTGTGCATTTACGAAAGCAGCAGGGGCGTCTGGCCCTGCAAGCCCATGTGGGCTTTACGGCCAGTGCAATGACCAATGGCGGCTGCCGCGCAGCACATGTTGCTTGTACCTCACGCTCACCGGCATGGGGGTACCCCCACCGATGCCCATCTAGGTTATAAGGCCTGGCATTGCCATCTGCACATCTAGGGCCATACGTTCGTTTATTTACATTAGTCCGCGGCGCTGCAAACAATCCGAAACCTCAACACTGTTGGTCTGGGAGCTGGGCACCTCCTGTATAGGGGTGTTAGACGTGTCTTGCTGGTGGAGGCATCGCCTTTGTGTCCCCTCCAGTCAGGTTCGCCTGACTGTTGCGTGTGACTAGCCAGTAGGGTGTGACTAGCCAGTAGGATGTCGTCCCCCCTGGTAAAAAAACACTGTTGGCAAGCTGCCCTGTGTAACTAGTGGCGGGAGATGCCAGCAGCAGCAGCGACCTCCACAAGTAACGTCCAGTCATATCATGAAAAGTTAACATTACGAGAAACACCTATCTGCGCGCAGCTACATAATCATCTGCAGCCATGTCAGCCGGCGGTGGCACAGGGCCAGGCGCAACTTACTGCAGCAACCTGCAACACCACCGCCAACGCCAGCTGCAGCAACCGTACTTAGCTTGACTCACTCCCTCACTAAACAACATGCCAAGCAATGCGTGTACACTCTCATCGGGAGCCGACATCCTAAGCCACACCTGCGCTGCTAGTTCACAACTACTAGTTGTCCTGCAGTAGGTGAAGCAGAAGCAGGCGCAACTGCTCCCGCTGGGGTCAGGCACACCCTGCTGCCAAACACACTGCTGCAGTGCGGCACTGAACTGCAACGTCAACGGCAACTCAGCTAAGCCAGCTCACGCGTCATCAACTCGCTGCCTTGAGGCGAACTGCTGCAGCTAGCAGCCCGGGAAGCAGAAGAACGAGCGGCTGTCCTTGCTGGGCAGCGGGGCGCACGCTGCCTCCTCATACCGTGCTTTTCAGCTGCAGCCGGTCCAAATTCAGTGCTGCAATCGCGCTGCTCGCTCAGCAGCCTGGGAGCAGCTGTCTTCGCCACCAGTTGGTTCACCCCACAGCACAGCACACTGCAAATCTAGCCTCTCTTTGGCCAGCTAGCAGCCTGGGAAGCAGAAGAAGGAGCGGCTGTCCTTGCTGGGCAGCGGGGCGCCCTGCTGCACAACCACCAACTGCAACGCCAACGCCCGCTGCAGCCAAACACACTGCGCTCAACAGGGTTCTAGCAGTGCTGGCCTGAACTAGGCCAGCTCCAGTGCCGTAGCCACACTGCCCAACGCGAAAATGCTGCATCTAGCAGCCCGGGAAGCAGAAGAAGGAGCGGCTGTCCTTGCTGGGCAGGGGTGTGCCCTGCCAGGCGGTGCCCTTCCTGGCCAGCGCAGCCACGCGCCTGACGCAGCAGCGGCAGCAGCAGCAAATGAAAATATGTGAACAGTGCATTTCTGTGGCGCCTGCAGGTGAATGCATGCCGCGCAACATAGCCGCGGGCAACTTCGTTCCACAACACGCACGGGTGTATGTAGACCACAGAGGAAGCAGTGAAAAAGCATCACGCACATTAAACGGCTGATTATCTGCATCAACCAAGCGGTTTAACAGCAGCTCACCAGCAGTTGGGCCCGTGCACCTTGTTGCCAGCAGCGGCACAGCCCTTGCTGCAGTACTGCGCGCTGCTGCAGCTCGCACAACCCCAGCGCTGCTGCTGCTGCTGCGCGCCAGCATCAGCATTTGCTGCCGCACTGGCAGCAGCAGCAGCTGTTGCACCGTTTGCACTACTGCTGCTGCTGCTGTTTGGCTGCAGCGGCCCGTTGCACCAGTCACAGTTCAAGTCTGCCAGCAGCTGCAGGCTCTCCACATCATACCCGACAGGCACTGCAGCAGCAGCAGCAGCAGCAGCTGCTGCTGCCGCCCCCTGGCCTCCTCCAGTGCTACCGCTGTCGCTGCTGCTGCTGCTGCTGCGTTTGGTCCTGCCACTGCTATGAGCCGCACCCTCCGCACCACCACCAGCAGCAGGAGCAGCAGCAGCAGCAGCAGTAGCAGCGGCGTCTGCTGCTGCTGCTGCTGCCATGAGCTGCGGCCACTTCTCTGGGGGCACTGCCATCAGGCGCTCCCCATGCATCCAGTACACACATGCAGCCAGAGCATCACCGCCTGCAAAGCAGCACCCTGCGCCGGCCAATCCCTGCTGCTGCTGCTGCTGCCTGGCACTAGCCTCCTTGCTAGACCCTCCTACATACTGCTGCTGCTGCTGCTGCTGCTGCTGCTGCTGCTGCTGCACATCCAGTTGTAGAGCTAGCGGCAGCAGCGGGACCCTACCCTGCACCCGGTGCTGCGCCAATGCCTCTAATTGATCCAGCAGGATTGGCATCTCTTTGCTGCTGCTGCTGCTGCTGCTGCTGCTGCTGCTGCTGCCAGCGAAGCTGCGCAGTGCTGCTGCTGCTGCCACTAAGCTCGCCTCTGGCTCTGCAAACACATCCAGAGCAATGGTCTCCTCTAGCTCCTGAGTTCTGCTGCAGCCTTCTAAGGTCTCTCCAGAGGCAGGGTCTGTGACTGTATGCCGCTTGCTGCGCCAAAAAGTGGCAGTATCTTTGTCGAGTTGCGGAGCAGCGAGAGCATGGAAGGTCGACAGCAGCTGCAGCCAGGGCTGGATGAGTTGAGGGGGGCAGCTGCCGTAGCAGCAGTGCTGCAGGGCTAGGTGGTACACGCTGGGGCTGCTGCTGCTGCTGCTGCTGAGGTGCGGCACAGCGTCATTACTTGTAGCAGCTGCACTGCTGCTGCCACTGCTGCTGCTGGGGTGCGGCACAGTGCCATCGCCCGCACCAGCTGCACCCCTGCTGCTGCTGCTGCTGCTGGCCCAGCTGCTGACTCCTTGGCCTGCTGCCTCAGCAATGACTTGGAACAGCGGCTGCAGCTGCAGCTGGCGTGCCGCATCTGCTGCTGTAAGAGCCGGCATAATGCCTTCTGCTGATTGTGGCAGCAGCTCCTGCAGCTTGTCGTGCTCTGGGGCCAGCAGGTGCAGTGTGAGGAGGTTGGATGCAAGCATGGATGGCTGCTGGTGCTGCGGGGATGCGGGGAAAGGTCAAGACATGCAGCAGCAGCAGCAGCAGCAGCAAACTTAGCTTAAGATGTTGGGTTGAGAGTGCTCTGGGGCCAGCAGGTGCAGTGTGAGTAGGTTGGATGCGAGCATAGATGGCTGCTGGTGCTGCAAAGACAAACGGCAGCAGTGCAGCAGCAGCAGCAGCAGCAGCGTGATCAGTGGTTGGGTTTCTGAGTACTCATGGGCCAGCAGGTGCAGTGTGAGCAGGTTGGATGCGAGCATAGATGGCTGCTGGTGCTGCGGGGGCAAGAAGGAGTGCAGCAGCAACAGCAGCAGCAGCAGCATCGTAATCAGTTGTTGGGTTTGAGAGTGTTGAAGGGCTAGCAGGTGAAGCGTGAGTAGGTTGGATGCTAGCATGGACGTTTGCTGGTGCTGCGGGGGCAAGAAGGATTGCAGCAGCAGCAGCAGCAGCAGCAGCAGCAGCAGCGAAAGAGGCCACTTAGCGCAGCAAGCAGCATGTAGCGGTAGAGTTGTGCAGCCACAACACGCCATACGCATTGCTTGAGTTGCACACAAAGGCCGACATGCACAGCTGGGCTACCCAACCCTCTCTCCTGTGCCCAGCAACCTACACGGTGACAGTGCATGTTGCTGACATAGAAACTGCATCAGTTGCATGTAAGCAGGCTATTGAAGCATTCATGACATTTACAGTAAAACACGTTTTCTGACGTTTGGGTGGTATACCCTTGACTGTTGCGTTTTATTACGCAAGTCAAGCAGAAACACTCACGGGACCCAGCCACACCCCACTCACCACTGCACTGCTGCTGCACACTGCCACTGTCCCCTGCCTCCTTTACAACATGTTTCACATGTTTCATGCTGTGGTGTGCAGTCAGGGCAGTGCACACCATCGACAGTCAAGTCATCCAGCCACGCGCCACTCACCACTGCACTGGTGCTGCGCCGCAGCGTGCGCGCATACTGCACCACCAACATGCGCGCAGCAGCAGCTGACTGCTGCTGCTCCGCGGCACTCCCCGCCGCCTCCGCTGCTGCTGCTGCTGCCGCAGCCGCCACGCGGCTCCTGCTGCTAGCAACAGCCGCCGGCAGCCGGCCAGATCCTCCCGCCCAGCCAGAACCTAACAGATCTCGGAAAGCTGGCGGGATCAAGATCAGATCTGATGCGATGCTGCCGCCAACTGCCTCCCAAAACTCCGGACCCGCGTCATTCACCATATCCCCACTGCTGCTGCTGCTGCTGCTGGCGGCTGCCATCTGTTGGTACCATTGCAGCACTGACGGCTTCAGCTGCTGCAGCAGGCTCCACAGTAGACCTCGGAAGCTGTCAGAGCCGTCGGCATGCTGACCTGCCGCATCCCTCCACAACTCCCAAGCCTGCATTTGAGACTGCTGCTGCTGCCGCTGCAGGGGTTCTATGGTCAACATCTGCTCTGCAATGTTTGACCCGCAGTCAAATAACAGCCACGAAAGTGAGGCGTCACTGAGCGCTGCAGGTACCGCAGGGCTGCTGCCTTGGTATACAGCAGCAACTGCTGCAGCAGCTGCATCCACACAGTGCTGCATGCTGCTGCTGCTGCTGCTGCTGCTAGATCCAGGCTGCATACCCTGCTGCTGCTGCTGCTGGCCTGCAGCGAGTGCTGCTGCGTGCGCAGCAGCAGCAGCTTTGCAGTTCTGCAGGAGCTGCAGTAGCAGCTGCATCTTCAAGTGCTGCTGCTGCTGCAAGGCATCAACTGTTTCTTCGCTGCCAACAAAGTGTGTGCTGGTTGATAGGTGCTTCAGCAGGACCCCAGGATCGTCCCAAGAGCTTTGCACGCCTGCTGCATTGCTGCTGCTGCTGCTGCTGTCCACAACCATCTGCAGCAAATGCGACCCCTCACCCTTAGTAGCAGCAGCAGCAGCAGCAGCAGAACCGCGCGCTGCCGCTGCTGCTGCTGTTGCCGCAGCTGGATCCGTCACGCGCTCCACTTCCTGCTGCTGCTGCTGCTGCTGCGTCTGCCGGCTCATCCTCAGCTGCACTTCCTGCTCAAACAGCAGCTGCCGCAGCTTCCGGCCCCGGGACCCCTGCTGCAGCTGCTTCTGCAGCGCTGCTCGCTTGCACGCGTGCAGCGGGTGCTCATGCAGCTGGCTGCTGCGGCTGCTGCTGTTGTGATTGCCCTCGTAATCTGTCATTCTGGAGTTTATGTAGCGATGGAGCAGCTCGACCAGCTGCCTGGAAGTGTACTTGAGGTCGGTGTACGGCTCGAGATCTGCTGCTGCGGCTGCTGCTGCTGCTGCTGAGCTGCTGATGTCTACCAGCTGATCAACATCAATGCTGTCGCAGACTTCAGCCTCCTCAAACTGCTCTTCATCTGATGATGATGCTGATGATGATGCATCATCATCTGCATCGGAGCCCGACTGCTTGGCAGCGACCGGCCTCACCACAGCAGCAGCAACAGCAGCAGCAGCGCGCTTGGAGCTGCCTCCAGCTGCCTTGGTGCCAGCAGCCTTCAAGCCTGCTCCTGAGTCAGACTCAGACTCTGAGTCCGAGCCCCAATCAGAGCCGCTGAAGTCCATATTCTCAAACTCAGAGTCCGAGGCTGCAGCCCGGTAAGACGACACCGAGCAGGCTCGCTGCAGGCTGCTCACTGACCTTGCTGAGTCAGCGTCACTGTCCGAGATACACTCCAGACCACCGCCACAGATCCCCTGAACCTCGGAAAAGCACCTCCTCCAAGCTTTACGTCCTGACACCGCACCCAGCCCCGCCGCCGCTGCTGCTGCAGCAGCAGCGCCCGGCGGCCTCAGCAGCAGCGACAGCAGGTCTTGCCCGCAGGCTGCTGCTGCCCGCTGCCGCCTGCTGACCATCTCATCCTCGCTGCTGCTGTATCCCCGCAGCTGCTGCCAGCTGCCGATGCTGTCTGTGGAAGTCTCACCGTCCCAGGCAACCCCCTGCGGCTCCAGCTGCCGCCGCTGCTGCTGCTGCTGCTGCTGCTGCTGCTGCTCTGGATCATCGCCGCTGCCGCTGCTGACTCGCTGCCGGCGGCCGCGCCTGCCGCGGCCGCCTGCTGCTGCTGTTCCCGCCACAGCCCCTCCTCCTCCTCCTGCTGCTGCTGCTGCTGTTGAGCTGCTGCTGTGCTGGTATGGAGTGAGTAGTACAGCCCTGCCTAGCTTTGGGCAGCAGCCTGGCAGCTTGCTGCTGGTGCCGCCAAAAGCACGGCGGGCCGCCTCCAGCCGCCGGCAGCCGGCGGCGGGCGCGAGCAGCCACCACAGGCTGGCAGCGGCGGTGGCGGGCCCCTGCTGCTGCCGCAGCCGATCGATGATCTGCAGGTAAGGGAGCAGCCAGCGCGGCACAACACATGATAAGTGATGCTCGGTGATCTGTGTGATTGAGGCAGCCGGCGGCGGGCGCGAGCAGCCACCACAGGCTGGTGGTGGCGGGCCGCTGCTGCTGCCGCAGCCGATCGATGATCTGCGGGTGCACAAACAGGGACAAAAGACGGCAGCAGGGTGAAGGCAGCAGCCGGGGTGTGGCCAAGAGGAGGTTTACTTGCAAGTGTTCAGGTGTAGACGCGAAGAGGTTTTAGTGCGGTCAGTGCTTTGGTGATGAGGGCTGGTGGCAGGCCGCCTCCAGCCGCCGGCAGCCGGCGGCGGGCGACAGCAGCCACCACAGGCTGGCGGCTGCGGTGGCGGGCCGCTGCTGCTGCCGCAGCCGATCAATGATCTGCAGGTGAGGGAGCAGCCAGCGCGGCACAACACATGATCAGTGATGCTCAGTGATCTGTGATCAGAGCAGCCGGCGGCGGGCGCGAGCAGCCACCACAAGCTGGCGGCGGCTGGCCGCTGCTGCTCCCGCAACCTGTTGATGATCTGTGTTTGAGGGAGCAGCAAATGCAGTGCAACACATGATCAGTGATGTGAGGGAGCAGCCACCACAAGCTGGCGGCGGCGAGCCGCTGCTGCTGCCGCAGCCGATCGATCAATTGATCGATGATCTGCGGGTAGTGCAGCAGATGCGATGCAACACATGGTCACTGATGCTCGGTGATCTGTATGTGATGCAGCATGCATGCACGCATGCACAATGTACACACGGAGAGAAGGTCAGCAGGAGGGCAGCAGCAGGGGTGTGGCCGAGCGGGGGCGTGATAGCAAGTGTGCAGGTCTGCGTTGGAAGAGTTTTCAGTGCAAAAACAACCCTACATTGATAAAAACCGGTCAATAAAAGCGCGCTTACCGCCTGCCAGTGGTGGTCCTGCAGTCGCTGCACGGCAATCAGCAGCTGCCCAAAGACCATTCACAGCGCCAAGCACTTGTTACTAAGCGCCTGCTAGTTGTGTCCGCTCACTCTGCTCAGCTGCCGCGGGCGCAAAGATCAAGTTCACACCAAATCGAGCCGTGCGATCACCAATAATAACAACGCGCTCACCAGCTGCCACTGGTGGTCCTGCAGTTGCCCCACGGCAATCAGCAGCCGCCGCGGCGTGGTGCTGCTGCGAGGAAGGCTGGGGAACTCGGGCGCCACTTGCAGCAGGTGCCGCAGCATGCGCACCATCAGGCGCTTAAGGTGCGTGGACAGCTTGATGTGTGCGGCTTGCCAGTCGCCCTCAAACTGCAGCAGCAGCAGCAGCAGGTGAATCACCGACGGCGCTTCCTTGATCCTTAGCTTCGCGGCATACACTCCACCATAATGTTGAAGCCAACACCCACCAGCAGGCACACGCACATAAACAGCCACACGAGCAGCAGCAGCAGCAGCAGCAGGTGACTCACCGACGGCGGCTCCTTGACTTTCAGTTTAGCGGGGTAAGCCTCCACCATGACATCAAACCCTTTCTAGATGCAGCCCCAGCCATGAGCAGGCACCAGAACTCAGCACACACCCAGCCCACCATGCAGCCCACCACCCAGCCCACCGCCCAGCCCGCCACCCAGCCCACCATGCAGCCCACCACCCAGCCCACCACCCAGCCCGCCACCCAGCCCACCACCCAGCCCGCCACCCAGCCCACCGCCCAGCCCACCGCCCAGAACAACACCCAGCCCACCACCCAGCCCACCGCCCAGCACACCACCCAGCCCGCCACCCAGCACATCACCCAGCCCGCCACCCAGCCCACCACCCAGCCCACCACCCAGCCCACCACCCAGCACACCACCCAGCCCACCACCCAGCCCATCGCCCGAAACATGTGCCTCACCGACGGCAGCGGCTCTTTGGCCTTCAGCTTCGTGGAATAGGCCTCCACCATGATGTTGAAGCCTTTCTGGATGCAGTCCCACGCCCCAGGCACCAGCGTCCTGTGCAGCTGCTGGAGCAGATCTCGGTGTGTCCGGCACAGCCGGCGTGACAGCTGCGTCCAGACGTGGGCCTGGCTGGTGACCTGCAACAGCACAGCACAGAACATCGTTGTGGAGTCGGTGTGTCTGAATGCAGCTGCTGGGCCAGGTCTCGGTGTGTTCGGCACAGCCTGCGTGATAGCTGCGCCCAGTTATGAGCCTGGCGTTGACCTGCAGTTCAGATACAAGGCAGATCGTTGTTGTGGAGTGTGTCTGTCAGCTTGCACGCTTGAGAGCTGCACCCAGGCCCGTGCCTGGCTGCTGGCCGGCAGGGCACAGCACAGGTGGCAGAATGAGGAATGGAATGTAAGCCTGTCAGACTGGATGCAGTTTCACGCCCCAGGCACCAGCGCCCTGTGCAGCTGCTGACAGGTCTCGGTGTGTTCACAAGGTATAGCAGTACAGCAATACACCTCACCTCATGCACCAGTGCCGGCAGCAGCGCGTCTGTTGCTTGCCCCAGCCCCTGCACAGCAGCAGCAGCCGCACCCGGGTGCAGCGCTGACAGCTGCTCCTGGCAGTGCTCCAGAGCGTACCGCAGATCCGCCTGCAGAGCTAGGAACGCCTCCTCCATGCGCTGGCAGCAGCAGCAGCAGCAGCAGCAGCAGCAGCAGCAGCAGCAGCAGCAGCAGGAGCAGCAGCAGCAGCAGCAGAACAAGGCAGCAGCAGCAGCAGCAGCAGCATAATTTCAGCATGCACGCGCATGACAATAACGCAATGCAGCGAACACTGCAAGGCCCTGGCAAGCAGCAACAAGAGCAGCAGCAAGCGGGCAGCAGCAGCCTCAACGATGCCAGCACCAGCTGCAGGATTCCCTTACTCGAAGCAGCAGCTGCAAACAAACCATACACAAATCATACTCCCTAACTCACCTCAGCGCGGTCCGCCGCTTTCGCCAGCCACAGCTGCAGCCGCAGCAGCCGGCCCATCGCCCCAACCCCTGACACATCCCACAGCAGCTGTGAATACCTCCACATACAACTCAGCCCGCTGCCACCCACCCACCTCAGCGCTCCACCAGCCACAGCTGCACACAGCCGCACGCTCTGCCGCGTCACCACCCCCACCTGCTACATGCCTACTATTTCATACACAGCCCATACATGCCTACTATCTCATACGCAGCCCACAGCCATGCCACACACCCGCCTCAGCACGATCCGCCACTTTCGCCAGCCACAGCTACCCATCTACCCACCCCCTACCACATCGCATCCCATGTGCTGAATGCCTACAAATAACACACCCCAGCTCACATCAGCACGATCTGCCACTTTCGCCAGCCACAGCTACAACCGCAGCAGCCGGCCCATCGCCCGCATCAGCTGCTGCTGCATCCAACCACACATGCAGCATGTGACATGCTGCATGCTTACTACTTACTACACAGCCCGCCACACACTCACCTCAGCACGGTCTGCCACTTTTGCCAGCCACATCTGCAGCCGCAGCAGCCGCCCCATCGCCCGCATCAGCTGCTGCAGGTGCTGCAGCCACTTTTCAAGCAAGCCGGCACTCGCAGGCAGGCAGGGCTGTGGCAGGGAGTTGCGTGCTGTGTAGGAGGTGCAGGGGGAGGGCGCCAGCAGCTTCAGGTGGCGCTTTGCCAGGGCCTGCCATGAGCCTAATGCGTCGGCGACCTGATCTGACAGATGGGCATACTCCTGTTGAATAGTGGCGGCGGCAGCAGCAGCAGAAGCAGCAGCAGCAGCAGTGGGATGGTAAGCATCGATCAGGTGTAGGAGGTGCATGGTGAGGGCGCCAGCAGCAGCAGGTGGCGCTTGGCCAGGGCCTGCCATGTGTCTAATGTGTCGGCGACTTGATCCGACAGGTGGGGATACTCCTTTAAGGGGCAGCAGCAGCAGCAGCAGCAGCAGCAGCAGCAGCAGCAGCAGCAGCAGCAGCAGCAGTGGGTGCGTGCGCATTGATCAAGGCCAACGAGGTGCATGGTGAGGGCGCCAGCAGCAGCAGGTGGCGCTTGGTTAGGGCCTGCCATGAGCCTAATGTGTCGGTGACCTGATCTGGCAGGTGGGAATACTCCTACGAGCAATGCAGCAGCAGCAGCAGCAGCAGCAGCAGCAGCAGCAGCAGCAGCAGCAGTGGGTGCGTGCGTATTGATCAGGTGTAGGAGGTGCATGGTGAGGGCGCCAGCAGCTGCAGGTGGCGCTTTGCCAGTGCCTGCCATGAGCCTAATGCGTCGGCGACCTGATCTGACAGATGGGAATACTCCTGTTGAATAGTGGCGGCGGCAGCAGCAGCAGCAGCAGCAGCAGCAGCAGCAGCAGCAGCAGTGGGATGGTAAGCATCGATCAGGTGTAGGAGGTGCATGGTGAGGGCGCGAGCAGCAGCAGGTGGCGCTTGGCCAGGGCCTGCCATGTGTCTGATGTGTCGGCGACTTGATCCGACAGGTGGGGATACTCCTATAAGGGGCAGCAGCAGCAGCAGCAGCAGCAGCAGCAGCGGGTGCGTGCGCATTGATCAAGGCAAAGAGGTGCATGGTGAGGGCGCCAGCAGCAGCAGGTGGCGCTTGGCCAGGGCCTGCCATGAGCCTAATGTGTCGGTGACCTGATCTGGCAGGTGGGAATACTCCTACGAGCATTGCAGCAGCAGCAGCAGCAGCAGCAGCAGCAGCAGCAGTGGGTGCGTGCGCATTAATCAGGTGTAGGAGGTGCATGGTGAGGGCGCCAGCAGCTGCAGGTGGCGCTTTGCCAGTGCCTGCCATGAGCCTAATGCGTCGGCGACCTGATCTGACAGGTGGGAATACTCCTGTTGAATAGGGGCAGCAGCAGCAGCAGCAGCGGCAGTGGGATGGTAAGCATCGATCAAGGCAAAGGAGGTGCATGGTGAGGGCGCCAGCAGCAGCAGATGGCGCTTGGCCAGGGCCTGCCATGAGCCTAATGTGTCAGAGACCTGATCCGACAGATGTGAGGAGGCCTGTGAAGGGCAGCGGCAGCAGCAGCGGCAGCAGCAGCAGCAGCGTGGCCCCGCAATGCCCACAACCGGCTGATGCTGCAGAAGGCGCATGCTCTGCAACTTCATGCATTCCCTTGAAGCACTTGAACTTGAAGAAAACAGGGACGCTGGCACCCTGAACAGGCTGCCCAAAGGTTACCACAAGTGTAATCACTGCAAAAAGGCAAGCAGTGAAATAGAGGACACGCAGCTCACCGAGACGCTGGCTGGCAGTCGAACGTCGCTGCTCCGTGCGTGCTGCTGCAGCGGCTGCACAAAGTGCTCCCTCAGCTGCTCCTGCCAGCGCTGCTGCCTGGCGCGCGCGTCGTGCAGCAGCCGCAGCACATCCTGCATGCTGTCATTTATAAGGTCCAGCGCGCACGCTGCCTCCGGCTGACGCTTCGAAGCCAGATGCCGCAGCAACATGTGCCTCAGAGCGGCTGGCTCGTCATCTTTCAGCAGCTGCTGCAGCTGCTGCTGCTGCTGTTGCGGAAGCTCTGAAGTGTCCCACATGTTGATACTGTGCCTGGCCCTGCAGGGGAGGCATAAACGTTGTTGAAACAGCAGCAGCAGCAGCAGCAGCAGTTGGATTCGTCCCACATGTCGATGATGTGCCTGGCCCTGCAGGGGAGGCATAAACGTTATTGAAAGCAGCAGCAGCAGCAGCAGCAGCAGCAGCAGTTAAATTCATCCCACATGTTTGATGATGTGCCTGGCCCTGCAGCGGAGGCAGCAGGGAATGAAAGTGATGTGCGTCATTGTTGAATGGTAGTTTTGACAGAAAACAAGCTGAAAGGAAATGGAGCAGGTACACGTGTCACGTGCACAAGAGGAGCAGCAGAGACATCATCATCGGCAGCAGCAGCAGCTGAGGGTCAATCTGAAGCGGCTGCTTTAATGCATTACCACATGCATCAAACACAGCCACTGCCGCCAGCAACCCTGAACAGATGTTGCACACGAAAACAAAACAAAAGGCGCTTACTGGCGGCGCAAGCCCGTATCGCGCTCCAGCCCATACGATGCAGCAAGATACACCACTTATACTGAACATCAATCTAACACGCCTAGTCCATAACAACAATAATACCACTAACTGGCGGCGCAAGCTCGTGTCCCTCTCCAGCACAAACAATGCAGCAAAATACATCAACCAGGACGTACATCAAATCTGATACAATCACAAAAACATTTACACCGCTTACTGGCGGCGCAAGCCCATGTCGCCCTCCAGCGCATACGACGCAGCAATCGCCGCAAACAGCACCCGGCTGGCAGCAGGCAGCTCCTCCCACTGATCAAAGCTCAGCATGGCGCTGCTGAAGCAGTCAGAGCCATCAGCATCCGGCTGCAGGAACTGCTGCTGCAGCTGCCGCTGCTGCTGCTTCGGCAGCACCGGCACGCTGCGCCACCAGCGCCGCAGCACCGCAACCGGCACACTGTGCTGCTGCTGCTGCTGCTGCTGCTGCTGCTGGGCGCCAAGCGAGGGATATCTGCTGCTGCTGCTGCTGCTCTGCACTGTCCTGGCAAAATCCTCCTCAGCAGCGTTCACAAACCAGTTGTCATCAGCTGCTGCTGCTGCTGCTGCCCCCGGGCCCTGGCGCCGCTCAGCGCTGTCAGCAAAGCTTTGCAGCAGGCTCACAACTCCTAGCCGCTGCTGTAGCTCGCTGTCTCCAGGCTCTGTAAGCCTCCTCAGCTCTGGATCTGCATCTGCCAAGGGGTCATACTGTTGCTGCTGCTGTTGCTGCTGCCTGACATACCGCCTCCATTCCTCGAGCTCGCTGATGTTGCTGCTGCTGCTGCTGCTGTCGTCATCACTGCCAGAACCTGCTGCTGCTGCTGCTGCTGCTGCTGGGCTCGGCCGCTGCTGCTGCTGCTGCTGCCGCGGCAAAGGTCCGATGCGGCCACCTCTGTAAACCTCATCATCTTCGTCACTGGACCCTTGCCTGTCCGCAGCCCATGCTGCATTCAAAGACCTGATACCTTGCAAATCCTGCAGGCCGCCGGCCATCCCTAAACCCTCCTCACCCTGCTCAAAACCCCACCCCGGGCCAGCCTCGTCATCTGCAAACCCTAGTGGGTCCAGATCGCCTCCCAGATCGCGTCCGACGTTTGCGTAATCAAACATTGGATCGTAATCCTCGTCATCCAGGTAGCCGTCATCAAGCGATGGTGATGACATCGGGTCTGGCGCTAAACAGCTAGGGCCTAGCTGCATCAGCAGCTGCAGCAGCTGCTGCTGACCCCCAGGCTCACCAAGGCGGCCATCACTCGTGAGCTGACTCAGACGCTCCAGCAGCAGCCTCTGCTGCTGCTGCTGCTGCTGCTGCTGTGGAGTGCCCGTGCCCTCTGCTGCTGCTGCTTGCTGCTGTATCTGCTGCAGGACTGACAGGGCAGCAGCGATGCCATCAGGCGGAGGTGCAGCTGAGCTGCTGCTAGCACCTGCTGCTGCTGCTGCTGCTCGCGGCTGCAGCCCTGGTGGCAGCTGCAGCACACCGCGGCCAGCAGCAGCAGCAGCAGCAGCATCCGCCTCTTGTTCAAAGTCAGAGTCGGGCTCCGTGCTGTCACCTCCAGTGTCACTGCTGCCACCTGCTGCTGCTGCTCGCTGCTGCAGCCCTGGTGGCAGCTGCACTGCACTGCTGCCAGCAGCAGCAGCAGCAGCATCCGCCTCTTGTTCAAAGTCAGAGTCGGGCTCCATGATGTCACCTCCAGTGTCACTTCCACCTGCTGCTGCTGCTCGCTGCTGCAGCCCTGGTGGCAGCTGCAGTGCACTGCTGCCAGCAGCAGCAGCAGCAGCAGCAGCATCCGCCTCTTGTTCAAAGTCAGAGTCAGGCTCCGTGGTGTCACCTCCAGTGTCACTGCCGCCTGCTGCTGCTGCTGCTGCATCTTCATCTTCACCCTCAACTTCCTCCTCAAACTCCTCTGTGTACTGTTCATACGCATCTTCACACTCATCTTCACACTGCGCTTCATACTCATCTTCCTCTGCGTCAGCAGCCGCCAAACCCTGCTGCTGCTGCTGCCAGTCCTCGTCATCAGATGCTGACAGTGACAGCTGCTCATCAGCATCTTCTGTAGCTTCACTGTCAGCCTCCTCCTCCCCAGCAGCAGCAGCAGCAGCAGCAGCAGCAGCAGGCTGCCTAGCCTGCTGCCGCTGCAGCAGCTGCAGCCGCCCGCTGCCAGGCTGCACTCCTGCTGCTGCTGCCTGCTGCTGCTGCTGCTGCTGAAGCTCCTCTGCTTCCTCCTCTTCCATAATTTCAACTGCCTGGTTAGCAAACTGCACTATGCGAGCTAGCTCCTCACTGCTGCTGCCGTCTGGCTCATCCTGCAACTGCATCAGCAGCAGCGAAGCAAGCCCAGAGACAAGCGCAGACCCACTCGGCTGCTGGGGCAGCGGTACAGGCTGGCTGCGCAGCGCCAGCTGCATCTGCTGCTGCTGCTGCGGCTGAGATGCCCACTCAGCATAGTCGAGTACCACACCGCGCTCGTAGTGGTCGTAGAGGTGCTGCAGCTGTTGCAGCACGCGGTGGTCCAGAGCAGCAGCAGCAGCAGTGGTGGTTGCATCGGCCTGCTGCTGCTGCTGCTGCTGCTGCTGCTGCTGCCGCTGCAAGCCAGGAGGACTGGCGAAATATGAGCCGCCAGCAGTTGCTGCTGCTGCTACTCCTGGTGAGGATGAAGATGCAGCAGATGCGGCAATGGCCTCAGGACTCCACTGTAGTGGCTGCTGCTGCTGCTGCTGCTGCTGCTGCTGCTGCTGCTGCTTTGCATCAGGCCAGGCGCCATCCTGGCTACCGCCACCACTGCTGCTGCTACCGGCCTGCTGCTGCTGCTGCTGCTGCTGCCGCTGCTGTCTCACGTGCACGCGCCGCCTGCCAGCAATGCTGCTGCTGCTTGTGCTGCTGCTGCCAATTGCATACGCAGGGACCCCGCTGTAGTGGCTGCCGGCCTCTGCTGCTGCCGCCGCCACCACTGCTGCTGCTGCTGCTGCTGCTGCTGCTGGTGCTGGCTGTTGAGCCTCATGACCTGCTGATCGCTTTTGTGCAGCCTGCTGCCGCTGTAGCTCCTGCAGCATTGTATTGACATCTGCATCTCCTTCACTGTCAGAGCTACTGCTGCTGCCACCACTGCTGCCAGTTGGCGAGGACAGTCCACCACCTTTCAAGCGCAGTAACAAGTCTGCATCTTCGTCATTGACAGTACCACCAGCAGCAGCAGCTGCCGCAGCAGCGGCAACGGCGGCAGCAGCAACAGAACTCTCTGCCGCTGCACGCACACCGCGGCCGCCGCCGGCACCGCCGCCACCGCTGCTGCTGCTGCCCTGCACACCACCTGCTGCTGCCGCAGTCTGCTGCTGCCGGAGTCGCTGGAACTGATTGGTGAGGGCATCTCTGCGTGTAGGGTCGCTGCGAAGTATCTGCTGCATGGCCTGCTGCATGCCTTGAGGATCAACATCTGCGTTTTCGTGCTGCAGCTCAGCTTGCTGTGAATGCAGATTCAGCAGCTCCAGTGCTTGCAGCTGCTTTACAAATAGCATCATGCCATCCCCAGGCATGCTAGGCACCTGCAGCAGACTGCTGAACCTATCAACGACGCCGATGATATGTAGAAACGACTGCTGCAGCTCCGATGCCTGCGGCTGCAGGGCACCCCTGGCTGCTGCAGCACGCTGCTGCTGCTGCTGCTGCTGCTGCTGGAGCTCCGCCCGCAGCTGCAGCGCCTCGCAGACCTGATTGGCCCTCACTTGATACAGCAGCGAATAGCACACCAGTGCTGCTTGCTCGCCCTGAGACCAGCTGGGCAAGCTGCGCTGCAGCAGCTGCTGCAGCCGCCGCTGCAACTGCAACAGACTGTCTCGTTCAGCAGCGGCTGGCCCTCGCAGCAGCGTCTGGCAGTTCTGCAGCCAGAGGGCAGCGTTGCTGCGCACAAATGCGCGCTGCTCCTCCAACTGCAGCAGCAGCGCGTCCGGCAATGCCTGCTGCTGCTGCTCTGCGCTCGGCATCCAAGCGCGTGACAGCAGTTTGGCGATTGCAGACTCGCGGCGCAGCTGTGTGCTGTCTGCTGCTGCTGCTGCTGCTGAGCTGCCTGCTCCCGCTCCTGCCGGAGTCTGCTGCTGCTGCTGAGCTGGGCGTGGGCCGAGGAACCCCTTGCTGAGAGGACCGCGCAGCGCCGCCGCCGCAGCAGTGTCAGCAGCAGCAGCTGCCACTGGACTCTCTGCTGCTGCTGCACGCACGCCGCCGCCGCCGCCGCCGCCGCTGCTGCTGCTGCTGGCGATGAGCTGTGGAATGCTTGCTGCTGCCGCACCGTAGCGCTGCATTATCTGGTTGTATTCCTCTAGCAACGCATCCCTACGCTGCGGATCGCTGCGCAGGATTTCCTGCACAAATTCCTGCCTGGCGTCTTCAACCGCCTTCGAAGCATCCGCCTCTGTAGACACCTGCTGCAGCACTGCCTGCTCAGACTGCTGCTGCTGCTGCTGCTGCTGCTGCTGCTGCGGCTCCTCAGTCATTTCTTGCACCTGCATCTGCCGCAGCAGCTGCTGCATTGCCGCACCAGGCATGTCTGGCACCTGTAGCAGGTTGGTTAGCCGCTGCAGGATCCCTTTGTCAGAGCTGTACTGCTGCAGAAGCACGTGCAAGCCCTGCTGCTGCTGCATCTGCAGCTGCATCCGCAGCAACTGCAGCATCTGGCTGGCGCGCAAGTAATGCAGCTGCGAGTAGTTTACCAGGGCCTCTCGATCAGTCTGGGACCAGCCTGGCAAGCTGTGCTGCAGGCACTGCTGCAGCTGTGTCCTCAGACTTGCAAAGAAATCCTCAACGGCTGGTCCATGGGGGAGATCCTGGCATGCCTGCGCCCACGACACAGCGTTGCTGCACACAAACTCGCGCTGCTGCTGCAGCTGCTGCCGCAGCGCAGCCGGCAGCAGCACCTGCTGCTGCTGCTGCTGCTGCTGTGTGGTGGGGGCGGCACCTCCCAGCGGGGTCTGAAAGAGAACCCAAGACAGCAGCTCGGCGAATGCAGACTCTCTGTGCAGTAGCGCTGCTGCTGCTGCACCTGCAGAGCTACCAGCTGCTGCTGCTGCTGTCGATGCTTGCTGCTGCTGCTGCTGCTGCTGAGCTGGGCGTGGGCCCAGGAACCCCTTGCTGAGAGGGCTAGGCAGCGCAGCAGCAGCAGCAGCAGCTGTAGCTGTAGCTTTCGTTGGTGTGGCTGCAGTACTGCTGCCTGCTGTGCTGCTGCGGGGTGCTGCTGCTGGCAGTGGCCCTGCTGCTGCTGCTGCTGCTGCTGCTGGTGATGCTGCGGGTGATGGCGATGGTGTTGGTGAGGGTGTGGGCTGACGCTGCCGAGGGGTGAGCCTGTAGCATATAATAGTAATTAAGATAATACAAAACAGTTGCTAGATGAGAAGTGAGCTTGAGCAGGTCATAAACCTGCAACACGGTAATATACAACTGCTGGTGTGGCAGTAATCTGGCTGTAACAGCTGGATGGACAGAGTAGTGTCTGCTGGTGTTGGCAGCAGCAATGCAATCGGCAAACCATCAACAGCTACTGTTACATTCAAACATATCATAACACATCATCAACACATCCCAACTGAATGCCTGCCTGACTGACTGACTGCCTGCTGCTCACCTGTTTGTCCAATACGCGTCGATTGTGTTTGCTCTCCAAACAGACAAAATGCGACCAAACGCCATGTATCATGTCACTAAACACATCCATACATAATGGCAGCTCAAGTGATGCTCACCTGGTTGTCAAATACGCGTCAATTGTGTCGCCAAGTGCCCAATGCACGTTGCCGTTCATCACCGCCTGATGCACCCGCACAAACACCACCAGCAGCTGCTGCAGCTGCTGCATGCTGCGCTGCCACACCGCACAGTCTGCTGCACTGACTGCTGCAGCCTCACTGCTGCTGCTGCTGCTGCTGCTATCTAGCATGGCTGCTTGTCCCGACAACTGCTGTGCAGTGTCAGCTGCAGCCTCACTGCTGCTGCTGCTGCTGCTGCTGTTTGGCATGGCTGCTAGCCCCGGCAGCTGCTGTGCAGTGTCAGCTGCAGCCTCACTGCTGCTGCTGCTGCTGCTGCTGTTTAGCATAACGAGTAGCCCCGGCAGCTGCTGCGCAGTGTCTGCCAGCAGCAGCAGCACTCGGCTGCGCAGGCTGGCCAGCAGCAGCAGCTGGCTGCTCTTGATCGGCGCCTGCAGAGACAGGCTGCATGCATGAGACAAACGATGAAGCAGGCAAGCAGGCAGGCAGATGGAGAGGCAGGCAGGCAGACGTATGTTGGGTAAGCTGAGAGTGGCAGAAAAGACAAACCTCTGGCAGCTGGAAATGAGCCGAAATTACACGGATGCTGTTGCATGATGGAGACTGCAAGCGCTGCGGCTGCTGCAGCCAAGTCTTCTGGAATAGGATTGCTGCACTTGCCCGCACACTCCAAAAAAGCTAAGCTGTTGAGAACAGACCCACAGCTGTGCATGTTGACTGGTTGCTGCTCAGCAACAACAGCGCAACTCACTCCCATGTCCTAGCAGTTCTCAGATTCAAATTTGATGCAAAATACTTTAAACTTGCAGCCAGCCACTCACGTATTGACCTGCAGGGCATGCTGGTACAGTAGGCCCAGCAGCAGCACATCCAGCAGGCAGCCCAGCAGCTCAGCAGGGTGCTGCTGCTGCTGCTGCTGCGGGCCGCCACTGCTCGCAGCCTGACCACCAGCGCCCTGCTGCTGCTGCTGCTGCTGCTGCTGCTGCTGCTGTCTCAGCTGCTGCAAGCTCGCTATCAGCTGCTCCGGCCGCTGCTGCAGCAGCAGCACCAGCGACTGAGCAAGCTCCCGTGGCAGCATCTCACCCTTCTGCTGCTGCTGCTGGGCTGCAGCAGCACTGCCCTGCAGCGCCTGCGGCACTGCTGCTGCTGCTTGATCTTGCACACCCATTATGCCTGCGAGCCAGCTGCCTAGCTGCTGCCACAAGTGTGCAGCATGGCTGCCTGCAGCCCCTGCTGCTGCTACAGAAGGCTCATAAGCAACAGCAAACAGGCGCAGCTGGTGGTGTGACAAGCTGCTCAGCTGGGCCAGGAGGGCGCCGAGGGTCTGATGCACCTGCAGCTGCGGCGAGGACACCTGTGCGCAGCAGCAGCAGCAGCAGCAGCAGCAGCAGCATTGACATTATCGGACAACAGCTGGCTGTGCGTCTGCGCAGGGGTGGCATGCAGTAAGTGCCAGAACATGCGTGTTGCGGCTGGAAGGGTCAAGGACTTGAGTAGAGCAGAGACGTTGTTAATGCTTGACACTAAAATTGCTGCTGCAGCCGCCACAGTTGCTGCTGCTGCTGCTGCTGCTGCTGCTGCTGCTGCTCACCGTCACGGAGGCCATCACCGGGCCCCACATCAGGTGCCGCCGTTGCTGCTGCCCCCCCTGCTCCATTTGCAGCAGCGCCAGCTGCTTCATCATCTCTGGCGGCACCCGCTGCTGCTGCTGCTGGCCTGCTGTTGCTGCTGCGGCAGCAGACGTCCGCATGATGCGCAGCAGCACCAGTGCCGGCGGCTGCAGCGCAGCGATGGTGGGCTGTCCTGCAAGTGCCTCCTTGTCTGCTGCGCTGCGCGCCTGCTGCTGCTGCTGCTGCTGCACAGCCTCTGCAACTGCCAGCTGCTGTGCTAGCCGCAGCATTGACAGCAGTGTGGCGGTGTGCTCTGGAGTGTCCAGCTTCCCCAGGAAATCCTCACTGAGCTGCAGCTCCTCCCTGCAGGACGCAGATTGAAAAGTAACATGTCACAAACATGTTTATTTGTGATAAGGGTGATAGCTAGCCGCAGCATTCACAGCAGTGTGGCGGTGTGCTCTGGGGTGTCCAGCTTCCCGAGGAAAGCCTCACTGAGCTGCAGCTCCTCCCTGCAGGGTGCAGTTTTAACAATAACATGTCACAAAAATGTTATTTTGTTACAAGTGACAGCTAACTGCAGCATTGACAGCAGTGTTGCGGCGTGCTCTGGAGTGTCCAGCTTTCCCAAGAAGTCCTCACTGAGCTGCAGCTCCTCCCTGCAGGATGCAGTTAGAAAAGTAACATGTCACAAATGGGTTATTTTGTTGCGAAGTGGCAGCTAGCTGCAGCATAGACAGCAGTGTGGCGGTGTGCTCTGGGGTGTCCAGCTTTCCAAGGAAGCCTGCAGGGCACGCCAGCACGGTACTGACCTGTGCCATACACGCCAGCTGCTGCTGCTGCTGCCGCTACAGCATCCAATCAACATATGGATCCCATGATGTGCAGAAAAAAAACATCCAACACTCACTTGTCTCTATAGAACGCAGGGCATGCCAGCACCATTTGATCTCTACGCCATACATGCCAGCTGCAGCTGCGGCCTCTACAGCAGCACCAAACTACGACGCATCGCCTGCTGTGCTGAGTACAAAACCAACAAAACAAGACATTCGACACTCACTTGTCTGTGTAAAAGGCTGGGCACGCCAGCGCTGTCAGAATCTCCGCCATACACGCCAGCTGCTGCTGCGGCGCCAGCAGCCGGAACAGCAGCTCACAATCCCTGGCCAGCCACGCCAAATGCGCAGGAGCAGCATACGCTACATGGTACAGCCACCAGATCGCCACACGCCGCAGCAGCAGCACCAGCGGCGACTCCAGTCCTGCAAGCCCTGCTGCGTTTCCTGCAGGCTTTCCTGCAGGGCTTCCTGCAAGGGTGCTGGCGGGCTTCGGCGGCTCGACGGTGTGCTGCGGCAGCTGCGCAAGGCCCGGCTGCTTGCAGGAAGACACTAGCAGCGCCCGAAGAGCCGCATTGCGGCAGCGGCGGGTTCTGGCCTGCTGCTGCTGCTGCTGCTGTGGATGTGCAGCAGGACTGAACAGCGAAGGATCTGCGCAGAACAGCGCTGCTTCGAAATGCTCGCCGCTGTCGTGCTGGTTTGGCGCGGGCTGCAGTTTGATCAGCAGGTCGGCGTCTGCTTGCAGGAAGGCAGCAGCAGCAGCAGTACGACACGCAGCTCTGAGGACTGCATGGCGGGTGTCGGAGAGTCTAGCAGCAAGGGGACTTGATACCACCAACATTTGTTGGTTGATGTGGTAGGGGGTTGGGTGCTGCGGAAGAGCATGGATATACTTGATACCTTCATCCAAAGCCATGCAACTTTCTTTATCGAGGCATTGCTGAGATCTCCATGGCAGAGTACACACTGCAGCAAGCACTGCTTGCAGGACACCTGCTCTGCTGCAGCAACGGTGTGGCTGCCGGTGCAGAGCTGGGAGGACATTGCAGGTGCTGGATGTGATATCAATGACGTCAAGGTTGCTCTACAGCAATTTTTAGGCTTTTGGGGGCTGCTGCGGCGAGGCAAGTCAAGGGACAAGTGCTCCAGTGGGGTGCAGCAGTGACAGCAGCAGCAGGCTGGGCTTGTGTCCTACCAGTGACCGACCTCTGCTCGCATCTGATCGCTGTCCAGATATCTTACAACACAAATTGTTTTTTGAAGGAGCATACCTTGCGAGCATTGCGCCAGCCGCTGCTTCAGTTGCTTCGGGTCTGTGTAGTGCACCCGCAGCTCATCCTCCACTGCCTGCCTCAAGGCCTGCTGCTGCTTGTTCTTGCTCATTTTAGATTGTTACAATGAGAAACCATACTGCGGACGGAGCATATCGCTGCTCCGACACGGTGCACTCCTGACACACTTGCAAATCGATGCAGGTCGGCCAAAGCAGCCACAACGACACAGTTCTTTGGCTCTCAAACCTGTTACAATGCATCCTTGTAGGAACTGCAACATCGGGCCTGGGTCCGGGGCGTGTCTTCAACATGCTACTGCTGTCCCGCTGCTCAAGTTCAAACATGCGAGCAGCTGTCACAGCACCCAGCAATAAGCGTCTCGAATCTTGACATCGGCTGCACACAGTTGCTAATCGAGCATCTGCATCACACAATGCCAACCACCTGGCTGCAGGCACTACATTGGACCATGAATTGCGCAGCTGTCATGGCGCCTAGTAGTTTCTCAGCAGCACCTTGTGAGATGTGGGCAAGCAGTATAATCGCAGCGACAACGATACATTCTGCAATAGCCGCATGCAACAGTTTGCTCACTCACAGATGTAGAAGGGCAAAGCAGGTCACACCTCCGTGCACACCAAACATACAAATGGCAGGCAAGCGCATGCTTACAGGTGTGATGCATGCATCGATGAGCATGCTCCAAAGTCTTGAGCATGCATGTCCCACGCCATGGCGTCAAAGTGTCAGCCAGCTGTGTAGTATCAGGAGATGCAGGAAAGACATTGCATATCGCGACAGCATCAATGCAACAAAATGCGTACTCACATCTAGAAAGTAGGCCCCCTCGCCACCATGTGTGCTGTTGATGTGCCGAATGCCATGAAGGGGTTTGTTTGGAATGCACACAGTTGTAGACTACCAAAATCAAAGGCTGCAGTTCTTGCTTCCCGCAGGTGCCAGGCCGGCACCAGCGCATGCGTGCACAAGATTGCTGCAATCTGATTGCATCATGCACAGTGTGAGAACACCCGTACCGCACATGCACAGTTCTTGTCCATGAACACGGACACACATGCCCCTGGCTGGTTTCCCAATAAAAAACACACGCCAGACCTCTCATGCGTTAAACCGAAACAGACAGCTGCAACGGTGTTGCGTGATGTGCTGGCGTATGCAGCTGCCACGCCAGCAACAGCAGCACACATTCCTGCAGCACCAGCAGCAGCTGCTGCAGCTGCTAGAGCAATTTGCAACGTAGCAACACCAACTTCAAAGCTGTGACCTCTTCATCGCAGCACACATTCCCCGCAACACCTGCACCGACTGCGCATCATCTGCCACAGGCTGCTGCAGCAGCAGCAGCCGCAGCAGCAGCAGCAGCAGCAGCAGCAGCACTACCCAAGCGTGGCTACCAGCCTATGAAGCTGCCGCTGCATTTGTAGCAGCGCACATCTCCTGCAGACCAGCAACAGCTGCAGCAGCTGCGACAACCCCTGCCACCCCAGCAGCTGGCCTATGAAGCTGCCACACCACCGATAGCAGCACACATCCTCCGCATGCCCTGCATCGGCTGAAGCAGTTGCTACAGCCCTTCCCACCCCAGCAGCTGACTCACGAAGCTGCCACTCCATTGACAGCAGCACACATGCCCCGCAACACCTGCAGCTGCCGTCACTACAGCTTGCCTCAAAGTGGCAACCCGCCTATGACGCTGCCACACCTCGAACAGCAGCACACATCCTACGCAGCACCTGCACCGACAGCGCATCATCAGCCACAGCCTGCTGCTGGCACTGCGCAGCTGCTGCTGCATCCGGCGCGCCGCTTGCATACACCGTATAGCCGTCATAATTAGGGTATGACTCGTGGGCAAACATCCACAGCAGTGCCGCCTTCAGCACGCCTCCTGACGCCACTGACTGCTGCAGAAGCTGGTCCATCTGCAAAGCAGCAGCAGCAGCAGCAGCAGCAGCAGCAGCAGTAGCAGCAGCAGCAACATCAGGGTATGACTCGTGGGCAAACATCCACAACAAAGCGGCCTTCAGGACGCCTCCTGACGCAACAGACTGCTGCAGGAGCGTGCCCATCTGCAGAGCAGCAGCAGCAGCAGCAGCAGCAGCAGCAGCAGCAGCAAATTGTGGTACTGATTGCTGTGGTGGTCGTCAGTGAGCAGCATTCAGGCATTCAGACAACATAGATTTGCAGGCATGAATGGATATGCCTCATGCACCCCAGTAAACACAGCTGCTCTGCCTGGCCCCTCCACTTCTTGCCAGACTACTGCAGCACCAGCGGGTTGCCCTCCAACAGAAACAGCACCACAACCACCACACCAAAAAGACAAACTGGCCGCCGGCAGCAGCAGCAGCAGCAGCAGCAGCGCCAGCACACCGCAGAGAACAACGCTGCCCTGCCGGGGCCCCAGGTCTTGTTGCCACACTCCTGCAGCTGCAGCACCAGCGGCTGGGCCCCTCTAACAGAAACAACACCACAACCAAATGACCAACATGAGGCATGAGCCTTCAAAAAGCAGAAGCGGCAGCAGCAGCTCACCGCAGAGAACAGCGCTGCCCTGCCGGGGCCTCCTGGTTTCTTGCCAGACTACTGCAGCACCAGCAGCTGGCCCCCTCTAACAGCAACAGCACCACAACCAAATGACCAACATAAGACTTGGGCCTTCAAAAAGCAGCAGCGGCAGCAGCAGCTCACAGCAGAGAACAGCGCTGCCCTGCCGGGGCCTCCTGGTTTCTTGCAAGACTACTGCAGCACCAGCAGCTGGCCCCCTCTAACAGCAACAGCACCACAACCAAATGACCAACATAAGACTTGGGCCTTCAAAAAGCAGCAGCGGCAGCAGCAGCTCACCGCAGAGAACAGTGCCGCCCTGCCTGGGCCGCCCGGTTTCTTGCCAAATTCTGCAGCACCAGCGGCTTGCTCCTTCAACGGCAACTGAACCCACATCAAAGCACCATGCAGCAGTCAATGCCATACTCCTGCCCAAGCACACTACAGCATACACCTAAACCACACAAAATCAGAATCAAATGGCATCCATCCATCTAGCTCGCACCTCAGTGAACAGTGCCGCCCTGCCAGGGCCTCCTGGTTTCTTGCCAAACTCCTGCAGCACCAGCGGCTTGCCACCCAGCTGCTGCTGGCAGGCCGCCATGTGTGCTTGAACCCAGGCAACACTCCAGCTGCAGCAGCAGCGACAGCAGCAGCAGCAGCAGCAGCAGCAGCAGCAGCAGCAGCAGCAGCAGCAGCAAGAACACGTGATATGTTTGTGTATGAGAACACCAACGTGTCAGATGATCTGGGATGCATTTGGCTAGTTGCTGCTGGCAGGCGGCAGCATGGGACGGCAGCCAGGCAACACTCCAGCTGCGGCAGCAGCAGCAGCAGCAAGCTCAAATTGCATGTTTGCGTCAGTTGCTTTCAGATATCTTCGGCTAGCTGCTGCTGGCAGGCGGCTGCGTGGGAGCGCAGCCACTCCACGATTCAGCTGGGTGCTGTGCTGGCACCATCAGTAACAAAGGTAAACAAGCAGGCAATGCACTAGGCATGCCTACCTGTTGCATTGCTCGTCTCCAGCGTCTGGGCGCCGCTGGTCCGCATACATGTGATTGCTGGCAAAATAAGCTGACAGCGGGCTAGTCAAAACAATTCTCAGAAACAATTGTGACAGGCGTGCTCCCACCTGTTGCACTGCTCATCTCCGGCCCCAAGGCACCACTGGTCTGCATACATGTCGAGCTTCAAAAGCATGTTGGATTGTTTGGACAACCCTTTCATGCACCCACCTGTTGCACTGCTCGTCTCCCGCGCCTGGGCACCACTGGTCGGCGTACAGGTGGATGCTGGCGGAATCAGCTGACAGCAGGCTAGTCAAAACAAATGTTAAGAACAGTTGTAACAGACATGTCCCACCTGTTGCACTGCTCGTCTCCTGTGCCCGGGCACCACTGGTCCGCGTACATATGGATGCTGGCAAAGTCAACGTGCGGGCTGGCGCACTCCCGCACAAAGTCGGTGCCGTGCGTGACGTTGTAGGGGTTGGCAGCCAGCAGCTCTGCAGGCAACAACAAAACAAATGGAAGGCGAGGATGCAGCACAAAATCGGTGCAGGCGCTGGCGCATAAACTCGGTGCCATACGTGACGTTGTAGGGGTTGGCAGCCAGCAGCTCTGCAGGCAAGACGCAGACAGGCAGCATGTTGTGCGGGTCTGCGGCAGGCGTGAACACGCGGAAAGAAGTACAGATGTGCCACAGATGTGCTGGCAAAGCACTGTGGCGGCTGGCGCGCTCGCGCATAAAGTCAGTGTCGTGCGTGACGATGTAGGGGTTGGCAGCCAGCAGCTCTGCAGCAACAAGCAACAAATCAAATGGCAGGAAGATGCAGCACAAAATCGGTGCAGGCACTGGCGCATGTACTTGGTGCCATGGGTTACGTTGTAAGGATTGGCCGCCAGCAGCTCTGCAGCAGGCCATAGAGACATATACAAGCAGAAGAGATTGCAAAAATGTGAGGGCAGCAACGCTAATGCGCATAATTGGCCTGTAACTAGCAGCATACGTGCCGGCACAGAACACAACTGAATGCCGGTTTCAAGTGATGTACGGCTTGTTGTGCAGGTAATGTGCAGGTGACATGATCAAGATAAAACATAACATGTTATCATCACCATCACCTGGGCTGCTGGGGCCAAACAATCCTTCGATCCCCACAGTAACCAGGTGGCTGCTCTCCTAGCTCTTCACATGCAGCAGCAACCGCCAAATGAATGCATGGTCATGTGATGTGTAGTTTTGAAGTTGTTTGAAATGCAGGTGACATGTTTAAGAATGTGGTAACATGGTGTTATTATAACACCATGATGATGATCATCACCTGGGCTGCTGGGGCCGAAGAACCCTTCCAGCCCAACCGTCACCAGGTGCCTGCTGTCCAGGCTCTTCACGTGTGCAGCTGCTGCATCAATGAAGGCAGCAATGCGGCTGCAGGACTCGTCACCCTCGCAGCGCGGCTCATTTGCCAGGTCCCAAGAGTGTATTGCGGGGTCATCCCTGCAGGCAGCGCAGCAGCACGCAAGATGGTTGTTACAACGATTGACAGCCTCACGTCATGTCTGCGTCAGAAGCCAGGTACCCATCACACATGCTGTAGGACGCGTCGCCCTCGCAGCGCGGCTCGTTGGCAAGGTCCCAGGAGTGACTTGCGGGGTCGTTTCTGCGTGGTGTGTGAAGAATAGCAGCACAATGCAGCACAGTGCAACCAGTGGCGTCAGCATGGCATCACAGCACAGTGCAACCAGCACCCTTCCCGCTGTTACCATGCTGATGCCATGAGGACGTGAGTAGGCACAGTCACTTGGATGTTGAAGTTGGGCTGTTGGGCGCTGCCGCTGATCAGCGTTGATATGCACATCATGCACTTTGTAACTGTATGATGATGATGATGATCGCCACATTCTAACAGTAACTGTAACAACTTATCACACATTGTAACACATTGTTACACTTGTGTAACACCCACCTGTATGCCACGCCGCTGATGCTGTTGGTACGGCTGACCAGCATTGTCACAAAGTCCAAGTACAGCTGCTGCGCCTTAGCATCAGAAAAGAAGTCCTTGCCGTCCGCTGTGGCATCGTCAGGCAGACATTGAGACCACCTGGTGGCAGCAGCAGCAGCAGCAACAGTGGCAGGATTTCGTCAATACAGAGCTCAGGTACGGCTGCTGCGCCTTTACATTCGCTGAAGAAACTGTTGCCCTCCACAGTGGCATCGTCAGGCAGACCCTGTGATCCCCTGGCAGCAGCAGCAGCAGCAACGACATGACAGTACAGCACTCGAGTGCAGCTGCTGCGCCTTTACATTCGTTGAACAAATCCTTGCCCTCTGCAGTGGCATCATCAGGCAGACCGTGAGACCACCTAGCAGCAGCAGCAGCAACAGCAGCATCAGCAGCAGCAGCAACGGGACAGTGCAGCACTCACGTACGGCTGCTGCGCCTTTGCATTCGCTGGAGAAGTCTTTGCGCTCCGCAGTGGCATCATCAGCCAGACTTATCAAAGACCACCTGACACATTGACGTCATGCACTTCACCAGCCGCAGCTCACTTGACGTAGCGCGGCATGCCGCCAAACTCGGCCCAGAAGTTTGTCAGCGTCACGCAAACAACAACTTGCACCACCAGCAGCAGCCACAGCCAACTCAGTCGACGGCCAACAAAGTCATCTCAGCTCACTTGACGTAATGCGGCATGCCGCCAAACTCGGCCCAGAAGTTTGTCAGCGTCATCATCAGCGCCACATGTGACACTACGAAGTATCAAGACAAGACAGTCAACACATTGCATCTCACTTCACGTATTGCGGCATGCCGCCAAATTCAGCCCAGAAGTTTGTCAGCGTCATCATCAGCTGCAGCCCACGCTGGCCAGCCTCCACCAGCAGCCAGTCCAGCCCCGCAAGCACTTGGTCACTGTACTGGCCTGCAGCAGCAGCAGCAGCAGCATGGGTCAAACTTGTGCAGCTGGCCAGCCTCTACCAGCAGCCAGTCCAGCCCCGCAAGCACTTGGTCACTGTACTGGCCTGCAGCAGCAGCAGCAGCAGCAGCAGCATGGGTCAAACTTGTGCAGCTGGCCAGCCTCCACCAGCAGCCAGTCCAGCCCCGCCAGCACTTGGTCGCTGTAGTGGCCTGCAGCAGCAGCAGCAGCAGCAGCAGCATGGGTCAAACTTGTGCAGCTGGCCAGCCTCCACCAGCAGCCAGTCCAGCCCCGCCAGCATTTGGTCGCTGTAGTGGCCTGCAGCAGCAGCAGCAGCAGCAGCAGCAGCAGCAGCAGCAGCAGCAGCAGCAGCAGCAGCAGCAGCATGGATCAAACAAGCGCCGCCTGCCAGCCTCCACCAGCACCTGGTCACTGTACTGGCCTGCAGCAGCAGCACACAACACGTGTTCTGCAATGTTATACTTGACATTGCCGTGGATTATCGGTCTCATTTCACATTTTCTTGCACATGTACGTTCAACTGTTTCGTTGCAGCCCGCGCTTGCCAGCCTCCACCAGCAGCCAGTATAGGGCAGCAAGCACCTGGTCACTGTACTGGCCTGCATGCACAAACAAGTGATGAGCGCTGGTCTTGAGATGTCAAATGATTGGCGCTTTAGGCAGGCATGCTGACTTGCAGATCCAGGCATACTCACCTGCTTGTGGCTGCAGCGACATCCAGCCCGGTCCATCGTTGAAGGCCCAGATGCGCATCAAACCCAAACCTGAAGCCCGACAAGCATGCCATCGTGTGCTACAAACGCAGCCTGCTCACTCACCTGCATGTGGCTGCAGTGACATCCAGCCGGGGCCGTCAATCAAAGCCCAGATGCGCACTACACTGAACCCCAGAGCTTGGATGGCTTTCACACATTTCCCCTGCTGAATCACCTGCTTGTGGCTGCAGTGACATCCAGCCCGGGCCGTCATTGAAAGCCCAGATGCGCACCACAGTGAACCCTAGCGCCTGGATAGCGTCCAGTGTTTGCAGCACCATGGGGCGACAGCCTGGGTCAGCGGCACGCGTCTGCAGGGAAGAAATGTGACAGGCATATGACATGTAACACGTCAATAAATAACAAGGAAGCTGCTGCAGCACCATGGGGCGACAGCCTGGGTCGGCAGCGCGCGTCTGCAGGGAAGAAAAGTAACAGGCATATGACATGTAACACGTCAATAAATAACAAGGAAGCTGCTGCAGCACCATGGGGCGACAGCCTGGGTCAGCAGCGCGCGTCTGCAGGGGAAGAGAATTGCATACGTGCAATGTTGCTTACGCGTTTACACACGTTATATGTTGTCAATCGCAAACCTGCTGCAGTATATCAGTGAGAGTATGACACAGAGAGGAAATCGCAAGATGGCAATAACAACATGAACATAGCCCACTGTGATGCTGAGGCAACACATCGTCAACAGTCAGACATGCAGCAGAAGTGTAGAACGGTGCAACAGGACATGCATAGCTACTCAGCAGGGGTTAATGCAGTCGCTTTGCTAGCCCTTGGTGTATGCTTTCAGGCAGTGCCACAGAGTAGCATTGGCCATGACAGCAGCAGCAGCAGCGGCAGCAGCAGCAGCATGCACGCGGTCCAAGCCACAGCTGCTCACCAGCAGATAGTAGCAGTTGCACCCCGCGAAGGGTTTTAGGGTTGAAGCTCCTGCCGGCGATGGTGCTGCTGCTGGTGCCCCATCTGGCGCTGCTGCTGCAGCAGCTGGGCCATCTGGCGCTCCAAAACAGTTACCCATCATAGACGCAGGATCCAGCGGAAAAGCACCAGCTTGAACGAATGATAGTCCAAGATACGAAATATTGTTTTTTCGCCAAACGTCGTGGTTGATTCGTTGCTGCTGCAGGTGCTCAGGCACGATTAGTTACGAAGGGTTTCCGCAGACGAGTGACACTCCGTGCTTATCTTTAAAACAGGCACATGAAGCACAAACTTGATTCAAATACCATTTGTGAGCCTCCGCATGGCTGGTACAAGGGCAGTGCAATGAGGGCGGGCACTGCGGGCACCGTGTGCAGCCTGACAGCATTTAGTTGTTCAACGTTGCTTGGTATCGCACAGAGTGTTTATGCAAGCACTTCAAACGGACTTCGTACGCAAGCATCCGTACAAGGTAAGCAGCAGCAGCAGCAGCAGCAGCAGCAGCAGCAACATCAGCAGCCAGCAACAGCAGCACAGGCAGCGGCGGCAGCAGCAGCAGCAGCAGCCATCCGCCCTTCTGTTATGCAGCAGTACCTCACATGTACTCCATGCCGATTCCTAGTCTACACATTGCTGGTGTTTTGCTCTGCTTCAGGTGCTTGGAGCTTTGCTTCGCTGCTGAGCAAGGAGCAGTGGCCGCTGCCAGCAGCACTGCAGCTGTTCCTGCAGCATGCTAGACAGCTCAGCAGCACCGCTTCTCAGCTTAGTGCAGATCCAGCAACACAACCAGCGAAGCAGGAGGCTCATCAGGGCAGGCAACAGCAGCAGCAGCAGCAGCAGCAGCAGCAGCAGGGTGCAGCGACACATGTGCAGCTGAGAGAGCCCCAGCTGCTGCAGCAGCAGCAACGGCAGCAGTCGCTGAAGAATGCTGCTGCATCTATACGGCTCGCTGCTGCTGCTGCTGCCGCTGCTGCTGGTGGTTTAAAGCAGCACAACCGTGTGCAGGACCCACGAAGATTCCACGGCAGCAGGCGACAGCAGCAGCAGCAGCAGCAGCAGGTGTCTCATGCCTCAAAGCAGCATCGGCGACGGCACCAGCAGCAGCAGCAGTATGCAGTGCGGTCAGGCCATCCTGTGTCAAACTTGCCAGCAGCGCTTCAGGAAGCAGCAGCAGCCAGAAAGCAGGGAGACACAGCCGCAGAGCAAGCCTTGCTGCAGAAAGCTGCAGCAGAGACTCTCGCTCAGCTGCCAGCGGCATCAGTCAGCACAGTGCAAGCGCTGCTGTATGCTCAATCCACACAGCGCTTTCTGCTGCCACAGCAGCAGCTGCAGCAGCTGCTGCATCACTTAGTGGACAACATGCAAGAGTGTACATTGAGGCACGCCACAGCTGCTGTAATGGCAGCACAAGAAGCTGTCAGGAAAGCAGCAGCACCACCACCAGCAGCAGCAGAAGGACAGGGTGCAGTGCCGGCAGCAGTGCAGTGGGGGCCGGGGCAGCAGCAGATGCTGACGCAGCAGTACGGTGCACTGCTGAAGCCACTTGTTGACAGATCGCTGCAGCACATGGTTCAGCAGCAGCAGCAGCTGCAGCAGCAGCAGCAGCAGTTTCCAGCTCCGGCAAACTCATCTAGCACAGCAGCAGCAGCAGCAGCAGCAGCAGCAGCTGTGCCTCCAGCTAAGCTGGCCTGGTTGCTGAAGCTGCATGAGCGCATCGGCCAGCTGCCGCTGCCGCAGCAGCAGATGCAGCAGCTGCTGCAGCACGCGTCAGCAACAGCTGCACAGTTCACGCTTTCAGACGCCTTGCGGGTGCTATACCACAGCAACTTGTCACAGCTGCCGCTGCAGTCCATTCTGCACCAGCCGCTGCTAGATCAAGCGCTTGCGCTGCTGCTGCAGGAGCTACAGCAGCAGCAGCAGCCGTTGGCAGCAGCAGCAGCAGCAGCAGCGGCCAGCAGGCTGAACCACACCAAGACAGTTGCAGCAGTGCTTCATGCATGGGAGAATGCAGGGGTAGCTGTGCCGCAAACAGCAATGCAGCAGCTAGTCAGCCACATGGCGGCAAATGCAGCAGAGTGCGAGCCGAGCCATGCGATCCGGGCCATCAGATCTGCAATGTTTGCCGGCCTCCAGCTTCAGCAGCAGCAGCAGCTGCAGCCTCTCGTGGCCCGCGCGCTGCTACTAAAAACCTCGGACATAGAACGCACCCGTGCAGCGCTGCTGGCGTTGCTGCGAGCGGTGTCATACATGGGTGTGCAACTCCCGCAGCAGCAGCTGGAGGCGCTAGTGTCCAAGGTTTTGCAGCTTGTGCCGCGCGGCGGCATGCCTGTGGATGAGGCTGCAGCAGCTCTTAAGGCGGTGTCCTGCATGGAGATGCAGCTGCCGCGGCCCCTTTTGAAGCCGCTGCTGCGGCCGCTACAGCGCGAGGTGCGGCAGGGACGGCAGCTGCAGCAGCTGCCGCAGCTGCTGACAGCCATATCACGCATGGGTGTTGATCTGCCGTATGCAACCGGCCTGGCTCCGTTGCTCAAGGCGGCGAAAGCTGCGCTGCAAACTGAGGCGCTGGCTGCTGCAAACGTGGCAGATGAGGCCGCAGGCAGCAGCAGCAGCAGGAGAAGGTCAAGGCCGCAGCAGCAGCAGCAGCAGCGCTTGTCAGCGTCCATGATAGTAAACTTGGTGCGAGCGCTGCAGCACATGCGAGATCAGCTACCAGCAATCTACGCGCTGCCTCTGACTGACGCGTTCCTGCAGCAGCAGCCGTCACCAAAAGATATTGCAAGGTATCTGTGTGGCTTTGGAGCGATGAACCTCGCAGTGAACATGCCACAGCTTACAATCATGCTGCAGCAGCTGCTGCAGCCGGAGGCGCTGCAACAGCTGACTTCAGCAGAGGTTGGCAAGATCCTGTGGGGTGTTGCAAGCATGGGGTATTCGCTGCAGCCAAGTGTGTTGGATGCGCTAGTGAGGCAGCAGCTGGCCCAGCCGCGGCAGCGGGTTGCATACAGCTGCGCACAGACGCTATGGGCATTTGCTAACATGGGGGTGAGTGTAGGGCCAGACCCTGAGCAGCAGCAGCAGCAGCAGCAGCAGGGGCAGCAGCAGGGGTTGGCAGTGCAGCCTGAGCTGCTGCAGCAGCTGCTGCAGCAGCTGTACACCCAGCTTGCTGCTGATGCAGCCCGCCACCACCACCACCAGCAGCAGCAGCAGCAGCAGCAGCAGCAGCAGCAGCAGCAGCAGCAGCAGCAGCAGCAGCAGGGGGTTGGCCGCAATGGCGATGCGCCCGTGAGTGCTGCTGCTATGTACTGGCAGCTGTCGCTCGCTGCTTGGGCAGTTGCAGTGTGCGATGCGACTACTTGCGCTCCGCAGGTGCTGCAGCTGTGTGAGCCGCTTGCGGCACCCCACGCGTGGCAGTTGCTGCGGTTGAGTGAGCTAGTGCAGCTCGCTTGGGTGCACATGTGGCTGTGTGGCTATCAGTGGTCGGACACAGGGGGTCTTGCGGCTGTCTTAAGTCAGCAACAGCTGGCAGATATCAGAGAAGCACGGCAGCAGCAAGTGCGGCGGGTGGCGGCGTCAGCAGTCAGCGGCGCCGTACCAAGGCTCGCGCGGCACCAGCAGCAGCAGCAGCAGCGGGATGAGAGCGCAGCAGAGAAAATGCAACTCATGGCGGCTGCATGGGGGCTCGGCAGCGATGGCGATGACGAGGACGAGTCCAGCAACAGCAGCAGCAGAGTCCAGCAGCAACGGCAGATGCTGCAGCAGCAAGAACCAAGGCAGATGAAGCAGACGCGGCCGCCACCACAAGGTGTGTCCGTGTCACAGCACGAGTTGCTGGAGGTGTTGGCGCGCTTGCCGAGTATTGCGTCGACTCGGCTCGAGCCTGTCACCGCGGACGGAATGTTCTCGGTCGACGTCGAGGCGGTGACGGTCGACGGGCGCCTGCTCGCCGTCGAGTTCGATGGGCCGTTTCACTACATGCACCAAGTCGAGTTCGAACCCGAGTTCCACGACCGCAGTAGCCGCAGCCGCAACTACAGCAGCACCGCAGCAGCAGAGGGGGCACAGGGACGCGGCAAGCTTGCTGGAGCAGCAGCAGCTGCGGCAGCAGCAGGAGAGGTGCCGGCAGGAGCAGCAGCGGTTGGTGTGGGTGTTGCTGCAGCAGCAATGCGTGCTGCTGTGGAGGCCTCTGCCGTTGCTGCGGCGCTGCGGGACGCCCCAACTCCGGGCATTCAACTCCCTGCAGCCTTCAGTAGCAACAACCAAGACTACTGCAGCCTAGTGCTGAAGCCTACAGCACTGTTCCGCAACAAGTCGCTGCGGGCGAGGGGCTACACGGTTGTGTGTGTGCCGTTTTATCAGTGGGCGAGCAAGCAGCCCGTGGTGCAGCAGTGGCAGGTGCAGCGGCTGATTGATGCGGCACTGGCGTCGGAGCCGCCGCCGCAGCCACAGCAGCAGCAGTAGCAGCAGCAGCAGCAGCAGCAGCAGCAGCAGCAGCAGCAGCAGCCTGATGGTCATGCTTGAGTGCCTCTGAGTGCCTGTCGACAGGTGGTCGCTCGGATGGTGGAACGCATCGCGGTTCTGTGTTTGGGCTACTGCAGGACAACTGTGTCTTGCTGATTGCTTGGAAGCTCAGCAGGGTAGTACCCTGGGTAGCCATCAGACGACGTGCTGTCAAAACATGATGTCGACAAGCTTTTTTCATCAACACCAAGCACCGCAATCCCTCTTTTAACAAGCTACTTTGACTGGTTGCCCAGTGAGCCTGTCATTGGCTCAAAACAGGGCTGTGTTTCCGTTGTGAAACACACAAATCGTGTTGCACGTGCAAAAGCATTTACACGTACCTGGAGGTGCGTAGCAGTACAGTAGCAGTTGACTAGAGTCAGAGTCAACTGCAACTGAACACTGTTGGTACCGCACGAACTGCCCCTGTACCCTCCCCATTGTAAAGAATTGCAGCATCTACCTCGGAGATATATTTAGAATATACCGTATCAGAACCAGCATGTCACATGCTCAGTAAGTTACCGACATTGGTTAAATCAAACCACTGGCTGAGCATGCTATGCCATAGTAAATGTGCCATTAATAATCTGCATCAACTGGACACTAGAAACTCTGGTCCAAGTCCACCATGCTGTTGCAGCACGATGTTGCCAGGTTGCGTCAGACAGATGACCAGATGCACCAATATGTGCACCGTGCAAATCAGTCAACAGGTGCATGCCACCAAGCGTCCATGCACTTTGTACGCTGCACTAACATACTGTATGCAGTGACTGCATGATTTCTTGCATACACTAAGCAGCCTGGCTCCGGCTGATTCGCGTGATGTCAGCTGTACTGCCGCGCGCGCAGATGCAGCGAACTAGGTACCTCTGCCAGCCGTAGGCGATGAGTTGGGGAACCGCACTGTATGCTTGCAAAATACTGCAAATGCGGCTATCATGGTGACGTGTTGCCAAGCGCAGTTGCCATCATGTCAATGATCCAGTCCACGAAAAAGCGCACCGTCAGGCCTGCGTTTGCGCCCCACACGCTCAGCTGCCAGTGGTTACTAAGCAACCTGTTGAAGCAACGCCCGTTGCGGCTGCTGCTGCCAATGATCCCAACGCTGCTGCTGCTGCTGCTGCTGCTGCTGCTGCTGCTGCTGCTGGCACAGGAGGGCAGCCTATAACAGTCACATGCCTCCCGCCCAAGCAGCGCTCACTGCAGCAGGCGGCATCCAGCTTCAGGCTAGCCTGAGGGCTGCTAAAGCAAGCTGCACTGCTTGACAGCTGACAAGGAGACAGCAGAATGCTCCCGTTGCCTCTGAATTGCACAACTGTAAATGCTTTCCAGCTGCTGCTGCTGCTGCTGCTGCTCAGAACACCGAGCTCTTGCTCTTCTTGCCCAGCAGCATGTCCTTGGCCTCATTCACCTTGGCGGCAATGAAGCTGCTGCCACCTGCAGCAGCAGCAGCAGGGTGACAGCACACAGCTCCATCCATCAGGCAACGTGAGAGTATTGCAGCACCAGCTGACTGAGTGTGAGCGCCCTTTGCGGTCAGCAACAAGCACTGCGTGTTGCATGCAGAGGGCTGCTGCTGCTGCTGCTGCTGCTACCGCTGCCGCTTGAACATGGAAGCTGGTGTGTAAGCCAAGATTGGGCAGCTACTCCTGCATGCTGGGCCACACCACCTTGCAGCGCACACAGGATCAGCTGCAATCACGTATTTATTCCGTAACATACGATATGGCGTGTTACATAACATGTTACTAACCCGAGTCGGGGTGGTTTGCGATCATGATGCGCCGGTGCGCCTCCTTGATGCGCTCCTCGGCAGCGCTCTCCCTCAAGCCCAAGATGAGTGCAGCCTCGCGGCGGTTCATCTCCGGCTGAAACCCACCCTGTGCAGCGGCAGCAGCAGCAGCAGCAGCAGCAGCAGCAGCAGCAGCAGCAGTGTAACATTAGCAGCGAAGGCCCCAGATGAGTGCAGCCTCGCGGTGGTATATCTCCGGTTGGAACCCACCCTGTGCAGCGGCAGCAGCAGCAGCAGCAGCAGCAGCAGCAGCAGCAGCAGCAGTGTGACATTAGCATCAGCGAAGGCCCAGGATGAGTGCAGCCTCACGGCGGTTCATCTCCGGCTGAAACCCACCCTGTGCAGCGGCAGCAGCAGCAGCAGCAGCAGCAGGCGGCAGCGCGGTGTTTAGCGTTAGCAAAGGCTGAGCCCAGGATGAGTGTAGCCTCACGAGGATAAAATGCTGCTGAAGCCTTGCCTGCAGCAGCACGTTTGCTTGCATGAGTGATGGCACACAATGCATTGACTTGTAAGATGCATGGGCAGCCACAATGCTGCATGAGCAGCTGATGCAGCAAGAACTGCTGCTGCAGCCAGCCTGCAGCCCGCCTGGAACTGCTTCCAGCTATCAGGCTCAGCCTGCTGCGCATGCCAGCAACAGCTGGCTTTTGGTTGTCAAAAGGTGCGCAGCTGCCAACATCGGGATTTGTCAATATTGCAGCTGCAGCAGTCGAGCAATGCCTCCAGTGCCCTGCCAGCTTGCCATGCAGCAGAGCTGTCACAGCCTGCCTCATTCTCCAGCATTGCCCTGACAGATGCAAGCTCAAGGCATGCATGCAGCTGAACATTAGCAGCATCTGGATGTACAAGCCACAAACCAACTGCAAAACTGGCCGCCTAGTCAGCTGCATGTGAGCATACCTTATAGAAAGCACGCGCTGCTGCTGGTGCCGCCTTGAACTTGATGTACTGCTTCACCACCTCCCTGCCCAGCAAGGCAGCTGCTGCTATGCCGGCTCCAGCAACTAAGGGGGTCGTCTGCAGCACGCATAGAAGGTTGCATGAGCAGCTGCTGCAGATCGAGGCAGGCACTTCTACCACACAGTAGTGAGTGTGGCACCCACCATGGTTGCTGTCAGTGCGGGCCGCCCCTACCCGCTCCACAGGTGCTTTCAGCAGAGGAAACACTATATGGCACACTTGCGCTGTGTTCCTAAGCGGACAATTTCCTTGAAGCAAAGTACTACGCTACCTGCCGCTGCTGCCGCCGCTGCCGCTGCTGCCGCCGGCGTGGAGTTGTAAGTAAAACGTTCTTGAGAGTTCCGATTGACAGTTGAGATTTGGAGAGGCATTGGTGCAGAAACTACTAGTGACGCCTGCGTGGCAGCATGTGCTTGTTACGTTCGTGCCGACCCTCCCGGCACAGTTTGTTTCCTTTTCGTAGCCTCTTGGTGTAAACGTTATCTTCCGTTCACGCATGTTATCAGTCTCGCATTCACCGAAAGCTCGGAGCAAGGAAACGCTTCATCGCGCAACTCGATCAGCTCAGCCTCTGCGCCAGCCTCGCACGTCAATACAATAACGAAACGTCTGCTGATGCTTCTATGCTGCTAGGCAAGCGTTGCCTGCAGGAGCTGAAGTGCAGAGGGCTGAGCAACTGCAGCCAGTACAAGCACAGGCTCCCCAGCCTCTGTGCTGCACAGCAAAAACTCCGCTGCAGGACTGCAACATCTTCTGCTGCACAACACGCAGGCAAGCTACCGGACCAGCAGGCAAAGCTTGCAGCAGCTGCTGTGCAGTTGCTGATGATCAGGACAAACCAACTGCACCCTTTCATGGGTGCATGCCGCAGCATCATGTGGCGGCATGTGGAATGGTTTCTCACTGCACTGCGTGCCTACAAATTCAAACTTGGATTGTCTTCCTGCATCTGCTTCACAAGCTCTGGCCTGAAAGCAGCCAGTGCCACACGCCAGCTGCATGCTGTACAGTAAGATGCCGCCTGAAACAGCTGCCGCCTCTCCTGTTCCATGTCCAGCATCAGTAGCATCTGGTATGCTTGCACCTGTTACCAGACCTCTCAAGCTTGCAGGGGATTCAAACTACCTGCGACAGCTGAATACAATGATATCTAGTTCCTGCAAACACGATCCATGCCCTGCACCAACCTCCGTCTGCTTGCAGGACAAGGTCCTTGCAGTGACAGCAGCAGCAGCAGCACCGCAACCACCAGCAGCACCAACAACAACAGCAGCAACGGCGCCGGATCAACACCAGCAGCGCCAGCGGCTGCACGAGCTGGCGGCAACAACAGCAGCAGCAAAACAGCGCAGCAAAGTCCGCAGCAGCACATAAGTTCGCCTCAGCAGAGCACTGCTTGGCCTTCGCAGCAGCGCGTGTACCCGCACCGGGCACACCACCAGCCTGAGCACCGGCAGCTGCACCCACAGCCTGCTCTGCAGGTGAGAGCTGTTTGTGTCGCTGCTGCTGGCCGCTGTCTATCTCTGCTTCCTGTGCAATTTTGTCCATATGATGCAAGCAAATGTGCGCTATGTACTCTATTTGTGTCTTGCAGGAATTGGGCTCTCAACAGCACAAACGGCAGATGGCATTGCAGCGCAGCATACCAGCAGGTGTTCTTTGGCGCTGATTGTCCAAGCTCTCCTCCCATGTACAGCAGGACCCAACACATGTACAGCACTGGCAGGACCCAACACATGTACAACCTCAGCTGACACATGTCTAACATCTGCGCGCCAGGCCACAGCAATTGCATGTAACAGCCACAGCGCCGGTCAACCTCCGGTCAAACACTGGTCGTCACTGGTCAAATTTTTGAGTGTGGTCTTCTGTATGTATGTTTGTCTTGCTGCTGCAGATGGCGCCCATGCAGAAGTTTGAGATGGTCTCGGAGACAGCGGTGCACCAGCGCTACCTGACTGTGTATGACCGGCGCATAAAGTTCTGCGCGCACGACAATCCTGCGGAGGTGAGCTGTCTGCACGCATGCGCAACTGTTTGCTAGAGGGGTGTTTGTGGTGCTGTTAACCCTTTGCGCCCATCTGGGTGTCTAGACATTTCCCAGTTTCCACATTACCGCGGTTGTTGCTGGGCGCTTTCCCAATGCACCTCTTGTGCAGCATCACAACACCGCAGCTGCTGCGCGTCATAATTCCCTTTTGTCACTGCTGTGTTCCTGTCTGCTTCCATTGTTGCAGTGCCGCGTGCTGGACTTTGACGTGGTGGGCCATCCTCGCGCCAACTTCTGCTTCGCGGTGACCTTCCCCTTCCACCCCTACAAGGACGGGCGCAAAGGCGGCGAGGTGCGTTGACCGGCGGTTGACCAGCCGTTGACCGGACTTTGACCGGTCATTGACCGCGCTGAGGCTGCATGCTCTTTGGAAACTCCGGCTGCGACTGCATCTGCAGTGTATGTATTGCTGTGCTGACGGCAACTGTTGCGCTGCTTTCACGTGCCGCAACACAGCATGCAGTGCCTGTTGCCAGCTGAACGCACTGTGTCTGCTGCTGCTGACTGCCTACTGCTTGCTGCCAGGTCACGCTGATCCGGGAGTACGCGCAGGGCCCAACTACCTGAAACTTCCCTGAAAACTACATGCCTGCTGTACCTGCTGCTGCTGCTGACTGCTTGCTGCTTACTGCCAGGTCACGCTGATCCGGGAGTATGCACAAGGCCCCAACGCGCTGGCCTACTGCCTGCCCACTGGCGGGCTGGACCCGCAACGCCACGCGGACCTGGCGGAGTGCGCGGCGCGCGAGCTCAGCGAAGAGGTGAGAGCAATTCAAACACAGCAGTGAAGGCAGTGGTGATGCTGTCGTGATGGCTGCCGCAGCCGTGGCTAGCGGGCGGGCAGTGTCAGCAGCTGCTGCCTGCCGACCATCCCGGCATGCCTGAGGTCAAGTGGTGCATGAACCCGCCCCTCATACCACAGTAGCAGCCACTGACATGTTGCTGCCTGCTGTTGTGATGGCTGCTGCAGGCGTGGCTAGCGGGCGGGCAGTGGCACCGGCTGCTGCCTGCTGACCATCCCGGCATGTCTTTAGCCAGCTAGTGCGTGAACCTGCCTGTGATACCACAGTAGCAGCCACTGACACGGTGCTACTGTTACCTTGCTGCAGGCATGGCTAGCGGGCGGGCAGTGGCACCGTCTGCTGCCTGCCGATCACCCAGGCATGCCTGAAGTCAAGTGGTGCATGAACCGCTTTGTGCCTTTCTTGGTGGTGGACCCGCACCCAGACCTGAACCCTGGCAGCAGGGATGCTGAGGAGGCCAGCATGGAGGTGAGGGTTTAGGGTTGGACGTGTTTATGCGGCTTAGCAGCTGACCTGTTCAGTGTCCTTCCTGGTGGTCACCTGGTCGGACCCGCACCCTGACCTTTAACCGGCAGCAGGGATGCTGAGGAGGCTAGTACGGAGCTGAGTGTTGCGGGGTGGTGTTGAGTGCTTGAATTTGTGATTTTCAGCGCTTTTCGCTGCTGCGCGTGCCTGTTGCCAAGTTGATGATGTCATACAATGCTGCTGCGTACTTGTTGGTGCCAGTTTCTATAGTATGCCGATCTAGTGCCAAATGTTGCTGCCGCTGCTGCTGCTACCGCCGTCAGGTGCTGCGGGTGCCGCTGGACGAGTTCAAGCGGATGATGCTGTCTGGGGAGATGCTGCTGCCCTCCATCACCACAGCTTACATGGCCCTGGACAAACTGAAAGAGCAGGGCCTGCTGTGACAGTTGATGCAGCAGCTGCATTTTCGTGCAGCAGCAGCAGCAGCATGGCCTTCGGCAAGCTGAAGAAGCAGCCGCCTGCTGTGACAGCAGCAGCAGCAGCAGCACACGATTGCCACAGCTCACATGGCGCTTGACAAGCTGAGAGAGGAAGGCCTGCTGTACCAATTGCCCTTTTGCGTGGTTTGAAGGCAGCCGTGGTATCACCTGCGGCGTCGCGTTGCATCACCAGCAGCCGCCTCAGCAAGTCTGCATTGTCCTGCTGCTGCACCAGCAGTGTGAAAATGCTGCTGCAGCTGATGTCTGTGGTTCAGTACGTGCTCAGCGTCGTGTGGAACCTGACATGTGCGGTTGTCTGTGGTAGCAACTGCTGCAGCTGTGTGGTGATGCATGTGCACTGCTGCAGCTGCATCAGCTGCCAATGCTGCATGTTCTAGATTTGCACAAGTTCACAGCTAGAATCAAGCTGTGAGAGCAGCAGCCAATGTTCTGGGGCAGCAGCTGCGTGCATCAGCAGCTGCGCTCAGGCAGCAACTTGCAGCACGCAACTGCAGTTGGTCACTGAATGGTCTGGCTGAAACTGTAGGCTGGTAGCATGTGGAGTCTGGGCAGCATCTGAACACACAGGGTGTGCTTTGGCTTTTCATGAATCAATCAATCAACTAATCAACGTGTTGCTGCAGCAACTTCCAGCATGTACTCGCATGCTGCTGTAGGTGTTACTGTGATTACATGGGTACCGTCTGTGTAATGCTGCTGAGTTGGAACAGCGTTGCCTTGCTTAAGTAATGGAGCAATGCTATTTTCCCCTGCCGCTCAGTACGGCGCAGGGCTGGTGCTGTCATTGCTTGTGGCTTGCTTTTGGTGTATCGTATCACCAATATATTTGTTAGTGCGGCTGGCATTATAACAAACTGGAGATCGCTGCAGTACGGTTGCTACAACATCTGTGGGGTGCTATCCCCTGTCCGGACCGCCCCCTACATGCAACAGGTACTAAAGTTACCAAGTCATGGCTAAACCCTAGGGATCTGTCCAGCTGCCACAGCACCAAACGTGTTGTCACACAAAGCGAACAAACACCCCAAGCAAAAAGGACACCGGCTCAATAGATGCACCACGATTGATTGAAAACAGCTGCCCTGCAGCCGCACCCTCCACCAACATGCAGCCGCATATGACATGCCAATGCTGCCAATGCGAGAGGCTCTCAACATTCTTGCTCAGCATGCATCCCACATATGCGATTGCTGCCCGATCCTTCTCCAACCTGTATGTACGTATATGGGCACCAGCAACCCATGCTGCAGGCGCCAAACATCATTGGGTTTTGCTCCCGACACCACCCCCAAGCACTCAAACCAACAGCACCCCCGCATGTATGCCAAAGCAGCTCCTGACACGACCTCACAAGGTTCTTTCAGCCGCCGCGGCATACATTTGGGTTGCACAGCGTGCATCCCAGGCTGACGCGGTTCCTGGGTGCTTGACATAGCAGCCTACATAACGTGCTGCAAACTGAACAATCTTGTGTATGCAATCAAGCTCGCATGCAAAAGCAGCAACCGAAACAACACCTGAAGTTGGGAATAGTACCACGCAAAAGAGCTGCCCTGCTATCCCGGGTTCTGCTGCTCAGGCACCAGGCCGTCGTACTGTCACAACGCCTGCACCTGGAATGATGCCGTTAAGTATCAAGTGCTGCCGCAACCCAAACTATTTGTGTTGTGTACATATCATATGATGTGCATGCATGCATGCGGCAAAGAAAAGGCACCCCTTTGATTAATGCATGCATTAGCAGATACTCACAAGCACAGCCACCTGCAACAACGCAGTGGCAGCAGCAGCATGCGGGCAACATCTGCATGCTCTTCTCAACTGTCATTCAAGACTGTGCCAGCCAATGCACCAAGCTTTAAAACCTCACACCGCCATGCGTATGATCACATCTGCACATAGCATTGTCAATGCATGGAGATGTCTTTCAGCGCTCATTCACAAAGAACATTGCAGAGTGGCTGTCGGTGACTTCTCTGGTTTCTGGCTTGTTGTTCTGACACTGTGCACGCTTCACAAAGGACAACAGGCCGCGTGATCTTCTGAGCCTCTGAAAGAAACAACTGTGCACCTTTTTACTGCTGCAAGGAATTGGACACACAGAGGCACGGCACATCTCCAGCAATTCAGCAGCGTCACCGAAAGAACTCACGCTGCCTTCAGAAGCAAACAGCTGCACTGCTGCTGCAGCTGTGACATCCTGCACTGCTGCTGCTGCTGCTGCTGCTGCTGCTGCTGCTGCTGCTGCTGCGAAAGAAGCTAGTCATCTGTACACATCACCAAGTCCTACATGATGCAACAATCATGTCCTCTGGCAGCTGCTTGGCAGCATGCCACTTTCACATGCACACGCAGCCTGACGCCCATGTACAAAGTCGCATGCATGCAGCAATGTTCAAAGCAATTGACGTGCAACCGCAGCTGCCGGCACATGCCTCGCAGACCCAAATTTAACAGCAATGCGGCACTGTCACAGCCCACCAACTCACACCTTCAGCATCTGACCAAACAACATGCATGCATTGGTGCCAGCCAACAGCCCTAGGCTCTGCACGTCTGGGGTTTGAAACGCCAAAACATCAGGCACGTGTGCTTCGTTCATGGCTCGATCAGCACATGCCAAAGCTCCAAGCATAACTCATCAAGGAGCAGCAGCCGCCTGGCTTTACACACAGTAGCTGGTTGCGTTGCCGGAGTTGATCTTCCACCAGCCATCACACGCCACAAGAGAAGTGTCAGTGCAACCTTCACAGCAACACAAAACAAATGCGGCAGGCAGGCGACAGCAGCAGCAGCAGCAGCAGCAGCAAGAATACGCGTCGTTACAGGAGGCGTCTGGAGGTATCAGTTGCAGGTCACATTTGATGGCAGCGCTGTACACTACCTGGTTTGCAGCAAGCATGTAGAGGCATGCAAGCACACACGTCGTCATAAATGCATGCACAAAGTGCTCTGCTGCTCGCCATGGTACGCCTGTATAAGCCCGCATAGGCGTAACAAGTGTCGGCTGCGCAGGCAGTATCACTATCTGCACTATACCCTGGCTGTTGCACTTTCACGTCAGCTGCAAAGAACTGAACGTTGGAAGGGCGTGACCGAAAAGCAAGGAGGCAGCCTCAGGAAGATGTACTGCTGCTGTGATACCACGCTGTTTCGGTATGTCGCGCCGCACACAGAGCATACGTAACGCTATGTGATGTAACATAGACAGAACATAATGCATCGAATGCAGTCAGCTTGAAGGGCAGGCACAGTCATATGCTAGGCGACTGACAAAGTTGTTTGGAGCACCAAAATGTCTCACCTCTGAAGGTGTTGTCAGGGGCATTGGCGGCGGGTGTGGTTGCCGGGTACGCCGCAAAGGGGAAGCCTGGGGCTTTGCTTGAGCAGTCAATCAGCGTTACAGCAGCGACTGCACAGCTTGCCAGCGAGTGTGTGCCTGATGCATCGATCTTCACTATGAACTTGTACTGCACAGAAGTAACAGGAATGACATCACACAACAATGAGATGACAGTCACACCACAGCAGCAGCAGCAGCAGCAGCAGCAGCAGCAGCAGCAGCAGCAGCAGCAGCAGCAGCAGCAGCAGCAGCAGCAGCAGCAGCAGCAGCAGCAGCAGCAGCAGCAGCAGACAACAGCTATTGGCGGCAAAGGCATGCTACATTTTAAACCGGGTGCCTACAGAAATGGCTGCAACACACAGTGACAACGCATTGCTTCAAAGCATCACGACACAAGGTAACATCGCAGTGTTGCAATGCGTCATGACTCTGCTGGCTGCTGCAGGCCGCACAACTCCATGCAGGCTTCTGCAGGTTTCAGGTGCTGCGAGTAAAACAAGCGCTGAGAAATCTGCAACAAATGTGATACCGTAATGCTCCAAATGTTCACCTCTATTCAATATCACCGGAAGCCGGCAGGACTTTTTTGAAATATTGTAATATCACCGGAAGCCCGCCTGGCTTTTTTTGGGGTGTTTTTAAATATCACCGGCACTGGCATATGTGTTTAAAATAATATTGCCGAGGGGCTCAACTGCAGGATGCACCAGTACAACAGGCAGTGCAATATGCAGTGCAACTTGCAGTGCATGCTTAGCATCATCCTGCTTAGCATCATCCTGGTCCTAGGACCAGGCCTGTTGTTGCTGCTGCTCCTGCTGTGCGCTGCCTCTGCTGCAGCAGGGACAGCTGGTGCTGCAGCTGCTGCTGCTCTCTGACACTTCCCACTGCTAGGAGGCCTGCCTAATTTTCTTCCTAGGAGCTGCAGCCGCGCTGGCTCCAGCCTCGACAGCTCTCGATCTGCAGCTAGCCTTTCGGAGTCTTTCTGCTGATGCTCGGCTTCACGCACGGCAAGCAAACCGGCGACTGCCACTTCCAGTTGCGCGTAGATGCTTTAGAATCTAAATATAAGCGTACACAGCGTTCTCGAAAGCGATCTGAGCGAAAAATGAGGCTAAGAAACATTTTCCGAGGTTAAAGTTCAATATCACCGGAAGCCGCACACGTATTATTTGGTTTTTTTCAAGTCAATCACCGGAAAGGCCAAAAAAGTTTTCTTTTCCGGTGATAATTAGGAGCAATACGGTAGCCACCAAGCGCAAACATCAGAAAGCAACCACGATGTTGCTATAAGAGAGGATACTTACATGTGGGTCTTGTCTTAAATGGCTATGGCTGAAATGGTAACATGATGATGATCACAAAGCATCACTAGTGCATGTCACATGCCCAGCACGTCAACGACACACACTTCATCCCGTGCAGTGTCTCACCTGCGCTGCGGCAGCCGCAGCAGTAGGGTACTTGCTGTTGGAAGTGAGCTGCGCACACACGCTGAACTGCGCCCCAGGGGATAGCACACAGGCCAGGGTGTCTGTTGCCCCACACACGCCTGCACTCAGCGCGTTGGTTCTCATGTCGCAGAGTGGTGTGAACCCGGAGCTGCAAGCCGCCACATCAGCAGCAGCGCGTGTGCTGCGGCAGGCCGTGATTTGGAACGTGCTGCTGATCAGCGGGTACGTGCTAGGCGGGCAGTTCGTGTTGCCTGGCCGCACGCAGCCCGTCAAGGCAGCTGATGAGAACGTCGCCGCACTCAGCGCGTCGGACGACACAGGGATTGTGTACGCGCTTGGTGGCAGCACGTTGGCGCAGCTGGCTGTCGTTGTGGTGCCCGGGGGTGTGACGCAGGCCTCCACTTTTGCAGTTGCCTCGCTGCCGGCTACTGTCGGGCCCCACAACTCAAAGACGTAACCGGCACCGGAAGCGCCGGTAAATCCTCCGTCCGGGCAATTCAGAGCACCGAGGAAGGGCAGGCAGCCGACCGGCGGAGACGTCGAGGACGTGGGGATGTTGAAGTGCCGCATCGGAATCTGCCCGTTGCAGCTCCGCAAGATGCTGTTTTTGCGGCACTCGACGATGTTGCCTGCCGTAACGCTTGGAAGGCCCCCTCCAGCAGATCTGTCCACGCCCGATGCGATGAAGAACGTGAAGTCTCCTGGGAAAGGCACGGGTGTGGGGCAGGGTAGGGAGCTTCCGAGGTCTGCTGTGCCGCTTGCAGTGTTAAGGCAGCCCACGATGGTCTGCAAGCAGCGGGGCGCATGGTGTCATGGTGTCATGTGTCATGGCGTCATGGTGTCCATGTGTCATGGCGTCATGTGTCATGTGTCATGTTTCATGGTGTCATGTGTCATGTGTTAGGTGTTATGTGTCATGGCGTCATGGTGTCATGTGTCATGGTGTCATGTGTCATGGTCATGTGTCATGTTTCGTGGTGTCACGTGTCATGGTGTCATGGTGTCATGTGTCATTGTGTCATGGTGTCATGTGTCATGGTGTCATGTGTTATGTATCATGGTGTCATGGTGTCATGGTGTCATGTGTCATGGTGTCATGTGTCATGTGCGTCATGGTTTCATGTGTCAGGTGTCATGTGTCATGTGTCATGGTGTCATGTGTGTCATCAGTCAGCGCAGAGAAGTTCGGCAACCAGCGATGCAAGCACGTGTTGCTGCATGCAACACCGTAGGATGGTGCACCATGTGTTTCAGAACAACACTGGCGGCACAACTCAGCTAAGAAGCACTCCTGGTGTGTAACCAGGGTGCTGCGCCAAAGCTGGGCACACAGCGCATCATGCACAGGCCACCTCGGACTCGGCAGCATGCCACTCACTCCGCTGTCGCCTGCGATCTCGCTGTTGCGCACAGGGATGCTCTCGGCTGGGCAACTGCTGGTGATTGCCTTGTAACAGTGTATTGTGGTTGGGGATCCAGTAGCCAGCACCCCATTGCTGGCAGTCCTGAAATAGGGCGCAGCAGTGGGGCACTCTTTGTTGATAGGCGTGCTGCAGCAGCAACGACAGCAGCAGAGCAGCAGCAGCAGCAGCAGCAGCGGTAAGGGGGTCAGGACAGCAGGAGATCTTGAGGCAGTTGTGCATGGCAGCATCATACAGGGGTGCCAGCAAGCAGCATTGCCGGAAAGCAACACTGTTGATGACTCAGCATGGTTGATGACTCAGCAGGTTTGGTGACTCAGCACGGTAGATGACTCAGCACTGTTGTTGACTCAGCACTGTCGATGACTCAGCACTGTTGATGACTCAGCGCGGTCAGCAATCTTTGGAGCTACGCAGCAGTGCACCGACGAGGTGTGCGCGACCACAGATCCGCAAGTGCTGACATCTGCACGCGGAATATACATGTGCAGTAATACACGCACACACACGCATCACAACGCACTGATGCACTGAACAGAAGGCCATTGCAGCATGCCGCCTCAATCTTCACTGTGCGCTGCCGCAACGGTTGCACATATAGCCGAGCACAACAGCACAACCCGCGCAAGCCGTCTCTAGGCTCACCATCCAATCTGGTTCGCCCCTGCGATGGTTGCGTAAACTGGCACCGCGCTGCACCCTGCAGCCAATCCCTCAGCCTGTGTAGTATAGCACTCTGACAGCAGCGGCGACCTGCCAGCTCCCGCAGCATACACCGAGTAGGCATAGTTGGATGGGCAAGCTGTTGCAGCAGGAGCCATGCAACCCACAGTGCCAGCTGCATTCTTCAGAGTGACAAATGGCGCTGGGAACAGCGCTGAGCAGCTGTTGGCGCTGCCGCAGCCAATCAGGGTACCCGTGGCATCATAAATGCTGCGGCCTCCTGCTGCTGTGCAATCGGTTGATGTGCTGCAGCTGTTGATGCTGCCAGTTGCAGAGTACTGAGCAGTGTAGCCGAAGGGGCAGCTGCCGATTGAGGATTTGGCGCAGCCGGATAGCTGCCCGGTGGACCCTGTTATGGTCACTTGATATGGGGAGCCAGCCGGCAAGAGGATAGAGCAGCTGGCTGGCAGGGATGAAGGTGGCTGCATAACACGCGGCAGTGCAAAAAGTGAGCAAAGGAATGTGAGAATCGATATGTGTGCGCAGTTCAGCAGACGAATCTCAGGACTATGAGCAGGGTTTCACGCAACAATTGTTGGCCGTGCTCAGCTGCGGTCAACAATTTGTGCTGAGGCGTCCCTGAGCATGCAACATCATTAATACCCACAAGCATCAATGCTGCCTGCATTGCTGCCCAGCAGGCGCAAAGGCCCTCTCTGACCAAGTGATTGCAAGACAATGTGAGTGTTGCTGCAGCAATGGTGGAGTCCCACGCACCTGGCGGCACTCCTCAATGCTCGCTGCGTTGCTGCCCAGCAGGAACAGCGGAGCGTTGTACGGCGAGGTGTCAACGCTAGCAGCGGCAAAATCTGTGAAGGGGCAGGTAGTAGGTCCTGCGGAGATGCAACCAAACTGCGATGCATTGCAGCAAACAAACAATGATAATATGTTGATTGCAGGGCGTGTAGCTTTGTGACGGTGTTGAAATGCACAGAAACAAGGAGAGAGTGTCAAGAATATGAGGACAGCGCAGCTGCTTTCTGTGAAGGGGCAGGTGGTGGCTGCTGAGAGGCAAAATCACCGCTCTTTTGCCGCTGTGGAATCAAATATACCAGCAGAATCACTGGTGGGAGATGCTGGTGTGTGGTGTGTGAAGATCACCTACGCCAGAGCAGCTCCAATTTCTTTCTAGCTACAGCTATTCATTTTTATTACTGAAAACAAACTCACCAGGGCGCTATTTGCCAACCGCATTGGTACCCTGTACGCCACAATGCCGATGGCGGGCGCGTTGCAATCTGTGATAACCCCAGCCCTGCACTGGGTGATCGCAAAGCTTGGAGCACCATTTGCAGGGTTTGCAGGATCAATCTGCGCCAGATACGCGAACGATGCTCCCGCAGGACACGGCGTGTTGAAGTTTGACCGCATGCAGCCCGCTACATTGCCTGTGCCCGCTGAATTCGGGAACACTTCAACGTTGAACGTGCCATACATTGCGGCGTCGCAGCTGGTGGCGTTGGCTCCTGTCGGCTGCAGAATGCAGCGTACAAGCTTTGCTGCTCCATTGGCATCTGTGCCGTCGTAGAGGGGGAACGTGTACGCTGGATCTATTGTGCAACTGCACACAACAACGCACAAAGCAGAAAGGTTTGTAAGTGCACACGTGTCTCAGCAGCGTGAAGCAGCATGCCGTGCTTTAGGGCAGGTCTTGCATGAATGTGGCTGCAGCAGGGCAGGTGCTGGTATTGGAAACACATTCCTCATCAGCGTTATGGCTTGCTGCAAGTCGCATGCGAGTATAGCACACTGAGTTCATGGTTGTGTGTGCTTGGGGTTTCAACATCGCATGCTGAAATCACATGTTTGCAGGAATTACATGCAATCACACCCGTGCACCGTGCATAGATCTTGTATCACACTTCACACAAACGACTCATATAACAACGGGTGACCAAAGTAAAAGGGATATATTAACATGATTCTGCCATACCTCGCAGTGTTTGCGCAGGCTTTAACCGGGCCATCAACAGTGTCTGACAGGATGACTTGGTTGCAACCACCCCCCTCTGCCGTGCAGCCGGTAACTGCCCCGTTGGCACCGAATTGTTCATTTGGAAAATCTGCCGGGCACGATGATGCGATGCTGACTTGGCAGCGCTGCACAACGCCTAATGCTGTCTGGAAAAAGATGGGGAAGTTGTTTGGGCACGTTGTTTGCACTGCTGTCGTGCAGCCGGCGAGGGCACCACTGGAGGTCAGGAGGGACAGTCCCACCTGGTAGGCAGCGACTGTGCAAAGAAACAGCAGCAGCAGCAGCAGCAGCGGCAGCAGCAGCAGCAGCAGCAGAAGCAGCGCGGTCAGTAGGAGCAGGAGGCATGCCTTGTAGGGATTGACATGAGAGGACACCAGCTGTTACACCAGCAGCACCTTGAGCTATTTTCAAAAACAACAGCTGCGAAAGCGGCAGCAGGAGATGAACAGCAGCCACACACTGCAGCTTTGGTTGCAACAGTCTGAGATTGCAGTCTCACGCAGCATTGCATCGACATGCCCACCATTCCACACACCTGAGTACCCGCCACACGTTGTCAGCCCACCGGGCTGCAATACACAGAAGGTTGGCAGGCCTCCCCCTGGGATCAGAGTAAGCTGGTAGGGTACTGGCACATGATCCCTGCAATATGAGTCAGCACTCCAGCAGCCAACCACCTGCTCCTGTGCAGTAACCACCGATGGGTTCGCCTGTGTTATGGTGACAACCGGGTACTCTGGCGGGCACACAGGGCTGTTGGTGTAAGCTCCTTGCGCGATGTAATACTTAATGCAGGCCGTCAGCACTGTTTTTGTGAACCCAGGCTTCCAGTAGGCAGTCGGCAGCTGGCCGGAAGGTGGGGCGACGTAGCTTGGGCATGTGGTGAGGACGCCGGCTGGGCCGCATTTGTCCAGTTTGGCCGTGGTCGGCGGCGCATTGAGCGCCGTGGAAAAGTCCAGGAAGCGGAACGGGAAGTCTGCCGGACACACAGTCGCTGTGTCAACGATGCATCCCAGGACCTTTTCAACGCCGGCTACGAATGTGACAATCGGTTTGCTGTATGTGCCGCCCTGGCCGGCCGGCTGTGCGCTGCCATCCACAACCATGCCGCATTGAGACACGACAGTGCCCTTCCAGCAGTTGGTGACTGTCAAAGTGCTGGGGCTTAGAGCTGTGAAGTAACCATATAGCGGGATGTAGCCTGTCGGGCAGCTGGAATTGAATGCAAGGCAGGCGTCCCTGATGCCGCTGAAATCAGATCGCCGGGTGATTGGGAAGCTGAGTGGGCAGGGTGATGTGGCAAGCTGGCAGCCGGCGATCTGGCCGTTTGATTGGAACTGAGGGATCTGGCCGCTGCCACAGGAGCCTTGGCTGGGCCTGCAGCAGCAGCAGCAGCAGCAGCAGCAGCAGCGTTGGTACGATACGCATGGAACTGTGGGATCTGGCGGCTGCCGCAGGAGCCTTGGCTGGGCCTGCGGGCGAGCAGCAGCAGCAGCAGCAGCAGTGGTGGTACAGTGCGTATGGACCTGTGGAGTCTGACTGCTGCCACAGGAGCCTTGGCTGGGCCCGCGGGTGAGCAGCAGCAGCAGCAGCAGCAGCAGCAGCAGCAGCAGCAACAAGCGCCGGAACAACAACCATGAAGCGTCGCGACCATTATAACATTGTCAGCAGCAGCAGCAACAGCCGATACATATGTGCCATGGCATGCAGCAGCACATTCTTCAGGGCTCGAGTATTCACGCAACTGCAGTGTAAAGCAGTTGTACACAGCAGGGCTTGATTCACAGCTATACACGGTCTGCAGACCAGGGCACATGCATGCCATATGGCATGCATGTTGCAGCAAATCTCGAACCGCGGCCGCTGTCCCCTCAGCAAACCCCAAGCCACTCTTCTGCTCCATGCGCAATTATAACAATACATTGCAGGACCAAAACCTGCCTCAGGCACCACACATGACCCTGATGGTCCTTTGTTTGGCGCCAGACTGGAGGCCGATATCATGTGTGTGGGTGAAGCACATACATTCACATTGAATCAAGCGTACATCAGCCGTACCTGCATGTCTCCAGTCCGTTTGACCCAGTGGTTTGGAAAGGGAACGTTGTGGGGCAGGCAGTGCTCCCTTCTGCCACACAGCCCTCCGTAGCATCTCCTGTGCGAACAACAATGGTGTAGGCGCCGGCATTTGGTGTGGCTGCTGTCATGCTTGCTTGTGTGAGGTCGCATGTTGCTCGAGGAGACCTGCGGCACCACAAGCGTAGTTCCAAGGTTTAGGCACCGGCATTAGGTGTGGCTGCTGGCACAAAAAGGCTTAGGTTAGGTTCATGTGGCGCGAGGAGACCTGCGGCACCACAGCCAAAGCAGCAGCAACAGCACAGGCAGCACAGCCAGAGCAGCAGTATCAGCAGCGACAGCAAAGGCGTTAGCAGGGAACACATGTCAGCAGGCCTGTGCGTAGCTCCAAGGTTTGGGAACCGGCATTAGGCGTGGCTGCTGGCGCAAAGGCTTAAGTTAGGTTCATGAGGCGTGAGGTTGCATGTGGCACGAGGGAACCTGCGCCATTACAGCAAAAGCAGCAGCAGCAGCAGCAGTGCCAGCAGTAGGCACATGTGGTCCCGGCCTTGTGCCAAATTAAAACTGTGCTGCAGCAACAGTAGAGTCTGCTGACCCCAGCTCACTGCACCCTTGCACTCAAAAAGCTCAGGCACCGACCACATGTGGTGAGCTTTTTGAGTGCAAGGGTGGTGTACACCACAGTAATAGCAACAGTCCTAATACATGGCCATGGTATGCAGTCTGATCACAGTACTATGATAACTGGTAATCAGCGCACCTGCATTCGACCAGCTCAGGCGTTGAGGCCGGTCCATTCGGGTTCTTGAAGAGCTGTAGACCGAAACCCAAGGGGCAGGTCGATGCGGCCGGCAGGCACCGCACGACGCGTGTGTCGGTACACAGCACATTTGCGCTACCGCAGGGCTGGTTGGGCTTTGCATCAACCACTTCCAGCGGGAAGCTCAGCCCTGGGATGTCAGGGCAAGCTTGCGTTGGGGAACCGAGAGTGAGGCAAGCACGAGGCACAACAGCAGTCGAGGATTGTGCGGGGACGGTGTATGATGTCGTCGTCGGGCAGCTCGCTACGTCGCGGCAGAAGTCAATCTTGAAGTTGTTGCTCGCGCTACGGAACTCCACGAAGGGGCACTCGGTCGCGCCGTCGATGAGGCAGCCGATGGGATCATCTGACGTGCCGTTGGTGATCTTTGTGCCGTAGTTTGTATACACGCAGCCAATGTTGGGCCGGCATTCGACGCGTGCTGCTCCGTTGTACAGGGGAAGGGTGAAGCCGGCCGGACACGCGCTGCCGACAGTGATGCACTGCACGATGGTCGGAGTGTTGCTCGACGTCTTGGCGCCGATTGGGAAATCCGGGGGACAGCCGCCGGCAACGGTGTTGCTCGATAGGCATTGCTTCAGTTGGCCGTTGTCGGTGGCGGGGATCGTGAAGGGTGCTACTGAGCACTCGCACACTCCAGTGGTGGGATTGGCGACGGAGCTGTTGATAGCGGCGCAAATCTGCAAGCACAACAGAGCGCCGACATGCAAATCAGGAGCACACGTGCAATGCATACAGTTTAGCATAGCTGTGAGCCGCAGCCGCAACCACACGTTTTTCTGCAAGGTCAGTGCGAGACACACTTCCGTGCAAGCAGCTGCTGCCTGCACCACAGGACTTGAGGTGCAACCGCCACATTATATCACGCTACGCTTTACGCCACGCCATCATGCCAGCTTGACTTACTGGTGCAGGGCTGGGGCTGGGGCTGGGGCTTGGGCTTGGGCTGGGACTGGGGCTTGGACTGGGTGATGGTGAAGGTGAAGGTGATGGTGAGGTTGTCACAGATGGGCTTGGGGAGGGAGAGGGAGAAGGGCTGCACAGCAATGAAGGGCAGTACTTTTTAATCAACGGCTGCCGGATGCAGAGCAACAGCACCCCACACTGGCTAGCCATCTGACTCAGCTACCAGCATGAGCATCTGCTGCACATTCGTTGTTGTAGGATGGCTCCTTGCAGTCGAGTCGTTAATCTTACATGTATGTTATATGACATGTCCCATGAAATAACAAAGCTGCAGCGATCATGTTAGCTTGGCGATGGAGAAATGCTGGGAGATGGTGACACGCCTGGGTCAGGAGAGGGGCTGGGTGAGGGGCTGCAACAGAGCAGCAAAACAAATTTTGTTGACAGGCAGTTTACGTACATGCAAGCATTGGACTGAAGCTGCGCTGCCAATCGGCGTTGGAAAATGTATTTCGCATTGAGTATCCTGCGTGCTGGCCATTAAAGCAACATGGAACGTATCACGGTGTGCGCTGCGTACCCTGCATCATGTGAAAAGCGCATACGTATGTCTGTAATATGTGTATGTGTTTGTAATGTAATGTAATGTATGCGTTGCTTACCCTGCATCACATGAAAAGCGCATCTCTACACAAGCACGGGTCATGGTAAGGGTGCAGCTGCTTCGATCCGCTGCGAGATGACCACACGTTCAGGCGGTTCCTATGCGCAAAAAACTGCTGCTGTGCACGGAAAAACTGCCAGCAGCAACAGTGCTGGGCTTGGCTGGTGTACAGCATATGTGATGTTCCGGCGGCATGCTGCCACAAGTGTGATGGTGCAGCTGCCAAAAGTGTGATGGCAGCCAACAGCTGGCAGTTACCTTATGCCTGGCGATGGTGGCACCGGGATGTTGCAGGGTGCAGCATAACCGATACGCCCGCTGATCTCTCTCCCAAACAATCCTGTTACGATAACGCCTGCGCTCGCCCCTGTGTGCACAAGTTGAGGTCCGCAGCAGAGCAGCAGCGCTCAGCTGAATACGGCTGATCAGCATGCAGCCAATGCGCTGTTAAATCAATGATAATTCAACAGGCCTGTAACTACAAGCGCGTTCAGCAAAGCACACTCAGTTGGTAATGCTAGGCACGCGTAGTACTGCATGCGCCAGCGCTGCTGGTTGTGCAACTTGTTTTATGCTGCGCAGGTGATGTCTCTGCAGACCACAGACTTAGTTGACCAAGCACGTGCATTGATAACGCGGTTCATAAACATTTACAAACCCCTCAGTGTTACTTGAAACGCAACAGGAAAGATAAGCGTGCTCTACGCAACTTACACTGGTGATGGTGCCTAACAATTCGCCACATCACCTGCTTGGTGCGGGCGTTTCTGCACGCATGCAACAGCATGGCTAGCCGAGGGCTTCCGGAGCTTCTATGCAAACTGCAACAAATGTAGACGCAACAGGACCATTGACGGCAGCACATCAAATAGCTGACGCAAGTTTGCACGCGCTTGGCAGCAGCTCACTGTTGGTAGAAACTTTCAGGTCCTTGGCTTTCAGGCTGCTGCTGACGGAGCTCCACACACTGGTGTCATAACCCCCGAAGCAAGCCAGGCGGTTGCCAGCTGAACAGCAGCAGCAGCAGCAGCAGCAGCAGGAGGCCGTTGATCACCATTGCATCTGCCATCCAGTAGCAGATGACATGTGACCTGAACGCGTGTGCAGACAGACCAGTCTCTCAGTGCTAGAGCATGAGCGTATAGGATGGCAACAGTTGAGTGTGCTTTACGCTCACTCTTGAAACCACTGACACTGATAACAACCAAATGCCAAGGTGCAACACCATACATTCAAAGTATAACTGCTCCTTTCACAGGTAGTACATCCCACTCACCAGCAACAAGCTTGGTACGCTCCACAATCGACTGCTGGCGCCAACGTGCAGCCATGCGGTATGCAGCATACCGTTTGCCTGGGACGCCAGTTTTCTGCACACACAACAGCCAGATGCTTCAATGCTGCATGCAGCCTCTGTACAACAGCCAGCACATCTGCAGCAGCCTCAGGCATGCTGCATATTCAGGTTTAACACAGGTGCAGCTGTTTCCTGAGTCCTTGATGTCATATGATGCTGCAGCTTTCAAGCAAGCTTGCAGGCTGGGGCTGGGGCTTGGATGTGTTGCAACTCGGCAATGCAAGTGCTGCGCATACATTGAACAATCTGCTGTTGGGGTTTTATTTCCAACAGCACCTGCCTTCCCCTAGTAACACCAAGGATGTTGCTGCTACTGCAGCTGCTGCTGCTGTGTTGGTGCTGCTACCCCCGAGCTTTGACTGGGCTGCTTCCAAAGAGCGACCCTGCTGCTGCCGCTGCTGCTGCTTCTTTCAGCTTCTTCGTCTTCTGCTGCTGCTGTTGCTTTGTATGCTGCTTCTGCTTCTGCTGCTCCTTCTGCTTCTGCGGCTGCTTCATATGCTGCTGCTGCTGCTGCTCACTGACGCACTGGCGGCTTCAAACACTCACCAGGATATTGCCGCACGGCTGAACTCTGCCCTGAATCCTGGCGGTGGGCGCAAAACGCTGTACATCTGCAAGCATTGCGCTTGCAAGCACAGTGTTCAAGCCTGCGGGGGCTCTGGGGCAGTCAAAATCAGCCAGTGTGATTGCCAGCTGCACGTACCGCCAAGGTGGCCCGAAAATCTGAGCTGGATCCACTGAGTCATTTGCAGCTGCAGGCTGGGCTTGCAGGATACCTCTGGCAGCACTGCTCAGCGGCACTGCTTCTGCTGCTGATGTGAGCATGTCATCAATTGCTGAGTCAGCGTCTTCCACTGCTGACATCAGCTGTCTGTCATGTGCTGAGTCAGCATCTTTCACTGCTGACATCAGCATGCTGGCAGGGGCTTGCAGTACATCCCTGCTGGCGCTGCTCAGCTGTACTGCCAGCAGCAGGCATGCTGCTGCTGACAACAGGCTGAGGCCCTTACGCTGCATTTGCGGGCAACTGCAATTGTTGAAGTGCAGATAACACCTGCAGTGTGAGCAGAAGCAGCAGACAGCAGGAAAAAATGTGGAGACTGCTTTGTCAGGCTGCACACTACTGCTGGCAGCAGGCCTGTGGGCTTGCTGCTGCCAGCATGCGTGTAAATGGCGGAAAGTGACGCGCCAGGCATGTCACTACGCTTTAAACAACTGGAGTCGTTTTAAAAAATGTGAGGTTTGTGAGTTGGTGGCTAATGCTGTTGCAGAGCTTCACAGTAACTGGGGGACGTCATCAGGCATGGGCTGTGCCTGAGGGATGCAGTGTACTGCAGAATCAAGCAGGCCTGATGAGGACCCCGGACCATAAAAACAACACAAACAAGCGTTATGCATCGTATATAATCGTAACAATTGCGACCACGATAGTAGCCCGCAGGACCAACGGGACCAGCAGCACAGCAAAGCTAACTACGGAAGTTGCTGCCGGAACGACCCCGCCGGAAGCCAGCGGAAGTCCGCAGGGCGTGCTACTGGTTGGGTTCAATCCGTTGATGCCGTGGTCGCGTTGCTTTCCCCGCAAAAGCAGTGCACAAAGCTTTGCTGCTGAGCTGCTGGCTTGCTCGACTTCCAGGTTACTGCCAGAACTCACCGGCGACCCTTCAACGTGTTTGATCGGGAACCGAGCAGCAAGGCGTAAGGAAACGCCACGTTCACAGCACTGCTTCAGGTATACGGCGTGCTTGGCAGGTGCGAAGTGCCTTTGCAACGAAATTGTATCAGAGAGTATCGCAGAACACAGGCAGTGTGCAGTGAGATGGCTTGATCTTGTGACACGGACCGACCAATGCGGGATTGCCAACAAGTTTTGGGCCATGACCAACCAATGTTGGGGCAGGACCAATTGTCATGCACCCAACCTGTCAGCTGACAGGGACCCGTAAAACCCGTCGATTTCACGTTTTTCTGCTGTAAGAAAGTATGGAACTCTCTGTTTGAACCAGTATCAGCCGCAGCGCCTCTGCTGTACCTCAACCAGGCTGCAGCAGGGTGCAAGTCACTGCTGTCACTGATGCCATTTTGTGTAGCCTGCGCTCATCTTGCTGCCACAAGCCTTATCAGATAAACGAGTCGTAGTTCAGAGGACACGCTTGATATGTTGTGTCCATGATTGTCGTTCAGCTCAAGAAGTGACACGTCTGCGAAGGGCAGAGCGAGTGGGTTACGAGCGGTTGCACCCGCCGCAACAACCCCATAGCTGCAATCGCACATGTGTAGTATAGCCATATCAGGCTCATTTGGGCCGGAAGCACTAAAGTGACCAACGTTATTTCTGCAGCGGGTTACATCGGCACAAGGTGGCTAGGCCGGCCTTCGCTGCCATCCTTGCTGGGCAGGGTATTGCAATGATCACGGGTATAACAACATTCTGGCGATAATGCTGTAGGGCATTATGGTGCTCGTGCTGACGGTCAGACTGTACTGTAACAGGCACACACTGGCTTACACCCTTAACACACTGGCTGTTGGGCATGCCAGGTCATCTGTGCGGGTAGGGGTGCCTTTCACCAGGATAATCAAGGTGACCAGTGGTGCTGCGCAGCATCTGCTGCTGGTGAGGCTGCCAGCCTGCTACTCTGCATTCAGTTAACTGCCAGCCTGCTACTGTGAATTCAGCCAACGTTGGGGGCAGTATGCAGGGTGCTGATAGCGCCGCGCACAGGCTGTTGCGAACTAGGTCCAAGCTTGAACGTCAACGGTCCAAGCAGGCAAGCTGTCACGGCAACCTACGGAAAGCTGCTGATGTCCGAAGGAACATTCAAATCAGTTATCAGTTACTCAATCCCTGATACTCCCGCCATCCATGTCCCTCCCAAAGTCAGCCCCAAACCTGCATCGTCATATACCAGTCAAAACCCCAATGTCAGCAGACCACTGCTGCTCTGCTATTCAACACACCGCACTCCACAATGCTGTGGCGCAAACACAGCTGTCAGTGCCTGGATCCTGCTGGTGCGTCATGTTAACCGCGGCATCATGCGACTAAGCTGCAGCTGCAGGATGCTGCTGTTCCAGCTGCCGCAGCAACACCACTGTGCAGCACAGATATGCAGCTGGCCAGCTAGTAACGTTGCGTCTGCAGTCACTGCTGCAAGACCCAAATCACAGCGTTGCTGCTGCTGCTGCTGCTACTGCTGCTGCAGTTCAAGCATCTGCATGCACAAGCGCATAGGCTACCACACCACTTGCTCCGAAAGCTGACAGAAGCAACACTCCATGAAAGCCCGTCACATGTTTTGGCCACCACTGTTGCCGCCGCAACTTCCTGCTGCTGCTGCTGTAGCTGCTGCTGCGTCAAATCAACCGCTCACAGCGGCAGGTTGCCTTGCACCAGACACACTGCTCCCACCGCTCCCGTCGCTGCTGCCGCCGCTGCCGTTGCCGCTGCCAGTCATTCAAAGCTCCGTCAACCACAGCTTAAATTTAAAACCTGCCGAAGCCACCTGCGACCATCGCCTCCTTGCGCAGCTGCCGGCTCTCCTTGCGGTTGATGCCTGCCTCAATCTCGCGCTCCCGCAGCAGCGTAAGCAGCTGCGCAATGGAGCGGCGCACCTGCTTGAACTCGCTGGGCTTGGGGGCAATCGCCTCAGGGTTGGCTTCCTGTGAAAGAGGCAGCAGCAGCAGCAGCAGCAGCAGCAGCAGCAGTGTTGAGCAAGGGAATGCACCTGCTTGAACCCGCTGGGCTTGGGGGCAACGGCCTCGGGGTTGGCCTCCTGCAGCAGCAGCAGCAGCAGCAGCAGCAGCAGCAGAAGGAGGTGGTGGAACATTAGTGTTTGGCAAGGGGTGCAAACAGAGGGCGTTGCTCGTGCTGGGAGCTCCAGGCGTGTAAGCGGTTGCGTTGACATGCTTCCGCAATGCAAGAAGTAAGGAAACATGCGCTACAGCTGTTGACAGAGCAATTGCCTTTTGCATGTACGCAGTCTACAAGTAAGCAAGCCAGCTGTGCTGTTGTGGAATTGCTGCTGCTGAGGCTGCTGCTGCCAGGGCACTGCGCCGAGACGTGTGTGGCAGGCATTGCAATCTACTCCTCCATGCACAGCAAAGCGTTCCTGCTGCTGCTGCTGCTGCTGATAGAAACTGTGAGCCCCAAGCGCATAGATGCACCCTGCTGCCAGTGCTAGCCTGCTGTGGCTGTGGCTGATGCTGCCCAGGCAGATGCTGCTGCTGCTGCTGCCATATCAGCATGCCACGCTGCTGTGACGCTGTACGAGCCTGGGGGTGCACCAGCTGCAAAGCCAGAGCACCACGCCAGGAGCAGCTGCTTGTCGCAGCAGCACAGCAGCAGCACAGCCTGATGCAACTGCTGACAGGGGCTGTCAGGACACGCTGCACCATTAATGCTGACACCAACAGGTGAAACACCCGCTATAGGTGCCCACTCTGTCGCTGCTGCGTATCTCCTACAGCTGCCGTTGTGACTAATGCCGGCTGCCGCTGCTGCTGCCGCCGCTGCTGCTGCGCATATTCTGTGTCTGGCATGCGCGTCACTGTGTTGTCCAATCGGTGCGAGAGCTGTGCTAGCATCTGCACCACGACTGCCAGTGTGCTGCCATATGCTGTTCTAGGCTATGACCAGCTGGTGAGTTCTGCCAGCCATGGCTGATATGACACTGCGCAGCTACCTAGCCACCCTGCTGCTATTGACTGCCCTCTGTTACTTTACTAGTGATGCTGCAGCAGCTTCAATCGAAAACACTAGGCCTTGCTGTCCTTGTCATTGCTGCTGCTGTTGCTGCTGCCACAAGTCTAGCCAAGCCTGCCATGCTGCTGGTACATTGATGCTTCAGCCCGTTCCTAAGCACATCTACTAGCTGTATGCCTCCTCCGATGCTTCTGCTTACCGCTCCTGGGTTGATTGTGTTGCCCCTGGTCCTCTGCATGTACTCTAGCCTCAGGTGTTCCCGCTTCAGCTCTGACACCTTCTGCAGCAGCTCGGCATTGTCCAGACCCTTGAAATCTGTCGCCTTTGTGGGACGAGCTGCCACAATGACGCTGGCGCCCCTAACCTGGGGCCTGCTGCCGGCTGCCTGGAAGGCCTTGACGCGTGTGGCCAGCATGGTGAGTTCCTGTTATCAAGATGCTGTAAAACTCACACAGCGCAACAAGGATTCTCGGAACTTCAACTGCAGTGCTCGGCAGCTGCCATTGACCCGGCAGAAAGCAGCACCGCAAACTCGAGCCCACCGCACTGAACCCTTCCAGCACCGGTGTCGGTTCCGCGCAGCAACTATAAGCCCTTCTTACTATGACCGACACACAATTCGAAGCTGCAAGACAAGGCATTACGCATCACGCTGCAACGTGTAAGTTTTGCTCTGTGTGTGCACTCCTCTCCGGTTGTGACGCTGCTTGAGTTGCTCGACAAACCTTTTCTGAACAAACTTGCAACCGCCCACGCTCACTGCAAGCTTGTCTGGGTGATCACTTGCCTGCTCTGACTCAGCTTCTTGTACTCGCTGCAGCACACGGTCCCCTGCTTGTCCAACAAGCATTTGAGAGTAATTCAAATATAGTTCAGGCCTGCGCAGCGGGTGCAACATCGGTTACGGCTTGCTCAACAACATGAAAATGGCGCCAGCTGCAAGACAGTGCACGATAACACAGCGTGCAGCCAGTCAAGCTGGTGAGCGTGCAACGCAAGCTTGCGACGCAGATCAACGCACTGCGCTGGACAGCCCTGACCTCCGTGTCTTCCTTTTGCAGCGCCAGCTGTACTGGCTTTCAGGCTGCACCAGCAGCAAGCAAGGCAAGCCTGCATCCCCAAGCAGCAGCACATGCCCCTGCAGCAGGCAAGGAAGCATGTACACCGTTTGACTGTGCATGCAGCACTGTCAGGCACGTCTGACGGTGACGACCACTACGTCAGCAGCAGCGAGGTGAGCCTGCTGTCCATGCCAAGTCCTGATGCTCAAGGTGCATTGGCCAGTAGCAGCAGCAGGTGCTCGCCATAGACTGCAGCCTTACACTGCTTTGCAGCTGCAGCATTACGCACTCGATCACCATGATTGCGTGCCAAAGCGTTGTGCACCCAGCGCTTACACGTGCCCCAGGAAACTTGTGCTTGCAATGCATCACCCTGCAGCATGTCTTCCTGCAAGCAGAAGCTGCCTGCACCTGTATGCTTGCACAATCCACCTCGCTGCGTGCCTGCCTCCCAAATCGCCTGCAATGCCTGCTTGCTGTTTCCTATCCCTGCAAGCAGCGGCTGCCCACGTACCTCAAGCTTGCAAACTCCTGCATTCGCCTGACTGCTTTGCGAACCGCCTGACGTGCTCCCGCCTGCTGCCTGCCTGCTGTGCTGCCTGCTGTGCTGCCTGCTGTGCTGCCTGCTGGTTGCTGTGTCCTGCAAGCAGCGGCTGTCCACGTACCTCAAGCTTGCGCGCATCCACAACTTGGTGCCGAGCGTCATCCTGGTCATCGTGGGAGCCTGGGTGAGTTGCCAGTCAATCTGCGCATATTGCTTACTGCCCCAAGTCGACGGGCATTTGAGTTTTTTTGCCAAGCAAGTGAATTGTGGTGTGCGCATGCCTTGCAAAGAAGCCACAACTTGGTGCCCAGCGTCATTCTGGTCATCGTGGGAGCCTGGGTGAGCCGCAAGGCTGGCAGGCACACAACACATATCCTTACTTACTTGCTATGACTTGGTGTATTGTAGTAAAAATGTAGCAGATGAACAGCTGGTGAATGTGCAGCTCAGAGTACCAGCTGCTTGCAGGCGTCAAAGCAGAATGGACATCACAGCTGCCACACATCATCATGCGCCAGCTCAACTCCGCATGCGCTACGACAGGCACGCTGTTGTTGACAGAGAGGTTGCATTTCGCATGAAAGCGTGGGGAGCAAAGTGGTCGAGGAATAATGTATCCGACTAGGCTGTTGACGAGCACACGTTTTACCTGTTGCATGTGCAGGCCGGCAGCAGGCACCGCGTGTCTGCGGTGCAGAGCATCAGCGTGTGGCAAGTGGCACGGCCGAGCAACTCAGACCTGCCAGCTGCCACACTTCATCATGCACTAGCTCACTCTCACACCTGCTGTTGTGTGTTGCAGGCTGGCAGCGGGCACCGCGTGTCTGCGGTGCAGAGCATCAGCGTGTGGCTGATGGGGCTCATCAGCGGCGGCATGGCCATCGCCAGCTGCGTGGTCAACGACTACTTTGACCTCAAGATTGACGCCAGCAACGCGCCCGACAAGCCGCTGCCGTCAGGTGAGCAGAGCGCAGCCAGGTTGTAATTGTCGTGACAGTTTGGTATGCATCATAGTACTTTGACCTCAGGATCGACGCAAGCAACGCGCTTGACAAGCCGCTGCGATGGCTTGATGGGCAACATGATGATGATGAAGCCGCTGCCATCTGGTGCGTGCATCGATGCAGCAAGATGCCGCGCTGCTGCTATCCAGCGTGCTCTACTGCGGCTGCCAGGACTGACCGTCTCGCCGTGCTGCCTGCTTCTGCGCCTTTCGTCTTGTGCAGGCGCCATCGCGCCAGATGCCGCGCTGCTGCTGTCCAGCCTGCTCTACTGCGGCTGCCTCATTGCAGCCTGTCTCATGGAGCCCAGCCGCCTGCGCAGCATTGTGGCCTTCAGCGCTGCCGCCACGCTGCTGTATACGCCGCTGTTCAAGAGGCTCACGGGCGTCAAGAATGCAACAGTGGCGACGGTGATCGCGCTGGCACCATTGGCTGGCGCGCTGGCGGCGGGCGCGGTGAGGAGTAATACTTGTATGCAGTTTTCTACTTTTTGTGGTGTGTTGTGGATGCTGCTGGTCGTGTAGTGTCCCGTTGGTTGGCTGGGAACAGTGTGCCTGTAGAGTGCTGGCCTGTTTCATGGAGCCCACGCTGGCTCGAGCGCGGGCGGCGGGCGCGGTGAGGAGTAGTGTGTGCTGTGGATGCTGCTGGGCGCGTAGCGTGGTGGTGTGCTCACAGTGCTTGCAGTGCATGGCAGGTGTGCTGCTCAACCTGGTGTTGCTGCAAATGTCCCGTGAACTCTGTTGGGCTGCGGCTCCTGCTTCTGTGCACCATGACAGGTTACCGCGTCACGCTATGCGTACTTTGCGTTAACCTCATCACACACAAACTGCCTGTCGCATGCTCTGCCTCCCTGCAGGGTGACGCGGGCTTGCTGCGGCTGCTGCCGGCCACGCTCTTCGCCTTCTCCGGCGTCATGTTCCGCGAGATCCTCATGGACTTGAACGACCATGCTGTATGACCTGCCCTGCAGGCAGCACCCTCTGATTCTGCACACCGTGTTACCTACCTCACGCCAGCACAGAATGTGGAAAAACAAACAGCTTCATGTCAGTTACCCACTCGCACGCTTGTCTCTCTCTGCGACTGCCCCTCTCTCCTTCCCCTGCAGGGCGACGCAGGTCTGCTGCGGCTGCTGCCGGCCACGCTCTTCGCCTTCTCCGGCGTCATGTTCAGGGAGATCCTGATGGACCTGAACGATGCAGAGGGCGACAGGCAGGCGGGCGTCTGGACGCTCCCCGTGCTGCTCGGCAAGCCTGCAGCGCTGCTCTGCGCGGCCAGCTGCGCGCTGCTGGGCTGTGGGGGTGCGCTGGTGCGGCTGCTGCAGTCGAATGTGCTGCTGGAGCAGCTTGTTGCGCCCGGAGGGGTCGCAGCGGTGCAACAATGGCTGGCGGGTGTGGGGTTGAGTGGTGTTGCTGTGCATGCAGCTGGCGTGTTGGAGGGGCTGGCGGTTGGGCTGCCGTGTGCTGTGCTGGGTGTGATTGCCACGCAGCTGATGAGGCTGGCGCTGGGGGTGTGGCGTGAGAAGTTTTCGGAGCAGGAGGTGGGCAGGGCGGTGGGCGGGTGCCTCAAGTTTGTGGGCTGGGGTATCCTGCTGCTGGCTGCCATGGGCTGAGTGGGACACACTCGCTGTTTCTGGACATATTACCTGCATGCGGTGTCCAGGGCCGTGTGGTTGCTTGCTTCAGTCTGGCGGAGCATGCAATGCACAGTGCGGCGGTTGTTAGGGGCTCCGGCGCATGTGATGCCTGCTCAGCAGGCAGTTATGTTCAGGGAGATCTTGATGGACCTGAACGATGCAGAGCGCGACAGGCAGGCGGGCGTCTGGACGCTCCCCGTGCTGCTGGGCAAGCCTGCAGCGCTGCTCTGCGCGGCCAGCTGCGCGCTGCTGGGCTGTGGGGGTGCCCTGGTGCGGCTGCTGCAGTCGAATGTACTGCTGGAGCAGCTCGTAGCGCCCGGAGGGGTTGCAGCGGTGCAGCAATGGCTGGCGGGGGTGGGGTTGAGTGGATTCAGGGTGCATGCTGCAGCTGTGTTGGAGGGGCTGGCGGTTGGGCTGCCGTGTGCTGTGATCGGGGTGATTGCCACGCAGCTGATGCGGCTGGCGCTTGGCGTGTGGCGGGAGAAATTTTCGGAGCAGGAGGTGGGCAGGGCTGTGGGCGGCTGCCTCAAGTTTGTGGGCTGGGGTATCCTGCTGCTGGCTGCAATGGGCTAGTTTAGTAGGTGTTCGTTGGTTAGCAGCTTGCATGCGGTGTGATGGGAGCGTGGGGTTGCTGGCTGCAGTCTGGCAGAACAGCGTGCAATGCACAGTGCGGGGCTTTGGTGTCACACACGGCATACAGGGCGTCTTTCCAGCAGGCGGTGGGTGCTGGCAGCTTCTGTAAAAGCAGGCTCTTCTTGCTGTTTGAGCAGTTGGCGGATGCCTCGAGTTTGTGGTCTGGGGCATCTTGCTGCTGGCTGCAATGGGTTAGTGTAGGCGTTCAAAGCTTGCATGCGGTGTGTCCGGGGTGTGTGTTTCTGCAAGTGACAGGCTGCAGCAGTGGCAGACTGGTGGCCTGCGGCGCGTGCATGCAGTACAAAAGCTGAAGCGTTGCTGCTGATGACAATCGAGTTTGAGGTCATGCCTTGGGTATGGGTGTAATGCACGTCGTTGTGGCTGGATGTCTTCTAGTGGGCTGCGGTGTTGTGCAAGGAGAATGGCGGGAAGGGTGAGGCGTTATGCAGCAAGCAAGAGCGGTGGATGTCTGCATGCAGCAAGCTGTACATTGATTGCTGCTGATGCTGTCGTGGTACATCCCTAGACTGTGGGAGGATGAGGACGGCGTATGCTTGTCTTGTACACATGTGTAAATGCTCACGCATGCAGCAAATGCATGCAGTGATGCATGGTAAGGAGCAGCATGGCTTACTGCAATGACTGTGGTTAGTGGTGATGCGTGCATCGGGCATTTGCAGAAGCATGCACGCGCATGACGCATGTGCTTGGCTTGTGATTTGAAGGTTATGTGTGTGGGAAGGAAACAGCTGTTTCATTGCGCTGCACACAGCAGTGTAGGAGCAGTGTGCTACGTTGGACACACACAGTGGCCAGTGACAGTGGATCGGTGCAACGTGCGGTTGCATTGTGAGTGACGTGGGTGGATTACTGCAGGCCACAGCTGCAGGTCCTGCTTTGGTGACTGCTGCTGCAACATCGCAGCAGGTTTTGACAGGTGCCTTTTGACTCATTACGTTATGCGGAGGGCTTGGCAGATGAGACAGCAAGGCTGTGGTTTTGGTGTCGCTGTTTGTTCGGCTGATGCTGCCATGGCTAGCAGCAGTTGGGTAGCTGTGTGCGTCTTGCTGCTGCATGGTGTGTTTCTGCGTGGGTTGTGTAGTGGGTGTGTTCCACAGCAGCAGAGCCGGCATTCTTTTCTGACGTACTTTTGGTGACTCGCAACATTATGTCGGAAATAATGAGTGTACAGCTGAATGTGTGGAGTTGCACCCTGCGCCTGTATCATTCGCGCGGACACACGTGACATGGCTTATCCTTTTACACAGCAATGAGACGTGCCCAGGGATTGCAGCAGGGCACGGCTTGACAACCATTTTGTATGTTTGAGCTGTACGTTGGTGTTGGTTGTGCTGAGGAGCCGTGGATTCACAGCAACAGAGGTGATTGCGGCTGCAGCAGCAGCACAGCTATGTTGTACGTTTTCTCCTTGTACAACAGAGCACTGTACACCATGCGTTGTTATAGTGTTGTATGGAGGCATGGCACATTTTACAAGTGCCGCTGCTGCTTGTAGTGCACTGAGTTGCTTGATATGCATGCCGAAACGGCTTGGCGCTGTTTAAGACTCTTTGAGAGCTGCTGCAGCTGGTTGGGGATTGGCAGATATGGTGGAAAGAGCTGTGTCATAAGGTGAAGTTTTGACATTGGCGGCGCACGTAACTCCTTGAGCGTAAAGTGTTAACATGTAGTTTTCAGAGTGTGCGTGCGCCGTGTGTACGTTTGCGCGTGGCAGGAATGCGCACATGCTGCGCAGTACATTGCTTGGGCAGTACAGCTCCAAGGATAGGCATGCTGTAAGCGCTTGTTGTTTCGCTGCGCCGCCGTTTGAGCTGAGTTTGAAGTTAGCTGAGGAAGTGGAAGTGATCTTTCCTGCAAGTATCAGACGCAGTGATTGTGTGACAACGTGCTTGACCTCATGTGCATGCTACATCTGCACACCATTTCCACTGGAGCAGGCAGTAGTGGGAAGTTTCCTCAAGTGCAGCATCTGCATGAGGCTGCATGCGCATTGGCACGGCAGACACATTGTCATCTAGCACTGCATTGCTGTGGCTGCTACAATAACGAGCAGCGTTGTTGGTTGATATTGGAACAGTTCACCGCAGTTTGATCTGTGCGGAAGGGCTGAAGGCAGAGCTGGTGCGCATAATCAACGTGTGCTAAGCGTGATCCAGTGTTTTGCAGCCTGCTGCTGTTGGACCTGCATGATGGTGTCTGTTGACGAGTACGGTCAGCAAAGGTGCTTGAAGCTACGGATGTAACTGCATGCTGATTGCGAATCACACAATGCTGCACGATTGCGCTAGTAAGCCTGCTTGCAAATGACAAAGGGTTGCTGTTTGGGGTTCAAGACTAGCTGGCTTGGCACAACAGCTGGACAAGAGCCGACGCGGCTGTCGATGTCAAGATGGATTTGAGTGGTTTTTGAAACTTGCATTTTTTAGGCATCGAGTCCAGCAGGTCACTCAATTGCAACGATGTCGACCTCTTGCTCGGGCCTCATCACAAAATACGTAGACTGCTTGCGGCAGACTGCATGCTATCGGGTAAGAAACATCTAGACTTGCTCCTCCCATCGCAAGTTACAGCAGCGTTCCAGGAGGGAGCGCATGAGATTGCAACCGCTGCTGGTGCTGCTGCTGCTTGCAGGAAAAGAAGAAGACAGTTACTCAGTGTGCAGAGGAGCTGCCTGAAGAGTGTGACTCCCTAAGGTACGCCCTATTTGCGTGTAAGAGGGGTCAGGTGGATGCGAGGTCAAGGATCCAAGGCAACAAGGGCTATTAGCAGCACAGCAGCAGCAGCAGCTAGCAGCAAAACTTTCACATTGACCTGCGCGTGATGCTCAAGCTGACAGCAGCAAAGCTTGCACCACACCAGCCTGCATGACACAGGTGGCTGCTTCTCAGCAGGCCCAATCCACGCATCCTTGTCCTGGCAGCGGCAGCACTGCATAAGCTTGCGCAGTGCGCCAGCAGCAGTACAGCACACGCAGTCACGCAGGCAGCGCTGCACAAGCGGTGAGCCGGCCCACACCATGTAGCAGCAGCAAGCACCATCCTGCAGAGGGTTGAGTAAACACAACAGCAGCGGCGATGATGGCGCTGGGGCACCAGCAGATGGTGCTGGGCCGCCTCGTCATCATCAGCAGCAGGCACTGCTAGTTGCCCGCGCGCACACATTGGTGCAGGGCGCATTGCTCATTGAGCATGCGGCACCATGCGGCAGCAGCAGTGGTTGCAGTGGATACACGCAAGCCAGCTGTCAAATGGGGCAGCATTCTGCATGCGTTCAGCCGTGGTCGGCACGAGCATGGCTGTGCACGGTGCAGCGCACAGCTTGCATGGCCTTGTGAGTGCTGGTGTTGATCAGCCTAGGATGGGAAGGCTAAGGCTCTCCATTAGTACACTTTGTACATGCTCATTACTTGTGCAGCAGGCTTTCCACATCCCTTTGTTTGCTGCCAAAGCTTGCCATGTACCTATCTGCACATGATTCTGCTCTTGCTGAAAATGCAAGACACCTTGCAGAAGCATGGGTGATTGTTTTGTTAGACTGAATGGCAGTTAAAGTTTCTGCATCACCCATGTATATGTGCGTTGGCGGCGCCGTCTTCAGTGCTGTTCATGTAAGCTGATGACATGCATCCCGGTTTTGATGCATTATGCCATAGTGCGGGTCCTGCAGGTGATGAAGCCACAGCCGTATCAGGCTGTGTTTTATGTTTTGCTAGGAAGTAACACGTGAAAGTTGTGTAACTGGTGGATGTGATTGTGGCACGTCCATTTTTGCAAGGGAGGGTACAGCAGCATTGCACCCTGGTGTTACACCAGGCAGCAGGTAGCTCGAAGGGGAAGTGCTGCAGGCCACTGTGCACTGAGGCTTTCAGCTCCAAAAGTTGCAAGCAACTACTGTTTTTTTTATTTCAGCTGCGACACACTTGCCACAGCAGCAGAAATCTTTGTTTGCACAGCACAAAGCAGCATCATGCAGATTTTCGTCAAGACGCTCACAGGCAAGACGATCACACTAGAGGTAGAGAGCAGTGACACTATTGAGAATGTGAAGAGCAAGATCCAGGTGCGTAGCATCGCTGCTCGACATACGTGGTCTGGCGCCAGCAGTACTTTCAAGCAGACGTGGTGCTTTGCAGTGATCTGCATGTCTGTTCGCTGCATGCTTGCTTCTAGTAGCTTGTAAAGGCGATCAGAAGACTATGCATGCATGCTGGTGAAGACCAAACACATATGTGTATGCTGCAGCACAACTGCCACAGCAGTGGTGAAAGAGCAGCTCGAGTGTGCTCAGAAACGCCTCACGCACACGGCTTCGCTCAATTGAATGTTGGCTTGTCTCCTCCGGCTTGGCACGTGCCCGTGCTGCTATTCCTTTGCTGCACTCCTGCTTACAGGACAAGGAGGGTATCCCTCCAGACCAGCAGCGCCTCATCTTTGCAGGCAAGCAGCTGGAGGATGGCCGCACCTTGGCTGACTACAACATTCAAAAGGAGTCAACGCTGCACCTTGTGCTGCGCCTCAGGTGCGTGCCACAGCCGTTGCTGTGATATCGCTCAGCTATGCTCAGCACCAGGATAGCCTCACTGCAGTCATCCCTGAGGAGCATTGCATGGTGGTTTCGACAGTAACAGAAGCATGCTGACTGTAATGGATTTGTACTTTCCTCAAACTGCAGGGGTGGCATGATGATCAAGGTGAAGACACTCACAGGTGAGCAGCCTGCTGTGAAAATGGTGAACTGGCAGGCGTTCCTGCAAGCAGTAGCCGGCTGAAGTTCCTGCAAGCAACTTGGCAGATGTACTGCAGGGCAGCTAGCTATTGCCTGCAGCAGCAGGGCAGCAGTTGATGAGGCCTGGCAGCCTGCAGTTGAGAGTGCAAGCAGTGGGGTTGTCAGGCATGGCGAGGCTGTTGCAAGCAGAGGCGTGTCCTGTAATAGCAGCAGCAGGGAAAGCACGGGCAGAGACTCAAGCTTTATTGCGCTGATCAGCTGCTGCCGAGTCAGGCAGCTCTGTGGGAAGGAGTCTTGAATTTACGCTCACATCTCAACATTGCATTGCAGCTGGGATGAGCTGCACGGAGGCTCTGGGATCTGATTAGAGGTAGCAGCATGACACACAGTGGCGATAGCAGTGCTGGGCTGACAGGACAGCTGCACTGTTCATGACCTTCCCCTCTGCACCAGTATGGTTCTTTGCATACGCACACTACGCATTATACTCTGTGTGCCTGCAGGCAAGGAGATTGAGATAGACATCGACCCCTCGGACAGCATTGAGCGTATCAAAGAGCGTGTAGAAGAGAAGGAGGGCATCCCGCCAGTGCAGCAGAGGTGAGAATAACATGAGAGTAACAATGTTATTTCATTACAATTGCAAATGGCGTGTTGAGGATGTCATTTGAAGCACACAGAAGAGGAGGGAACCTTGGTGGCGCGGCAGATGTTCGGCGGCCATGGAATCAACATGGTTACCAACACTGCAGTAACACTGTAATGTCGAAGGGGTCTCGAGAGCTCATGTTTTTGCGACGCACACCATCTGACTGGGAATGCAATGTGCCCTTCGCTGTTGCTGCATAGCACCATCAGCTTTGTGTTAGGCGTGTGAAGACTCTGCTTGCCGCACACTGCAATTGCTGAAGTGTCGGCGCTGTTGCTAATAGCTTGTTTGGTGATCTGTCACATTCACTCGTCGTACAAGTCAAACCTGTGCCATTCTGCCCTCTGCACAGTCAGCGCCAAGATGGTGTATATTCAAGAAGCAAGTCGCAGCCACATCTGTGGCTGTCATTGGTACATAACGTGAGCTGCGCGCTCGCATTCCTCTGCTCTGTCGTCGCAGGCTGATCTTTGCAGGCAAGCAAATGAACGACGACAAGACAGCCAAGGACTACAACATTGAGGGAGGCAGCGTGCTGCATCTGGTGGGTGAAAAATGACTCTATACAGTACATACACAGCATTCCATCATTTTTACATGCCAAAAACCCTGCAAACTCCATGTTAACAGCATTGCTTGCAGGCTCGCAGTTGTGCATTCACCATGCGTTAAAGTGTCAATTCACTCAGTTGCGCACCCTCAAGCAATGCTGGTAAGTTGGCGTCTTGTAACTGTCCAGCAGCTGCACGCTTGATGCACTCGCTGGTCCCTCCCGTTGACAGGCTGTCAGTCTGTCCGCCTGTGCATGTACTACATGCATGTGTGGCAGCCCCGTTACTGTCAGAGCTTGCGCAGGCAGCGCTTGCTTCATCATCAGTGTAGTACCAGTCAAGCAATCGCAGTGCGTGCATGGGTGACATATGTGTGAGAGGGGTCTGCCGTCGTGAGTTGCGTGCTTTCTGCAGGAGGCAGTGTGCGGAATGCAGCATGTCCGTGGGTGCCGCTAGTCAATGCTGCTGCTGGCTCCAGTTTGCTGATCGAGTTGTGGCTGCTGCTGCTGTTGCAGGTGCTGGCGCTGCGTGGCGGTGCCTCACATGCATGAGGCAGCTGCAGCTGGGGCTGGAAAAATCAAAGAGAAATGGAAGAGAAAAGTTGATGAAATGGCCAGGAGCGACTAGCCTGGCAAGCTAGGCTAGCTTGGGTCCCTCGCACTGTCATGGTATGGGGAGTGACAGTGTCAGGGTGTTCTGGGTAGTGTTGTGTCTTGTGCATTCACCCAACGCTGCAGCAGCAGTTGTTGACGGCAGTGCATTCCGGGCCTGCGTTGGGGAGGGTGGCTGTTGGGAGCCTGTGTTAAAGACAGTAAGTCCACATGCACGCACCTTCAAGCAGTGATGTGTAAGCTTGGTGGTATTTCGCCAGCAAGGCGGTCACCTGCTAGCAGTGCTAGCACTGCTGCGGCGCGTTGTTTGCAGATGGCTGCGGGGTGGTTCAGAGATTGGATGCGTTGTGACTCCTCTCATTGCAAACCGAATGCGTTTGGAGGTCGTCATGGGGACGCTGCATCTGCCTGGCGCAACACAGAGGCTGGCAGTGTCTGCAGCACCCAGTACTGGTGCAGGCGCGTCCGATGATGAGTCATCATCTCCTGGCCGTGATGCCGCACCCGCAGCGGCTGATGGCGCCAGTACAGCAGCCTCCACCTGCTCACCAGCATACATTACACCTGGTTTGAGGCCACGGGGCACACCCCTCTCAGCAGCATACATAGTAAGCTATGGCTTGATTGATGACATGAACTTCATGAAGTTGAACTTCATCATGTCGTTCCCAGGCTGGCACCTTACACCCAACACACCTGCCCTGGCAGAGGCGCCTCCTAGATACGTGAGTGAGCAGTATATGGCATTCAGCTGTTGCAAACTGCACTTCCTGCATCTCTTAATGAAAACGGGGCGACCAGTGGGAGTGACATGAACACATCGAATGTTGGGGTCCAGCAAGTCCAGCACACCTTGCTCGAGAGCGAGAGTCCCAATATAAAATCTTAAACGGGCAGTAAAGCTAAGGCGCTGACGAAAAGGCCGCTGAGCGCTGTGTAATCAGGCTGCAGCATTGTCACTTCAGGTCTTGACCAGGTCTTCAGTGGGCGTAAACCGCTACGGCGTTAGCATCTGTCGATGGTGCTCACACAGCAGGCTGACCGCGAATGCATTCTATGTTTCTGTTAAGTTCAACACAGTCAACCCAACTCAATAGCTAACGCAAGGATATGATAGTGCTTGGACGCGATTCACAGCCTGCTCACGGAGACTGATGTACTGTCAAAGATCAACGAAAACACATTTAAGAGCTCCAATATATTTCGGCAGAATCGTGTTCGCTGTCGTTAGCGTGCTTGCCCGCCATAGGTTGAGCTGTCAAGACACCATCTCCGCAACATGGGGCAGCACCCTGGATATTACACGAGACAAGTAGCCAAGTTGGAGAAAGAGCTTCGAGTCAAGCAGTCTCAATATCAGATTCAGCAGGATGTGAACGACGGCCTGCGATGGGTGAGTGCGGACGTGTGATTCACGACTATTGTGTCTTTGCTGGGTCCGTGCCAGCAACAATAAAACACGTCACTGATGAATAACTAATATCAATGGCAAAGTGCTGCTGGTTGGCCCAGATAATCTCTCATCGCCCGGCCTTGCCTGGAGTCACGGCTTCCGATGACTCACAGCAGCGCTACACGAGACACTCCCCCAGCGCCTGCAACTTTTTAACTTCGTTGTTTTTTGATTTATCGCAGAAAGAGCGGATGCTCAAGGGCGCCATCGCTGCCATGGGAACAGGTGTCAAGGCATTGAGACCGGCACCCGGCCAGCAATCCAGCGACTGCACGGGCCCGCCTGCAACACAAAGTATGGGTGCCGCTACGATCACACGCACGTGGCCGTCGCGCCAGACACACCAGCCAGCAGTTCCGCAGCTGAACAGCAACAGCTACTGCCTGCAGGACATGGCAGATGCAGATGCATCGGCAGCTGACAGCTCCACAGTTGATGCTGCCCTGGAGTCTGCAATATTTTCTGCCCTGGATGAAGACTCCAGCACAGACCTCTTCTTCCCAGACCTCAAAACCAAAGCCCTAAACCACCTGCTAAGCCAGCTCGCAACCACAGAGCTGAAAGTGCAGAGCTCGCTGCTGCGAATAGGCTGTAGTGACCTGCCAGGCGACGGCCTGTACACATCTCAGCTGCTGCAACAGCTGCTGGCGACAGAGGGCCAGGAGGGATTGCGGGCAGCAGCTGAGGCGTCACCCGAGGAGTGCCTGCTGCAGCTGGCTGCTGCAGTGAAGCAGATCAGCTGCCTGCTGCTAAGGTGCGTGCTGCGGCAGCTGCTGGCGGCTGGCTATGTGTGTCATTTTGCATCCTGTAAGTTTCCTGCAAGTTTCCTGCAAGTTTTCTGCAATGCCATGCAAAACGCAACAACAGCTGACCATGCCTACGCCGTGTATGAATCTTGACGTGGACGACCAGTTTGAATTGCACCAAGCTAAGCAGAAAGCAAGAACCGAGCGCTCTGTTCCGGCCGCTGCTGCTGCTGCTGGTGGTGGTTCGCAGGTACGATGATGAAGATGACAGCAGCTGCCAAGTGAGCAGCTGGTCAGCACGCTCGCAGCTGGACTGCCTGATTGATCAGCAAGTGCAGTCGGCAGTTGCTCGCTCCATTGCTGGCAAGCCTTGCGCTGCACTGCAGCACCTGGCAGTGAACATGGAGACAATGCGGCAGCAGGCTTACCCAGACGGCTGGTTTGCACGCGTGGCTGCTGCGCTGCAGCTGACAGCTGGTCAGAAGGCAGTGTTCAGGGCAGCTTGGGGCAAGGCTGCAGCTGACAGAGCATCACTGCTGGCGAAGCATGAGTTACTGGCACAGCAGCTACAGCCGCTGCAGCAGCAGCAGGCCGCGGTGCAGCAGGAATTTGGTGCGAGGGTTCAGAAGGCTTCGGAGCGCTGTGTTTTAAGCATGCAGAAGCAGGCACGGCAGAGCATGCAGGCCTTGCAGGGGTCTGGGACTGGTGCTGCTGCTGCTGCTGCTGTTGCAGTGGGAGCACAGGCACCTGCTGACCAAGGCACCTCAGGTGCATTCAGCTTTGGCAGCCTGCACAACAACACCAGCACTCCAGCCGCAGCAGCAGCCATAGTCTACCGCAGCAGCACGCCCCCCGGCGGCTGCAGCAGCACCTGCAGCGGCAGCAGCAGCAGCAGCGCCAGCACAGCATCTGCTGCTGCAGTTGCTGCTCTGTACAGCAACACTGCCGTACTGGCAGGTGTTACGCGCACTGGCCGGCTGCTGCTGCAGCAGCAGCAGCTTGGCGGCATCAGGCCAAGCTCGTCAGCTGCTGTAACCAATGCTGACATGGTTCTGTCCATGACATGCAGTGTGGAGGGACCTATGGCCACAGCAGCAGCAGCAGCTGGCAACAATCCCTTCAGTCTTGCATGCGATCCGCAAGTACTGCTGTGCGAGCTAAGGCCGGGGCAGCTGCAGCTGCAGCAGAAGCTGGCAGCAGTGCGTGCCTCTCTGGGTATGTTGCATACCTGGTGCGGGCTGGTGTGCTATAACACGCTGAGCCGCAAGCAGCTGGCAGTGGCGGCTGTCACGAGCTACCCATTTGCCTTCGACCCGATGGCAGGTGAGCACTGCTGTAACATTGCCGATATGGTTGGGCTTGCGATTGGGTGCATTCAGAGATGAGAAGCAACAACAGAGGCTGATGGAACTCTGCAAGCTTGCGCAGAATGAAACACGTATTGCCGCCAGTTGCTGACATGCCTGCTGCTTTTCTGCTGCGTTGCCTCCAACCATGCAGTGTGTGAGATGGCTGCTGTCCCTGCCATCCGGAGGCCGGTCACACCAGCTGCAGCAGCAGCACAATGAAGCAATGATGCACCCCCAACAACCACCACCACCACCACCTGCAGGTTGCCATGTTTGTGATCAAACGGCAGCTCCATTGCCTGTCGGTCTGTAGGTGGGCTGCGATGCGCACTGCTGCACAGTGCATACTTCACATTGTTGCCATCGTGTGAGGCTGCGTTGTGTGTACTGGCTCATGCATGTGAGCAAAGACACATACACATATACTTGTTGTCTTGAGCACTTGCTGCTGGGTGGACGGCTGCATTGATTAGCTGCTACTGTTCAGCTGCTGTGTAGCAGAGAGTGACTTTTCTGGCACGTCATAAGTTGGTGCTTTGGTTCTGTGTACGCTGTAGTGGGTGGTAATGCGAGTTCATTGTTTTAAGAGGTGGGGATCATTGCAGCACAAACAGGGTGTCAGCTGGGCGTGTGTGTGTCGGTGCGGTTATGTGTGTGTCGTGCTGCATTTGGGGCAAGTGTGTCACTCAGCCACACTTGCAGGTGACCTGTTTGATTGTGGGTGTGGGGCTGCTGCTGCTGCTACAGCCAGTTGCTGCTGCCAGCTTTGCACTGGCGCTTCACTGCTGTGGGCAGTTCCTGCCTGCCTAGGCAGAGAGCAGACAGCGTGTGTGTTTCTCTTATGTCACTTCGCATGAGTTTTGGGTGCAGTCGTGTGGTTCTGCAATGCAGCATGGAGTGCAGAAGACCACACGATCTAGTGCTGGCATTTTCTGTCTGCTGATGCAGCCAATGATCAGCAGATGTCCTGAGGATGTGCTGTGGATTGTGGTGGTTCCAACAGGGCTGTAGTTGTGTGCTGGCGATGAATGGAACAGCATTGGGAGGCCTAGCAAGCACTGCAGTAGTAAGCGCTTGGGCAGCTGCCATCTGTTGTCACGACAGGCGGCTCGCTTTAAGCGCTGACACACCGTCACAATATAACATGTTACAGTGTCACGTCACCTGCCATTCGAGCAACATTGCATTCCATCCCTCGCCTGGGCCTCTTGTGTGGGATCATGTTGTGTCTGGAGTACGCCATATGTTACTTATGTTATAACATATGTTAATGTTACATATGTTTTGTCACACCTGCATAGTGTCGTTCATAACCACTCAACCTGCCTGGTTCTCTCCGCCATGTCCACAGTTGTCTGCCAGCTATTGCTGCGGGCTAGCAACAATGGGTATTGTCTTTTTTTGTTTTTTGTCGGCATGTCCAGTAGCCGCTTAGTTGATGTGTTTTAACACGTTGGTGTTACATGGCATTATGAGCTGCACTTTCTGCAAACATACGTTCCATCTTGCAAAGAGCTGGGATATTCTGCCCCTGGTTTGCCTTGAAGCTGATTACGGCTTCGGGCAATCTTCAAAGCTGATCTGGGATGTACGGGTGCTGCTGCCAATCACTGCGAGGTTTGCTCGGGCTGTGCATTAGACACACCTGCAGCCAACCTGCATGACTTCATGCTGCAAAAGTGCAGCATGATATTATTCTGCATGCTTGTCGTGCCCATGTGAATCTGCTGAAGCAGCTCTGAGCAGGCATGCAAGCACCTGCTGTTGATGATGGGTACATGCACATAGCAACTGACTCACCGCTGCAATGATTTACACCTGTCTGATCTGGAGACTGCCAACCCAGTGTACATTTTCGCCTGGATATGCTTCTTCGAGGGCTGTGTGTTGATACGCACGGCACAACATTCACTAGTTGTGATGATTGTCACAATGTCACGCAGTGCATATGTCACGTCAGGGTGGTGAGTTACACAGATTGCCACTGTTGTTGCCACCGCCCAGTATGAGTGATGCTTGTGCTGATGCACCACTCCTTAGCACACTGCACTGAATCACCAAAGCACTAGACATGCAGCAATGCGCGTTGCTCCACTGATTACAGGCACTGGCGGCAGGGTCTCTCCACACCTGATGCGGACGCTGCTGCCAGCTGCCGCTGCCATGCCTCACCAATATGCTCTTTGATTCTGCTTGCCTCCAGAGCTGCAATTCATTCCAGGGGTTAGTTTGACTGCTGGTTGTGTACTCCGCATGGGTCAATACGCCTTTGGGAGTTTGAGATTGCGGCATTTTGAGATGGCTCTCCATATGGCGATGCTACTGGCGTGCAACATGCATGCATGCAGGCCTATCCGGTGCTGTTGAAAGCTGCGAGGCTGGTGGCCGGGTGCCTGCCAGACAGACTGCTATCTGCACTGCAGCTGCTAGCTGCACTAGCACTTCAGCTGCTATCTGCACTGCAGCTGCTAGCTGCACTAGTACTGCAGCTGCTATCTGCACTGCAGCTGCCAGCTGCACTAGCACTCCAGCTGCTATCTGCACTGCAGCTGCTGGCTGCACTAGCACTGCAGCTGCTAGCTGCACTAGTACTGCAGCTGCTTGCTGCACTGCAGCTGCTAGCTGCACTAGCACTGCAGCTGCTATCTGCACTAGTACTGCAGCTGCTATCTGCACTGCAGCTGCCAGCTGCACTAGCACTCCAGCTGCTATCTGCACTGCAGCTGCTAGCTGCACCAGTACTGCAGCTGCTATCTGCACTGCAGCTGCTTGCTGCACTGCAGCTGCTTGCTGCACTGCAGCTGCAGGCGGCAGGGAGGGGAGACGGCTCCTAAGCCTCTTGCAGTGCATGCATGTGGCGTTGCACCAGCTACTGCGTGTGCGTCATTCAGGGAGGGTTTTGAGGGTGAGCCGGCAATTTACTTGGAGCTGTTGCATGCATGTGGTGGCTGTACATGTTGTTTGGCTGCTGCGAGTACATACGGATACGCATCCCTCCGATCACATGAGCCCGCATTCTATGTGCACGATTGGCTGTGCAGGCATTGCTGCTGGATTGCAGCGGCATGCTGGGGCGGCGGTGTGAGAGCAGAGCAGCTGCTGAACAGCCGCGCATGAATTGGCGGTGCTTGATTTGGCTGGGCGTGCAGCGACAACATGCATCGTGCGATCTTGCACACAATTGCGAAGGGCGTGGTTTTGAGGCATACATACATTTCAGGGCACACATACATTGATGCGGTGTATTCTGTCCATGCGTCCGCAGCCGGCTTAGTCACAGGCTGCATTGCTTGCAAGCTGTGCTGCTGTGTTTCGGCCTTGCGGACACAGTTCTTTTCCTCTTGAATCTGGCTGTCTGATCAGAGCTATGGTGTACAGGGCACGGGCACAGCACACAACTCTGCTTCCTTGCTGATGTTGTGTCCGCTGCACTTGCTGCTGCAAATGGTAGAATTTATGGCTGCGGCAGTATACGGCCAGCAGCAAAATGCTGCTGTTGGCATGTTGGGATGTGTGTCGGCACACACATTGTGTGCAGATGTGCATTCAGGCGTCGCTTTGTTGTGCAAATTGTACATATACATTTCCAGGCACCATGTTTCTGTTGCGTATTTCGTGCAGATGTTCACCCAGATGCCATGTTCCAACGCGCATTGTCTGCAGATGATTGCATTTGCATAGGCAACAACTCATCTGCACGTGCAGCTGCTGTGGCACCTACGGCCGCTCACATATGTTCATGCAGTCAAGTGACCGCATGTGGCGCTGCTTGGTCGATATATCTCATGCGGATTCGGTTTGTCTGCTGCTGCCTGCTCGATCTGTCTTGTTCACCGTTGACGGCATCACGTGCCTGCGGTGCACCTTTCTGTGGCAGCGACCTGGGACGCCTTTGTAGGCTTTGCAGTTGCCGTGTTAGGCCATGAGTCATGCATCTTGTTGGCAGAGGGTTTGGTTTTGGGTGCCTGCAAGCACTCCAGTGGCCCAATGATACATGTTCTTGTTGGCACAGGGATTGCATATGTTGTATGCGTCTTGTGTTGAGCTGCTGACCTGCTCAGGGTGGCTCATTCATTTTCATGCGCATTTTGCAACAAGTGTTGCATTCATCTGCACGAGGTGCTGTTGCTGGCTTGACGCTAGTTGCGCTGCCAGCGCATCTGTTTGTCCCTGCGCCCAGTTTGTGCGGCACAGGCTGTGCTGGCGCATACAAATCTGTACTGCACTGCACCTGCTTTCTACAGACTGAATGCAATCAGTGAGTTGATGCATTGTTTATGTAGCTTCTGCTTCTGTTGATGATGCATGAGCAGCAGAGTAGTGCACAGCGACCTGTACAGTCTGTGCACTGTGCCTGTTAGAAAAAGGTGGGCTGTGTGTAGGGTCTGAGCTGAACTGCTGACTACTGCAACATGGTGTGGCTGTGCAAAGGCCATTGTTGCATTGTGGAGCCACTGTACATGCGGCTGCGCACTTTCCACACAGTGAGTATGTCACATAGCATACGGTATGCTACGCTGCACACGCTTGTCCAGCTGCTGTGGCCTGTGGCATACACTGCATTGGTGCATTCAAAGCAGCCCAAGCTAAGCTGCTCTTCTGCGAGCCTCGCTGCGCTGCAGCTGCTGTCCTACCCAAACAGGCCGCTGGCAGCAGTATGTGGCACTAAGCACGCATGCCAGCGCAAGTGTCAACTGTGCGCATATGTAACGGGTGTATATTCCTCCTTGGATGGTTTGCCGCGCAATAATGCGCAGGACGGTCTGTTGGCAGCTGTATGCGTTACTAAGCAGTCCGACTGTGAGTTACTGCTTAGACACTGAGTGTCTGCGGTCCAATGCAGTGTAAAGATGGACAGTCTAGCAAAAAAATTGCAAAGCTGCACACCTTCAATTCATGCAGTGTACTGCATCAAAGGCTTGACCTGCTGCTTGCAGCAGTGCTATTTCTGCGTGGCGGGATCCTTGCAGAACACGGATAGAAGATAGTTGGTACACAGCTGCAACTCGGTTTAAATGGGTTATAACTTGGCCACAGGCTCAGCCACATGTGAGTCACGGTGACTCACAGCGTGCACATCAGCAGGACTGTTGCGCTGTCTGTCGACTTGATGTGCAGAGCAGCTGGTGACTGCTGAACATTAAAGCTGTCTAACTTTTCAGGGAGCATAATCAACGTAGGGCAGAGGGCAGCTGGTGACGATCGCTGACAGTGGGTTAACCACACCCAGGGGGGCAGTCTGCTTATGCGCACCAGACCTGCAGGGGCTTTGAACGGCACGTGCACGAGTATTGTGGGTGAAGCAACGATTTGATTGTTTGATAGCTGTGCCATGTCGTGTTGAAGGCAGGATGAAAGCAGGGATGACTCGGATCGCGTGCAGGCCAGCTACGCGGCCTCCGGGTGTGTCTGAACTTCACCGCACAACAACCAGGTTAGACTAGGCTTACGAGCTTTGAAAATGCATGATTAAAAACAGTATTAGGTTCTGATGTTATAAGGTTGACATCCTGTCCAGACCGAGCCTGCATTTGGCCTGTTGCGTTGGCGACCTTGAGGAGTAATTGCCTTGTAACATGTCGACCCCTACCGCGACCGTACCCATCCAACTAAAACAATGCTAGCCGATAAAAAGTGCTGTTACTGTCAATAGATTGAACGCTGAAGGAAATGCTCAAACACTAGCACCGCAAGCTACGCGAAAGACTGGTGTCGCTTGGATTGCAAGTAGATAACATGCTCATGTGAATAGCACTTTTGCTGAGGTCTGTTATTGGTCTTTTTACTATTGGAACCTCGTTTACTCACCGAGCTGTCGAGGCGCCATCTTTCAGTGATTGCCAGATGGGCCAGAACTCAGGATACTACACCAAACAACTCAACAAGCTACAGAAGGAGCTACAAGCGAAGCAGGCACGATTTCAGGCTCAGCAGGATGTGAACGAATGCCTGCGATGGGTAAGTGTATTCCATTACAGTGGTGCAGCCCAGGCCGCATACCTTCATTTGTTAGTACATATCGCAGCTGTTTCATTGGTTTCGGGTCTGGCTTTGATCGTGTCTCCATGAATGTGTAAGCGGCCCCTGGTCACCCGGCGCTGCGTGCTAGGCGCCACAGTTGCTTACGCTTTTCAGGCCCCATTTCGGCCTTATCATCTTTCACGTGACACATTTTTATCTCATTCAAATGCATTTCAGAGGGAGCAGATGCTGAAGGAAGCGATCGCTGCCACGGCAGCTGGCGTCAGGTCACTCAAGCCCGTACTCGGGCAGCAGCAGCAGCAGCAGCAGCAGCAGCAGCAGCAGCATCCAAACCAATGTTTCAGCCCAGCACAGTCGCTCGACACCAGCAAAGGCACCCTCCGCAGTCAGACTTCAAACCCTGGGTCAAACCCTGTTCTGCCAAACAGCGACAGCTGCTGCCAGCACAACACAGCAGATGCTGATGCACCTGGCAGCTCTGCAGTCGATGCTGCACTAGAATCAGCCATATTCTCGGCCCTGGATGAAGACTCCAGCACAGACCTCTTCTTCCCAGACCCCAAAACCGCAGCACTGAACCACCTGCTGAGTCAGCTCGCCACCACAGAGCTGAAAGTGCAGAGTGTACTGCTGCGCATGGGATGCTCAGACCTGCCAGGTGATGGGCTATACACATCGCAGCTGCTGCAGCAGCTACTGGAAACCGAGGGCCACGAGGGGCTGCGGGCAGCAGCTGAGGCGTCACCCGAGGAGTGCCTGCTGCAGCTGGCTGCTGCAGTGAAGCAGATCAGCTGCCTGCTGCCAAGGTGCGTGCTGCCAAGGCTTCCACGGTTGCAGCTTGCAGGCTCACAGGAGCCCTTATTGAGATTACAAAACGTTTTTAAAGTATGTTTAGGTCAACAAAATGTCATTGCGCAGCACAGCCTGCAGGCGTTGCAATACAATCTGCATCTTGCAGGCGGCGAGTGTACAGTTGCTCGCTGATATGTCGATCTTTTTTGTGTCAGAGGCTGCAATGCTGAATGCATGCATGCCGTGTGACGACCCTGCAAATAGTCGAGTGCTTGCAGCAGCACACAGGGTGCGAGCCATCTTACTTACTCCAAGCGGTCGCTGCTGCTGCTGCTGCTGCTGCTGTTGCTGATTCGCAGGTACGATGATGAAGATGACAGCAGCTGCCAAGTCAGTGGCTGGTCTGCTCGCTCGCAGCTGGACTGCCTGATTGATCAGCAGGTGCAGTTGGCAGTTGCTCGCTCCATTGCTGGCAAGCCTTGCGCAGCACTGCAGCACCTGGCAGTGAACATGGAGACAATGCGGCAGCAGACTTACCCAGACGGCTGGTTTGCGCGCGTGGCTGCTGCACTGCAGCTGACAGCTGGGCAGAAGGCAGTGTTCAGGGCAGCTTGGGGCAAGGCTGCAGCTGACAGAGCATCACTGCTGGCGAAGCATGATGCTCTCTTGAAGCAGCTGCAGCAGCAGCAGCAGCAGCAGGCTGCGCGGCAGCAGCAGTTTGAGCAGCGCTTGCAGCAGGTCTTTGAGCGCTGCATAGCGACGATGGAGCAGCGTGCGCGGCGCAGCATCAAAGCACTACTGGTGCCTGGGGCTGCTGCTGCTGCTGCTGGGGTTGCTGTAACAAACTCTGCTGGCCAGACCAACCCATCTGCGGCTGGATGCAGCTTGAACAGCAACAGGATGAACAACAGCAACGCAGCCCCTGGACTAGCGCAGAGCAACATCTACAGCAGCGTGCCGGCCGCCGGCTGTGGCAGCAGCTGCAGCGGCAGCAGCAGCAGCACCGCCGGCACAGCTTCAGCTGCTGCTGCTGCTTTCCAAGGGGCCTGCTGCAATGCATCTTGCCTGATGGAGGCACTGGTCAGCTGCAGGACGCCCGAGCCAGCTGCTGCAAACACCAACAATGAAGTGCCAGCAGCAGCAGCAGCAGCAGCAGCAGCAGCAGCAGCGACTGACAGCACTGCTATCCTCTCCATGACGTGCAAGCTTCGGGGTCCTGAAGCAGCAGCAGCAGCAGCAGCAGCTGGCACTGACCCCTTCAGCCTTGCAAGTCAGCCTGAGGTGCTGCTGTGTGATCTTAGGCCGGGGCAGCTGCAGCTACAGCAGAAGCTGGCGGCAGTGCGTGCCTCTCTGGGTGTGCTGCATGCCTGGTGCGGGCTGGTGTGTTATAACACGCTGAGCCGCAAGCAGCTGGCAGTGGCTGCGGTCACGAGCTACCCCTTTGCTTTTGACCCGGTGGCAGGTGAGCAGCGGCCTGTTTGTAGTGTAAAACTGAATGTGAGCTTGTTGTGCAGCTGTGCATGCAGGCTTTGCTTGGTGTTCGACAATGCACTTTGAATCATAGGCAATCGATGCGTTCGATGGCTTTGATGGATTAGCTAGTGTTGTCTAAATGCTCACGTCACTTGAACATACGCATGCAGTCATGCAAATCAATCACAAACAGTTCTCACCCTGCCACTCACTCTGCTGCCCCTGCCGCTGCTCTTGTGCGCTGTATTGCTGCAACACCAACAGCGTGTGAAGCTGTGGATACCAAGCCAGCAAGACCTCTGTCAGCAGCAGCAGCAGCAGCAGCGCGGCGTGCTTGACAGCCTGCCAAGCAGCCTTTGCACATTGCAGGCTGCTGCAGCGCATCGAAAAGTACACGCGGGTTTGGGGCTTCATGCAATAGTTTCAGGGGCTGCCTGGCCATCTGAAAAGCCCGGCCTCAGGCAGTCAAACCTGCCGCGGCTGACGTGAGCCACTGGGTCAGCCAATGAAGCCCGCACAACATGCAGTCCCACACAAACACAAACCAACACTGTCACACTCCGCATTGTGCATTCTGCACTCTCTCTTTATCACTAGGTTTTCTGGTTTTTGTTGGATGTAGTTGGTGAGGTGTACATGGCGGGTTGGGGGACTTGCCGCGCGCCTGGTGGCAGGGGCTACTGCCGGTACCAGCTGCTGTGTGTTTGTTACGTTACATGCTGCACTCAACCAAGGATTGGGGACCCCAATCAGGAGCCAATGAGAGGCGTGAATGCGGGCGAAAAGCTCAGTGGGGTTTGCCCGGGTGGTTGTGGGCCTCCATGCATGAGATAGCACACGAAACAGCCAACATGTGACTGCATGCAGCGGAGCAGCACTTGTGCACTGAACGTCAGCGTTGCAGCTGGTCAAAAATTGTTACATTGTTACATTGTTACATTCCCAGCCTGCAGTGCAGCTGGCACACCCACCAGACAATTGCATTGCATGTGTGGAGTGTGCCTGTGGCAGCCGCAGGCGGTTCTTTTTCAACTCGACTCATCTAGGCATGCTCATGTTATGCGGCTGAGTGCGTAAGGGGCTGAGTGCTTAATCCCTCAAGAACAGCGGAGGCTGCAGCATTGCATGCGGGTTTTTTGGTGGCATACGAACTCGTGCCGTGGTCTCAGCCTTACATTGACACCAACCAACACAGGGTTTGAGTCTGCAGGCGGCAAACAGGCACATGCGCCCTGTGCGCCGCAGGCGTGCAGTGCATAATTATGCCTTATAAGGCAAGGGTACTGGCAGAACTTCCCACTGAGTTGGTTGGGTTTTTTTTGTAGATCGCATCGGCATATCTTGTGCTGAGTCTGCCACTGCTCTGCCTGAGCAGGTACGTGGCTGTCACCTGACGGCGGATCACTTTGTGAAACCTAGTTGTGTGGTGCGCTGCGTTGGTGACCATGGGCACGTCTGTTTCTGGTTCTAGCGGGCTGCGGGCATAAGCATTCTGCCTTGCAGCAGGGCCCCTGAGTTTCACAGCACGTGGTTGGTTTGCATGGAGAATACTGAGGGTTGTCGGCTTCCTGTGAGCTGCATTCTTCATTTGCATCACACTGCTAGTCTCCTTGACCTCTCCTAGCATGCTTTAAAGATGAGAGCTGTGAGCTATCATCAGCACTGTTTTGAACTCTGCAGCACGCAGAGCGCGTGTCAGCGCACACGCACATGCACACACAGCGTCACAACGGCATGCCACGCGCAAGCGGCATGCCCCGTAGCAGCATTGCTAATCCATCTCCCGTCAGATTTCATGCGGCCGTGCATTTCTAGGTCTGGCGCAGATGGCTGCGTCATCCTGGGTGTCACGTGGGGTGTGTTATCTCGTGGTGGTGTTATTCCCTGTTCGGCTTGGGGCAGTTATGTTATTTGGTATGTTACTTCAATGTCTGCGGCGGGGCAGGCGGCGCAAAATGCTGCAGGCCTGATGCTGCCGCCGGCAGTGGCCCTGATCTTGTGTTATAACGTCATATTTATGCTGTGATCATATCTAGTGATTGACTCTTGGCAGTGCTGTCAAAGCGCTGCCTATTTCTGGGCCTCAATTACGCTTCAAACACATGCTATATGCTTATGCTTAGGTCCATGCATGCGTCCGTGCATTTATCTTATATGCCTGTGTACTGGATGCACAGCCGCTGTGTCTGACAGTGTCAGAGATGCGTCTGCACAGTCACATATACAGTTGAATCGGCGGCCCTTGTTAGCCTGTTTGAGGCTGCTGTGTTTGTTATAACGCCCAATTCCAAACTACTGCCACATGAGCTGCCATATGTGCTGCGTGCTGCCCTTGATTGTTGACCGGCTTATGTGCTGCATGATTCGGCAGCTGAGTACTACTCAGCGGTAGTACCGCCTAGTGCGGCAAAGTGTCAATTGGCGTTCGGCCTGGAAACTCAGGTATGCAGCGCCCTTGAGCACTATGTTGCAGTGTTGTTGCATTCCTGTCGCATCCCTGCCTGCCCTGTGCGATAATAGCGCCCAGAGAAACTGCATGGGTGGCCCGTACCAGGCTATGACCTCACACGGGCGCATTCACTGCATTGCCTGCTGGCTACAGCATAGCGGCATTTCATGGCGCAGGCTGCGCTTGAGCCTGTGGTCTGGGTTCCACCTTTGCATTTGGACTTGATCTGTGTCTATATACAGATTCATGTGATTGCCGTGCAGTGCAGTAGGCAGCAGTGGCATTGCTCAGCCCTGTGCCAGCTGCAGAAATGGTGGCGCATTGTCTCTGAGATACCTCAGATGCTCTGGGATCCCGTTGTTGCTCTGCCAATGAGCAGGAGCAATGACAACTACTTGTGTGCTGAGCGCGATGATGCGTGGAGTGCCTTGTTTCAAGTTGAACAGCGAGCTCCCTATGCCATTGCGGGCCGCTGCAACATGATGATCAGTCCTGACACTTTGCAGTTGAGCAGCCATGCGCTGCATTCAGGCCAGCTACCGTTGGCTGCTCATATATGAGCTATATAGTGAACTGCACTGCCTGCTGTGGCTCAGTGAGCAACAGGGGCTCGGCTCAGCACATTGCTGCACACCCATTATCAATGTCCACTCTGCGTGCTGCACGCTGCTGCAAATGCTGATGTGCGCGCTGCATTCTTTCCTGCACGCAGCAAGTGTTACTGCAGATTGCTGGTGTGACTTCCTGTGTGGTGCATGGGAGCTGGGAGGCTGTTTGTGCCACGTGGCATGCATGCGCCTGTATGGCATGCAGCATCGGTTTTGTTTTGTAGGCACTGTAGGCAACACAATATGTTCTCAGTGGAAAGCTTTGAAAGGGTGCAAGCACGCAGTCTAGCAACACTGGGCTGCCCAAAAAGTTCCACATGTCTTCAATGCTTGGTGCTGCCACAGCGCGTGCACTGCTGCATAATGCGCACACAGAAGCTAGCTAGTAACGCACAAGGCGCCCCTGACAGTAGCTGCCTGCCAGAGGACAGCACACCACACAACAATCTCACCGTCAACAACAGCATATGGCACCGCAACATCCTGCGTCTTGAGTGACAAGACCGCTCCTGCAAGGACACCTCACAGTGACTCCCACGCAGAAACAAAGACACGCACAACTCGTGCCTCTCAGCCTCTCCTGCCCCTTGGGCTGAGGCCGCTGTAGCACAGCCGAGGCGACACAGCAGCCTTGCTGCTGCTGCTGCTGCCGCCGCCGCCAGGGCCATACACTGCTGGCATGCCCCCACCAATGCCTTGTCCACTGCTGCTGCTGCTGCCGCCTGTGAGAGACCCAAATCCTCCGCTCACTGCAGTGCAGCAGCCGCCGGCTGCTGCTGCAGCAGTGCCAGCCAGTGAGCCGCCGCTGCTGCTGGTGCCAGGCGAGCAGCTGCCCCGAGGACTTGGCAGGTAGCTGTTCACATAGGCTGGGTGGCGGCCGCCAAGCGGACCTGAGGCTGCACAATGCACCTCCTTTTTCGCTGCTGCTGCTGCTGCTGCTGCTGCCCCAGGCTGCCTGCTGACACCACCAGTACTACTAGTAGTTGTGCTGCTGCCACTGCCACTGCCTGAAAGGGATATGCCGGCAGAGCCGTTTGCTGAGGCGCCGGCACTGCTGCCTGCGGTGCTGCGAATGGTCACTCGTTGCTGCCGCTGCTGCTGCTTCTTCTGCGCAGCACCACCTGCTGCTGCGCTTGGTGTTGCTCCCTTGCTGAACAGGCTGCCAGCACTGGTACCGCTGCCTTCTGTGGGTAGCAGCGCCACCCCACCCTGCTGCTGCTGCTGCTGCTGCTGCTGCTCCCTTCTCCGCATGCTGCTGCACAAGCTGCTGCCAGCGCTGCTGCTGCTGCCTGTCCCTCGGCGGCTGCTGTGCCCACATCCTTCGGCTGGCTGCTGCGTGCTGCTGCTGCTGCTGCTGCTGCCACCTGCAGCAGTACATGTATCGACATAGCTGCCATGCACACGAACCAGCTTCTGAGCCAAGACACTATGCCTAGGGCTGGCAAGCGCCTTCACACAGCTGCTGCGGCTGCTGTTAGTAACATCCTGCTGCGCCAGTGCCCCTGCTGCTGCCTTATCTACCAGCATGCTACTGCGAGGGCTGCTGTAAGTCCCATTGGCAGCTGCAACTGTGCCAGCTGCATTCAGACCTGCCTGCCACATCTCAGTGAATGCGCTGCTGCTGTCCACACCACTGCCTCCACTGTTACTGCTGCTGCTGGCTCCCCCTGGCAAAGCAGCAGCAGCAGGACGTGGGGACTGCAGGTACCGCAGCAACTTGCCTTGCTCTGTCACCACTGCGCCGCCTGAGTTGGTGGCTACTACTCTAGCAGAGCGGGGTGTCAACTGGCCTGGGCCTGATTGACCTGCTGCCGCCCCTGCTGTTGCTGCTGCTGCTGCTGCTGCTGCTGGCTTGCCTGGTGACGCATGCAGCTGCCGTGCAGTGCTGCTGCCTCCGCTGCTGCTGCTGCCTGGCCCCCGCATCACTTCGCCATCTGTTTTTGCTGCAACTTCTTCTGCCGCCTTCACTGCTGCTGCTCTGCGAGGCGTATGCACAGTCACAATTGCTGCCGTGATTGGGCCAACATAGTCCTGCGACAGCAGCGCTGCAGGCGGCGTGGCGCGAGCAGACTGCAAATGCTTCACACACACATCTCTGAAGCCACCTTGCTGCGTCTCCTGGGCAGCACGCACCGCCTGCAGCAGTGCTGGCGGCGCCGCTGCAGCCGCCGCTGCTGCATCCAGCAGCAGCTGTGCAAAGCTGCCGGCGTCCCCACTCTGCTGCTGCTGCTGCTGTATGCGTGGGCTCGCCACGGCTGAGCTGCTGCTGCCAACACCACTAGACAGCGAAATGAACACGGCGCCACCCCTGCCGCTCCTGCTGCTGCCACTGCCATCCCCAGCACCTGCCAGCCTACTGCCTCGGCTGCTGCTGCTGCTGCAGCAGCCGCCAGCAGCACTCACAGCCTGCGGTGCTGCAGCTGCAGCAGCAGCTGTAGCAGTGCTGCGGCTCTTGGGGCTGCCTGGCTGGGTCACTGCCCCAGACAGAGATGAGATCTGCTGCGCAATGCAGCTGGCAGTCACTACGCGCCATTCATCCCTGCAAGGCTGCGGCTGCAGAACATGCCTGGGGCTGCTGCTGCTGCTGCTGTTGATCCTGCCTGGTGAGGTGGGTGACCTGGGTGACCTAGGGGATCCAGGCGCTGATCTGTTAGTGACACTGTTAGTAACATTGTGGTTGTTACGAGCTGCACTGTGGCCTGTCGCACTGCTGCAGCGGCCTGACAGCAGGCACCCCTTGCCCGCTGCTGCTGCTATGTCTAGAGAACCCAGCTGCTGCTGGTGCAGTGAGTGCTGGTAGAGATGGTCTGCCACACAATCGCGGCTTGACGCCGCTGCTGCTGCTGCCACACCTGCTTGCCCTGCTGCTGCTGCTGCTGCTGGGTCTGTGAGCCAATAGCTGCCCCTAGCAGATGCCAGCACTGAACCTGGCTCCACCTGCCACACACTGTGCTGCGCTGTGCCAGTCTCTGCTGCTGCAGGAAACTCAAACCCTGCTGCTGCACCCTGCTGCTGCTGCTGCTGTTGTGCCTGGCCCACACCCAACCCAGCACTCCCACCAGTAATGCTAGACAGCTGCAGCCTAGGAACTGCTACTGCTGCTTTGTGTGCTGCAGCAGCCTTGCAGGACCCCCCAGCAGCCCCCTGCAAGCCCTGAACCCCACCCGGTGGCTGCAGCACAAACCCAGCCGCCGCCGCTGCTGCTGTAGTAGCCGCAAGCGACTCTGCTGCTGCTGCAGCAGTGGCCTGCATGTCCCCGAGCAGCGATTCATGGCCCGTGCAGGAGCTGCGGCGCCGCTGCATGCGTGGCGGCGGCCCAGAAGGACAGCCGGCTGCTGCTGCTGGTGACACTGCCAGCAGCCGCTGAGTCAGCACTGGCACACCAGCAACCACTGCCACAGCACCTGCAGCTGCTGCTGCTGCTGCGTCGTCTGCCGCGCCGGTACCGCTGGTGGTGCGGCGCTGCCGTACCACAGCAGCCGCCACTGCTGCAGCAGCAGCAGCCTCACCACCACCATCCTGCAAGCCCTCGCCTGCTCCCACCAGCTGCTGCTGGCCATCCGGCAGCAACCCACCAGTGCTATCACTTGCACCTTGCAGGCTGTCAAGATCAGGCCCTGCAGCAGCTGCAGCTACAGCGTCCTCCACTGTCTCCCTGTTGTGCAGTGTTTCGTTGAAGGCCTTCTGGCTGCGGATGGCCTCCTCTGCCTTGGCTACTGCTTGTGCGTCGTCGCTGAGGTTCACGTCGTAGTGCAGCCACTTGCGGCGGCTCTCGCCTCCCTGCAGGCACAACACAAGCGCCGCACACGAGCACATGCGAAGTGTGATTGTCACACAACCCAGCAAGAAGCGGGAGGTTCCCACAGTGGGAGCTTCAAACAATAACGGCTGGGAAGAACAAACACAGGCAGCTCCCCTCAGATGCAGCAGGCATCACCGCCAGGCGGAACATACTTGCAGCAATGCTGCAAAGAGCATCACGCTTCCCCGCAATATCTGCTCTAACGTACAATTGCTGAGCAGCGCTGTGCACCGCGCCCTGCTGCAGCCGCACCTGCGTGATCTGCGACAGCATCTGGGTGCGCTTCAGCTGGCGGATCATCACGCCAAACGGCAGCGCCATGCCTGCAGGCACAGATAAGACCAGAGCGATATACAGCAATCGATCAGACTGATCATTGTAAAGCAAAGATCAATCACTATTCATTTTGCCAAACGGCAGCACCACGCCTGCAGGCACAGTTGAAGGCACACCACACACTGAGCACGTGTTCACCCTGTTGTGGCCTATTTCATCCAAGGTGGTGCCAGGACCCACATGCAACTATCCTCACACACTTGCACACCTGCACCAGAGCTGCTGCCAGGCATTGCATGCCACGTCACTTGCGTGCGAACCAGCTGCTGTCCTTGCTGCTGCTGCTGCCGCGTGCTCACCTGAGGGCAGCACGTACTCCCCTGCCAGCAGGTGCTTGCCAGCAGCAAACTCATCCATCATGAACGCCTCAAACTCGCCCCAGCCAATGCAGCCGTCATGGTTGGCGTCCTGCAGGACAGGCAGACAAGTGACAAACATGTGAACCACGGCTGTTTGAACTCAAGACAGTGCTGGCAGCGACTGCAGTGGCGCCCCGCAGGCAGGGCATGCTAAATCGTCACGTGCGTGACACCTGAGCAGCAGACAATAAGCTGCCGCATCCCTGCTGCTATGAGCTGCTTGCAGGAAACAGCTGTCACTGGGAGGGCTGTTCTGCGCCAGAACAGCGCCACCTGCTTCAGCTGCCGCTGCCGCTGCTGCTATTGCCTCAGCAAGTCACCGGCTGGGCATGCCATGCTCTGTGTGCAGCGCGAGCTGCTGCTGCAGCTGCGTTGCACAGCCACATAATGCACAACCACCATCAGATCCATTCAGCGCAGCCCCACATAGAGCGGCGGTGCCTCTGATGTTGCTGCTGTTGCTGCTGTCCAAGGCAATCATTGGTCCTGTCTCACACCATGCAACGAGCTCTGCCTCCTGAAGCAGCGACCTGCTGCTGCTGCTGGCTTTCTAGCACTGGCTGCTGCTGCTGCTGCTGCTGCTGCTGCTGCCTCAAGCAGTGCCCGCTGCCGGCTCTCACCATGAGCTTTATCATCTCAGTGATGTTGGACTCATCACAAGGGATGCGCGCCGCCTGCGTGATAGCACACACAATGCATGCATTGGTTCTCTGTTGCTGGATGCTGCCGCACATGCCTTGAAGTGATGGCGCTGTGTTGCGGCGGCATAGATGCTTGTGCTGCACAACTGCTGCTGCAGTCGTTGCGCTGGCTTAGAAGCTGTGGTTGCGCTGGCTTAGAAGTTGTGGTCTCATGCTTGCGCTGGGACTATGATAACCTGGCTGTTGCTTTGATGGCTGCTTTAGCAGCTGCTACTGCTATCGTGTAGTGTGTGCTGCTGCCGCAATCTCAGCACTGCAAGCAGCTCAAGGTGCTCCAGCGTGCTGCTGCTGCTGCTGCTGCTGCTGCTGCTGCTGCTGCTGCTTGTGCTGCTTACTATGCAGTGTTGAAACCCCTAACAATGCTGCTGCTGGTGCTTACTGCCTCACCTGCAGCGCTGCCAGCAGCCCGCGGTGCTCCATCATGCTGCTGCTGCTTATGTGCAAAGATTTAACACCGTCGTTATTGCTGGTGCTGCTGCTGCTCACTGCCTCACCTGCAGTGCAGCCAGCAGCTCGTGGTGTTCCAGCGTGCCGCTGCCATCATCATCAACCAGGTCAAACCACTCGCGGATGACTTTGACTATGACCGGATGCAGCCGCGGAGGCGGCAGCGTCTTGCCGTGCCGCAGGCACCACGCGCGGTGCTCTGCGCGGCGCAGCATGCCCTCAATGTAGGTCTGCAGGAAACAGCAGGGCAACACGGCACGGTGCTGGCATAGTGCCTCATAGCATTATGCTTTGTCCTGCATTACGTCTTGTCTACTGGTTGAAATCATAGAAACAGGCTGTGCTGCTCACAATGTAAGAAGGACAGCGTCTACTGCCTGCACACAGAAGAGATAAACTGCTGGCATGCAGAGCACGAGCCATGCACGTACCTTGGTTGCCTTGTCCAGGCGCTTCACCCTGGTAACCTTGCCATTGCCTGCAATGCTGTTGAATGCCGAGGAGGTGCGAGCAGAGCCGTGCCTGCTCGCTACCTGCGGCACTGCTGTTTCAGCGGGCTGCATGCTGGGCACCCCTCAGGCCTGCTGCTGCTGTGCAGCTGCTTTGCTGCTCCCACAGCTCCAGCAACCGCTCGCCCTACTATAACATTAGAAGTTATGTCTTTTTCATCATTGAATTAGTTTAAAGGTCCTCATTGCACTGAGTGCTACGCAGGCAACTTGGCGGGGTTTTCCTCGTCTCCTTGAGTAAAGCCTCTCGTTCACGCGTTACTGGCTTCAAAGTGAGTAGTTTTGTTCCGAAAAACCTCTCTTTCGGCAACGCCACCTTGAGCTTGCAAGTGCCATCATGGTCATTGCAGTGAGTGTTTATGTTCTGCAGCAGTGCTGCAGTGGTGTCACTCACTCGCAGGCTCAGCCTGGCTGTGAAAGAATCCGGGCTCTGCAGCAAGCGGATAACGGCAAAAAAATATCACATGCCACTCGCGAGCAGCTGCTCGTTCCAATTCAGCAGATTGATTTCATGGGACGCCTTACCAACTGCAGCACCAGATGGCAGACAACAAACAGCCTGAGCCAGCAAGCAGCTGCGCCACTTGGGGACGACAACCAGCCTCTGTCAGACACATCAAGATCCTGCAAGTTGCGGTGCGTAACACACCTGCCCAAGCGCATCAGCAAACAGCACGCAAGACTTCAAGAACTCAAAGCCTGCCAGTCCTGTGGCGCGCCATGCCTATGCAGGGGGGCAGCAACACCACAAACCCACTGACAAACCCACTGACAATACACAACCTAGCGAGCTGTCTAGGCCATACATATGTACTGCACTACTGAGCTGCAGGCACACAAACTATTGTTGACCTGACCCAAGTAACACGTCAGGTAACACTCTGCCGCTCATTCACATCACTGCAGCCACAATCATGACAACATCAACCATGTCACCGCTGCTTGCCGAACATGCCCAAACCTTCCTGCTAGCTATCCGGGCCAAAAAAAAAACACACAGGGAGCTCAGCTGCAAGCGCACATACAACAGTTTAAGAGTGCAAAACTTGCTGCAGCAGCACACGCGCACTGCTGCTGCTGCTCCACATCAAGCAAAACTGGACATTGCATGGTCACCGCTGTACCGCTTATTCACATGCTGAAACAGTACACTGCACATACAGGGCACACAGCACTGGCCCAGACAACCCGGGAAATGCCCTGACACCGCACAATGGGACTTGCTACGTGAGCATGCAGCAGCATTTGCCATGAAACAAACCGATCACAAACACAGCTACAAAACAGGTATGTTCTGGCATGACACCAGAGCCCTTCTGGCAACAAAACCTCCACATGCCATCAAAACCCGTACAACCCTTGCAGGCAAGCCAATCCATCACTGGCTGTGCTGCAGCTGCAGCTGCAGCTGACTGTTCCCCTGTCACTTCGTCATGATGCTGCTCTGCAGAACTTGACAGCTGTCACACTCACAGCCCTGCAACCAAACACTGCAGGTGTTGTGCTAGAACAGTAGCAGCCTGATGCTTCATGGCAGCCAGCGACCAACAGTTTGCTGACCGGTCTCATGCAAGAAGAAGGGGTCTGGGTATGCACACAGGCACAGCATCAATCCAACAAAGAGGACGATATCAGCAGCCGTCGCTACCGGGGCTCCCCTAACAAAAGCATGCTGCTGCTAGGTATACACCTTGCAGAGCTGTAGCAGCTGCAGCTGGCATGAAACAACAAAACACACATAAAAAGGCTGGCTGGCATAAAACTGCACTCTCACACAGAGTCAGCCAGAACATGCACAAAACGGTGCGGGCCTGCTGAAGATCGCAGCTGCGTGCTAGTGCTTCTACTCAGTTGCTGGACAGGCACCCAGTACCAGAGACGCGGACGCACACACGTTGCAACTTGGTCCCACGCATGTCAACCATATCTACATCTCATGCCACTACATCAGGGTGAAGCATGACATCATCATCACAATCTTGCAGCGCTGCCGTTTATGTTTGCTACCCAGATGGCTGCAGCTGCTGCAGTGACAACCCACCCGCCAGGCTGGATCACTGCTGCTGCTGCTGCTGCTGCTGCAGGAGCAGCTCAGCCACCACAAAGCTGGAACCACGTCAAAGCCATGCTCACTGCTGCTGCAGCGCGGCCTCCTGCTGCTGCTGCTGCTGCTGATTCTGCAGCTCAGATTCCTTTTCTGCCACAAGGAAGATCAGCCCGCTGACCACATAACAGCAGGGCACAGTCCCTGCTCACTGTTGCTGCAGTGCGGCCGCTTGCTGCTGCTGCTGCTGATTCTGCAGCTCAATCTCCTTTTCAGCTACCAGGAAGATCAGCCCGCTGACCACATAGCAGCAGGGCGCCAGCAGCATGGCGTGCTGCAGGCCCACCACCTCCGCCAGCTTGGCAACCGCCACAGGGCCAAAGCCGCCGATCAAGTTCCTGCAAGCAGACACAGGCAGCAGCAGCAGCAGCAGCAGCAGCAGCAGCAGCAGCCACAAAGTCAGCACCACACCCGCCAGCTTGGCAACTGCCACAGGGACGAAGCCGCCGATGAAGTTCCTGCAAGCAGCGGAAAAGCAGCAGCAGCGAAGTGTACAGTCTGTAAAGCGCAGTCGCTTTACGAAGGTTGTTGCAGCGCGTTGGCCGTGCTGCCCAGCTCCTAGAGGCGCAATCTGCGAATGAATATTGTGCCTAGAATCAATTCCTGGTAAAGAAACATACCAATTGCTGCTGTTGCCCCTGCTGCTGCTGCCCCTGCCACTGCTGCTGCATTTCTAGACACTAACGGCCTCACCTGGTGCACAGGTACAGCGCGCTGGCCGTGCTGCCCAGCTCCTGTGGGGCCAAGCTGCGGATCATGATGGCTCCGGGCGCCCGCCAAGCCTCAGACAGTGCAAAGCCCACAAGCAACATACACGATTGCTACCAGCCATGTAACCACAACAAACACCCAGAAAGAACCAGCTGTACCACGCCAGCTGCCTACCACAAAGTACTGCTGCTGCTACTGCTGCTGCTGCCGTGCTCACCTAATGCACAGGTACAGCGCGCTGGCTGTACTGCCCAGCTCCTGTGGGGCCACGCTGCGGATCATGATGGCCCCGGGGGCCCGCCATGCCTCAGACAGTGCAAAGCCCACAAGCAACATACACGGCTGCGGACCAGCCATGTATACCACAACTAACACCCAAAAAGAACCTGATGTAGAATGTCAGCTGCCTACCACAAAGCACTGCTGCTGCTGCTACTGGTTCCATGCTCACCTGATGCACAGGTAAACCGCGCTGGCCGTGCTGCCTAGCTCCTGTGGGGCCACGCTGCGGATCATGATGGCGCCTGAGCTCACCTTATGCAAAGAAACATCCCAAACTGCTGCTTGCTGCTGCTGCTGCTGCTGCTGCTGCTGCTGCTGCCACCGCCACTGCTGCTAGAATTCAGTAGTATGGCTCACCTGATGCACAGGTACAGAGCACTGGCCGTGCTTCCCAGCTCCTGCGGGGCCACGCTGCGGATCATGATGGCCCCCGGGGCCCGCCATGCCTCCGACAGTGCAAAGCCCACCAGCAGCGCAGTAAAAGAGCCCCCAGGGCTGTCTGCCAGCAGCGACTGAGCAACAAAGGGCGCAGCCAACAGCGACGCGCCTGCGGCAGAGAGGTGAAGGTGCGGCAGCAGCAGCAGCCTGAGATAGTGCAAAGCCCACCAGCAGCGCAGTAAAAGAGCCCCCAGGGCTGTCTGCCAGCAGCGACTGAGCAACAAAGGGCGCAGCCAACAGCGACGCGCCTGCGGCAGAGAGGTGAAGGTGCGGCAGCAGCAGCAGCCTGAGATAGTGCAAAGCCCACCAGCAGCGCAGTAAAAGAGCCCCCAGGGCTGTCTGCCAGCAGCGACTGAGCAACAAAGGGCGCAGCCAACAGCGACGCGCCTGCGGCAGAGAGGTGAAGGTGCGGCAGCAGCAGCAGCCTGAGATAGTGCAAAGCCCACCAGCAGCGCAGTGAAGGACCCTCCGGGACTATCTGCCAGCAGCGACTGAGCAACAAAGGGCGCAGCCAGCAGCGATGCACCTGCAAATGTGCAATTGATGCAGGCGAGACAAGTAAGAATTAACGGAGAAAGTGGTGAGCCAGACAGAAGCCGGCAAAATGATTTGGCAGCAGCAGGGAGCAGGGTCAAGGAGCCCCCAGGGCTGCCTGCTAGCAGCGACTGAGCAACAAAGGGCGCAGCCAGCAGCGACGCACCTGCAGGCGGTTAGTAGGAGGCGAGACAGGTCATATAAACCAGGGGGTTCGCAGCAAGAGAGAAGAGGGCGAGAAGTGGGTCAACAGAGCCAGCCAGCAGTCGGTTCCTGCAAGTTGGTGTGAAAGATCCTCCAGGGCTGCCTGCCAGCGGCGACTGCAGCCACAGAGGGTGCTGCCAGCAGCGATGCACCTGCAAGAGGGATGTTGGTTGACATCACAGGATTGAAGGGGCCGGCCATGACGTTCCAGGTACACCCCCAGATCATGCATGAACAACCTGCTCTTACTCGCAGTCAGCAAGTGGACCAAAATACAGATCTGCATGTAAGACAAGCAATAACAACGGCCCAAACACAGTAGACGCCGCACACAACAGACAGCATGCATGATAAGTAACAATAACAGAAGCGGTTTTTGCATCCTCACCTGCGGTCAGCCAGTAGCGGCCCCCCACCACTGAGCCAGTTCGCAAACAGAGCACGGCCGCTTTCAATTGCTGTACTTATGAGAACAGACACCAGACACGCAACAGCAGCATATGCCCGAGGCCTGAGCTCTCACCTGCAGTCAGCCAGTAGCGGCCGCCCACCACACTCAGCCAGTCCGCGATCAGCCCACCACCCACGCCGCCCAAGATGCCACCGGCAAAATCGCCGCCAGCATCGGCGTATACTAAGCATAACCCTGAACAAGCCCTACTTGCAGTCAGGCGGCAGCCGCCACCCTACACCCGCAGCCACAGCAAACAGCACAGCAGGTACAGCAAAGTAAAACAGTAACTCCAGAATCACAAAACTTACCTGCGGTCAGCCAGTAGCGGCCGCCCACCACACTCAGCCAGTCCGCGATCAGCCCGCCACCCACGCCACCCAAAATGCCGCCCACCGGCAGGATCACCGCCAGCATCGGCGCATACACTCCACTGTCCAGCCCAAACACCCGCTCATAAAATGTAGAATGCCAGGCAATGAGGGCATAGCTCCCCACATCATTGAGCGCTGCTGCTACTGTGGTGGCTTGGAAAGCTTTCATTCCCAGTAGGTCACTAACTGGGTTATGTGAGAGCTTTGCGACAAGCGCTGTTGAGGCAGCAGCAGCAGTGCTGCTGGCGACGGCTAAGGCTGTTGTGGGAGGCGCATCACCTGCTGCTGCTGCTGCTGCTGCTGCGAGATCTGCCTCTGCCTCTGCTGCTGCTGCTGCTGCTGCTGCTGTGCTGCTGTCTTCCAGCTCTACAATGCAAGCAGGACCAGACAGCACTGGCTCTGCTGCTGCTGCTGCTGCTGCTGCTGCTGCTGCTGCTGGCGCCTCATTGCTGCTGCTGCTGCTGCTGCTGTTGTGCCAGCCGTGCCCAGTCACCATGTTCAGCAGCTGAGCACTCATATTTGAAGCACCCTCCCTCCAAGATGACGGATCTGTCACACTAACACCCACTGCCGCCGCCGCCGGCCCCGCTGAACCCTGAACCCCATCAACAGCTGAACCCTTAAACCCTGGCCCCAGCGCGGTTGAACCCTTAGACCCTGAACCCTCGGCCTCAGCATGCCGCGGCTCCCGCACAGTCAGCAGCATCAGCAGCGCGATCGCAAACCCTGGAATGCCGATCCACGTGAACAGATCTCGCCAGCCGCCGCCACCGGACCCTGCTGCTGCCTCGTAGGCGATGACATGGAAGTTGTAATTATATAACGGCGTTACAGCCGCCATGTCACCCATGGTGTAGATTATGCTCATGCGCTGCAGATCTAGCGCGTCCAGGGGAACCATGGACAGCGCTACTCCCTCGTCTGCTGCTACGCCTGCTGCTGCATCTGCCATTGTGCCGACTCCTTTGAGTCCTGCTGACAAGCCAGACTTAGCAGCACCGACCCTACATGAAAAGACAGCAACAAGGAACCACGCGGTCCTGTCAGCCAGAGTAGGCAAAACAACCAGGATCAGCACATGTGACATGCGCGGCAGACATGCTGAGATAAACATGCAACGGGAACAAAATTGCTGCCCAGCAGGCTACCTGTGGCCGCCAGGAATGTGCACAGGACAACATAGGAGCGTCCCCACAAAACGTGCCAAACTGTGCCATCTTTTTTTATCAAGTACTACATGCCTGCAAAATTGCGCCGCACCTGTGTGCCGCCAGCACCGACGCAAAGCTCAGAGCCCGCCCCAAATAGATCGCGCAGTTGTAGCCCGCCAGCGCTGTGCTCTTGTTTGCAGGAAACAGGTCCGGGATCAGGGAAAAGCTCACAGGGTTTTGCGCGGCCTGCGCGATTGCAAACCCTGTGCGCACGATCAGCAGCTCCCCAAAGGACCCTGCTCTGCTGGAAATGATGGACAGGCTGCTCCACAGGGCTAAGCCAACAGCCAGCAGCTTAGGGCGGTCCACCTGGCGGCAGCAGCAGCAGCAGCAGTGGGGCTTTCAGCAAATTGAATCACTAGTCAGTATGGAGAGGCTGCTCCACAGGGCAAGGCCAACTGCCAGCAGCTTGGGGCAGTCCACCTGGCAGCAGCAGCAGCAGCAGCAGCAGCAGCAGCAGCAGCAGCAGCAGTTGAGGATTCAGGGACTTGGCTCCACAGGAGATGATGGACAGGCTGCTCCACAGGGCAAGGCCAACTGCCAGCAGCTTGGGCCGGTCCACCTGGCAGCAGCAGCAGCAGCAGCAGCAGCAGTTGAGGGCTCAGGGACTTGGCTCCACTGAAGATGATAGACAGGCTGCTCCAGAAGGCTAAGCCAACTGCCAGCAGCTTGGGCCGGTCCACCTGGCAGCAGCAGCAGCAGCAGCAGTTGAGGATTCAGGGACTTGGCTCCACTGGAGATGATGGAGGGGCTGCTCCAGAGGGCTAAGCCAACTGCCAGTAGCTTAGGGCGGTTCACCTGGCGGCAGCAGCAGCAGCAGAAGTGGGGCTTTCAGCAAATTGAATCACTAGAAGGTATGGACAGGCTGCTCCACAGGGCTAAGCCAACTGCCAGCAGCTTTGGGCGGTCCACCTGGCAGCAGCAGCAGCAGCAGCAGAAGCAGCAGCAGAAGCAGCAGCAGGAGCAGCAGAAGCAGCAGCAGCAGCAGCAGCAGCGGCAGCAGTTGTGCATTCAGAATTTCAGATCATCACGTGTCGTCACCCACATTGTCAGCCTGCAGCCTTACAGGACCAGCGCCAGCATACAGGTAGCTGTAGCCAGATGACACTGCATGCAATCAAAACAAGAACGTAACCCTACACATCGATCACCTTGTCAGCCAGCAGCCCCACAGGAACCAACGCCAGTGCATACAGGTAGCTGTAGCCCGACGTCAGCAGCGCCCCTTGGAAATCCGACAGCCCTAACTCCGGACTGATCATCGGCAGCAGCGCCGGCAGCGCAAACCCACTCGTGGCTTGATGCACATAACTGAGGCCCAGCACAAACAGCGGCCAGAGCTTTGTGCTGTCGGCAGCAGTAGGGAGTGCCGGTGCTGCTGCTGGGGCTGCTGCTGCTGCTGCTGCAGGTGGTGAGGCAACCAGGGCTTGTTGTGCTGCTGGGCTGTCTGCTGCTGCCCCCATGGAAGCTGCCTCGGCAAATGCTTCAAGCTCTAAGGTGTGAGCGACAGCAATAGGACCAGCACCAGCAGCAGCAGCAGGCTCCACTGCAGCAGCAGCAGCAGCAGCAGCAGCAGGTGCTGGCACTGGCTGCTGCACTGAAGGTGCCAGCGGTGCAGCAACTGTTGGAGCTGCAGGTGCCGCAGCTGCTGCTGCTGCTGCTCTAGCCGCTGGCAGCACGGATGTCGCTGCATCCAGAGCTGCTGCTGCTGCATCTGCTGCTGCTGCTACAACAGGCGCCGCGGGCCCCGCAACCTCGGCTGCTTTCTCTGCTGCCCGCTGCGCTGCGGCAGCGGATGCTACTGCCTGTGCAGTTGCTGCTGCTGCCAGCGCTGCTGCCTCTGCCGCCTGTGCAGCAGCAGAGACTTCTGCTGCGACAGCCGGACTGCGCGCCTCTGCTGCTGCTGCTGCTGCCTCGGCGTCACTGGCGCTGCCGCTGCTGTGCACGACAGCAGACAAGTCCTGCTCTAGCTGCTCCAGCTTATGCAGTACATCTGTCAGCTGCTGTGTTGCTTCCTCCCCTAACTCGAGCACCTCTACCACATGTGCCAGCTCTGCTAGCTTCTTTTCTGTTGCCACTTGCAGCTCAGACAGTGCAACTAAATCTGTGCTAGTCAAAGATCCTGACAAGCTGCCGCTGCTGCTGCTACGCTTGATGCCGCCGCTGCCTCCCACTGCTGCTGCAGTGTCGGGGGCAGCTGCTGTGGCCTCAAGCTGCTGCTGCAGCACTGCGGCATCTGCCAGTTCCTGCTGCTGCTGTTGCTGCTGCTGCTGCTGCTGCTGCTCCAGTGACTGGATGCGTGCTGCTCTGCTGATGACGTCATACATGCTTGTCATGCCATCTAGCTCATCCTCATCTACGCTCAGGATGCTGAAGTCTAGTGGCTCAGCAGCAGCAGCAGCAGCAGCAGCAGCAGCAGCAGCAGCTGGGCTCTCGTCTAGCAATGCACTGCTGCCGCTGCCTCCAAGCTGATTGCTAGGCAGCGGTGGCAGCAACAGCGTTGTGCTGCTTTTGCTGCTGCTGCTGCTGCTGCTGCTGCTGCTGCTGCTGCTCCCATCTGCTGCTGGGGAGGCTGTAGGAGGTGATGCTGATGCTGATGGTATCAATGGTGATGCTTCTGCTGCTGTAAGTGCTTCAGCTGCCTGTTGCAGGTCACTGCTGCTGCTGCTGCTGGTGAGGAGCAAGGGCGCTGCCACTGCTGCACCACCATCTGGTGCTGCTGCTGCTGCTTGTGTAATGCTACTGCTGGTGGCTGCGGTGCTGCTGCTGCTGCTGCTACTGCTATCTAGCACTGACGGTGCACCATCGATGCTGCTTGATGCACTGCCAGTGCCGGATGGTTCAGCGAGGACCCCCGTGCTGCTGCTGCCCCTGCTGCTGCACGAGCATGATGTTCCTGCAAGCTTGCTTCTGCTGCTGCTGTCTCTGCTGCTTGCACTGCTGCTTAGGCTTGCTCTGCTGCTGGTACTCCTGCCGCTGCTACTGCTTAATGCTGCTGACTTGTGGCTACTGTTGCCTGGTGCTGGCTGTAGTGCAGCTGAGCTGGCAGAGGCACAAAGCAAAACAGCGCTGCATGCTGGCCCTGGTTTGCAGGGGCTGAGTGCTCGGGCTCGGAGCAAGCTGCTGCTGTGTATCACATGCCCCTGCCAGCCTGGCCTATGCTGCTGATGCCTGTGGCTACGCGACCCGCTGAGCGCGGGCTGCATGCTTCGGCAGCAACTTTGAAGTGCACCTGAAGCTTCCAGGTTGTTAGGCAAGCCTGCATGCATGCAGCTGAGCTGTGAGTGATAAGAAGCACAACGAGTACATGGTACCGAGCACCCCAACACATGATCGCTGCCACTAAGCCATAAGTGGCAGCAACAAGTTTCGAGCAGTGTATAAACCGCGCACCGAGGTGAATGCGCCTTCCTGCGCTCCATCAAACGTGGCACTCACAAGTGAAGGGCTGCACTGCAAGATCGCACTATGTAATATTATACCTCAACCAAAATCATACCCTCTGCCTCGATTTCCCCAAAACACGGCGGAAGTATGTTGGGGCAAGTGTGTGGGAGCAGCAGTTTTGCAGGTTGCGAGACTTATCCTGCTTGCTTATGCGCAGAAAACAATCCTTGCAAGTTGTAGTTTGCTGTTTCCGCCCGTGACATCCGCGACATAACAGAGCCAGCCCTGGGTGTTGACCGTGCATGTTAGCAGTGGCCCTTCAGGGCCTGGCCCTTGGAGCCTGGCCCTGGGTGTTGTGCAAGGGTAAATACCAAAACACGTTCTGTTCAGGGTGTCATTCAAGGGTTGACTAAGCCACACTTCCTTTTCTTTACAAGCCACAACTGCAAGACTTTGGACAAGCTGCACGTCATCACGACAGCAGCAACATCTGCGTCACGCCGATGCAGTGCAAACTCATCCCCGAGCAAACTGGATTGGGCAGCAGCACCCGACAAGCAAGCCAGTAAAGCCGACTGCCGTCTGTGTTTGCCATGGCAAACTGACATCCTGCAACCGTGTCACACGCTGTCGACTGTTTGTCAAGAGAGAACTGTGCCCCGGCAGCAACCCCCAAAACCCTACATATTGCCACATGCTGGCACCATACTATGACAGTACACTGTGTCCTGCACCTGCACCTGCACACACAGCACGCACAGACATGCCTCCCCTGCATGTATGCAGTGCTGCTGGAGCAGCAGATACTGCCACGGAAACCCCCTTTGGCACATGCTGCCTACGCCTAACCACTGGTTAGGCATGGATCGTACCACCGGTGGCACCAACCGGAAGAAGAGTCAGTATCTGAGAGCTGGCAACACAAGGCACCAGCTGCTCATGCAACACCGCGGTATCATCACTGCTAGTGTCGAAAGAAGTGAACCGGACAGACCTTGAAAGCTATGTGCCTGACGCACAACTGCTGTCAAAACTATGGCTCCATGAATCAAGTGCCCAAGCAAGCGTCAACCCTTCAAGCTTCTATGGAACAACAGCAACTGTGCTGCGCTGTAAAGTGGGGACTAGAACGCTGGTGGCATGATGCAAGCAAAACCACAGCGGGAACAAGCAAAAACAACTGCCACAAACAAAAAATCTGAGGCGACCTCAAGGCGAAAAGCGGCAGAAATCACAGCCAAGTGGTGTGCACTCACACAGGCTTTGCACACCTGTGCTCTGCAGCATAAGGGCAGCAGCACAAGCAAAACATTGAAAGCAGGCAAGCCTGCCGCATGCAGATCAGCAACCAGCCTGTCAAACAGGGATCACAGTGCAAACTAGTCAAAATGAATTGCTGCCTCAGTGGACAGCTCAGCCAGCCAACGCCAACGCCAACGCCAACAAAGTGCCTTTCTGATAAGGGTTTTTCCTTACGGAAGCAGCTGCTTGTATCACAAACACCAGGCCTGAGAACACATCCTCTACCTGCAGGCAGCAGCGCCTGCCGCTAAAACTCATGAACATGGGTGGGTGGATGTCACAAAGCCGCCCTGCACGAAACTGCATATGGACGGCAGAGGATAAATGTACCTGAATATGCCGGATTGTGATCACTGCGGAACGTTCACCAGTTGCATCCACACAGTGGAATGATCGCTAGCAGTACCATGCTCGTGCACAGGCTTCAGCAACGGTACCCTCTTGAAACAAGCCCTGTCCAACTTTTTGACGTGGAGCGGCCTTTTGAGACCAGCTCTGTCAAACTCAAAACAACAGTGCTCGCACAGCAAGCAAATAGAAAAGCACACACTCACCATCGCGTGTGCGAAGAACCAGCAGCAAGCTGGCAACAAAACAGGTGAGTTGAGTAACACCTGCTGACTCACAAACACTGTGATTTTTCATGCACAACGCATGCCACTAGCATGCATGCTGTAGTGCACCACACTGCACGCACTCCCAACCATCTACAGCCATCCTGGCTGTGGCTGTTGGCATGTAACAACTACAGCCAGCAGAAAGTCAAATCCACTCCAACAGCTGCCTTCCTGCAAGTGAGGACGGCAGCGGCGGTCAAACGTTTGACTGACCGTTTGACCAGGAACAGTGCTTGCACAGCAAGCACTCACATAGCCAAGGGGCCACTTTGCCACTGGCAGGGCACGTTGAGTGTTACTGTTTGTGCAAAATTGACCCCCAACTGCACAGCAAGTCAGCAGCAAGCTGATTGAAAGCGCCTGCACAGCAGGTGCATTGTGTTGTTGCTGCACGTCGCGGACTGAAACACAAATCGCCCCTCTTGCGACGTCACAACACTGTCGACGGCACACGCCCACATTCATCAGATTCTCTGCACAACCAACACAGGAAAAGCATGGATGCTACAAACGAGCAACGCTGAACTGCTTGACGGGCAAGCACCAGCAGACGCAACGAGCATGTGCTTTCCTCATTCTCAAAGTACCAGACATCAACACATTGCACTTCCAGATTGTCCTGCCATTTTTCTGTCTTAGCTGAAACAGCACCTCAAAACTCAACACGCTCGCAACACAACTTTTCCCCTATGCATCACGACTTTAGGAGGCATGCAGGTTGGCGCAGGCTGTCCTTTCAACAACAACGCGCCTGTGTACGCTGGCAACCAGAGAAAGCATCCACGGTGTCCAAACATCCCTCATACAGGGTACCACATACATCTGCACATGTTGACGCCCCGCGTGTGTATGTCCTGCAGCAGCTGTAAGCATGTTAAAGGCTCAAGGCTGAGCCATCAGCAGCCGTCGACTGTTATAATGCAGCCGCCGGCCCCTCACATCCTCTGGATCTTCTTTCTGCATGTCATCCTGATCATCCTGATCATCCTGATCATGTTGATCATGATGATCATGTCCTGCAGCTGCTGCTGCTCCCTTGCCAGCATGTGATGCTGATAGCGCCTTCAGGCTTGCAGCAGGGTTGGAAGCCATGTTCGCTGCAAGCAGCGCAACCTGTGATGAGCAGCAATTTCCACAGGCGCAGCATTTACAGCAGCGGGCGAACATCAGCAGTAAACCACAGCAGCAGAGATATGTGGCAGGGATCTTTTTGTGGTGGGAAGAGGCAGAGCCCTACAGCAGCTTCCTGCAAGCCGAGCTGCATGTGCTGCTGCGCGCCTGATCACCACTGGGTTGGCGCTCTGCTAACGGGAGCGCTGCTGCTGATGGTTTTGATGTTCTGCCAAGGGTGTTCTGCTGCTGCTGGGGTGGATGTGCTGCTGTCTCAGCTTGTCATCATTGGGGTTGATGGCTGACTTGTGCATGGCCTTTGCACTGTTCAGCACACCCACTGCTGCGGCCTGCTACACTAGCAGTGCACTGCAGCAGCTTCCTGCAGGCCGTCCAGTGTCTGCTGCTGCTCACCTTGTCATCACTGCTGACCAGGTTTGACCGCAGTATGGCCGCACTGCTGTCTCACCTTATCATCATTGGGGTTGATGGCTGACTTGCGCATCGCCTTGGCACTGTCCAGCACACCCACTGCTGCCAGCTGCTGCTGCTTCGCAAGCTCGCTGTCCAGCTCATTGTGCTGTGACTCAGCTCCGTGGTGCGCGCCTGCACAGTAAACGCAACAGGTGCGGTCAAACGGCGGTCAAAACATGGCGGTCAAACACGGCAGTGCAAAGCAGTGGCAGTGGCAAGAAGTGCTTGCAGCTGATCAGGTAGGTGTTCAAGCAGCACAGCTTTTCCTTCTCTACTATCAAATGTCTGAGGCGTGCTGAGTTGTGTAGCTTGCCTCATCTTCAGCGGAGTTGTGGGTGCTGCAATCGGCTTATCATCAGTGCAGTTTTTTTGGTTGTGCAGCTGCAGGTCCTTGCTGAGCTTCAGACCACAGGTGCATATGCACTACACTGATGGCCTGAAAGGACTAGGCAGATCAAAGCACACAAATTATAGAAGATAGTTTAAGCTCATTGAGCTGTCAACAATGACCTTGCGCCTCTTATTGCTGCTGCACTCACTTGCCAGGCTGGCACAGGCCAACAACGCCACAAGGAACAGTCTCCACGCCGTAGCTCCTGATGCGAAACCTTTCGATGCCATATGACTGCCTTTTATGCCTCCAGTGGACTTGGTTTGATTTTGCTGCCCAGATCTAGCGTCTTCTTGCACGTCGATGTGTACACGTCGCCGAGACGGACGCTGCTGTGGTAACACAGGTGACAGAAGCTCACTCAAAGATGGTTACAACTTGTTTGGTTTCACTCGGTTCAAGCGGTGCGGGATGAGCACCCGGTGTTGCGGCGACACAATCTTTCCCGAGGCGAACAGCCACCTCTGAATGAGTCTCCGGCCCCTCACTACAAGCTTTCAAGAAAAGGATTTTTAACACAAGTATGACAATAAATGCCCTAAAATAGCTGTCACGCCGCGGTTACGCGGTGGTTTAAGGACATTGTCGGACACCGGCTGAAATAGCGCTGCATCCACGCCCAGGTCGCACATGACTTGCAGCTACATTTGAATACCGAAATTACTGTAGCTGTTTCCTTCTTTACTCACGAGATCGTCGTTACCTCCATCGCTCAGTCTGACCTGCTAGCCTGGCAAGTGCTGCCGCTGCTACCCTGCTTGGTTTGCCGGTCACCACTCTCGGCCATTCTTTGAAAGGGAATTCCCGGCTTCCAAACTAGTTCATTTTCCATGTCTTCTGACCCAACCCAACACCAGCGCTGCTTATGCCACGTGTTTTGCAGCTGTCGCATCTTGCCAGGCCAGACAAACAACATGCAGCAGCTGCAGCTGCTGACCCTGTCCCTCCAGAGCCTGGTTGTCACAGCAGATGTTCAGCCAGACACATTGTGAAGCGCAAGTCGCATAAACTTTACATACTAATATCCATTGCACCACTGTCCGCGCCAACTGGAGCTGCTGAGCAAAACGCCAATGCCATCAAAACGTGCACGCAGCACACAGCCCGCCTGGAAGCAGCAACAGATACTTTCATTTCACCGCGCCGCAAACAACACAAGGGAATGATCGGATCAAGGTGGAAGGTGTGCACCCGCAGCAAGGCTGCAGCAGGGCTCTGAGGACTCCAAGGGGCAGGAGTCCAAAGCAAACCATGCAGCTACTGTACACCGTGGTGAAAGCTGCTGCTGCAGGCCCGCAGCAGGCGACAATGATAGAGTGTGTCGGTGTGCAGGCATCAGTTTTGACAACAACACGTGTAAAACTTTGTGATGACGGAAAGAATGATGCGTGAATTAGCCGGATCCACCATAAGAGATGACTCATCAGAGCTACTGCTCAGCAGGCTGCCTGTAGGCTGCAATCAGCAGCTCGTGCAGCAGCTCTGCGGCAGGTGTGCCAAACTGCATGCCAGACTTACGTCACAGCAATGCAAGCTGCTGCTGCTGCTGCTCATATAGCTGTGTGATGCCAGGTACTGATCTCCTGCCACGTGCATGCAGCGGCGTGCCCCAAACATTGTAAAGGCACATCCAGCAGCTGCCAAAGTAACTCGCAAAACATCGCTGCCTCAAATCATGCAGTAGCAAGCAAGAAAGTGCCACTACACCACGTGCACACGGTTGGCAACAGCAGCCAAAGACGCAGCCGCACATAGCAAGTGCTGCTGCATGCACATCGTGTTGTGCGCAGTCGGCAGGCTTGCAACATGTGAGCCACCACAGCCGGGATAATGCTGCTGTGCATGCACAGTAGGTGCTATAACGATTCAGAGCCCACTGCCTGCTGCTGCTGCTGCTGCTGCTGCAGCACCTGCTGATCCTGAGAGCTTATGTGCACGTTGCAAAAGCTGATGCATGCAGCTGTGCCGGTGCATATGCGGCTTCGCTTGTGGTCTGCGGCGCATGCTGCTTGCAGGAAACACCAAACACCCTGTCCTGCAAGCCAAGCCTTCCTGCAGGGCCGCGCCACCTACAGCACACTGCTTGCACATGCGCAACGCAACAAGACTTTCTTTGCATCTGCTGCGACGGCAAGCAGCAGGCGTGTGTGCATGTGCGTGGTGCAGCGCCTGCAGCGGCAAGCAGCTCCGTGCTGCTCGCAGTCAAACCTGGTCAAACTAAGTCAAACCAAGAGATGTAGGCAAGATACACGCCGCCTCTGCAGTGCTGGTACGGCAAGTGAACTGCTTCAGCCGTAACAAGTCAAGGTAAGGCAATGGCGCGCCAACCACCACTGCCACATGTGTGTGTATGTGCTAAGGAAGCTGAGAGATGAGTGCATGGAAACTTGGCAAGAAGCTCCTGCAAGCCGCCCTGATGAGATTTTTTTTAGCTCTCAGGGCAGCTGGCAGGTACCTCTTCACCAAATGGGAATCGGCAGATGCTCTCCCAAAGACAAAAGAGCATCTGCCATGATGTGATGGGTGGTGGAGATGATAGACCGCTGTGTGTGAGGTGGCAGGTCCATATCTGCACAACCGATGAAGACCCAGCCGCAAAGACCAAGCCAGAGACAGAGCTGCGCAACAGCTGCAGTCAACAATCAACAATCTAAATGCCGTACTGCCCGGATGTAACATCCGCCATTCGGCCAACCCTACATAACCAGCTGAACTCCTTTGCAGCCTCGCCCAATCATATGTATCCCACATAGCAGCGTACACAGCAGCTCGCCCTCAGCCATGAACGTATTTCAGGGCACCTGTCACACCAGAGCAGGCCTGGTCAAATCGGTCACAGCAGTCAAACCAGTCAAACTGGTCAACTGCGAGCAATGTGACAGCAGCGGCATGCCTGCATACCTACAGCAAGTAGCAACGGAGCCCAGGCAACACCGCACACGTGCAGCGTCATCATGTTGTCCTAATAGATGTCGTAATAGACTGCATCAAGCATCAACCGACCGGCAATGCAGGACTAAAGCGCTGCTGCAGGAAGCGACAGCACAGCTGCAGAAAGACGGATCATTTTGCCGCCAACTTGGAAGTTGACCTTCCTGCAAGGCCTCGGTCAACAGGGTTGGCATGCACCATGTTAGTTTGACCCGCTGCTGCACCATCCCAGGCAAACCCCCAGGCAACAATGAAGCAACCCTAGGGCCTGAGGATTCCAACTTCAACATCTTAACATGCACCTGCTCCAGCTGCTGCTCTACAGCACTGTGAAGCACAGAGCACCACAAGCGCACCACACAGACACAGCCGCTGCACAAACTGACCGATTTGGTCCACTAAGACCGGCAAATGCACCCGCTGCTACCCAAAACACAGAGAGCGAGAGGTGAGAGAGGCTCAGGTAGGCTGGGTGCAAACAAACTGGTTGCGCAAACAGCACAACATAACACTTCCGGTGCAGGTGCAAGTCCAGCAAGAGCAGCGCCCCTTGCTGGCCCCACGAAAAGGCCAGCAAGCAGAAAAGGCCAGCGCGCTCAAATGACGGTGCCACTACACAAGAATGAAACAAGCCTGGCGCATGCCATACTCACGCTGTGTGCTGCTGTTGCAGCACCTGATGAGCAAACCTTGGAGCAGAGCAGGCCTCACTTCCCTGACCATACTGTACAGTGCAGTTGCAGGCAGTATGCAGCAGCCTATGGTCCCAGGATACAGTGCATCACATACCGCAACAGCAGCAGAAGTAGGAACACAGAGTGAAGCGTTCAGCAGCCTCGATCCTTCAGCTGCTGCAGCTGCAGCGGCAGCTGCGCCGAAGAAGCTGCATGCACTGCTGCTGCTGCTGCATGCACGGCTGCTGCTGCTGCTGCTGCTGCATGCACTGCTGCTGCTGCAGCATGCACAGCTGCTGCTGCTGCTGCTGCTGCTGCTGCTGCTGTGTCATGCATCATGCGATACATGCAGCGCAGCAACAGCTTCCTGCATCTCCTCATCCACTTGCCCCACTGCTGCTGCTGCTGCTGCTGCTGCTGCAGCAGCACTGCCAACAGATGGTGCAGGCACGCTGACTTCAGAAGTGTCCATCGGAGCATCAGCAGCACCAGCAGCAGCAGCAGTATCAGCAGCTGCAACTGCAAAGCCTACATGCCGGCCCGCAGGTCTGCTGTGTGCTGCCGCTGCATGCGTGCAGCAGTCGCAAGGCTGCTGCTGCCGCACGCAACTGTGCACAGGCGGCAAGCCCACGGGACGCTGCTGCTGCTGCTGCTGCTGCTGCTGCTGTTGGTGAAGGTGCTGTGGTGGAGAATGTGGCGGCAACAAATCCAGCGCCCCGCTGCAACCACCTGCTGCTGCTGCTGCTGGAGCAGCACCTGTAAAGCTTGGCTGCCAATGCAGATGATGCTGCTGCTGCTGCTGATCAGATCCAGCACTGCTTCTGTGCAGGCAGCTGCGCTTGAACGGCTGTTGCTGCTGCTGCTGCTGCTGCTGCTGCTGCTGTAGCTCGGATGCCAGCGGTACTGCTGCAGCAGGTGCACTGCGGCTGTAGCCATGGCAAGCCACATTTTCGCTGCGCCACGCTTGAGCAATAAAGCCGGAAGGGACGCTGCAAGGGACTCCCACATCAACGTCACTGCTGCTGCTGCTCTTGCTGGTGCTGCTGATGCTTAGTGCCCTGCTGCTGCTCGACTGAGTGGCTTGGCTGCTGCTGCTGCTGCTGGCCCCGACTCGTTGACTGCTGCCCAAACCCTGCTGCTGCTGCTGCTGGTGGTGCTGCAGTGTTCTACTGCTGCTGCTGCTGCCGCTAGGGTCCTCAAAGCTGCAGCCGAACGCCGCAGCAGCTTCTGCAGACGACAAGGCAGCTGCTCTGCTGCTGCTGCTGCTGCTGCCGCTGCTGCCGGACTGAAAGCTGCCATACAATGAGCTGCCGTTTGCTAGGTGAGGTCCACATGGTAGTACACCTGATACGCCGGCACTCCCCTGCTGCTGCTGCTGCTGCTGCTGCTGCTGGGGTTGCTGCGCGACTTGCGCCACTTGTATGTAGTGCTGCTGCTGCTGCTGTTGCTGCAGCTCCTGCAGCTGCTGGCTGCCCAGCTGCTGCTGCTGCTCCTGCCACACCAGGTGCCAGGCCCGCCACTTGCTCATGTCATGTGACAAGCCCTGGTAGGTTTCAAGCTGCTTCAAAAACCCTAGGTTTGGGCACACCCTGTGCGGCAGAAGCACGGCGAAGCAAGGGCAAACGTTCAGCCGGCATGAGGAGCTGATGTGTCAACCCTCAAGGGGCCTCATGTGGATCCATGGTGCAGTTGGTCAAAACATGTTACATGACTCATGTGACACACAAAATAACACCCAACTTTGAAAATGTAACAAAAGTAACTGCTCTCACCAGGGCCGCACTGCCTTCAGATGCTCCACTGCTGCTGTCAGGTCCATGCCGCAGCGAGCCATGAGGTACCCCAGCACCCATTACACGTTACATGACACATTTCAAACTAAGTAAAACAATGCATGCTGCCTCACCAGGGCCGCACTGCCTTCAGGTGCTCCACTGCTGCTGTCAGGTCCATGCCGCAGCGAGCCATGAGGTAGCCCAACACCACTGTGGCACTGCGCGACACGCCAGCAGCACAGTGCACCAGCACACGGCCTGCAGCAGCAGCAGCAGCAGCAGACATTCAACAGACAGTTGATATAAACAGCCAGCAAGGCAAGCTGAGAGCACCACAGGGGCGCTGCGGGACACGCCAGCAGCGCAGTGCACCAGCACACGGCCTGCAGCAGCAGCAGCAGCAGCAGCAGACAGTCAACAGACAGTTTAGAACAGACGACCAGCAGGGCAAGCTGAGAGCATTACAGTGGCGCTGCGCGACATGCCCGCAGCACAGTGCACCAGCACACGGCCTGCAGCAGACACAAGCAGAGCAGGAGCAGCAGACAGCCAACAGGGGAAGCTGAAACCAAGCAACATGTGATGTTATGGGGTAATCAGTGCTGCATCCAAGGCCACGGGTCAATGCATGCACGAGTGCGGTGCCGACTGTGATGGCACACTGTCTGGTGAATCGCAGCTGCCAAACCTGATGGCACGTCCTGCGCCATTTGCTCGTCAGTTTCTGCAAACCCTGCTACAGCAGGATAATGACACAGTAACAACACAAATGTAACGCACCTCCTTTGCTGATGGCCCTGTCAATGAACTCGAAGCACTTGGGGAAAAATGCCACCAGGTCCTCACTGGGCACGTCCTGCACCTGCAGCCAGAGCGTTATGTAACATAAAATGATGGTTATGTGACATGTTACATGACATCAGCAGCAGCATGAATGCATGTGGAAACCAGGCTGCATCACAGGCCATGCCTGGACTGCCTTAGTGTGCCTCCACTGCTTCAGATACCAAGTCAACACTTCTTGAGCGTTGTTTCTTAGCTATTTGTAGCGTCTTGGCACTGCCGTGCATTGCTGCGATCGAATGCAGCGCAGCAGCAAATGCTGCGGATCTGTTGCTGTGCGTGCTGGTCAACCTGCCACGCAGATCACCAAACGCATGTTCTGCTGCTTCCTGCTCTGCCGGATACACTGCTGCTGCTGCTGCTGCTGCTGCTGTGCACAGGCTTAGGCGCAAAGGCTGCTGCAGTCACCTGGATGTTCATGTAGTTAAACACCAGCGGGTGGTGAGGGAACAAGCCCTGAGCCACCTGCACACAGCAGCAGCAGCAGCAGCAGGGGAGTTGCACAAAGGTCATGGCGTGGATGTTTGTCAGCATTGCAAGCTGTTCTGAACAGCCAATGCACGCCATGGCTTACTGCTTAGCTGGCATGCAAGCATACCGCAATCAATTGCAGTGTGCAGAGCTGAGTTCAACCAAGTTTGCTAGACATGCACGACACGACACGTGCATTGCCGCATCCTGCCCTCCCATTCATTCACAATATCCTGCTGCTAGACTGCCATAAGATGCCACAATAGTAGTGTAGGTGTGCCGAACCACTGCCTTGCTACCGCTGCTGCTGCTGCTGCTGCTGCTGCTGCTGCTGCTGCTGTTGTTCCCACTGCTACTGCCACTGCTGCTGCTACTGCTGCTGCTGACCTGCAGGATATCCGTGATGCCAGCCCTCAGCAGCATGTGTTTATTTGCCTCAGCCATGACAGAGCCGATGAATAGGCCCTCGTGCACCTGCAAGCAGCCACGTGTTCACAAGGTGTCAGCTGTTCCGGTGTGTGCTGTGCTGCTGCTCCCGCCACACCCCCAACGACCCAATCTAGGGCGCTCTGCTGCCTCGTGCTATTCCACTGGTGCTGAACCACAAGTTTCGATGCGTTCTCGCGCGACAGGCACCCCAGGCACACCCGGGTAGGAGAATTACTACAGTACATTAGCCCTGGCGGGCGCAGCACACGATTGCTGGCTGTGAGCTCGGAAATTGCTTCACCTTCATGGGCCTATCATCCAGCACTTCCACGACCTCCTCTGCCATGCCATCACCAGTGTCGAGGTCTGCCTCGTCTGCCTCTGGCTCTGCTGGCCAATCATTCGCTATCTCGGGCGAAAACGCCTCCAAATCATCGTCATCAGGGCAGAAGTCTGTGGGCAGTCGGTGGCCCACAGACTTCTTCGCATAGAAGCTGCGCTGCCGTGAAGCGGTCAGCTTGCCGTTTTTTAGAGCCAGGTCGACGGTGTTTTTGACAACAGCCAGTTCGAGCCGAGTCCTGGCTGGGCAGCTTAGATTGCCATTTCGGAAAGCTGGATTCGGACGTTGCCAAGCATGCAGCCGTACGGGTTCACAAACGTAAGAAAAACGACGTCAATAGCCTCCGAAATGCTCTGACACTGGCTGCAGACCCCTTGACTTGCTGATCGCATCCCAGCCGTTACACCTCTGTCACTGACATGGCAGCAGCAAGGACTCCGTTAATCCGCTCGAAATGACTCGCTTCAACACTGATACATCGATTTTGAACTTTTCCGCAAGCATTCGCCCAGACCACCAGCCTCATACAAGGAGCAGTCACTGCTGCTAGCGTCAGCATAGCTTCTGATCGGCCACCATGAAGCACAAAAACATGGTCAAAAAGGGCAGGTTGCTGGGGCCGCGGCAGAACAAACCTCAGCCATCAGGCGGTAAGCAGCATCACAAGCAGCAGCAGCAATAGCACACCCTGCCTGCTGCTCCTGCAGCTGCCTTATGTAGCAGCAGCCATGCAGGCAGCCTCTCACAAACCTGCTGTGTTTGCTGCTGTGCAGGTGTGCAGCAAAGTGGAAAGCTGCGCTCGTTCAAGAACCAAATCAGGGGCATAGAGCGCCTGCTGCGAAAGGTGGGCACACAAACAGCCAGCACAGCAGCTGCTGATGTGGCCGCAGTGCAGCAGCCACTGCTGCAACATTGCTTGTTCATGGCTTGCAGGCTACTGGATGTTAACAAAAGTCACTGCTCACCTTTAGCTGCAATTGTATGGCTTGCCTGCGTGGTGGCGCTGCTGGCATGCCGCGGCTGCTGGCTGCTCCTTGTGATGATGACGCTAACGTTGGCTATGGCTGCTGCTGCTGCTGCTGCTGCTGCTGCTTCTAGGAGGACCTGGAGCTGCGCGTGCGTGCAGCCAAGGAGCAGCAGCTGCAGCAGCTCAAGGAGAAGCAGGAGGCACAGCAGCGCAGCGAGCGGGAGAAGCGGCTCGCCACAAAGTACCACAAGGTGCGGCTGCTTGCAGGAAACGCTTGCAGGAGCGCTTGCAGGACACACTTGCAGGAACGCCTGCACGGACGCTTGCAGGAACGCTTGCAGCTGTGCCTACCCTGGCGTGCAGCTGCATCAGCTGATTATGCAGTTAGGTAGGGTTTGGAAGTGCACCAGGCGGCTTTTCAGTTATTGTCCTACCTTGGGTGATACTAACATGCTGCTTTCGTATCCGCTGCTGCCGTCTCACATGTTGCAGATCCGCTTCTTTGAGAGAGTCAAAGTAGAACGGCAGATACAGAAGGTCAACCGGCTGCTGAAGCAGCAGCAGCAGGGACAGGGGCAGCAACAGCAGCAGCACGATCCAGCACAGCAAGGCAAGCTACAGAACGACGCGCAGCAGCAGCAGCAGGAAGACGCAGCACTGCAAACCCTAAGCCCCCAGCAGCTGCAGGATCGGCTGCAGCAGCTGCAGCAGGACCTGCAGTATGTGCTGCACTTCCCGAAGGGCGAGCGTTACGTGTCACTTTTCAAACAGGCTGACAGCTCAGAGGCGCAGCAGCAGCTGGATGCGAATCGGCTGCGGCTGCGGAAACTCATGCTGCTTCAGCTAAAAGAGGCCGCTGCTATTGCAGAGGCAGACGAGGGAGCAGCACTGGCAGCACAGGGTGCTGCTGCTCTGGGTGCTGCTGCTGCTAAGGCGTCTGGGGGTGCTGTGAAAGCACAGAGCAGCAAAGGGGGTGCGGCGCAGCAGCAGGACTCGGCAGCAGCAGCAGCAGCAGCAGATGATGATGATGATCTGCTGGATGAGGTGGATGACTTCTTCTTGCAGGAGAGTGAGGATGAGCAGCAGCAGCAGCAGCAGCAACAGGTTAGCAAGGGAGCAGCCAAGCCCAGCAAGCAGCAGCAAGTGCAGCAAGCAGGCAAAGGATCTGCGGCAGCCAGCAAGCAGCAGCAGCAGCAGCAACAGGGCAAGCCTGTGCCAGGTGCTGCTGCTGGCAAGGCTGCTGCTGCTGCAGGCACCACCAAGAAGCAGCAGCAGCAGCTTGCAGGAGCAAAGCAAGCAGCAGCAGCGCACATGGATGTTGACGACATCAGCAGCAGCGATGAAGGCTATGACCTGGCAAGCTCTGACGCTGCAGATGATGGCGAAGCAGCAGCAGTAGCAGCAGCAGGCGGACGGCAGCCGCAGCAGAAGGAGCCGGAGTCTGAGTCAGCACCTGAAGATGACATTGACAGCGATAAAAATGACAATGACAATGACAAAAGTGATGATGACGAGGAGGAGGACGAGGAGGGCATCGAAGACATCAGCAAGTGGCTGGAGCAGCAGCGCAAGAAAGCCACTCCGCTGCTGGTTGGCAGTGCTGCAGGTGACAGCGGCAAGCGAGCAGGCAAGCGGCAGCAGCAGCAGCAGCAGCAGCAGCAGCAAGGGGCCGGCGCCAGCGGGCAGGTGGCCAAGCGTCAGCGGCAGCAGCAGCAGCAGCAAGAGTTTGGTGGAGATGATTTCTTGGCAGGGGCAGGCAGTGCTGAGGAGCAGGCAGATGAGGAGCTGTTTGGTGGTGCATTCCAGCGGCAGCAGCAGCAGCAGCAGCAGAGGCAGGGTCAGCAGCACGGCAAGCAGCAGCGGCAGCAGCAGGCGCATAGGTTTGGTGAGCAGCAGCAGCAGTGGAAAGGCAAGTTGGCGGGCGGCGGCAGCGGCGCTGATGCTGCAGCTGGTAGCGGCAAGCAGTTTGGGAAGCTGCCGCGGCTGCAGCAGTTTGACCATGATGCTTGGCAGCAGCAGTCTGGCCAGCAGCCTCGGCAGCAGCAGTTTGGCGGCAAATCTTGGCAGCAGCAGTCAGATGACAAACCTCGGCAGCAGCAGCAGTTTGGCGAGAAGCCTTGGCAGCAGCAGTTTGGCGACAAACCTCGGCAGCAGCAGTTTGGCGACAAAGTTCGGCAGCAGCAGTTTGGCCAGAAATCCCAGCAGCAGCAGCAGCAGCAGCAGCAGCAGCAGCAGCGGCCGCCATTCAAGCAGCAGGGCAAGCCCAAGCAGCAGCAGGGGCCTCCAGGGGAGCCCAAGCAGCCGCTTCGGCCCCGAGCTGAGGGCGGTAGGAAGCGGCGGCCTAAGAAGTGATGTGCTGCTGCTGGGCTGCTGCAACTGCTGGGTTTTAGCACAGGCTGGGCGCAGCACATGCCCTCCTTTTCTAAAAATGGGCTGCTATGGCGTCAGTTTGCGTCTCAGGATCAGCCTCTCCAGGGTTTTGTAACAGGTTATGTAGAGTTCATGCTTATGCTGAGGTTTGGTTGAGGTTTCAAGCAGCAGGGCCCTGCAGGGGAGCCCAAGCAGCCGCTGCGGCCCCGCGCTGAGGGCGGCAGGAAGCGGCGGCCGAAGAAGTGATGTGCTGCTGCTGGGGCTGCTGCAACTGCTGGATCTTGACTTGCCAGCATATGCTGGGCGCAGCACATGCACTGCATGTTGAAGTGGGCTGGGCGCAGCACATGCATTGCATGTTGAAGTGGGCTGCTACGGCGTCAGTTTGCGTCTCAGGGCTGGAGTTTTCACTGAAAGCTGTTGGCAACAGGCCATGCAGGGTTCCATGCTTATGCTGAGGTGTAAACGTAAGACTTCTTGTGTCAACGCGTAGTAGGATGGGGATGAGTTCTTCCGGTAGAGCTCTCAGGCCCAGGCCTGCCCTTGTCCTTCTCTACTGTACGCACGGAAGAGCATAGGCTCAAGCAGGCTTGCCTGCCTCCGAAGCGTAGGACTTGTAACTTGTAACTTGTAAACGTAAGTTGCCAAGCAGCAGGGTCCTCCAGGGGAGCCAAAGCAGCCGCTGCGGCCCAACGCTGAGGGTGGCAGGAAGCGGCGGCCTAAGAAGTGATGTGCTGCTGCCCGGGCTGCTGCAACTTGTAGTCGAACTGCTGGATGTTGGCTTCAACGTGCCACAGTCACAGCGGTTGCTGCTGTAGCAGCCTATGAGGCTACTAGGCTAGGCACTGACATTGCTGCTGCCAACCCTGATCGATATTGTGAAGAGTGTCAGGCCCCTGACATGCCGCCGGCTGAGCTGTACGTTACAGTTGATTGTCTGGAGGACATTATTATTGCTCGTTACTGTGCCAAGGACAAGCACAAGGCAACCACCTGGTCCATCAACAGTCACATACATTGCATCGTAACATCCACTCAGTGATGGGGTAGACGCCCAATCAGCAGCCAAAGAATAACTGACACAGGCATCCCATGCCTTTTGCTGAGTCAGCAGCAGCACAATTACTCACTCACGCACCTCCTCTTTGCAAACTCTGGTTTGCCTGACACGCAGCATTGTGTCCAATCAGCATGCATCACATCAAACTCATGCAGCACCGTGTGACACCGGATTACCGTGCAATCAACGCCAATGCAGTACAACTTGCATATGTACATCTCATAGACTGTACATCTTCAGCCCATGTCACACACCCAATTGCATTGCACCTCAACAATAGGATGTCGTCCAACGAGGGGGGGTCCCCTCGGTACACCCAAAAATACATGCAACGCAACCACCGCGACTCTTGATCTGGTGCTGTCTGATATCAGACAGCATCGATGCTACCTCACTCCCTACCCTTGCCAACCGGCTGCTTACGCCAATGCGCCCTGATACCCACACAAAACAACATGTACACGGCAGGCACACATCAATGCTAGACAAGCAGATCAGTCTCTGTCAGCTATGGCAGCCGACCGCAAACGTCATGCATGTCACATCCATAGCTGGACCTGCCACAATAAAACTGCACCGCAGCCCCATCTCGACATCAAAGGCAGCGATGACTGCAGCAGCCACCTCAGGGGGCCAGCTCAGCCGCACACCAATGCTGCAACAGCTGCGCGGCACTGAGCTGTTCAGCTGCAATGCATGCCCCGCGGCATACGCTCGCCGCTGCACTGCAAGAGCTTTGGGAGGCCGACTGATCCTCCCTGCTCTGTTGACAAATGCTTTCCCTGCCATTGCAGCCTTACTTCAGCTCCGGCTCACCAACCGTGCTTTATGTGCCGCGCGCTGCAAGCGGCCGCAGCCCCATCTCGTCATCAAATGCGGTGATGACGTCAGCAGCCACCTTGGGAGGCCAGCTCAGCCGCATGTCGCGGCCCTGGGCACTAAACCTCAGCTCCACGCTGAACCCTGGCTCCCCGGGGCAGTAAACCGCAGTGAGCCCTAGGCCTTCTGATTCCCACTGTGGGTGAACAGGCGAGTGTGATGATTGGTGGGTGCCGTGTGCGGCAGAGGCACAAGACAGCAGCAGCAGCAGCAGCAGCAGCAGCAGCAGCAGCAGCAGGAGCAAAGTGAGCAGCACGCGCATTGTAAAATCAAGGCGGCTGCTGAGCAGCGGCAGTGGACACCTCCACCCTGCAAGCCACATCTGTAGGGAATGCACATCAACACGCACCTCAAGAGCAACGTTGTTACTATCAGCACATCAGCTGTGGCTCCACATGTATGCTATGCTGCATGAGGTGCACAGCTGCGCCCACCTTTGCGCGTGAGGGTGGCCGCTCGCCCTTGCCTGCCTGCCACAGCCCTTGGTACTGCAGGCTTGCTACTGCCATGCGCAGCTGCACCAGCATGTGCACTAGCTCACTCAACTCAGCTGGCTCCAGTGCAACTTGCCAGCCAGGGCCTGATGCAACACAGGAGAATGATGCGGCGCTGCTGCTGCTGGCGAGCTGGTAGTCAACTGTTTCATGTGAGGAGGTGGGCAGGAAGGCCTCGAAGCGCGTTTGAGAGGGGGTGGTCCTGCAAGTAACATGTGAAATGACATGGTGACAAGGTTTAAGTGAAGGCAATGCGGCGCTGCTGCTGCTGCCAAGCTGGTAGTCTGCTGTGTCCGATGAAGATGTAGGCAGGTAGGCTTCGAAGCGCGTCTGCGAGGGCGTGGTGCTGGGAGTAACATTTTAACATGTTGTATATAACCGTATGACAAGTGACAAGCGTCAGCTGACAAGTGTTGAGTGGCGAGCTGAGAGCAGGGGGTTGCATGCCTGTGATTGTGACATTGTGTGGACAGGTATGACTGTAGGCAGGACGATGGATTGGGGTGGCTATGCTGACAGTGCAGCTGCTGCTCGCTGACGTTGCTACTCCTGCTGCTGCTGCTGCTGCTGCTGCTGCTTCTCACAGCACTCACACAGGCAGCATGCCAAGGCTCCAACCCGCTCCGGATAGCAGCGAGGTCAGAGAGGGAGCTGCAGGAGCAGCAGCAGCAGCAGCAGCAGCAGCAGCAGATGCAGCTGCATTACTCGCTGCCAACCAGCAAGTTTGATACGCGGTTTGTGTGCAACTGCTCACGTACGGGCAGTTAGTCACGGGAACTGTAGCAGTAGTCACCTCTGCAACCTGCACCCATCCTTGGCACACATGAAAACTATCCACTGCCCCAGCCTCGCCTCACTCACTTGACTGTGCATGCTTGCTGTCCTGCTGTTGCACTGCCAGCACACAGCCGCTCTCATCACACGCAAACCCAAAGTCAGTGTACTCTGTGTACCCTAGCTCCACAGATGCCATAGTGGGAGCACCTCCCCCTGCCACAATGCTGTCTAGCAGCTGCTCTGCTGCTCGCAACGCTTCTTCGACCTCGCTAGGAGTCAGCTTCGTTGACCGGTCTACGGAGGGCTCGCTGCTCCTGCTTGCCGTCGCTGTGCTGCTGCAGTGAGTTCTGCTGCACCTGCTGTGCCCAGCATGCAGGGGCGCAGCTACAGCCCTCGGTGCAGAGCGCTTGACAGCATTATGCTGTAAGCTAGAGTTCGAAGGGGGTAGACGGAGCACAGACCGCTGCATTCTGACGATCGACGCTGTGTTGACGTGTACTCCGACACTCCGAAGTTGACAGGCTTGGTGCGAACGCCAACGACGTGCAATTGGTGGTGATCAAGTAGCTTTAAGCGAAGTCTTGTTGTTGACTTCGAGCCAGCGTTGCAATCAGAGGAGCATGAACCTGTAGCGATGTTTCAGATCGAAGGTTGTGGCTTGAGGCTCGCGTTTGTGATGGTTGCTTCAAAATAATAGTTCTGATCATATTACGTTAAGACCGCAGCTTTCATGTCCAACGCGGAAGGGTGACCTGCTGTGACCACGGTGACACTGTCTGGATTGCATAATCTAACATGAGTTGTTGTTTAGGGCTCATTGGGTCAACGTTCAGCTGATAACGCTGCTAAGTGCAATGCTAAAAGGTACCGGAGGATAGAAATGCGCGCAGCTGCGGTGGGGATAGCACCAGCTATGCTTGGCAGGCGCTGCAATGCAGTGATGGTCACTGCAGTGCAGCTGCGCTGCTACTGCCACGCAACAACGTCAGCAGACCACCCCTTCACAGAGTAATTGCACGGAGCAACTCAGTTGCTTACTCTAATGCCAACGTTAAGGCCATTTAGATATATGTAGCTGGCTGGCAAGAGCACTAACAGCATGCTTTGCGCAGCTTGCAGTTGCAGGCCTTCATGATGACATCAGCTTGCATTTGTTTAGTCCCCAAGTGCATTCCACCTGTACAAGCAGCATGTTTCAAGCACAAATTATGATTGCACCTGTACCTCGCTGGTGATCCTTGATGTGGTTACAAACAGATGCAAGTACAACTTGAGATCGCCAACGTCCGCAAAGCAGGTGCTTGCCACAGCAGCAAGTGCCAAGTCTTTTAGCACCAAGCAGCGCGCAGCTAGCAGAACAGGAAAGCAAGCTGCAGCTTCATTGCACTGAATCATCGCCCTGAATCCTAACCTACCAGCCTGCCAAACCTGCCAAACCATAATACAAAGGAGCCAAAAAAATACACCAGGTATAGACAACGAAAGCTTGCATCTAGCTATTCGCAACCGGCCAGCTTTTGTGAGCAGGCCTGTGCCGCGTACCTGCAACATGTCCATACAGCAGCTCTACCCCTGCAGGAAGCTGCCGTGCAACCTGCAACACAAGTAGAAACAAACCCAGCCACCCGCCACTGCACCGTCGCTAACTGCTGCTGCCTTGAAGCTGCTTCCGCATGTGCCCCTCGCCTTCCCCCTTCGCCTGTTCTTTCAGCCGCTCCTGTGGGGCGCGGGGCCGATGGCGACGTTGCTATGGCTTAAATGGTAACATGAGATGATGTGCCCCTCGCCCCTCGCCACTGCTCATAGCTTTGACGCTGCCGCGCCCGTCGCTCAACCCCGGCCGCTGGCTGCCGCTGCCTTGAGGTACTCGCAGGGCTCATAGAACCCTGCCAGGCCTGCTGCTGCATGCTCCTCAGGCCAGTCGTCCTGCTGCCCAGTCGCCGTGGCCGGCCAAGCACCAACATGACAAACAGCATCGGAGCCCTCTGCACGCTCCTGACGGCCTTGGCGTGCTGCTCTCCAACAAAGCCTGAACTCACATGTCTGCCGTGCGCTGCACTCACAGCTTGGATGCTGCCCCTGCACGCCCGTCGCTCAGCCGGCGGCCGCTGGCTGCTGCTGCCTTGAGTTACTCGCAGGGCTCAAAGAGCCCTGCCAGGCCAGCCGTGCTAATGCCCAGTCACCGCTGCCGGGCAGGCCACCAACAGCATGGGGGAGCTCTCTGTATGCTCTTGATCACCTCGGCATGCTGCTCGCCAACAAAGCCTGCACATGTCTGCCATGTGCCGTTTATAGCTTGGATGCTGCCCCTGCACGCCCGTCGCTCAGCCGCCGGCCGCTGGCTGCTGCTGCCTTCAGGTACTCGCAGGGCTCGAAGAACCCTGCCAGGCCTGCCGGGGCAAACTGCTGCGCCAGCTGCTGCAGGCGGGCCACGATGTGCTTCGCGCCCACCAGGTCCGCCCAGAAGATGAGGCCGCCCCTGCAGACATACATGCAGATGTTGTTGACACAAATTGTTGTAAAGGGATAGTTTTCCTATTATTATTTTTGTTGTGTGTCAGATGGTAAGCAGTGCGTGCTTTATGATTGTTATTGCAGAAGAATTGTGATTATGATCTTACATCACTGCATGCAGCATCACTGTCGATGTGAATTCGAATTACTCAAATGATATTCATCAGCATGTTTACATGCTTCATGTAAGTGTTTTAAAAACAGCTTCAGGTGCTGCTTTCCAACATGCACGTAAAACTGCCATAAGAAAGTCCAGAACAGTGTTGAGAAGTAAGTCACCTGTATGGCGGGAAGCCCATGGCCATGACTGTGGCCACGTCCAGGTCAGCAGGCTTGTCCCACACCAATTCAAAAATTCACTACACAACATACACTACTGTTGAACTAAAAAACACCAAGTCTGTCAAGTCAGCAGAACACCAATGACCTTACAAATTCAAAATGAATGGCATTCAAAATCCTTGCCAACTGTGAAGGAGCAGCTCACCTGTATGGCGGGAAGCCCATGGCCATGACTGTGGCCACGTCCAGGTCCGCGGGCTTGTCCACAATGCCCTCGTCGATGACGCGGCAGCCCTCGTTGACCACAGGGAAGAACAGCAGCTCGATGGTCTCCTGCGGGGAGCATAACATAAGAGTGTACATCGAGAAAGTTTGATATGAGATAAAGGGCAATGCAGCTCGTTGACCACAGGGAAGAACTGCAGCTCAATCATCCTGCAAGGTGGACACGTATTCGATTTACAGAGGTCGAGGGTTTGTTATGTGAAGGAGACAGCTGACAGCATAGCAGTCCTCGCTGACCATGGGGAAAAACAGCAGGTCGATCATGTCCTGCGCAAAACAGCAAACATGGTGTCCAGTCCATACTAAGAATTTGATTGACAGAGAGACAGCGGGTTCACCAAGCGGAAGAACAGCAGCTGGTACAAGCCCTGTGCGGGGTAGCAGACACCTGCCGGCTGAGCTGTGGCAGCTTGCCCCCAAAGACATTGCCCAGCAGCCCCGCCAACTAGGGCACACCAACGCCCCATCCAAACTGAAAGAATCCTGCTGCAATCCACGCACACGTCACCACGAACTGCGCCCACAATGGCATTTGCCTCACCTGCTGGCTCAGCTTGGGCGGCTTGCCCCCGAAGACCTTGCCCAGCAGCCCAGCTGACTCCACGCTGCGCCTGATGAACGGCTCCACAGCAGGGTCGGGTGACGCGCGGCGCTTGGCGTCAAACTGTTACATGTTACATGACGGATGGAAAGTGACAGAGTGACAGGGTGAGGCAGCAAGAACAGCAGAGGACAGAAGCAGGGGGGAGTCGGGTTGCGAGCGATGTGGAGACAGACTGCTATAATGGTAGTGACAAGCAGCACATACAACAGCATCCTGTGCATGCCGCTGCCCCTGCCGCAGCCGCAGCCTTGTAGAAGCCTGCGCCGCTCTTCTCGCCCACCCAGCGCTTAGCCTCCACCAGCCCCAACAGATCGCTGCGGGAGCTGGAAAAGTTGCAGCTTAGCTGCCAACCCACTAAGAAGTGCTGCAAGCACGCTTTTAGTTGCTGCAAAACGCTGCAAAACATTTCAAACACACTGTGTTTCCCCACCTTGTAGAAGCCTGCGCCGCTCTTCTCGCCGAGGCGCTTGGCCTCCACCAGTGCCGGGAAGATGCCGCTCACGTACACGCGCTGCGGGAAGGAGTCCACAAAGTTCTTGCCCACATGCAGCCCGATGTCGCTGCAGCGAGCCCAAAGAGAAGGGAACAGAAACAGCAGCAGCAGCAGCAGCAGCGCGGCAGGAAGTTGAATGCCCAGCATGCATTGACACAAAGGACTTCAGTGGCGCATCCCACCAGCATGCTAGCAGGCAGCGGTGTGATACACGGTCGGTCTGTGAGCGGGAACCTGGTATCTGGGGATGCTACGCTCAGCTGGCTGTTGCTGCAGCATCAAGCATGCCAACAGACACCAGATGTCAACGTTCATCCAACACCTGAAACGAATACACTAGTGGCTTGTTCATGACATGCAACGCCACATGGACCCCACAAACAACGCAATATGTGTTCCACCCCGCGCACCTGCCGACCAGGTCGCTCAGCCTGAAGGGCCCCATGGGCATGCCGAAGCCGCCAGCAATGGCAGCGTCAATCTGCAGCAGCAGCAGCAGCAGCAGCAGCAGCAGCAGCAGCAGCAGCAGCAGCAAGTGTCCTCATGTCCGTTGGAAACTACACAAGTTTGGAAACTGCACGCTTGCGATGGTTTTACCCAAGAGATGGCTGAACAGCAAGCAAGCAATGCAGCAGGCTGCCGCGCACGCTCTGAATGAAGCATGCAGAAGCACTCCCCGTGATGAATTGCACCATACATTTGCATCTCTGTAGGGAGAAAGGCACTAGCCAAGCAGATTCATACAGTCGGACGCACAGCAACACATGAAAAGCAATCCACGCACGCTATATCATCCCACCTGGTAGGGGTTGACGCCGCTGTCCATGAGCAGGCAGGCCATGGTGTAGGGGAAGAACATGCTGTTTGCGGAAAAGCGGGTTGACAAATGTTACAACACCACAAAAATTACACAAAATTGACAGAAATAATCAGTCACCTGGTAGGGGTGACGCCGCTGACCATGAGCAGGCAGGCCGCCATGGTGTAGGGGAAGAAGACGCGGTTCACCGCAAAGCCGGTTCATAAGCATTACAATACCACAAAAACAGCACAAAAATGACAGAAGTAACATCTAACCTGGTAGGGGTTGACGCCGCTGTCCATGAGCAGGCAGGCTGCCATGGTGTAGGGGAAGAACACGCGGTTCACCGCAAAGCCCGTGCAGTTGCCCACCACCACCGGCGTCTTCTTGATTGCGGAGGACAGCTCCAGCGTGTCCAGCAGCACCTGTTGAAATTTGAAGTGACGTAAAAATAAATTTAGACACACCAGGTGTAGTAACAAGCTGAGGGGCCGATGGAGTTGCCCACCACCACCGGCATCTGTCTGATGGCAGCAGAGACGGCTCCAATGTGTGACAGCACCTGTGATTTGCGTTTCAAAAATGCATCAGCAACGGTGGAGGCAGCAATGTCATAGCACAAGCAGCACCATGCTTTTTGTCACCGAGCAGCCAGCGCGCGTGCCAAGGCTAGCTGATGTGCTGGCACAGGAGCTTGCTGATCCCGAGTAAACATATCATATCCGTTATAACGACCTGTGTGCACGCTTGGCAGCAGCGGCAGGAGGAGCCGCTCATCTGAAGCCAGCAGGTAGCAATATATAGTCGCACGTCACCTGCAGCACACCCATTCCGTCCAAACGCACCTGCTTGCTGGTGTGGCGTGTGCGCACGATCTCCAGCAGCGGCATCACGTGGGCAGGGCTGAAGAAGTGAGCGCCCACCACACGCTCGCGGGTGGCCGGCTGCGGCAGCAGCAAAGACAGCAGCAGCAATAGCAGCAACAGCAGCACAAATCGATCAGAAGTTGTGCAGGGCTGAAGGAGTGAGCGCCCACCACGCGCTCGCGAGTGGCGGGCTGCGGCAGCAGCAAGAAAGGCAGCACTCAGAAAAGTCTATAAAGAGTAGCACAATGGGTATATATGACCAGCCGCTGCCATTCCCAGTTTACGATACACCACATGATGAGGAGGCAAAAAATGATGACAGATGGCAACGCGACATCGCAATCAACTATAATACAAAGCAACGTGCGAAATAACACACCATGTAACACGCCTTGAGCTGTGCGCCAACCAGCCCAAATTGTTGAATGGTAAAGGCGTTGGTGGCCAGCCAAGCGCTGTCTGATAAAAATAACAGTGTTACTAACACACACTATATAACACATAATAACACACCTTCAGCTTTGCGCCGACCAGCTCGATGTCAATGGTGGAGGTGTTGGTGGCCAGGATGGCATGCGGGGCGCATGAGGCCTCCAGGTCCGCAAATATGCGCTGTTTCAAGCCGATGTCCTCGATCACTGCCTCAATCACCATGTCCACGCCGCCTGCATATCGAGAGAATACTTGTTGGGTTTGTTTGTTCACAAGAAATGCCAATGTGTTAATCACAATTATGCAATAGAAGCCAGATCTCACCATTGACCGTGTCCCGTTTGCGTGGTATAAACATTCGCAGCAGCCCTTACCTTGCAGTGCAGCGATTTGCTCAATCACTAAACCCACCAAAGCCGCTGTAGTCCAGCGTGCTGCCGCCTGGCTCATGCGACCCTTCTTCACCCGCTCACAATGTGAATCAAGACCCATACACCCCTGAAACTAACCCACAATGCAGGCACCCACCAAAACCGCTGTTGTCCAGCGTGCCCGTCACTTTGGCCATGGCCGCGACTACGCAACCCTGAACCCCTTACTTTGAAAAACCCCGAACCCCAAACTTATAATAGCTGCTACAAACTTATAATAGCTGCTACCAAACCCACCGAAGCCGCTGTAGTCCAGCGTGCCCGTCACTTTGGCCATGGCTGCATCTGCTGCCGCCTGGCTCATGCGGCCCTTCTTCACACGGCTCGCCATGTTGGCCCTGATGCGTGACATGCCACCCTGCAGCAGCAGCAGCAGCAGCAGCAGCAGCAGCAGCAGTGAGGCTACACGTCACGGTGTGTTAAAAACCACAGTGCAGCTCATGCGGCCCTTCTTCACGCGGCTGGCTGTGTTGGCCCTGATGCGTGACATGCCACCCTGCACCACAGCAGCAGCAGCAGCAGCAGTGAGGCTGCATGTCACGGTGTGTTACAAACCACAGTGCAGCTCATGCGGCCCTTCTTCACGCGGCTGGCCATGTTGACGCGGATGCGTGACATGCCACCCTGCACCACAGCAGCAGCAGCAGCAGTGAGGCTACACGTCACGGTGTATTACAAGCCGCAGTGCAGCTTGTGTGGCCCTTCTTGACACAGCTGGCCATGTTGGCACGGATGCGCGACATGCCACCCTGCACAGCAGCAGCAGCAGCAGCAGCAGCAGCAGCAGCACAGCGGCAGCGAGGCTACAAATCACGGCCTAGCACATGCAGCCCTCCTTCAGCAACTTCATGGCAGACAGCGCCAGCACTGGAGCTGCCCCTGTTACGCCACACCCTAACGCTGCAAGGGCTTTTCTGCGCTTTGGTGTTTAGTGAAGTGTAACTCCTGCATTGCTTCACACCCTACCCTCTGACCCAAGCCCCAGCCCTCAGACTCTGAAACCCGAACCCTGGACTGCACTCACGTCCAGAAACTGCTAGTTGACCTCCTTCAGCAGCACCTTCACGCCAGCCAGCGCCACCCTAACCCCAATTCCTAAACCACTAGAACCTGCCACCTGAACCCTGTGCGTGTCGCCCTAAACCATGCTCACGTCCAGGAACTGCTGGTTGACCTCCTTCAGCAGCACTTTCACGCCAGCCAGCGCCAGCGCTGTGGCAATGCCGCTGCCCATCAGGCCACCACCAAGCACCGCCACAGCCGCCACCTTGCGGGGCTTGAGGCCTGCATCAGTCACACCAGTCACCTGCGAAAAACAACAGAAGGGATTGAAAAATAAAAGCACGTGCAGTGGATAGAGATCTGGATACGGCGCGTCAGCTGACCTGCAGGCCTGCATCAATCACGCCTGAAACCTGCACCCGCACACATAAGGGTTTCACATTTAGGTTAGGGCTGACAAGCATGGTTATGGACCACGCCCAGCACAGCCACAGCCGCCACCTTGCGCAGCTTGAGGCCTGCATCAGTCACACCAGTCACCTGCACATATACAACCGCCATATTATTGAAGTTTTGGGCTTGATTGCATTACAGTATTTGCCTAGCACGCGCCAACACCATGTGCCTGGACTCATTGCATAAACCCTAATATATAACATCACGAATGACACAGTCGTTGCAGCATTTCACTTTTTAATATGGCACCTCGCAAAAGCGATGTGCACCTGTGCATCAAAGATGACACCAGCCCCAAAGCCATGTTCAAGACAAAGCCTCAATCGATAATGACGATGAGATAATTAATGATGTATGACATGAAATTGCATTGTCGCACCTTCTTGGTGGAGCGCGTGGCGAAGAAGATGTGCACCAGCGCCTTGTGCGTGTCCAGCGCAGCAGCAGCAGCAAACGCCTCGCCCTCCTGCAAGCAGCAGTAGCAGCAGCAGCAGCAAGGTGCAGTGATGAGCAGCAGCACCGGCACGATGCGAAGCACACACTAGCAGTGCAGGCACACACCTCACTCTAAGCGAGCACTGCAGTGCCAGCTGTAGGTGGTCATGGCCTGGCCAGCGCTGCTGCAACAACAGCCACACGCAAACAAACCGATTACACCACGCATTACGCTAAACGGCACCATTATAGCAAGTAATAGATACACTGCGCTTACACGGCGGGGCCTTCAAAGCAAGGTAGTGAAAACTGTATGTGCAGCTATTCTAGGGATGATGAAATGTCATTGCAGCGTCAAGATTAACGTGGATCACTCCACGTGAAACAATACCAGGGCAGCAGCTTCCTGAACATGCACCCCGTGTAGCACATGGTTCTTTGGTATTGTCCAAGCATACCAAGCGTCACGCGGATTTAATTGTGTGGACGAGGCGGCCTTTTCAAGTCAGGCATGCCGTATCATCCGATGATCCACCTGACACTCACTGCCAGTGACTGGTAATTGCACTAGGGGGCGCACCACAAACCATGAAGGGGGGGGGGGGGGGTGACGCGTGGCCACTTTCGCGAGGGGGGTTACGGGTTCAACGAGCTCAGCCTTACGGCAGTCACTGCCTGATGAAAAGCCACTTTTCGCATGGGGGGGAGGGGGTGCTCAAAACCACGCGTCACCCCCCCCCCCCCTACCCGTGGTTTGTGGTGTGCCCCTAGTGCACAGCAGTACTGCTGTTACAGCAGTCACTGTGTAATGTCTGAGAGGCAGTGGAAGCAATTCAAAACACGTCTTCTTCAACATAATTATTGTTTGCGACTAAGCAACCATGATTACATCCTGGCAGCACCGCAGCGACAGCAAGGATAGGACGAGATTAGCCAAGAACCAAGAATTCAACAATGAAGTTTGCTCGAACTGTTCCGTCAACGCTTATTTCGGCTGTGCATGCTGTTCGAAGGCTTCGAAACTTGAAAAGCTCCAACTTTGGTTCGGTAAGCTGCAGGCGTTCTGTTGCGTCTACAGGAAAATAGCATTTTCCGGGTGCTATGACCCTGAGCACACCATATCAGTAGCAGCTCGACGTGACCAGCAACATCATCAAACAGAAACGAGGCTCAACAAGATAAAGGATTTAAAGAACACGAGTGTGACATGAAGAATTCTACCGATGTGTTGCACTCAATCAACGTATCTAGGGTACAGTATTACTGAAAGGGGGTGGTGACTACACTGAGTACATGTCACACGGGTGAAAGCGGGCATGCAGCCCTGTGTACTCGAAGAGTTCTGACTGCGCCATTCTATAGATTTAAACATGGTGATTCTAATGTTAAAGAGCAGGTACAAACGTGTACTCCGGGGTACGCACGAGTACAAAGTACAAGCACGGCGGCCGAGACAGGTGAACCTGAGGTACAAGGTACGCCTTAGTGTACTTAAGCCTTGTCAAGGGTCAGGGTGCTGGAGATGTCTCATATGTAGCTTGGCGCAGCGGATTTAGGGACCCACTCGACTAGACTACTGCTAGCCTAGTAGGCACAGTAACAGCACTAGTGCTGGGCAACGCGCAGTGCTGCATGCAGCACTACGATCATGCAGCTAAGAGACTATGAAAAGTTAGCTGGTTGAAAAAACATCTACAAGTGAAAATTAAATGAACATGCTCTCTTTCCCAACATGTTTCATGCCAAAACCAACACAACCTCTACAAATCTGCCAAGCGGCAGGATGGCCTAGGAACACGACCTGAGGCTGTTGGCGCACGTGCCGCAGGGGTCGCACGGTCTCCTCGAGGAGCTCCAGCGCCCGTTTCTGCACCTGTTGTTCTGGCCGCGCTCTGACCTGTCCTGGCTCGAGGCAGCGCTTGTGCAGCTGCATGCTGGCCTCTGACCCTCCCCTCCCCTCCCTTGCTGCTGATGATGTTGCTGCTGCTGCTGCTGCTGCAATGTCTGCTGTCGCTGCTGCTGCTGCTGCCGTCTTAGTGCTCTTGTGCTTCTTGGCAGGGCAGCTCTGCCCTGATGTTCGCTGCTGCATTGCACCCAACAGATATGCTATTGCTGCAGCAGATGCTGCGTCAGCCACCATTGGCCCATCCACACCTCACACCAAGCTGACCTCACACTTGACATTAGTGGCTACCGCGCCACTCACATCCTGCTGAGCCAGATCTGCACACAGCACTCATCATCTTCATCAGAATCCACTCCTGTGCCTAACAACTCATCAGCAGCAGTGTCCTCACAGCAAGGCAACCACAGTGGTCTTGCCTGCCGTCAGCTTGACACCAAAGGTGCACTGTCACAACGTTGTGCTGACGCATAAGGGTGACACTTATACATTGGCGTGGGATCTGCAGAAATAAATAATTACATTTCAAAACAATGTTCTGGTCGTATAGCTACACCCAAAATGTGCCTGGAAACGCCTAAGTACGTGGTGGAGCTACGTTTGGTGTAGCTAAGCCACTGGCTCTGGCAGAGCCTTGAGTACACAGAGGTACAGAGTACAGCAACTTTGCGCTGTTCAGCACTGACAAAAGTACAAAGTACAGGCCAATAAGGCCAAATTTTGCAGGGCTGCGGTTTTTGGGTGTAGCCAAGCTGGGTTTAGTGTAGGTGCCCTATGCCAAGTATATCTGCCGAGCCAGATCCCTGAAGTACACAGAGCTACATGCCTGCCTTCACCTGTGTGACATGTACTCAGTGTAGTCACCACCCCCTTATTACTGACTACGATCGAAGCGCAGCATTTGCGTTACCAATGAATGGTTCGGCTGAAAAGTAGCGACAGTAGTTTTGAGCAGTATCCAGTAGAATTCCGCAATGACGGTTCGACTTCCGCAATCGTCGCATATAGTAGCCTATACAGGCCCCGCCAAAAACACTAGGCCAAAAACACTAAACCGTGCGCACCTTCTTGAGCCCTGCCAGGCCCCCCTTTGCAACGCCCTCCTGGATCGCGTCCAGGCACAGCTGCGGGTGCGTGAGGTGGCGCGCGCGCTTGGCTGCCTGGGCACGCGCAAAGTCGATGATGGCTGTTGCCTCACCATACGGCTCCAGGCGATCTGCAGCAGGATGGAAAAACAATAGGCACTGAGCTGAAAGAGCAGGAAAACTGGGCTGTGAGAGGGGAAGCACTGCGTGCAAGCTTGATTGCCTGGCTGCAAGCGCTGTCGATGTGGAATTGCCTCGCCATAGGCCGCCTGCCAATCTGCGAATGTCACAAACATATTAAGCATAATGGGGTTCAGACAAGGAGAGATGATTGCTGCTTCACAGCAGCCAGCAGACATAAGCACAAACTGACAGCAACCATAACCCCCGCACCTGTGCGCTGCAGCGACTGCAGCCGCGGCAGCACCCCCGCAGCGATGTCCAGCGCGCGCCGCTTTGCAGCCGCCAGCAGCTCCCCCTGAGGCACCACCGCATCCAGCAGCCCGGCCTTCAAGCCCGCCTTGTCACCGATTGGGGCACTAGTCAGCATCATCTGGATGGCCTGCTGTAGCCCCACCAGGCGTGGCAGCCTCTGGGTGCCTCCAAAGCCCGGGATGATGCCCAGCTGCAGCTCGGGGAGGCCGAGGCGGCAGCCGGGCGTGCCGACGCGCGCGTTGCAGCCCATTGCAACCTCCAGACCGCCTCCAAGCGCGACACCCTGGATTGCAGCGACTGCAGCACAAAAGTGGCGCAAGAAATGGCGACTGAGAAGATGATGAGGGTACAAAGCAATAAGGATGTGAGTGCCTCCAAAGCCTGGGATGATGCCCAGCTGCAAATAAGGCAAGCCCAGGCGGCAGCCAGGCGTGCCGACGCGTGCGTTGCAGCCCATGGCCACTTCGAGGCCCCCTCCAAGGGCGACACCCTGAATTGCGGCGACTGCATGCAAAAAACAGTGCGGGACATGCAAAAAGGGGATTGAGGGCGGGCAAACGATTTGCAGCTCTGGGAAGCCCAGGCATTGCAGCCCATGGCCACTTCAAGGCCGCCGCCGAGTGCTACGCCCTGGATCGCGGCAACTGCATGCAGCAACACATTACGCGAGCAACACGGGAGATGCAAAAAGGGGATTGAGACGGGCAAAAAGTAAGCAGCTCTGGGGGGGGGGGGGGGGCCGAGGCGCTGCAGCCCCTGGCCAATTTCAGGGCTTCCATTCCACTCCGGCACCCTGCAGATGGCCCCTATTGCTGCTGGCACACAACATCGCCCCGCAGTACAACTACAGCACTCCAATAAGGACAACTGCTACAGCTTAGTTGGCTGGCGCCCACCTTTGGGCTTGGCTCCGCCCTCAGAACCTCGCGCATGGCCGCTACCGCTGCTGAAACACTACATCTGGTTGAATATGGTACACCTAGGTAACCAGGCATGGCCGCACCTGTGGGCTTGCCGCCTCCAGCACCTCGCAGATTGCCCCTGCTGCTGCTGGCACACTACAGCTACAGCACTGCCTAAGGATTATAACCACAGTTTATAAACTGGCACCCACCCACCCGTGGTCTTAGCGCCGCGCTTCGGCGTTTGCACATGGCGTTTTCTGCTGCTGGCACACTACAGCTACAGCACGACTTTGCTACAATTTGATAAACTCGCACACACCTGTGGGCTTGGCGCCCACCTCCAGCACCTCGCAGATTGCCCCTGCTGCTGCTGGCACACTACAGCTACAGCACTGCCTAAGGATTACTGCCACAGTTCATGAACTGGCACCCACCCACCTGTGGGCTTCGCGTCGCGCTCCGGCGCTTGCAAATGACATATTCCGCTGCTGGCACACTACAGCTACAGCACGACAGTGCTACAACTTGATGAAATCGCGCACACCTGTAGGCTTGGCACCTCCCTCCAGCACCTCGCACACGGCCGTTACCGCTGCTGACACGCTACAGTTATAACACTGTCAAATGACATTTGCTACAACTTGGTGACCAGGCATGGCCGCACCTGTGGGCTTGGCGCCTCCCTCCAGCACCTCGCAGATTGCCTCATTGATGTTGCCATCAATGCCGCCGCCACCAGACTGCTTCTGGAACTGCACATATTTGCAGGAACAGGGCAAATGGCACACCCGGAAGTTTGCAGGAAAGGGCCAAACAGGATCAAGGCACATCGGACCAGCACTTGACGGCTTTATCAGCTGCACTGGTAGAACCAGGCTTGCAGGAATGGGCCGAAACAGGCCGATGGAGGTTCACCAGCAGAGCATGCGCATCGCTACCACTGCTGCAGCTGCTAGGCATCCCTGCTGCTGCTGCTGCTGCCTGTAAATACTGCTGCTGCTGGTGCTGCTACTGCTGCTGGGCCGCACCTGGTTGATGTCGAAGCCAGCTGAGAAGTTCTTGCCAGAGCCTGCAGGACAGCAGCATGCACAGCAGACATTGCCACTGCAATTCACAACACAGTCATTGCCACGTAACGAGCAACGAGGAGAAAGTAACAGCAGCATGGCAGCAGGCTCAGCAGTGGCACTGCCAGCTGGTACGCCCATGCAGGCAGCAGCAGCGCTCACACTTTGCTGCGGATGAAAAGCAGGCTGAAGAATTGGCACCAGAACCCATGGCAACGCAGTGAACAGCTGAGCCAAATAGTATATTCAGAGCATGCACTTGCGAATGCATGCGATTTTGCAGTGATAGGCACTGCAGGTGCCAAGATGCGCTGTGCTGTGTGCATGCTGGTACAGTGACCACTGCAGCAGACTGCAGGAGTGCAGCACCTACCTGTAACCACCACTGCCTTCACGTTCGGGTCCGCATGTGCACGCCTCAGGCTGTCAAAAAGTCCCTTCAACACTGCAGGAATGATTATATGTGGTAAGCATAGCGGGGAGCGTAGCAAATCAGTGACCTGACTTGCAGCACCTGCTGCTGCTGTTTGCCCATGCAGGCTGCCTCGTGCGTTACCTGCTGGGTGCAGTGCGTTTACAGGAGGGTTGGAAAGCGTGATCACTGCCACGCCATCCGATTCCACGCGGTACTCCGCGCTCGGTGCCATGCTTGCTAAGCCTTTCGAGAGCACCTGCGCAGCTGCTGCCTTGAGCTGTATCCGGCAAAGCAGAACAACAAACAAATATAATGATACCAGTTGGAGCTTGTCCGTGTTGCTGCGGGCCTTGATCAGTTGCAGCGATTTGCAGCCTGCTGACGCAGCCTCATGCTAACACAACTGCTGCCAGACACAACAGCACAGCTGACGAGGACGGCATGCGCGCATTCGTACCCTGTTTTGATGTCAACGGTAAGACACGGAATCAACCATCAGCTCAACTTGTGTGCCGTTCGTGCCTGATGATGGGTGCCATGAAACAGCAGATGCCCATCACCACTCTGCACTGCATGGCTGTTCCCAAGCAAAGGTGCAGCAGTGCCCATCAGAAAGGCGACACGCACCCTTCAAACTCGTCTGATTGATTCACCTGTCAACATTGAAACCCAGTTGCAGTGTCATGGTGTGTGCACAGCCAATGCTGTAAGTTGAATAAGAATAACACAGCTCATGACTCTGATCAGAGTTCGTCATCATTTTGAACTAGAGAAGCCAGCCGCCACCAACAAATTTGGCTGCACACTCATGGCTCCAAATTACCGCCACAATGGCTGCAATCTTGAATGTCATATGTTGTGCTCTGCGTCTCCTGCAGATTTCAGCTGGACCTCCTACTGCAAAACTCGGCGTCGCAGTACAGGGTTGTGTACATAATTATCGTCAGTACCCAATTATCGTCAATTTCTTATCACTGCACGGCAGGCCCTGAAACTTGATCAGATTGTGTATTACATCCCACTAATAAACTGATAATGATTGAGAGCCGTTGGTCTACAACACAGGGGGTCTGCCACTGACCCCCCACCTGGGTGGTGACTCCATTCTGTGTCGTCAATGTTGCTGGTGAAATCCACTTTTAATGGCTTTAACTGACTAAAGGAAGACACACTAGATTTTTTACGCGCGACGGTAGTTCTCTGACCGCAATCAGGGTATAAATCTACATACCAGATACATTTTGCGCATGTTTTGCGCACCACAAGGGCCAGAGAGGGCCCCTGGCAGAAGGTGACGATAATAATGTACACAACCCTGTATAAAGAAAGTTGCCGGCATTCATTACAAGCATAGTCTCTGCCATATAACAAAAGTTGCCGATTGGATTCATTACATTCTCTGCCACTGGCACACGTTGGCAGAGTGTGAGCTGCTGTGTCACTGGGCACCAGGCATACAGGCAGAATCCTCAAGCACAGTCTTCAAGGCGTACGCGTGTGCTTGTTACAGTTCATGAGTTGCTCCGTACAGACCACCACACCAGCTGTGATGCTAGCTCCACACCTCACCGTAAGGCTATACTTCAGGATGCAGTGCTGCTGCTCCTTGCAGCTAATGCAATTCAAGCGTGACACATCAAACAACATGTAGAGTCGTCAAACGGAGAGGCCAAACCTTCTGGGCCCCAGACCGGGTCTGTAGCACACCCAACATGACGTATCCAACAACGGCCCTTCAGGCAGCAGCAACAGCTGCACTTCCAGGCAGCCCAATCACTGTCGCTTTGCCGGCATGACTCAACCCGCATCAATCAACAACACCATCCTCATCAACAACACACTGTCCGAGTGGTAGACCACAACCAAACCCTAACTTCAAACCCTCATTCAAATCGTGACGCTGGCCGGGATGCTCTGGAAGCTGGGCAGGCTGATGTGGAAGGCCCTCCCGCCCAACCACTGTCCCATTCAAATCACCACCAAGTTGCTCTCAAACCGCTTTCAAATTGTGACGCTGGCCGGGATGCTCTGGAAGCTGGGCAGGCTGATGTGGAAGGCCTGCACGATGTTTCCTGCAAACATGCGCCCCGCAATGGCGTCCTTGGCCTTCTGAGCTGAGGGCACGTCAGCAAACTGCACAAAGGCCTGCGGCAGCAGAAAGCAGCAAGCAGCAGCAATGACAGGATGTGATGGCACAGCAATAACGCGGTGTATTACACAAAGGATGACTTGCCTTCCATACTGCTCGATGCCCATCAGCTGCAGCCTGGCCAGGCGGGTGCAACGGCACTTGCACAGAATGAAACACATGAACATCAAACAGCACAAATACCGCAGAAAGTAAGGTGTTACGTGACATACCTTGCCGTAGTGCTCCGTGCCCATCAGATGCGCGGCCTGGCCAGGCGGGGGCCGCGGCACCTTCACACCATAAAAGGCATCTTTACAATCAACACAAGAAATAACACAAGAGATAACATGTTACATGACATACCTTGCCGTAGTGCTCCGTGCCCATCAGCTGCGCGGCCTGGCCAGGCGGGGGCCGCGGCACCTTCACATCCAGCACCTGCCCATACTTGCTGGCCTCCTGGTGCAGGTCAGCTATGACCTGTCATTTTGAATGTTGTTACATTGTCATTTGGTGACAATCGCAGTTTTCGGCGCGGAGGGATGCCCGGTAGTCGGTAGGCAACGGAGGTTGTTGTGCAGCGGCAGCGGAGCAGCGGCAGGGTGCACGCGAAAAGCACGGGAGCAGCGCAGGCAGGCGCAGTCCAGCAGCAGGGCCGAGGCAGGGGCAGCGGCCGCAGGACAGGGCGGGGATCCAGGCAGCGGCGCGCATGTACATGCAAAAAAGGCGGCAAACGAGGCACACAAGGGTCAGGAGAGGCAGCGCGGCAGCGGCAGGCAGGCAGGCTGTGGCAGGGGCAGTGCAGCAAACGCAGTGCAGCAAACAGGCAGGCAGGGTATGCGGGCTGTTGCAGCACAGGACAGCAAGCAAAAAGAGAGGCAGGCAGGGGCAGTGCGACAGCACGTCACCACCAAGCCTTGGGAGCTCGAAAATTCGATTCCTTTCCAACCCATTGTGGACATGCTGTTACTGGCTGCTGCTGCCGCTGCTGCAAGTAACAATGCCTGTGCACTTGACATGTGCAGCTGCAACAGCCAAATGCCTGCATGCACTGCTGAGTGTGCACCTGAACGTGCAGAATCATGCACACTGCGCTAGTAATGCAACAACACATAAAGCAGCAGGTGCATGACAACGCTGATGCACATGCACAGCTAGCTGCAGCACACAACCACAGCAGCCAAACCGCCGCAGCCGTGACGCAAGCACCAGTGTCGTGGTGTGTGTGTCAGCAGCACGGCACAGCACAGCGTGCAGCACAGCAGGCAGCAGCAGCGCAGTGGCATGTGCAGGCAGGCAGCCGGGCAGGCAAACCCTGTGAGGCGCAAGTCCACACATGCAAAGCTGCAGCCTGACTACTGCTGCTTACAAACGCTACAGCCAACATGAATTCTCCCAAGATGAAGAGGGTTCGCTGACTAACAAAGCAGCAGCTGCAAGTGAGCGTGATGCTGCGCGCTGCTGCTGCGCTATCAGAGATGCATACAAGTGTGCAGCAAGGCTAAAGCAGCACAGCCCCACACTGTTGCTGCACACCCAACAGCTGCACGCTCATTGCAGGACACACGCTCACAGCACATCGCCTTTTCACATCACACTGTGCACACCATGCCTGCCGCTGCCTACCCCCCATCACCAACTTAATCTCTGGTTCACCTATCTTCATTCGAATCAAACCCACCTCTTTGTACTCCTCGTCGCTTGACAGCACGTCCCCGGTGACCATGCCAGTCACACACAGGAACGGTGTGGGAATCAGCAGAGCCATGGGGTCTGTCACACCGCCCGGCCCTGCTGCAGCAGCAGGCACCGCACCTGCGCTTGCAGGACCTTGGCCAAAGGCCCCGGGCGGCCCCGGGTATGCTGCCGGCTGACCTGGCATGCCCATCCCTGGAAGGCCCCCGCCCATCATCTGCAGGTGGCGGTCAAACAACAGCAGGCGTTACTTTGACCGAATGCACCTGGTATGCTGCTGGCTGACCTAGCATGCCCATCCCTGGCAGGCCTCCGCCCATCATCTGCAAGTGGCGGTCAAACAACAGCAGGCGTCAGTTTGACCAAAGGCCCCAGGCGGCCCCGGGTATGCTGCTGGCTGACCTGGCATGCCCATCCCTGGAAGGCCTCGCTCATCATCTGCGCGCGGTGGTCAAAGACCAGCACATGCAAGTTTGACCAGGGTTTGTCAGATGTTCGACTGATGTTTGACTGTGGTTCACTGCAGCAGCTGAGTGTCTACAGACAGCCTGCAGGAAATTGCGCTGCCGAGTGTGCCGCATAACTACATGAACGTAACACATGTGACTGTCCTTTTTAATATGTAACATGCTACTTTTCACGCACCGGCATCTCCACGTAGCTCGCGGGGCGCGCGATCTTCAGTGTGTTGCCCATCAGCGCGATCTGGCCGTTCAGCTGCAGCGCGGCTGTCGCGTACTCCGGCACGCGGAACTCCACAAAGGCAAAGCGGCCGTTCAGCGCCACCTGCAGGAGAACAAGTGCAGCAACAGCAGAAGCAGCAGTTTAATGTTGTGGGCAGGTTTGTGCGGGCAGGTTTCCACGCACATGCAGAGCTGCACAAGCCCAGCAGGCACCCAGGGCGCCACAAAGGCAGCTGCACAACAACAGAACTGACCGGGTCTTCAAGACACCACGCATAACAACACCACTAGACCAGGCCTGCTTGAACTTACCTTAATCACAGGCTCCTGGCCGGCCTGTCCCGCGCTGGGGAATGCAGCAATCAGCGCAGAGTGGAATACCTGGTACAGGCTCTGCTCGCCCACACCCGGAGCCAGGTTGCCAACAAACAGCTCGCGCTGCGCCTTGAGCTGCTTCTCCTGCAGGCGCGCATTCTGGCGCAAAAGCAGCGGCAGCAGCATGCGGTGCACAGCGTAAGAAAAATGAAAAGGCAGGTCGAGAGCTCGTGCTGCGCCTTGAGCTGCTTCTGCTGCAGGCGCGCGTTCAGCCGCGACGGCAGCAGCAGCAGCAGCGGCAGCAGCATGGGGTGCACAACGTCAAGACATGAAACTTTGACGTGTGAGGAGCTATTTTGAAAATGCGGGCAGCTGCCCTGTCACACACCTGCTGGGCATACATGTACTTCTGCCCAACAGGCAAAGCAAGCAGCAAAGACAGCAGCAAACAGGCCGCAAAAGGTGACTGTACACAGCCGCTCACCCCGGTCTGCGTCTTGCTGGCCTGCTCATGACTCAACACAGCACAGTAAAATCACTTTGTCACATTAAATAATATCATACAGTGTTACAGCTCGTGACTCACCCCGGTTTGCGTCTTGCTGGCCTTGCTCATGACCTGCTGCGCCTGCAGCACGGCTGCCTGCTGCTGCGCCATCAGCAGCTGCTGCTGCAGCAGCATCTGCTGCCGCATCACCAGTTGCGCTGCAGGCGGGAGCAGACACAAAGGCATGAAGGGCACAGCGTAAGGAACCACAGCAAGAATATGCTTAGCCTTGATGAGAGTGCAGCTTGGAATACGACAGGCACAGCAACAAGCATGAGACATCCACGCGTGCGTGCTATGACCTTGGCCATCAACATAGGCGCGCCATGACACGTCATACTAGAAAAACATCTGCGCAAAGTCACACAGCATGGCGCTCGATGCTTACAATTGCGTTGAGAGGCGGTGTTCTCCAGGATGTACCCCAGAGTGGACTGTTGTTGCTGCACAGCGACTACAGCCCACTTTTGGGTACACGCTGGAGAAGACCGCCGCTCAACACAATTGAATACCAGTACAATAGATACAAATGCGAGACAGCTGCTTTACCTGCAGGCAAGCCCACGCCACTGCCAGCGCGTCACAGCAAAGTAACACACGTTCAAACGATACATAACATAATGTGACAGCTGCCTCACGCGTGGCCGGGGCCATGCCACTCATCTCAACAAGTAGCACGCATTGACGCTACATGACGCTACACAAGCTGTGTCACAGCTGCCCAACCTGTTGCAGGATCCATGCCAGCAAGTGCTGGGTTCCCGCCTGGGGGTGCGGGGTAGCCCGAAGGTGGGGCAGCAGCAGCGGCGGCTGCTGCGCTGCGCTTGCGGCGCTCCTCCCTGCAAGAGCAAGCCAACACAACTGGCTGTTACACATCAGCTTGCAGCTGCATTCACGTGCGGCACTGCAGGTAGCAGCACATGTCACAGCGACAGCAGTATCGACCGCAACTCTGACAGTGCGCATAACAGACAAATAAAACACGAGGCATGTCGCTGTTGTCGCCGTTTTCGAAGCAGCTGCACCTGCTGGAGCGGTGGCTGCAACACATCATACCACATATTATGGAAGCCACGTAACATAGCATGACACACACAATAACACACCCCTGTCGCTGTCGTCGCCGTCCTCAAAGCAGCTGCGCCTGCTGGAGCGGTGGCAGCCACACTCCTCACAACATCATGCCACATGTTATATCAGTCACATAACATATAACATAACATAAATCACACACCTGTCGCTGTCGTCACCGTCCTCGAAGCGGCTGCGCCTGCTGGAGCGGTGGCTCTTCTTGTCGTAGGGGCTCCTGCTCCTGCTGCGGCTCCTGCGCCTGTCGCGGCTGCGGCTGCGGGACCTGCCGCAAAGGCGAGATGGATAAAAAGGAGAGAAGGCGGCGCAGCGGCATGCGTTAGATGATTATGAGGCTTGAGCAGCAGCAACTGCATGCACCAACAGCATGCAGCGTAACTAACGTACAGCCCTTTACCAGCAGCCGTGCAGTGAAGGGACGCAGCTATGACCCAAGGCATGATCTGCGTGCATCTTGGTGCCATCTGGGCAGCATATATGTATGCTTGCATGCATGCGGCTATGGTTGCTGCAGCAGTCACCTGCGGCGCCTGTCCCTGCTCCTGCTGCGGCTGCGCGCGCGGAAGTCCTTATCTCCCTCCCTGTCCCTGCGGCGCTCCCTGCTCCTGCAAGTGCAACAGCAGAACAGGGGCATAGCGCAGTGTTTAGCACAGCAGGAGAGATCAGAAAGTATACAGCTGCTGGATTAGGGGGTGCTGCTGAATGCTCTCATTGTTGGCACTCACTGCAGGATCAAAGGCCTGCATGAGCATCCATGCACAAGATTGCTGCACATGAACGTTGCTGAGTATAGCACCCGTAAACATGAAAGAAGAAGCACTGCCACAATGCCTCGGGATGCTGCTGGCTACTGCTGCTGCTCTCGCACGCCCGTACCTGCTGCGCTCCCTGCTGCGCTCCCTCTCCTTGGCGCGCTCGGGGCTCTTCTCCATGTGCTTCTCCTCCGCCTTTTCCTCTACTGCCTTTTCTTCCTCCTTCTCTGCTGCAGGCTCAGCTGCAGGCTCGGCAGCGGGCTGCTCCTTCTCCTGCTCAGCAGCAGCGGGCTGCTCAGCTGGGGCCTCTGCAGCATGCAAACAGCGAAGATCAAATGGGTGTTTTACTATTCCTTTACAGCGAACGCGATCGAAGAGTCGAGGCAGTGACCAGGCAGGAAAGAGGCTGCCACGCACCAGCTGCGGTCTCTGCCACCTGTGGCGCCTCTGCAGCCTCCACGGGCTGCTCTGTATCAGTCATGAGATGCTGCACGCTTGATCAAGCGCTTGCCTGCTGCTTAAGCTGGTGTTGCACTCTGCCGAATTCACAGGGGACCTCACGTTGGACCCTTTGCGTCTGTAGAAAAGTGGTGACATAACAGTCATCGTACGCGCTGCTTAAACGAGGCTGTGAAACACCAGAGGGTACGCAGTTCCACCCTGAACCCGCCAGTGTCAGACTCATCACTTGGGTTGTGCAGTGAGAAAGCAGCCACATCTGGCAGCCATACAACAGTAATCCTTTTCATTTTCCACTTCGTCTCACCAGCTCTGGGCTGCCATGTGCGCCTGTTGCTGCCAAAACAGCTGCCTTGCTCCAATTTGAAATCCTGGCCACCTTGAGATGCTACAGGCCTGTAACAGGACCATTTCATACATGCAAGTACCGCATGGCTGTTCAACAAAACAAAAAAACACCTTACATCCTCGCACAACACACATGGAGGTGCCACTAGCACCCGTGCCAGTGCTTGCTGACACTTCCAGCCGCACGCCGTCCAACACCCAAGAACACCATGTACATGCATTGAGCAGCAGCACAACCTGTTCAAAAACTGCAGTCTGCCTTCATGCACCAATTCGAGGACAACAAGGCACATCATGATCAACAAAGCACGCGATCGAAGAACTGAGTGTCAGAGGATCAGGAGCAACCACCTCTGAAGGTCAACATGAGTTCCATTCAAATGGCAACCTGACAAATTAATCAAAGCAGCGCTTCTCGACGCTGACATGTCACACGCTGTCATATGTTATCAACTACAAACCAACCACGTTGTAAGGACATTCACCAGCTATGTATATACAACTGCCAGCTATATGACACTGCCCCTGCCAGCCCACACAGCGCCCTGTGATGCACTCAACTGCCCCCACCATTGACCCTGCACCTAGCGCTGCTGCTGCGCCTACCTCAGGCGCCTGCTGCCGTCCTCGCCGCAGCCCCTCCGCTGCAGCAGCTGCCTGCCATACGGACAATGGCCGCCGCCTGGCTGCTGCTGCTGCTGCTGCTGCTGCTGCTGCTGGTGTTCTTGCCGCAGTGACTCTGCAGCAGCTGCCCGAGATACGACCAGCGGCCGCAGCCTGCTGCTGCTGCTGCAAGTGGGAAGCAGCCTCGTCAGCGTCGTCGCCCATAGCCGCCGCCCCACGCCCGCGCAGCACCAGCCCTGCAGCAGGAGCAGTGCACAGCCAAGTTTCGTTAACCATCGATCCTAGTGGGATGCAACATTTTGACGCCCACGTCGGTCCACTACTTACATGTACAGTGCAACTTCTCTGTCAAAAGCTGATGCTGTGTGTACTGTGTGTCTGTGCAGTGGCATTGCGTGCAAGCCTGTCCTGTACGGCTGCAGATGCTGCAACCGCTGCAGTCCTGCAAGCTATTCTGCAAAGGCTGCATTGCAAAGGCTGCATTGCGATTCTGATACGACTCCACTGACGACCAGGCTGCCGAGATTCAAACTGCTGCAAAGCGAAGAGTATACTATGTTCACAGCATCAGCCATAGGTCGTTCTAGAGTCTGTATTCACGCTACAGTGTACCCTCTGCGCCCTGAACCCTGGAAACACAGCCCCACCTGCTGCCGCCGTAGCCCTGGTGGAAGGAGATCCAGTGCGCATTCTCGCCATACAGCTGCTCCAGGTTGGAGCCGCCCTGCAGTAGCAGCAGCAGCATAGGCGCAGCAATCAGACAAACCAGCTTGCAGGCACATGCTACCTGGGCTGCCGAATGTCTGCAGCGCTGCAGTGTCCGTACAGCTGCTCCAGGTTGGAGCCACCTTGCGTGAGAGATAGATAGCAACAGCGGCAGCTTGGTGAAAACCTTCTCTTACATGCTTTGATCCAAGCGTCCAGCTTGCAGTCACCTTGTACCTAAAACGCTGTGAAACAAAGCGCCACGGTTTTGCAGCAGTCACGTCACCACAGCAGCACACAAAACACACAGCAGATCCAGCTGTGCGTTGCATAGCCAGCTGCGACGCAATGACATGGCCAGCATCATGACAGCTGCTGTGGCGTGGCTGTTGCTGACAGAGAGATCACAGTCAGTTGCATGCAAGCAGGCTATTGACACAGCCAACTAGGTTGGTGTAAACACGTCGGCGTTGAGGAACGCTCGGGTGTTGTGCCCACCTGGTGTGCTGCGCTCTGTGAGGCCAGGTTGAGGTAGCCGCCGGGGGAAGTGGCAGCACCTGCAGCAGCAGCAGCAGCAGCAGCAACAGCAGAAGCAGCAGCAACAGCAACAGCAGGAGCAGCAGCAGCAGCAGCAGCAAAAGCACAGCAGCAAGACAAAATGTGAGGGGAGTGGCCAGGTTGACACCAGCCAAATCAGCCATGACAGCACACCTGCCGCAGCACTCCCCGCGCTGTCGTGCCAGGGCGCCCTGCACAGCACGCGCACGAAACCTTCGTTCCAATGCAGGGCTGTGCTGCTTGTAACACCATACCAGTCCTGATCACACACCTGCCGCAGCGCCAGCGCCGCTGTCGTGCCACGGCGCCCTGCACAGCACGCACGTGACGCCCTCTGCATTGCGGCGCTTGGTGTCTGCCCACTTTGCCCAGCAGCCCTTGTGGATGTTATTGCCGCAGGTTTCGCACCACACCAGCGGCTCGCCACCCTCCTGCAGCAGCAGCAGCAGCAGCAGCAGCAGCAGCAGCAGACACAGCAGGAGGCACGCAGCAGTCAGTAAGCTGCTGATCAAATAGGCGCTGCTGCTGTCTCACAGCAAATGCGACCCTCACGCGATGCAGATTGTCGCTGAGTTGACCAGGAATCATCGCAACAGCAACAACTCTGTGTCAAAGCGACATTGCAGATCAAATGGGCCAACTCAATTCTGCTCGATCGCCATCTCACTTTGAGCTCCTCGTAGCAGATGGGGCACTCAGCACCATCCACTGGCTTGCGCCTGCCGTCAGCTGCTGCCGCTGCTGCCGGCTGCTCGTCACCCTCGCCGGCTGCTGCTGCGTAGGCCTGGCGCACCTGCAGGCAAAGGCAGCAGCAACACACTCAATACCACGGGTGGGCGGGTGACCTTGTGCATTGCATTGATGTCTGCTAGACGATTGCCCCTGGATCCACAGTAAGGCTGGCATGGCAACCACTCTGCAGGCATCTTGTGATGCGTTGCAGGGATGGCCACACGGCCGACAACCGTGTTGAAGTGCGTGCCACTCCCCAAAAAGTCGCTGGCTTGTGCTGCTGCTGCTGCTGCTGCTGCTGCTGGCTGTCTCACCCGCTGGTCAGCCAGCACACCAGCCAGGTGGTCTGAGCTCTGAGAGTGAGCACCAGACAGCACCTCCTCCACCTGCAGCAGCAGCAGCAGCACCACAAACGCAGCATACCATTGGCTAAGCCTAAGTTTGTTGTGTCGCAAGTGAGCACGCGCCAGAACCTTCTTAGGAACTCGCAGCATGGCTAAGGTTTGGGGTTTGTTTTCGTTTCGCACCTCTATTGTGAGCAGCGCGCGCTGCCCACAGAAGTGTGTTGTTTGTGGCCAGCTTGAGAATAACAATGCATGCCTGACTACAGCATACAGTTTGACCTGTTCAACTGGGCCGCACCTCTTTTGTGAGCAGCGCGCGCTGCCACACCAGCGGATTGTTTTGTGGCCAGCTTGAACACAACAGTACATGCCTGACTACAGTACACAGTAGTTTGACCTGGTCAACTGCGCCGCACCTCTTTTGTGAGCAGCGCGCGCTGCCACACCAGCGGGTTGTTTGTGGCCAGCTTGAGCACGCGCAGCATCACAAACAGGATGTGCTTGCACAGGTTGCCCTTGGCGTGGTCGGGGCAGCTGCAGTGCGGCTGGCGGCTGATGGTCACGTCGTACACTGCAGAGTGTGAAAAATTAGACGAGAGTGCGTAAAAAGCAATAGTACTTTCAGGGGACATATGACAGGAGCTGTGACTAGCAGGCATGCATGCACACACATGCACAAAGTGCAGCATGCCACTGCAGTGCTGCTGCTGTGCATATTAGCCGCACCACATCAAGCTGCTGTCAACTGCTGGCACATACAGCACGTGCACACTACCGTTTTATTGTCACAGTTGCTGTTGCTGCTGCTGCTGCTGCTGCTGCTGCTGCAATCAATGCTACCGCCGCCGCCGCCGCCGCTGCTGCTGCTGCTATCAGTGCTGCTGCTACCCGCCGCCGCCGCTGCTGCTGTGCACCGTTGCTGGTGGCCCCCAGCACCGCAAACTGCTGCGCCCTGCCGCCCTGCGCTCCTGCAGGCCTGAGCACCTTGGTGTTGATCAGGAACATGCGGTGCGCTGAGCCTGCAGATTTATAGGCCAAGCAGTTGACAGCGAATAGATCACCATACTATGAGAAAATTTAGTTACATGTGGGTCCTGGCACATTGAAACACAATTCCACTACAGCGGGGTACAAGAGCGTGCTGCTGCACCCATGCATGCGCAGCTGCCAGTTGGGCGTGCTGCTTGTGGTCCTCCATGCGCAGCATTGCCACTGCTTTCTGTCTTGCACCAGCGCAAACACTGTCAAACAACTGGGTGAGATGAAGGTGTCATGTGACGTCGTGATGTGTATACCTGGCAGTGCACGCTGGATGCGTTCGTATATCTTCTGGCTGGGCGCCTGTGCATAGCGCACTGTCCTGCCATACTCATCCGTGCGCTTCTCTTCAGGCTCCTTCTTCTGCCTCTTGGGCTTTGGCTGCTTCGGCTCCTTGTCCTGCGTCTTCTGCTGCTTCTGTTTGCGTTTCTTTGGCTGCTGCTGCTCCTCATCTTCAAAGTTGTAGTCCAGCAGGCACTCTGCTGCTGGTTGCTGCTGTGCTTGCTGCCGCTGCTTTGGCTTCCTCGCCTGTAGACGGTGCAGCAGTGCAGCATGTGCAGCTTAAAGTAAATTAAGCGGCCTGCTTAAAACATGGGAGCTGTAATGTTCGATGCCACGTACCTTTTTGGGGGTGGGAGTGTAGGCCTCATCATCACTGATATCAATCACAATGGGGTTGGCAGCCGCCCTCCTTGGCTTCCTGACTCGCGCAGGAGCTGGCTCATCGTCGATGACGATCACGTCTGACATGCTGTGGGCAGTGCTGTGCGATCAGAAAGCTGTTGTTGTTCCTGGTTTCGGGTGAACAGTAACTGGACGAAAGGGTCTCGACAACGCAAAAGTTCTGTGAAAAACCAAACAATCATGATGCAGCAGCGCACTGCTTCACAGGCGCGTGCACACCAGACCAGGGCTTTAGGGTTGTGTCATGCTTGCCAGCTCAAACTGCAGCCAAGCTGTTTTAGGGACCTGCGAAGTTTCTGCGTCACACTTTGCTGACTTGCCTTTCTCTTACATGAAAGCTGTTGCCGCGTCAGCTTTTACCAAAGCTGTACATTCCAGTTTCAGCTGTTGAGGCCTGACCATCACTCTGCAGCCTGAGTACTGCATCATTATCTCGAGACAGGAACAGCACAGCGATTTAGAACTCGAACATAACATGGAAGACTTTGAGGTCCGTGCATCTAAAGCATTACAGGCTGAGCCTAGCTGCTGCGGGGACGCAGGTACATGGTTGACTGCTGTTCTCTGACTCTGCTGCTGACTCGTGCATGATTGTACTGCGTGCACACTCACAGCGGGAGATAAAAGTGGTGGTGGTTGGCAATGGTGGCGTGGGCAAGACTTCAATGATCAAGAGATGTTGCAAGTGCGTGCTCAAACAGACACAACGCTAGTCATAACTGCAGTTGAGGCTTTGCCAGCTTGCAATCAGCAGCAGAGCAGCACAAGGGATGGTGCCAGCACGCTGTCAGCATGCACTGAGCACATAGTCGGTCAACTAGGAGGCAACCTGGCAGTTGTTGCACCATGCAGGCTGCCGCAACCATGCAACATAGCAGTTGATGCTTGAACATCTGCCCTGCCATGCAGCAGGGCATCCTCTGCAGCACAAGCCTCTGCACAGCATGCCATGTGCCACAATCAGCAGCTGCAAAATGATATCCCGTTCTTGCAGGGGCGTATTTACAGATGACTACAAGAAGACCATAGGCGTGGACTTTCTGGAGAAGCAGCTGTATGTGCCATCCATTGGCCAGGATGTGCAGCTGTACCTGTGGGACACTGCAGGACAGGAGGAGTTTGACTCCATCACAAAAACATACTACAGAGGTGAGCAATAGAAACTACCAATATGAGATTTTGCAGAACATGCAGCTACATGCTGAGGGTGGAAGTGGTGTGCATGGCTACTTCAAGTGGCCTGCAGGTCTTGCTGAATCAGCTGCCAGCATGCATGTGCGCTCCGGCTTGCTGCTTCCTCCTGCATCCTTGTCGAAGCAGCACAGCAGCTGGCGTTCGCTCCAATCTCAAAGTTGTCGGTGACAGATTGTAGTGCAGCTGCCGTCCTGCAAGTGCTTCAAGAAGCATTGACATTGCTCCGGGCGCAGCGCTGCCTGCAGCTGGCAGCAGCCAACCAACCAGCATGTACATCACACCAAGAGTACAGCCAGCACAGCCCTCACCCAAGTATAGATTTCTAGCTGTGCCACAAGCATGCACCACACCCGCTTGGCAATACTATGTGCAGGCGCTGGCGCTGCTGTGCTGGCGTTCTCCACCACGGACCGTGCCAGCTTTGACGCGCTGCCCAGCTGGCGCTCCAAGGTGCTGGAGCAGTGCCCGGGCATTGCCATGGCGCTGGTGCAGAACAAGGTGGACCTCATCGAGCAGGTGGGCAGCTCATACAATGAGATTGTGGTCGCAGCATGCTACCCAGCAATAGCGTATTTGCAGAGGAGAGGGAGTTGAGCCCACAGCATCGCCAAGGGGCTGGTGCAGAACAAGGTGGACCTGATCGAGCAGGTGAGCCTGAGGCTGTGCCTGCAAGCACGCCCAAGCAGCTGGAACGTCGTTTATGCGTACATGCAGCTGCTTGGCATTAGCGTTGCTGCGCAGCAAGTGTGTGTGTGTGGAGGGGGGGTGGGGGTGGGTGGGTGGGTGGGTGGGGGTGGGGGTGGGGGTGGGGGTGGGGGTGGGTGTGGGTGTGGGTGGGTGTGTTTACTGGTTGAAGCAGTTAGCTGGACATGGAGCAATGGGTCCGCAGCTGATGCTGGCAGTGCTGGCCAACTCATTACAGCATGCTGCTGAGCCTGGTGGTGAAGCTGTTGTTACTGCTGCTGCCTGCTGTTGATGTGCTTGCCAGGCTGTGGTGTCAAGTGAGGAGGCGGAGGCAATGGCTCGCAGGCTGGGGCTCAAGTTCTACAGGACATGCGTGAAGCAGGACCTGAACGTGACTGAGGGTGAGTTGGGTCGCTGTGCGTCATGTCAGCAGCAGGGACCAACAAGACAATCCTGATCACCCATGGCATGCAGCAGAACTGTATTGACAGTGCAATATGCACGCCAGCCATGCTGCAGCATAGCACGTTCAACATACCACATGAAGTTATAGGGCATGCGGCATGAGCTGGCATTGTTACAAAGCAGCTGCAGCGTAGTCGCACACTCGACAGCTATGCCTGCGTGATCAGCCCACTTGGAGCGCCAGAAGCCTTCGGGCAGGGGGGCTTCTAATCCAGCATTGCTTGAAGGTGCGCAGTTGTGCATTTATCATGCCTAAAACTGTCATATCACACACTGCTGCAAAAATGCATGCAACCCTGAGCCTTCCAGGGGAAGTTCACCTGCCTGGCGTGCAACCCTGTCTTGCACTTGCAGTGTTCACCTACCTGGCTGAGCTGCATGACCGCAAGCTCAACAGCGGCCACCTGCAACAGGGGCAAGCCATGCCTGTACTAGAAGCCGGACTAGCAGCAGCAGCTGATAGCATTGAACCAGCGCAGAACAGCAGCCACCATGGTCCAGGCGTTACAGCTACCATCAGCCCACCTGCGGCAGAGGAGGGGCAGCTACCCGCAGCTCACCAGAAGCAGCAGCAACAGCAGCAGCAGCACAAGGCGGGCGTCACAGCAGGAGAGGCCAGGAGCGGCAGCAGCAGCGTCGGCGGCTATGGCCGCAAGGCGCTTCCTGCAAGCGTGGAGCTGCACCCGAGTGTGCAGCGAGGCAAGAAGAGTGTGGCGACAAAGATCAAGCGGAAGCTGGCAAAGGCCTCTTTTACAGAGTGCAGCATCCAATGATTGACCAATGCGTCTTTGATTTAGTCAAGTTAGCCACTGATCACTGGAGTGAAGCGAGCCCTGTCAGGTTTGCCGTGTCTGGGCAGAGTGACCGTCTGCATCATTCTGTGTTTGCAGGATCATGCTGGTAGATACTGTGGGAGTGGGCCTTCCAGCTGGTGGCCATAGTGGCCACCTATTTAGATATATCCTGGGTCCTGGTACTGCTGGGCCAGTAAAAAGAAAGTGTCACGGTGTGCCTGCCTTGCTTACTAATACCCGCACAGTTGGCAGCCCAACCGCAGCACTGAAATACGTGCACGGTATGTTTCTGTGTGACCGATACGGCTGCGCAGATATGCCATTCGTTGTGTATTTCTACTGGCGCATATGCGGAGCTGGGTATGTCTCTCAGGATGATTGCTGGCTGCATCGGCTGATCTTTGATGCTATGGCAAATGGCGCCAACATATTTCACTACTCAGCACATGTCAACTCGTGCCTGGTACGTCAGTGAATAGCAGGATGAGGCCTTGATCTGGCGTGCGTCCTCTCCCTGCTCCAGTGGGTGCAGAGCTGATGCGGTCGCACCAGCAGTGATTAGCTGGACCGCTTATTTGATGATGAATGATTGTGGTTCAAAGTGAGATTGAGGCAGCGGCATGATAATCAAAGAAGGTGAGTTTGACCGGCACGGCAACCACACCAGTTGACCCCTCAGGGGCCTGGCAGGCCCTCAGTGAGACAAACGCTGCAGCAGATATGTTTGGCAGAGACCGTTTCGCGCGACAGAAACACCACCCACACAATAAAGCGCAGTGGTGTAAACCATTGCATGCTGCTCCACGCAGCTTGCTGCCTGTACTGTTGAAGCGTAGCAGGTGCAGGTGCAGCAGCGATGGCAACCACTGCCATGAAGAAAAGTACAATATATGACACCGCTCCCTATTCAAATAATTTTCCGGCAAATCTCCAAGCCTCGAGCTCTCTGCGCACATGAAATCATCCCTGCGGTGCAGCGGCCAGGTACCTTGGACGCTGCTTGGACCGACTAAAGGCGTTGCGCCAGTTTTGTATGAATGATATGCAGCACTCGTACGCGTTATATATTTCAGCCTAATAATCACGCAACGGAAATCAGATTTGGCTCTATGCTTGCATGATGCGGACAATCAGGAGTACTGTGGCAGCAGCATGGCTGCTGCTGCTGTATTCGATCGTTCTGCAAGCTTCCTTGGGAAAAATCCAACCGTTCAGGACGGACCTACCTATTACATATAGTCATCACTATCGCTCTGACAGCACTCGCCCCAACGTATGCAAAATTGCTTACAAAGCGAACAGCACTCTCAATGGCACGTCTGGCTATGTGCCGTTTATCGGCACCAGCATAGGAAGAGACCCTCAACAGCTCGTGTTGCGCCTCTACTACAGCACACTTCACTTCCCGGTCAAACACTTTGTTGTGGTGATCCCAGAAAGAGCCATGAGCCCACCGCATGGGGCTATCTGGTATGAGGTGCAGCACCTGAAGGAGTATGCAGACAACGTTGTGATCATCACCTGTGAGCATACCCCATCGGTGGCTGAGGGCTGGAACGCAGGTGAGAGCAGTGCTGCTGCTGTTGAGCAAAAGCACCAGGTCTTTGGAAGGTGTTAGTTGACCCATGCTTGAAGTTTCCTCCAGGCCATGCTGTTGCATCCACCACCTCTTGCACACAAGCTGATGCTGTGTGCCACATCTTGTTGCACATGTGCTGCATCCATCAGCTTGTGTTGCCGCAGCTAGCTTGGCACATGCCAGGCTGCAGTGTGTGGCTTGCCAGCTCCAAGCAGCGAGAGGTCAGCATGCACAGCTGCCGCCATGCTGTCCTTTCTGCAGTGTTCCAGGCGTTCCCAAATGAAGCGTGGGGTGTCTACTGTGCGCGGGACACAGCTTGGATGCCGGGGTCTCTGCAAAAGCTTGCAGGGCACATGTGGAGAGCCTCAAATGACAGCAGTATAGAGGTGGCTCTGATGAACTGGTGAGGGGTGGTGCCAGGTAGCAGCAGCAGCAGCAGCAGCAGCAGCAGCAGCAGCAGCAGCAGCAGCAGCAGCAGCAGCAGCAGCAGCTGTTGCTTACGGGAAAGCGTGGCAGATCGTGATCATAACATCAAGTGCCTCAGGCTCTGCGAACAACAGCATGTCTGCTGCTTTTGAGGCTCTCAAGCTTCGTTCCAGCGTTTAGCTTTTAGCAGCAGACCACTCATCTCGCACAATTCATGCCCTGTGCTCACCACTGGTGCTTGTTGGATTTGCGAGCTGTACTGCATTGCACAGCATGCGGCTGACGGCCTGCGTGTTGCATGTTTGCAGTGCTGCAGTATTGTGGCCCCTATGCTGACATGCAGCACTGTGTATGTGTGGAATCAACGCAACGCAAGACGATACTTTTTGACACCTTGCCGCTCGGCTGCGCCGCGACTGCAGGACGTATCCAATAGGCGGGGGCTTGTACAACTCTTTCGGCCTGACGCGGGCAGCGATTGGCCGCTTTGGCCTGTTTGATGAGAACATCTACCCTGCTTTCTTTGAAGACAACGATTTCCAGATCCGGCAGGCGCGCATGCAGCCGCAGATGCGCGTGCAGGTACTGCCTGACGTCATTATGCAGCATGGCAAGCGCAGTGAGCAGAGCTATCGCTCGGGGGTGCACACCTCAAACGACCCGAATGATGAGCAGCGGGAGAAGCACATGAGCAGCTACTGGCAGCAGCGCGTTGAGATCAGTAAGGCGTACCTCATCAGAAAGTGGGGCTGCAAGGACCGGGACTTCGGCGGCTGCCAATACCGGACGCCGTTCAACAAGTCACTGCCTGTCTGGTGAGCGCAGCTGGCTCAGCTCTTGCATGCTGTTACAGTTCGCACAACCATGTGCGAGCCATGCGGCGTGTTGCATGCTTTAGAAAGCTGCAGCGCACTCATGCTGCTGCTGGCATTGCAAGTGCCTGAACTTGGATCATCCTTAGCCGCCCACTTGTGCAGCAACAAGATTAAATTATTCCCAGATTTCATTGTCTGTAACAGCCTGCACAAAGTCAACCTTGTTTGCATGTTGGTGGTTCCTTGATTGTGCCTTGCTGCCTGCAGGTACTGGCACACCAGCAAACACCAGCGAGCACTGGATTGGGGTTTGACAGCGAATGGCAGCCATATCATTGATGGCGAGGGCATTGCTGTGTACAAGCGCCCGGCAAATGACAGCTACATAGGATGGGCTGGTTACAACGAGTCGGCACATGTGTGCAGGATTACAGGACCTGTGGGCGTTGTAGCGCGCAATGCATCAGGCGTGTGGTGCATATGACGTAGATTGAATTAGCGGAATGTATGTCCCTTGAATGGGGAATTCAAACGAGTTGAATTGAGTTATATGTGTTATATCTGAAATGAGTCGAGCTGTATGTGTTATATGTGTTATATGTGTTATATGTGAAATGAGTTGAGATTTTTGGGGATCCATGTTGTCGCTGGTTGCAGCAACCACCTGGTGGTGCTCAGCTGGTGGTGCTCAGCACAGCAGTGCTGCAGTTTGGTGCAGCAGCTACCCAAAGATGCGGGGGTCTGATGGGAATGTGGCAGTCCTTATAAGAATGCTTCATTCGCAGTATCTCGAATTGCCTGAATACCGGAGGCATGCCACCTTCAACTGAACAAACTGGGCATTGAGCCAACTTGCACATGCACCCAAAAAGACACATATGTCGTGTTGGGCGACGTCTCATCCCTACGTAAAACAATTGATATTCGTTAACGGTACTTTTATAGTTCCAAGCATGAGATGTAGAGCCTTTCAGCTTGCTGTCACTGCTACAAAGCGGGTGGAGGCAGTGGAAGCAGCGATGACAACCAACGGACAGCTATACACTGCCTACCGCCGTGGTAGAAGCCGCCAACATCGTTGTACACAGTGATGCTGCTGGTCAACCAATCCTGGTTTGCGTTCCCTTGTCTCATTTGTCTGCCTGTGTGGGTTTACGGGTACCTTGGACCGCGATCGACCGTCGACGCCGGGCGTTTTCTGTTAAAAGAGTTGGGTATGCCGCATATTTGAACGTGTTTCACAGAACATGGGTTGTGGTAAACGCTTTGGCAACCAATATCATCCCAGCGCTTGCTTGATGTGGGCAGCTGCGAGTGCTGCGACAGCAGTTTGGCCGCTGCTGCTGCTGCTGTGCTCGGTTGTTGTGCATTCTTCCTCGGCACAAAGCCAGCCTCTGAAACTAGATATACCAGTCACATACGAGCACTACTATCGCATTGAAAGCATTCGCCCCAACGTATGCAAGATTGCTTACAAAGCGAACAGCACTCTCAATGGCACATCTGGCTATGTGCCGTTTATTGGCACCAGCATAGGGAGAGACCCTCAGCAGCTCGTCTTGCGGCTCTACTACAGTACACTACACTACCCCGTCAAATAATTTGTGGTTGTGATACCTGAGAGGGCCATGAGCCCACCACATGGTGCCATCTGGTATGAGGTGCAGCACCTGAAGGAGTATGCAGACAACGTTGTGATCATCACCTGCGAGCATACGCCCTCGGTGGCAGAAGGTTGGAACGCAGGTGAGAGCAGTGCTCCTGCTGCTGCTGTCAGCTAACAAGCCTAGGCTACAGCCGACTCCATGTGTACCGATTTGATGCTTGAAGGGCCTCGCACGCCATGCTGCTGTTGAAATAGCTTTGTTGCACATCTTGGGCACGCAGAGAAACATACTGTGTGCTGCTATCATCAGCAGTCCACTGCTGTGCCTGACTCAACATTCCTTCAACCCACCAGCCGCCAAACGCCATGCTGTCCTTTCTGCAGTGTTCCAGGCGTTTCTGGAAGAAGCGTGGGGTGTGTACTGTTCGCGGGACACAGCTTGGATGCCGGGGACCCTGCCGAAGCTCGCTTGGCACATGTGGAAAGCTTCACGTGACAGCAGCATAGAGGTAGCGCTGATGAACTGGTGAGGGGTGCACCAGGCGGCAGCAGCAGCAGCAGCAGCAGCAGCGGCAGCAGCAGGAGCGCTCCTGCTAGCAGCAGCAGCAGCAGCAGCAGCAGCAGCAGCAGCAGGGCCCCTGCCACAGTGGCGTAGATGAGCTAGTTATGCCAAGCGGCAGCAGCTGTTCACTGGCAGCCATGGCATCACTCGCATGATCTGTTGAATGCAATCTTCACATCGGCACATTGGCAGCCACAATGTAGCGTATCGTATCATGACATGCCTCACATGTATGCTACGCACAGAGCCAGAGTGCAGGTGGTATTGAGGAGCTGATACCTAGCGCTGTGTTCCGGCCCCAGCTAACGCTGTACATCCACCATATGCCGCTCTGCTGCTGCGCGGCTGCAGGACTTACCCTATTGGCTTCGGCATCTACAATTCCTTTGGGATGACACGAGCAGCAATTGGCCGCTTTGGCCTGTTTGATGAGAACATCTACCCGGCATTTCACGAAGACAACGACTTCCAGATCAGGCAGGCCCGCATGCAGCCGCCGATAAAAGTTTTCCGGCTGCCTGACGTCATTCTGCAGCACGGCAAGCGCAACGAATCAAGCTACCAGTCAGGCGTGTACACGGCAGACGATCCAAACGACGCGCAGCGCGAAAGCAACATGCGGAGCTTCTGGCAGCAGCGCTTTTTCACCAATGGTGTGTACCTGATGCGCAAGTGGGGCTGCCCGGGCCGCACCTGGGCTGCCTGCAAGTACCAAACGCCGTTCAACAAGGCGCTGCCTGTATGGTGAACACGGCTGCTGCTGACAGTCATGCATGTGCTAGCTGTTGTTGTCATTCGTGCCCTGCACATACAGACGCTGCTGTTGGCATTGCACGGACTTGCACCTGGCTGGCTTCAGTGGACGTACCACTGTGTGCAGCAACCAGACATGCTTAGGCCTCCTGGAGGTTATGTGTCTGTCACAGCCTGCATAACTTCACGGCCGTGCTTTTGAAGTGCTAAGGCAAGCAAACAGGCAATGCGTTGTAACTGTGGGACCCGCCCCCTGCCTGGCTGCCTGCAGGTACTGGCACACCAGCAGACACCAGCGAGCACTGGACCGTGGGTTGACATCAAATGACACCCACGTGATTGATGGAGACGGCGAGGTGGTGTATGCGCGCCCAAAAGATGACAACTACGTGGGGTGGGCTGGTTACAAGGAGTCGGCGCATGTGTGCAGGATCACAGGGCCTCCGGGCGTAGTAGCACGCAATGCGTCAGGCGTGTGGGTGCATTTGATGTCACAATGGCACAGTAAAGAAGCAGACATTAGTGTCGAAGTGGGGAATGGGGTACGCTTGTCGTCACCTAATGATACCATCATCACCGAGTGTGCGTATGCAACAGTGGATACATACTGCACAAGTATGTTATAAGAGCGATTCCCCAAGTTGAGGGTGGCATGAGGACCCCTCGTGAAGATCTGCAGAGCTTCTGCAGCTGCCTGAGCAGTTGCGTTGAAGCAGCATGGAGATCTGCAAAGCTTCTGCACTGGCAGGCTGCCAGAGCCGTTGCGTTGAAGCAGCATGGAGATCTGCAAAGCTTCTGCACTGGCAGGCTGCCGGAGCAGCTGCGTTGAAGCAGCATGGAGATCTGCAAAGCTTCTGCAGCTGCCAGAGCAGTTGCATTGAAGCAGGGACCTGTGCAAATATTGATAAGGGAAGGAGACAGCATCAGGCCACTGAACAGGCCATGTCTTCGTAGGCTAGCACTACTCGTGGTTTAGGATCAGGTGATTTGTGGAAAGGGGATTCAGCAGCAAGGCCCTCTCATGCATCTGGTTGCAGTTGCAGTGGTGCTTGTTGCAGGGGTAACAGCAATGGTCACGCCGTCGCCATCAATATATATTTGTGACAAGGATGGCCATCCCACCAGATCCACATGCCAACCGGGTTGCAATCAACAGGCGGCAAACATAACACGCATGTTACCGTTATACACTCTCATGTTATATAATTGGTACAACGAGCAAGCAGGTCAATCATTAGAGGTCAATCATTGCATGCAACATAATGCGTACTCATGTTTGTACATGTTACCGTTTGTACCTGTTACCGATCAACGCCACTACATACAATGTCACCGCTCAACTTTGAATTCACAAGATAATGATGGCGGTGCCTTTCAATGTGAGTGTTGATGCCAGTAACCAGGACAACAAAAAGTAGCCAGGTGATGCCGGCAAATGGCACCGCAGCTGACCCAGCTATGGGGTACAAGTGCTGAGTGCACCGCGTGCGTATACACAGACGTAGTTGAACAACTGTTCATGCAATGCTGTGTTGCCACAACATGAGCAACACATCATTCAAAACTGCAAGCAGGCGGAAACATGCCACCACAGCACACAAGCGTTCGCGCACTATGTACGTCACAAAAACCGTGGGATTGTCTAATAGTCAACAGCCAGCAGCCTGCTCCAGCCACCATAGGTACAGGCAACAGTCACTGCACGCTATACTGCCCACTCTGCTATTGTACATGGTTTCAGCTCTTATGACGAGCCGACACCTCACATACTTGCTTTCTCAGTAACCTTTGCCGCTGTACGTGATATGCCAAAGCACTGACAACACGTGCTGCATCTGCTGCTGTTGCAGCAACAGAGGCATATGAGCAAGCACAACTTCATGTGACAAAAGCAAGCATTCAAGTCCCTTGCCTGGGATGCCAGGCTAAGCAGCAGCGCTGCAACTGATAGCCAACAGCATGCAGAGGCCAGCGCTGTTGCAGCACATAAGGCTACATGTGTACAGCTGTATAAGGACGAATCCTAGACAAAGCCAGGATCCCGAAGGACGCTGGTAACGCACAGCTGCGCACCTTCAAGCAATGCTGGACCAGAAGACCCCCGTCAAAGTCTCCTGGCACTCCGAGTGGGCGCTCCATGTGTACAGCTGCTAGCCAGACATGCACATCCCACCCAGGACATCATCATCATCATCATCATCATCATCATCATCATCATCATCATCATCATCATCATCATCATCATGCTACCCATCAAGCCATAGCATCAAGCCCCCACCCAAGACATAACCAGCAGTCCACTCACCACTAGGCAGCTTACACAGCTTGTGGAAAAGCTATGAAGTGGTACAGGGCGAAGCACGGCCCATCATCACATAACAACAGCACAGGCAGCACACATCACATAGCAGCAAAGTCGCTGCTGGGATGTGCCTGAGCAGAATACTGGTACAGATACACAGATACTACATGCTGTCACTGATAAGGTAAGAAAAAAATGACGTTCTGTCACGTTGTCATGACTTCACCTGACGGCAATGCACAGCAACAACATGTGATGATACATGGCAAGTGCTGCAGCAGGCGTGTTACAGCAGCTTGTGCTCGACCCTGACACAACGCAGGCCGGTGCGCTATGTGCCTTGCCTAGCACTACTGTTCAAGGCACTACTGGCTTTGCAGCTCGTCTATAGCAAGCCAACCACAACCAGCCGCAGCAGCCGCAGCGCAGCTGCTGACAACCACCTGAGTACTGATACATGCAGAATTGGCTGTGTCGCTCGTATTCTTCACCTTGCTGCGGTGGCAGCTGCAAAGGCTACAGAAACATGACTGCCAATCACAACCCGTCAATGCAACTGAGATATGTAGCAGCTACAGCTGCAGCTGCAACATAACCAACACCTTGCACGCAAAACGCTCCACAACACATCACTGCAGCAACAGCAACAAGCCAGTGTGCAGCAGCAGCGCACAATCAACACCATGCAGCTGCTGATGCTGATGGAGCTGCAAGGTACTGTCGGCCTGCCCAGAGCATCCCCCTCGGCACATGTGCTGTGCCTGTGCATAGCTGCCACTGCGTTGCTTGGCAACCGCGCCATACAATGCTACAGCTGCAGTAGCAGGCTGCTGCCACTGCAGACATCACTCGCACACCCTGACGAACAGCAGCATATCGAGCCGTGCGAGGCGCTACACACCACCTGCCTGCCTGCCTGCCTGCTGCTGCTGCTTCTGCAAACGCCCAGGTGCCGCACATGTTGAACGACTCTTCCTCCCCAGCAGTTTGTGCTGTGCTTACTACAATCCCAGCTGCTGCCAGCGCATCACCTGCATCTCCACTGCTGCCAGCGCATCACCTGCATCTCCACTGCTGCCAGCGCATCACCTGCATCTCCACTGCTCAGGCGAAGAGCAGCTTGCCTAGCCGGCCCCTGCTGCTACTGCTGCTGCTGCCCTGCAGCAGCTGCTCTACGTCCTCCTGCAGCCTGCTGCAGCTGCCTGCTTGGTAGTCAGCAAAGCTGAGCGCTGCCTTGCTGCTCTGGTAGCGCGTCACATGCAAGCTGTCCAGCAGCTCCTGGCTGGGCTTGCCCTGGTATCCTGCAGGACAGCAGGCACGGCAGTTTGATGTTAACCGCAACATAGCAGGCTGCTCTGGTAGCGCGTCACATGCAAACTGTCCAACAGCTCCTGGCTGGGCCTGCTTTGAAAGCCTGCAGGACAGAAAAGCGGGTCAAGCAGCTGAAAATGTATGGCACAAAAGCAGGCACGACGTGCTGCCACAAGAGGGCCTGCAGCAGCTCCTGGCTGGGCTTGCCCTGGAAGCCTGCAGGACAGCAGCAGCAGGCGGAGGGATGTTGCAACGCAAGACTGCAGAAAAAAATGGAGCTGCGGAACAGCATGCAGGAGGCGGTCTGTGCCTGCACTGCAGACACACATGTGGAGCATACAGCACAGGTTGCAAGCATCCCCTTTGCTCTTCAGCCCTGCTGCTGTACGTGCTGTGCTGCTCCCTGTACTTCCCATCTGAGCAGCTGGCGAAACTCCAAACCCCGCCTCCTGACTCGGCTGCATACAGCTCTCACCAGCCTTGCGTATCAGCGCCTCAATGCACTGCTGCTTGCTCCAGCCTTGGTCCCCAGCCACTTCAGGCAGGAAGGTGGCTGTGCGCTTGCAGGACAGCACTGGGTCAGTGAACTCGATGATTAAGCCATGCTGCCCAATCGCCCAGTCCTGCCAGCTAGCTGCCTCCTCAAAGCAGCGCAGCAGCGACACTGAGCAGCTGAGCTGCGAGACCTCCTTGAGTTGCACTGGGCTGAACCTGCTGTCGCGCAGTGCACTGCAGGCACAAACACATGCATGCAGAGGAGGTTGAATGATGGTCAAGCCGACGTTGTGTTGGGCACAAGCTGCACAGTCGGGTAGCACGATGGCGAATGGGTGGTGCTTGCAGGAAGCGGCAAGTTGCTGTGGTCAATGCAGCAGTGATGCAACAGCCACGGAGGATGCAGCTGTAAATTGCACTCCAGCCCAAACGCAGTTTATTTGTGACGCTTGATGTAGTAATAAGTGTGCTGCAGGTTGCTTGCACATATAGCAGCAGCAGCTTGCACATAAAGCAGCAGCAGCTGTTTGAGGTGGTGCTGCTGTTCTGCATGCATGCTGTGGCAAAGGCACCTGCCCGCACCTGGTCAGGGCATAGTCCTTGACCGCAGTGTGTAGTCTCCTTGGCTCCAGCGTGCCTATGCAGCCGCGCAGCTGCGTGTTCTGGCCCCAGTTGGAGCTCTTATTCCAAGTCACGAACAACGGTTGGTACCCGTCCGCGAAATCAGGTGCAGGCGAGTCAACTTTGGTAAGGTGAGAAATGAGCACGTCAAAGCAGAAGCTGCAGTGATCTTGCGAGGCCTGCATCTGCGTGACCTCCTCAGTGGAGGTGGAGGCCTTGCTGCGCCTCATGCTTGCTACCGCTGCAAGAAGGCTTATACAGATGTGTCAAATCCTGTTTACGGGCAACTGGGCAGGTATGAGGTAGTTGTGCCGGTTGGCTTCCAGCCAAGGTTGCGACATTGACTCCCTGAACCCCTGTGTGATTTGACTGTCACGAAAGCCCTTGTTCTCGATGTTGGTCGTCGGGGCCTGAAACGATGCCAAAACGTTTCGCCTGATGTGAAGTAAGGTTCGAAGATGCTTGATATCTACTGTGCTGAAGTGCAGGGTCCTGCATGAGCTTGATGGTGAAGGGATTGAGCAGCACTGCTGAGCAGCTGCTTGATCGGCGATGGGCAGCCGAAGAAGCACAACGGAGAGAGGGCAGGCTGTGAACCTGAGCCTTCAAGTGAGTCCTGGTTATCTGCTGCTACAGTTTCTGGCAACATGCCCATCACAACTGCTTCAAGATGCATGCTGCCACCACTGCTCGTTGCTGTCTTTGTCCAGGGTCAGAAGGTGGCAACAGCAGGCAATGACCCTTTCGGACTGGGGGTCAACCTCTCTTTCTCTGGCTGTGGCCTGTACGAGTCGTCAACAGAAAGCAGCAGCAGCAGCTGCAGCTTCCTGCCACCTGTACCAAGCGTTCCAGGCCTTGCAACAGCAGATGGCAGTAACAGCAACCCAGCACAGCAGCTCAAGCTGCGCAGGGGCTCAGCAGCAGCAGGAAACAGTGTATCTCCTGTGCAGCATCGAGCTTGGCAGCACGCCAAACAAGCAGCATCAAAGCAGGCTGGTGCGTGAATGATTGTTGTGCTGCGTGTTCCTGCAAGCAACCTCCCACCACGGTGCCTGAGCAATGTTGTTGTTCCACAACAGCATCTAAGCGTATAGCCTGCAGCACATGCAAGAACACACAGCATCATAGGTCATGTTGCTGCTTGCAGAGTGCATGCTGGCTTGTTGTGGCACACATCAGTAGCGCAACGGGTTTCTGTGCTGCTGTCATTGTTGTGTTGCCAGGTGCACTCCCAAGCTACCAGCTGCCACAGCCTCAGCCACAGCAGCATGCCAGCAGCAAAGGCACAAGCAGCCCAGGCAGGCAGCAGCAGCCAGGCACCTGGGGTCGCAGCACAACTCCTGCCCTCCTGCCTTCACAGCAGCAGCAGCAGCAGCAGCAGCAGCAGCAGCAGCAGCAGCAGCAGGCTGGGCGTGGTATGAAAACCACATCTGGCAACGCAAGCAGCTGCACATTGAAATCTAAACAGCAGATTCATCCATCTAGACTCGCTACCCTATCACCTGGCAGCCCTTCCAGCAGTGGCAACAGCAGCAGCCACAACAGCGGCAGGGAAGCAATGCTGGAAAGGACGCAGCACTTGACAACCATTGTGGTGAGTGGCATATACTGGAGGTTATTCCATCTGCAGTAGCAGCCGCACCGGCAGCAGCAGCTGCCGCTTCACCTAGTCAGCTACAGCTTCCGCACCAACGCACCGACAACATGATAGCCTGCCTCATTCTCATCTTCAGCAATTGGCAGTGCCTGTCTTGTGCAGAGCACTCATCCACCTTTGCTAGCAGCTGTGCATGTCCAAGCAGCTTGATCTACTCAACACATTGCGTTGTCTGGCTCCTTCCTGCAGTTGCCACCAGGTGTTGTTACAGGCATCGATGCTGTGACGTACTTTGCCAGTGGGGCAGGCAAAGCCAGCGACCTCATCTACTGCAACCTTGCCGCCAGCTGCAATTGCCGCTGCTCTTGCCAGCCCACAATTAACAGCACAGCCTCTGCACCAGGAGCGGACAGCGCCAATCAGCCGAGCTTTGACAACAAGAATGTTGCTGCCAGTGAAAGCAGCAGCGGTCAGGCACGCTCGCCACGCATCAACAGCACAGCTGCAGCCTGCAAGGACTGTGCAGAGTACAACCCATACCAGCTGGTGGCTGTGCCGCAGCAGGAGGCAAATAAGCAGCAGCACTTTATTGTGTCCTACAATGGCGTCATACATATGAGGTGAATAATGGAGTATGAGTTGGCGTCTGACACCGCTGTTCTGTTTTCTGTTCAGCAATTGTGTCAGCTGCCTTGTTAAGTAAGCCATACGTGTCAGCGGACAGTGCTTTGAAGCGTTGCACTTTTTCGATTGCTCTGCAAGGGTTTTGCAGGTGACCACAGCAGGTGCAACTTGCTGCTGCTGCTGCTGCTGCTGCTGCTGCTGCTGCTGCTTGTTCTGCATGGTCTGTTTTCAGGGAGGGTGAGCCGCCAGACCTCACACCACATGCTGAATGGCTGCGCCAGGGGGAGCTCTTCAATGTGCTGAGGCAGCTGCCTCTCTTCAAGCAGCATCGTGTCAGGACGGTGAGCAGCCGCCGCTGCATATACGAATACGTATATCATGAAGAAATGCCATCTGGTGCAGCTTGCTGAGACGTGCATATGCTGCGTTACAATGCAGCGCAGTAAAGACTGTTTCATGGCGTCTGCCATCACCCCTCACACCGCACATCCTTGTGTACTTCTGTGCTGTTGCTGCACAGGCTTTCTGCACATGGCATGCCAACGTTGTGCGGCAGCGCTTTTGCAGCCGTGCAGCGCGGCTGCAGGAGCAGCTGCTGTGCAGGCATGCTGGCGTGCAGGAGACCATGCAGCGCGTACATCTGCTGCTCAGTGCGCATCTGTCAGATGGTACAACTGCCAGCCAGAGCAGCGTGCTCTTGCCTAGCTCAGAAGTTACATGCAATGACAGCAACAGCAGCAGCAGCGGTGTTGCTTGCAGCGCGAGTGGCAGCTGGAAGGGAGCTGCAGCTACAGAAACACTGCAAACAGTGCAGGAGGAGCTCCAGCAACAGCCTGCTGCTTGCAAGTCTTCCAGATCTGTGCCAGCTGTGGTTGCAGATGCTCCTGCTGAAGTATGCATCGCCCCTCAAACAACTACAGGCATAGATCTGGCTGCAGCAACAGCGGCAGAAGTAGATACAGCGTCACAAGCAGCACCAGCAGGAAGTGCTGGGCTCCTGCAGGCGGCTGGAACAGCAGCAGGATGCTGTGCTAGTCCTGCTGCAGCAGCTGCTCCTGCTTTCCTGCAAGAAGCAGGAGTGGAGCAGCCTACTGCAGAAGCTGTGTGGACAAAGTCTGCAGCAAGTGGCAGGTGGCAGCTGAAGCTGCAGCACAGCAGCAGACAGCGCAGTGGCGGCAGTGGCCTGCAGCTAACACCTCTGCGTCCTGCGCCAGCAAGGCAGCAGCAGCAGCAGCAGCAGCTGCCTGGCTTGCAGGATGCATTGGATGCTGCAGCAGCTTGCACTGCAGCAGGCGGTAAAAGAGGCCAAGCAGGGTCAAATAGTGACTGCAACAACAGCAGCAGCAGCAGCACTCTGCTGGCAGGGATTCAGGCAGCAAGGGATGCTCAGCTGGAAGCTGTGAGAGGCAGATTGCTGGAGCTGCTGTGCAGCTCAGTGCACAGTGAGGTAAGACTGCATGCCTATTGCTGAATTGCGCAGCATTGGGTTCCACAATGTGATGGCTGTGCGAGCCCGTTTGCTGTGTGCTGATCCAACCTGCCAAACAGCAGCAATGGGCAGCCGCTGTGGATCGCCGACACTCTGCATTGTTGCTGCCGCAGGGGCCCATGACACTATCTGACTTGGCGTCATGGCGTGCCCGGACGCAGCCGGCTGTCGGGTCCGCGCTTGCACAGCTGCATGTGCAGCTGCTGGGCTGCCTGACAGGGCTGGAGGCGCGGATGATGCAGCAGCTGGCTTCGGCGCAGGCTGCGGCTGCGGCTGCGGAGCAGGTGATTAACAGACTGGTTTCAGGGTGGCATGTCATTGCGCGCTTTGGGTTACTAAGAGGGGTGCAGCAGGTCCCAGCATGCCTATATGCTGTACATACACTGTTGCGGTGCTTTTTAACAGCCGATGTTCTTTTCCTGTGTAGATCTCATGTTTAGTTTGTTGCATAATGCAGAATGTTACTACTGCTGCTGCTGCTGCCACTGCTGCTGCTGCCTAAGCAGGAGGAGCACGAGTCTGGTCGCAAGCCGCTCCTACCCTGGAATGAGCCTACAGCATTTGACGGCCGCCTCCAGAAGCAGCAGGCGCTGGCACTGCTGAGTAGGTGAGAGGAGCATAGTAGCAGTGGGCAGCTGTCTATCGCCCACCCCAATAGAGCATGCTATTGTCATTTAGCACGCTTTACTGCTCATTTGGGAGTAGCTGATGGTGTGACTGTAGCCAGCAGCGTCCTCAAAGCTGTGTTTTAATGACAAGTTACAGGCATGGTTCCTCCCTGCATAAGCAGCATACTCCACCTTCGCTGCGTACCGCCTGCTGCTGCTCCAGGGTGGCGCGACTTGTGGACGTGCTGGCAACAAGCCATGCAGCGCAGCTGGCAGCAGCAGCGGCAGCCAAGCTGCTGGCGGCGCTGCTGCTGCCGTGGAACACCACACTTGCAGTGCAACTGTGCCCGCAGCACTTGCGGCACCAGCTGCAGGCACAGCAGCAGCAGCAGCAGCAGCAGCAGCAGCAGCGAAGCTCAGGTGCAGTGCAGCTCAGGGTGCATGCTGCCCTCAAAGAGCCTGATGTTCTACTGCTGGAGCTGCTGCAGCAGCAGCAGCAGCAGCAGCAGCAACAGCAGGGAGATGGTGGTGCCAGGGTCTGCTGTTTGAGGTACGGCGGGCTCTGTGCTGCAGTGGAAGCAGCTCATGCGTAAACTTAGCAGGAGAAGCACTTTCCGATGTTTGCACCCACAGCCTGCAGGCAGTTGAGTTGCGTCTAACCTGCATCTGTATAACTATACAATGCATAGCTTTAGGCTGATGTATGCAGAGTCGCTTTTCCTGCAGCAGCGTGCGATGCACATCAAACATGTTGACAACATCTTCCTGGCAACTATCATGTGCCTATGCAGGCTGTCCCCCAGCTCTGAAGAGCTTGCTTCCGCAGTAGCAAGCTTGCCAGGTGTTATGGCCAGCATGCTATGCAGCCTGCCCCTCATATGCAGCGAGCCGTGTGTGCGCCAGTGGAAGCAGCACGCCGGCGCAAAAGCAGCAGCAACAGCAGCAGCAGCAGCAGCAGCAGGGCCCATGGCCAGAGGTGGCACAAAACAGCATTTGCACGCTGCCGCAGCAGCAGGAGCAGTTGACCAGGTGCCAGGCAGGGTTGCCGGTGCTGCAGCTGGTGGTGTTACATGCAGTGACCGCAGCGGAGGTCAGCGATCTCATACACTCAAGGCGCGCAATGCAAGGCTTGAGGTGCTGCTGGCTGCTACCAGAGCCTTGGACCTGCAGGTACGATGCCTGCACATCTCTGTTAGCTACCATCAAAGCAAGGGTCACACACAAACCCTATGAACTGTTAAGTGTGCTCCAGCCCCCTTTGCATAGGGTTTCAACAATTTCCCATTTGCATGCCAGGTGTAAGTTGATACATGCTTGCTGCCACCCTTTCCCAGCCATTCGGAGTCAACTCAACGTACATCAGCAGTTTTATGTGCAGTCGCATGACATCAACATCTGCTTTGTTTGTCACTGCAGGCGGCCTTGGAATCCTTGGTGCACTCCCATTTCAACGCTACACTGGACAGCGAGCAGCTGCAGCCTCTGCGAGATGCTGCATCACTGGTGCTGCTGTGCAGCAGCTTCGACGCAGCAGCGTACATGGCTCAGCAAATCAGCGCCCGAAGCCTGGCAGCTGATGTGGCAGCAGCAGCAGGCTGGCTGAGTCAGCTGGCAGACAGCTGCAGCCACAGTGTGAGTGTGGCTGCAGCTGGTGCTGCTGCTGATGGCTGTGGGGACATTGGCAGCAATGCAGGCAGGCCTGCTGTTGACAGCAGCCAGTGCATGAGCCGCAGCGGCAATGGCAGCAGCAGCAGCAGTATGTGCAGGGCATCTGGTGCTGGGCTGGTGGTGGTTGAAGTGGGTGCTGTGCGGGCGGCAATGTTGAAGATGGCTGGAGCAGCAGCAGGGTGAGGCCCAGCTGATGGCAGCTTGCCTGGAGGCAGTACATGCAACACCACCATGGCCTCATGCTTGTATAGGAATCAGCATGTGCTCTGTGCGAACGTCATTTGCTTCCCTGTTCGCCCATCGGTAGGTGCCTTGAGTTGTTGCTTAGCAGGCACATGTTGGATCAGCTGCTCACAGTGTTACTGTTGTTCCTTTTGCCAACATGCAGGCAGCTGCTAGGCCTGCTGCAGCCTGCTTTCATGCAGCTGCGCCAGTCGCTGCTGTCTCAGCTGGACAGTGCCATAGCACTGCTGCAGCAGCGGCCAGACACTTTGGAGCCTTTTACGGCTTGGCTGGAGGCTGCAGCAGCGCATTTCCTGCCAGGGGTTGCTGCAGCAGTAGCCAGCAGCAAGCCACACGAGCAGCAGCAAGGTGAGCACAGGGCAGGGCAGGCTGGCACCTGGCACCTGTCTTTATGAATGTTGGTTGTCATTGCTGGACCTTTTGCAGGCTGGCTGGGAGGAGCAGCTGTTTGGTTGCACTGTCCTCTACACTGAGCCCAACGCCAGCAACCCGCGTATCTTGAAGATACTATCTTCTGGTTTATGCAGCCACTGCACAGTACACAGTAATATCTTGATGCCTGGTACTGCACTGTCACGTGCCTGCAGGTGCAGCCGCTGGTCCTGCTGAGCCGAAGGTTGACCGTGCCTTCATCATGGGCGAGTTTGAGGCGCTCAGGACTCTCCTGGATGTGATGAGGTGGGCATGCACAGCTGCTTTGCACCGCATGCCTGCTGCCGCATCAATGGCCCGTGAAATCATTGCCTTGCACGGCGCTGAATTTGCATACCAACAGGTGAATGCACTATGTGCTGGATGCATTGCATTAGGTACACTCAGACATGATGTTTGCATGCAACATACGTTGTCAAATGACGTATGTTTCACCATCTGCTGCTGGTGACATGTAGGCCTGGATCTGGCAGCAGCATTGCAGCAATGCTGACAGGCAGCAGCAGCGCTTCAATGCGCCCTGGATCATCCGGCTTTGATGCGCGGCAACCAGCAGCTGCTGTGCTACGGCAGCTGGGTGCGGCGCAAGTCAGGGCTGCAACTGCTGCACTCACAGAGCTGCAGGTGTGTGTGCATATGCTGCCTGAGTATATCAAATCATAAGCCAGGCAGGCAGGCACTACTCGACCAAGCCACTTCTGACAAACAGCTGCTGCTGCATGTCGGTTGGCATGTCAAATATGTATGGCAGCAACTTTGGGTGCCAGCTGCCACGATCTGACAACAGTATGATCCGCTGGAGCTTACACCCTTGAAAATGTACATCTGCAATGTCGTTGTGCCTGATGCCTTGCTGCAGTCGCGGCTGATGGCCTACAAGGACTCCTCCAAGCTCGCTGGCGGCTACGCAGCTGCTGGCACAAAGTCGCTGGCACCAGACATGGCAGCACAGCTCGACAAGGTGCGGCACTATGCTTCAAGACGTTGTAGTCGGTTTGGAATCATCAGGTCACTTTGTTCAGCTGTGTAAATCATGACAGTACTTGTTGGCTTGCTGCTGCAAGCTAATGGATCTGCACAGGATCCTGCACAAGATCCTGCACAAGATTCTCCATCACAGCAACCATGTCCTGCTTGCTCGACAAAACCCTTCGGTCCTGGTGCCTGCAGGCGCGGCAGGAGCTGCTGCAGCTGCTGGTGCAGCTGCGCACCGGCGATTGCAGCAGAGCAGCATGCCCTGCTGGCGAGGCCTTGCAGCAGATCAGGGAACTGCAGCAGCAGCATGCGCAGCTGCTGGAGCTTCAGAGGCCACACCTTCAGGCAGCCACCATGTTCAAGCAGCCGCCAGTGGCAGCTGCTGTGCAGGTAGACGCTTAGATGAGCAGCTGACAGCATGTGATCTGCTTTGCACATGAATCACAACCTGCAAACCCTGCAGAACAGCAGGATTCACCCGTATTGTACTTGTTGGTGTACATCATGTGCAATGGTGAAACCATTGGCAAGCCCGCAAGCAACCACACTGCGCAGCAGCACCGGTAGCTTGCTGCATAATCGTATCAATATGTCTACCCTCGTATGTTTGCAGTCCTTCAGCGACCTATCTGGCTTCATGACTGCCAAGTTGGCCAGCATAAGCGCCTTCAGGGCAGCGCAGGTGGCCCACTGCAACATTGTGTTCTGTTTATGCAAGGTTGTACTTTGTAAATGACCTGCAGGCATTCAAAGACCTTTCTGGCTTCTTGGCATCGAAACTGGCCAGCATAAGCGCCTTCAGGACAGCGCAGCAGGACTGGGCGGTGCAGCTGGAGGCACTGTACAGCACACCAGCTGCAAGTGAGGCCTGTGAGGACCAGCTGCAGCAGCTGCAGCGCAGCAGCTGGCTGCTACTGCAGCAGGTGCAGCAGGCACAGGTGCGTGCAATATGCTGTGCTGCAGTACAACTTCACAGTTGTTGCCGATGTGCTGTTGGTGGAGCTATGGCTGCTGTCTGAGTTAGATCCAGGACTGGGCGGTGCAGCTGGAGGCACTGTACAGCACGCCAGCTATAAGTGAGGCGTGTGAGGAGCAGCTGCAGCAGCTGCAGCGCAGCAGCCGGCTGCTGCTGCAGCAGGTGCAGCAGGTACAGGTGTGTGTGGGGTTGTGCTGTTGTGTGGGGAAGAGAAACTTGCAAATGTGCTGTTGTTGAGGAGCTTTGGCTGCTCTTTGCTGCTAGGTCAATGTGAATTGTAAGATGGAACAACTTTTTATATGTGTATCAGCAAGCTTTTACTGTCTGCTGCTGGCTCATGCTGCATGCATGCTGCTTGCAGGCGCTGGCTCCGGGTGACGACGCGTCCTGCAGCAGCACAGCCACAGCAGAGGAAGTCTCGCTTGCAGCAGCTGCACAGCTTGAGTTAGCAGCATGGCAGGCTCGCATGCCGCTGGCAGCGCTGCTGACAGACGCTGCAATGCACCGGCGTCATTTGCTGATGCTGCTGCGGCTCATGGCGTTGACAGAAGCTGGCTGTTCTGTAGCTGGCATGGCAGCAACAGCAGCTGTGCAGGATGCAGAGGCAGCTGCTAGCTCTGCGTCAAGCCCTTACAAGAGCAGCAGCAGCAAGATGAATGCTGGTGGACAGCTGCCCGGAGCAGCAGCAGCTGATGATGATGAGGGTGACATTGCTGCATGCTGCACTGCCGCTGGTGTTGCAGCAGCGCTGCGGCACTATGGCCTTTTGAGATGTGACCTGTATCAAGCGCAGTTCCTGCACAACAGTGCTGCGCTGTGCACTGAGGAGAGCACCAGTGATGACGACAGTGACAGCACCATGCAGGGGATCAGTTTGAATGATGAAATATCACCAAACGGTGCTTGCAGGCAGGCTGAGCTGCTGCTGCAGCAGCAGCAGCAGCAGCTTGTTCCTGCTGCTTCTGTTGCTGAGCTGCTGGTGTGGCTCAGCCGCTCAGGGCAAAGTGAGGCAGTGATACAACGCGTTTTGGAAGTGGCTAAGGGAGAGCAGCAGCTGGCGCATCAGGTGGGAGTAGGTAGCATTACTCTGTTGGAAGCGACTTACATGTTCCAGCTTGGAGACACTCCTGATGCACCTTGGACAACAACATGCAGCAGCAGGATGCAATTTGGCTTCTCCTGATCGTGCGTTGCAGTTCTACGACACTGAATGAGTGCTGTTTGGCCTTCATCTCAGTGTCTTCCCCTCAGGTCACCACTGCCTGCTGTCCTTGGCACTCAACCGCACTGGCCTTGACTGCTGCTGCAGGTGGCTGCATCAGACGCTGCACTGCATGAGCTGCAGCTGGAGCTCAGCAGCAGCAGAGTGGCGGGCTGCTTCATGCTCACAAACCTCCCAGAGCTGCAGCAGCAGCTGCTGGCTGTGCAGGCGCAGCTGCAGGGGGTGGCGCAGCATGAGTGCCGGCATGGTGTGCAGCAGCAGCTGACAAGCGTGCAGCAGCTGCAACAGGACATGCTTGGTACAGTGCAGGTACGACCGGTCGCCACTGTTTTCCATCTCATACTTTTGATGTTTTTTGCATTGGTTTGTTTACTGTCTATGAGTTTGTGAGCTATGTGTATTTTGCACGTCACTATCCCCACTGCAGCAGCTGGTTCTGCAGCACCTCCATGTTTGAGAACACCTGTGTTGCTGTGCCATGTGTCCTGCAGGCATGCCACAACAGCCAGTTGCAGCTGCTGCAGCTGCACAACCTCACCAGCCACCTAGCCTTGCACAGCTGCCTCAGCCAGCAGCACCTCGAAGCTTATGCAGCAGCAGTGCAGGCCTTTGCACCAGCGGTGCTCAAAGTGCGCAGCTCTGGGAGAGGCGGCAGAGCTGCTGCAAAGGGCAATCGTGGCACTAGCTCCTCAAGCCCAAGAGCTGCTGCTGCTGCAGCAGCAGCAGGAGCAGCAGCAGCAGCAGCAGCAGCAGCAGTTGCTGGTGGTGATGCTGGTGTGGTGAAGCTTGCGAGGCCTGCAGGCTACAGCTTGCTGCAGCATATGCAGACGCTGGCTGCTGCAGCTCAAGACAGCAGCAGGCTAGTACAGCAGGTAGGTGTTGCGCCTTGTGCTTGTAGCCATGCTCGCAGCAGACCATGTCAGTGGTCTACACTGCCAGCATACTTGCCACAGCCATTGAACCTCGCCTTGAATGCTTTGACAATTCGAAACACCTGCTTTGCCATTCGTGATACCTGCTCCCGGTTATCATCTCGATCACACCGAACACTGCTGCCGCTGCTACTGCTGCTGCTGCTGCTGCTGGGGTGGCCGCAGGCGCGTGCAGCAGCTGCTGCTGCCATCATACCCGCCTTGCAGCAGCGCTGGCCCAGACTGGCTCTGGCCCCACATGAGTCACTGCTGCAGCTGCTGGAGCAGCTGCCAGCATACTTCAGAGCAGCAGCAGCTGGCAAGCCCATGCAGCTGCCGCTGCTGCTGCTAGATGTGCTGTTTTATGGTGTGACTTGCCTGCTGCCTGGCAGAGCTACAGCTGAGAGTAACCCACACAGGCTTGATGAGACGCAGGCGGTGCACAGGAATAGCAGAGGATATGGGCAGCAGCAGCAACACAAGATCAGGGCGCAGAGCAGAAGCAGGCAGCCAGCAGATCCCGAAGCTCCTTCAATTGCTGCGTCATTGGACATCAGATGCAGCGGCCCGGGTTCGGCATCAGCGCCGCAGCATCAACAGCAGCAGAAGCGGGTCTTCCTGCCACTGCCTACCACTGTGTCAGGTTACCAGTGCGAGCCGCTCTCAGCAGCAGAGGCAGCAGCTGCTGCTGCAGCTGGCGGTGTGTGCATTAGTGCGTTAGCCGCCACTGGTCCATGGCACGCAGGCAGCAGCAGCAGCAGCAGCAGCAGCAGCAGCAGCAGCAGCAGCAGCAGCAGCATGCCTCCCATCTTTGAGGTCTTGCAATTGCACATGCCACAGCAACAGCAGCAACAGCAGTGCATCGATACTGCTGGGGTGCACTGGCTGCCGGATGCTTGCCCTGCAGCTGTACTGCAGTCGCTGCATGCTGCTGCTGCAGCAGCGCTGCAGCGGCAGACACAGGCAGCAATCCAGTCAGCCGGGAAAATGCGGGTGAGCGTGCACGCTGTTCCTGCTGCGTGCCATGAAGTAAAAGGTGGAATAGAGGGGACTTGCGCGGCCATGCGCAACACGGTGCTATCCTGCTGAGAGTGCTCAGTGTCTTGTATACGATTCAAACACAATATGCCTAAATTTCAGCTCAGCCTTGGATGCAACACAATTTTGCACGACCAGTACTATGTTTGAGCTTGTCATTGTTGTTGTCGCTGCTGCTGCCAATGCTGTCTTCCCTGCAGCTTGAAGACTGGGCCGGCAGCTACTGCAGGCAGGCGCTGCTGCTGGCTGATGCAGTGGTGTGGACGCGCGCAGCGACTGCCGCGCTGCAAAAGCTCGAGCTTGGCAGCAGCCGTGCGCTGCGCTCTCTGGCTGACTCTACTGTGCTGCAGCTTGAAACTGTGACTGCTGCACTGCGGCGCAAGAGGGGGCCTGGAAGTTATGATGCTGTCAATGCTGCTCCAGGGCGCTACAGCAGCAGTGGCAACAGTCCCTGGCAACACTGTTCAGAAGGTGCAGCAACATGTGCAGCAGCTGCTCCGCAGGTGCTGGTGCTGCATGACAGCGGCGCAGCAGATGAGCGGCAGCAGCAGCAGCAGCAGCAGCGCAGCAGGCCTGCTACTCCTGATGCAACAGATGAGCTGCCTGCGCTGCTGACAGCACACGGACACAAGGCAGGCAGGCACAACCTTCCGCACGCCCCACAGGCAGCGGTCAGCCCTGGCACAGATACAGCCAAGTGCAGCAGCAGCAGCAGCAGCAGCAGCAGCAGTGTTGCGTTGACCTGGCAGCAGCTGCAAGGCTTGCAGCTGCTGGCTGCTGCTGGCACTTGCCACCGGGAGGTGGCTGCAGCGCTGGTGGAGGCTGGCGCGAAAGGCCCGGCTGACTTTGCATGGGGGCAGCAGCTGCGGCACTACTGGCAAGAAGAGGATGGCCAGCTGCAGGTGAGGAGTATGTGCTGTTCTGTCTCAGCTGATTTGTCAGTTAGCGAGCAGCGCTTGTTCATGCTGTTGCAAAAGGCCCGGCTGACTTTGCATGGGGGCAGCAGCTGCGGCACTACTGGCAGGAAGAGGATGACCAGCTGCAGGTGAGGAGTAAATGCTGTTCTGTCTCAGCTGATTTGTCAGTTAGCGAGCAGCGCTTGTTCATGCTGTTGCAAAAGGCCCGGCTGACTTTGCATGGGGGCAGCAGCTGCGGCACTACTGGCAGGAAGAGGATGACCAGCTGCAGGTGAGGAGTAGGTGCTTTTTTGTTCTGTTCTGTTCTGAGTTTGGTTGTCACTTAGCGAGCAGCACTTGTGGAGGGTGGCACAAAAGGCCTGGCCCACTTTGCATGGGGCCAGCAGCTGCGGCACTACTGGCAAGAAGAGGATGGCCAGCTGCAGGTGTGCAAAACTGTGCTGCAGATAATGCGTCTCATAGTGTGCAGCTGTGTCTTGTGCGGCATGCTGACATGTGACACGCTGGTGCATTCTGCAGTGCCATGATGCAGCCATATGTGTGCCGGCTTCCCTGATACACTGAACTCAACGAGGTTGGCAGCCTGTGGTGCTGTGTCTGGGCACCTGGTGTCTAACTGCCTGCTTGTGCACGCTTGCAGGTGTGCTTTGGCCCGTGCCAGCTGGCTTACGGCTGGGAATACAGCCCAGCAGCAGCAGCCAGCCTGCTGCAGCCCCTGGCTGCTGGGCTGCTGGCTGGACCCAGCCTGACAGCAGCAGCTGCAGCAGCACTAGCAGTACCACCAGTAGTTGGTCTGGATGTGACCAGCTGGGCTTGTAATACTAGCAGCAGCAGCAGTAGGTGTGGCGAGCAGCAGGGTGTACGGTCGCGGGTGCCGCTGGCTGTCTGTGATGCAGCAGCTGCTGTGGGCGTGCTGGCAGCTGTGTTGGGGAGGCCTGTGAGCCATTTGCGCTGCTGCTCAAGCACCAGCAGCAGTGAGCTGCAGCTGTGGCTGTCAAACATAACAGCAGCAGCGGCGGCGGCAGCAGCAGCAGCAGATGTCAACAGCAGCAGCCGCAGGTGTGATGGGCCAATGATCTTGGCGAGTGTAACAGGGCTGCAGCAGGTGGCACCAAATGTGCTGGCAGCATTCAGCCAAGCCATTGGCAACATCCACTCCCAGCGGCAGCAGCAGCAGCACCTGCACAGCAGCAGTGATGCAGCAGCAGGACAGCTAGCCATCTTCTGTCAGCTGCCTGATGCTGCTGCCGTTAGCTCAGCCTGCTGCCACATCCCACCCTGCAGCAGCAGCAGCAGCAGCAGCAGCAGCAGCAGCAGTGCGTACAGAAGCTCGTCCAGCCGTGCGGATGTCATTGGGGCAGTTCTGCGCTGGGGCAGGTGTGTTGCGTTGCAGCCGCCAAGCTGTGTGCTGCTGCTGGAGTGTGGCTTGCGGCAATTGGGGCTGGTGGACTGTGCTGGAGCAGCAGCACTGCTGGCTGCTCTGCTGCAGCAGGCTGCTGAAATGCAGCAGCAGCAGCGGCAGCAGCAGCAGTTGTCTGTGGTAGCAACAGCGGAGAAATCATTGATGCCGGTGGCTGCATTACAGCAGCAGCAGCAGCAGGTGTTGTGTGAGACTGGAGTTGTGAGCTGGGATGGAGTGCAGCTGCTGCTGCAGCGGCTGGCTGGCCTGCAGCAGCAAGGACATGCAGCACTGCAGCCGGGGGCCAGTGCATGGTATGTTTTGGGAGAGGCACTGGCTGCATGTGTATGGCCTCTCTTGAGCCAGCAGCAGCAGCAAGGCCTGCTGCTGGCATCATTAGAGGCAGGGCTGGCAGCAGCACAGAAAGCTGGCCGCATAACAGTTGCAGCAGCAGCTGGCGGGGCGCAGTTCAGGCAGCCCAAGCAGCAACAGCAGGAGGGCAGGCAGCAGCAGCAACAAGAACAGCAGGGCGGTTGCAAGCAAGCCTTGGACAGCAGCAGAAGTAGCAGTCGCTGGCAGGATTGGAGTGCTGAACAGGTGGCAGATGCCGTGTATACAGTGTGCATTGACAGTAACCCTGCAGCAAGGCGAAGCACATCATCTGCTTCAAGGCATGCGCAGCAATCACAAAGCAGCGGCAGCAGCAGCAGCAGTGCCAGCAACAACAGTCCGTCGCAGTGCATGGCAGGCAAGCTCCTTGCTATGCATCCAGCAGCAGCAGTAACAGCAGCAGGTGCGCTGCATGCAGCGCTGCAGCTGCATGGCAGCTGTGTGCTGCTTGGTCCCAGTGGTGTCGGCAAAACCCTAGCCTGGAAAACCCTGGCAGCAGCATACCGACAGCTGGCTGGGCCTGATGAGGCAGCAGTAGCAGCTCCTGTGTGGGTGCACTGCTGTGCAGATGTGCTTGCAGAAGCAGCAGCAGCAGCAGCAGGGAATGCGGCAGTCAGTGCAGTTGAGGCTTTGCACGAGCTGCTGAGGAGCTACCATGCGTCTGCATTGAAGCTGCAGCAGGCTGCAATGCAGCAGCAGCAGCAGCAGCGGTCGAGCAGAGATCAGGCGGCAGACGGCACAGCAGCAGCAGCAGCAGCAGCAGCAGCAGCAGCGGTGCAAAGCATCCTGGTCTTGGATATGGGTGTGCTGCAAGGGCCGCTGCTGCAGCTGCTGACTCAGCAACTACAGCAGCAGTCCAGCCGCGCTGTATCACCAGGCAGCCCAGGGCTTTTACAGCTACTTTTTCCTGCCCTCCCTGGCTGTGTTGGGGTGGTGATAGAGTGCTGCAGTGTGGCAGATGCTGGCAACAGAGCCAGCAGCAGCTGTTACAATGTGCTGCATCTGCTGCCCACAGTGGCAGTGACGCCTCCAGGCTTGCTGGATGCAAAGCAGCAGCTGCTGTTGCGCCTTCAGGCCGCATTTTCGCCGCTGCCGGTGCTGCCGCAGTCGCTGCACCTGCCTTGCTGCAGTGCTGCAGGCAGCAGGCACGCGGCCAGCTGCAGCATGAACGGCAGCAGCAGCGGCAGTACTGCAGGCAGAGCTGCACAACCACTGGCAGATGCAGCTGGTAGAACTGCTCCACCTGCATTGAGCACCCCACGCAGCAGGCACAGCTGCCCGCTGCTTGTTTCTGTGTCAGTGTCAGCCAGCATGCTTGAAGGCTTGGCTGCTGCGCTGCATGACTTGGTTGGGGCAGGCCTGGCAGCATTTATCAACACCTCTACTGAAGGTCTTGAGGGTCAGGATGACGCCAGCTGGGCTGTGGAGCAGCAGCACTACATTACATGCAGCAATGCCATAGCAATGGCAGCAGCCATGTGGCGCCAGTCCTCCCCGTGTCCTGCTGCTGTGTGTTGCAGCTTGCAGGAAATCAGACCTACTGAATCAGAGGCTTCCAACAGCAGCAGTATGGAAACAAACAGCAGTTGCCAGGCTGCGGCCAGCCCTGCAGAGCGCTTTGCAGCGCGGCTGCTAGTGTTCTGTGCCAGCTGGGTGATAGCTGGCCGCTGCGGGCAGCAAGGCATGCTGTCACTGCAGCAGACGCTGCCTGCGGTTCTGCAGGGGGCCGGGTTTAGCTGGGCAGTGCCGCCAGCAGCATTTGGAGGGCTGTTTGGTGCAAGGCTAGATTTCGAAAGTGGCCATTGGGTGAGCTGGATGCAGGATGCATTGCTGCTGGCTGGCTGTAGCCCCACAACAGCAGCAGCAGCAGCAGCAGGAAGAGAAGCAGGGGCTGGGGAGGAGGTGCCACCCATGCAAGGCTATCATGTATGTAGCTGCATAGCTGCTGCAGCTGCTGGCGACCAACTCAGTCATGGAGCAGCAACCTGGGGCAGCCGCAGCAGCAGTCTTATACCACGTGTTAGATCCGGCAACTCACAGTGCTGCGGCAGCTGGAGGCAGGGCCGGCTGTTTGTCCCTAGCCCCAGGGCATGTGCGCTGCGGTACCTGCTGCACTGGTGGGCAGCAGCTGGTTTGAGTACTGTGTTGCTCGCCCCGCCAGCCTGTGGAGTGAAAGTGGCAGTTGAGCAGCTACTTACAAACACAGCAAGCAGCAGTGTAGCATCCTGTGGGCGGAGTGCTGCTGCTGCTGCTGACTCAGCAGTAGTAGTGGTTGGTGATGATTGCAGCAACAGCAGCAGTGCATGGAGTAGTGATGGGGAGCTGCTGCTGAGGCAGGCAGGGGGTGAGGTACTGGTGCTGCCAGTTGCAGCAGGCAGTACAGCAGAGCACCTGGGGCAGCAGCTGCAGCAAGCTCACCTGCAGCAAGCTGACGCTACTAGGCAGCAGCAAAATAACAGCCACATCGGTACAGCAAGCGCTGCTGCTGCTGCCGCTGCTGGCTCTGGCAGTGGCAGCAGCAGCCGAGCTTGGCAGCGGGTCAGCAGCAGCAGCAGCAGCTCTGCAGCAGGTGGCTGCACCTGGCGCAGCAGCAGGAGTATGGCTGTGCAAGGCTATGGTAAGAAGGCTGGCCCAGCAGCAGCAGCAGCAGCGGCAGCAGCGGCAGCAGCGGCAGCGGAGGAAGTTAGCAGGCACAGTGTTGCCAGTGTATCGGCTGACACAGCACCCCTCCTGCAGCAGGTGCTGCTGTATGCAGGAGACCTTTCTGTTCCGGCAGCCGACGGCCCCAACGGCTCTTGCAGCAGCAGCAGCAGCAGCATTGAATGGATGAGACAGCTGGCCGAGACAGGACACTGCATTGTGATACAGCAGAGCAGTGCAGCAGCAGCAGCAGCCTTGTGTTCAGCGCTGCCGGTGCAGCGGTCAGCGGTGTTGGCGATTGCAACAGCTGCCAGCAGCACTCTTGTCCAGCAGCTGCAAGTAGGGCAAGCGCCATGCAACAGGTATACCAGGCACGTGCTGCAGTTCCAGGTTGATTGCCTCGCTGCTCTGCCTGACAGTTGCAGCAATAGCTCTGCAGCTGCTGGCTTGTCAAACAGCACGTTTGGACTCACACCGCAGCAGCAGCAGCAGCTGTTGGGATGGAGCCATGCGCAGCAGCCAGCTGCACCCTTCTATCTCGTGAGCAGCCAGCAGGTTCTAGCTGCGCTGTTCGACAGCTATGGACCACAGCTACCTGCAGCGATTGATATTCCCAAAGCGCAGATGCTGCGGAGTCTGCAGGCGGTGTGGGCAGGGCTAGCAGCAGCAGTGCAGCGCCTGCAGCAGCAGGGGCACCTGCCAGGTAGCTGCTGCTTTGATTTGCGTCACTTCCGGCGCAGCTTGCAGTCTTTGCTAGGTATTCTGTCAGAGCACATTGCACAGCAAGACAGCAACAAGCACCTGCTGAACCAGGCAGCAGCAGCAGCAGCGGATGCAGCTGCTCAAGCCGCCACACCCACAACAGATCAAGCATCACCAGCAGCAGCAGCAGCATACAGCCTCGCCCCGCAAACCCCGCTCAGTGCAAATAGCCCCTTTGGGCCTGCATTAGCAGCACAAAAGTCTTCCGGCAGCATCTGGGCCATTCCAGCTGGCACCCCAAAGACACCCAAGACCCCAGGCATATCTGCAGCAACAGCACCCACCACCACACCTGGCACGCCTACATGCGCTGGCCTCTCTGCTTCGCCAAGTGCCTGGCAGCTGTTGCAGACAGTACCGTGCACACCTGGAGCTGCAGGATTGAATCCAGCAGCAGCAGCAGCAGCAGCAGCAGCAGTGGGTGCTGGCAAGGGCATTGGCGGGAGGAAAGTTCCACTCAAGGCGTTGTGCTGCGCAGTGCTGGAGGTGCTGTGCAGGTGGGTGATATGAATAGAAGAAGTGTGTAGTGGGTGTACAGGAGTGTGCTCATCTTGTGCTGTTGTTTGTGGTTGGTCGGTGCAAGAGATAGCTGGTACTGTGCTCAGCAATGCTGAACTGTTGTGGCGGGAGGAAGGCGCCGCTGAAGGCCTTGTGCTGTGCAGTGCTGGAGGTGCTGTGCAGGTGGGTGTGGGGGTGATTTGAGTTGGTTTTGTGTGCCCTGTTGTGTGCATCTACTGCTCTTGCTTTACTGTTGTGAGGTGCCGTTGCTGCGCAAGAAGCGGCTGTTGCTGTGCACAGCAGTGCTGGAGGTTCTTGTTGTTCTGCGCAAATGCGCTGATGCTTCGCAACCTTGCTTTTCTGGACTGCAGCCAACTGTGTGTGCCTGTGTGTGCCTGCTTATACAGGGGCGTTTGTGATGGAGCGGCTGCATCAGCAGCTGATGAGAGAGCTCTGCAACGCGCAGTGCTGCTGCTAGTGGTGCAGCACCTTGCTCTGCTGGACCAGCAGCAGCACTCAACACCAACTCGCAGCAGCAGCAGCAGCAGCAGCAGCAGCAGCAAGGCCAGTGCTGCTGCCCCAGGTGGTTTCAGCAGCAGCAGCAGCAGAAGTGGCAGCAGCCTGGCAACAGCAGCAGTGCAGAAGGTGCAGCTGAAGATTGATGCACGCAGCAACAGTGAAGCCAGCTGGCTGCAGGAGGTGCTAGCTGACCTGGGTGCATGCACAACAAGCAGTGGCAGCAGCAGCACTACCAGCAGCAGCAGAGCAGCTGGCACAGTACATGCCTGGCAGCAGCTGCAGCAGCTACCAGATGCTGCTTTTGCAGACAAGCTGCGAAGCTGTCAGCTGCCACTAGTGCTGCCTGGGCGGCTGCTTGCTCAGCTCTCCTTAGTAGCCAGCTTGGGCAGGGATCCTGTGAGTGGCTTGGAGGGCCTGCATGTGGCAGCAGCACAAGCAGAGCTGCTGCAGCTGCTGCAGCAGCAGGCAGCAGCTGCCGCCTCAGCACCTAAGGATCCAGCCGCAGCAGCAGCAGGAGGGGGAGGAGGAGGTAGAGGAGGTACAGGAGGCATGTCGCCGGTTGATCTGAGCTGTGCGCTGCGGCTGCTGCCCTGTTCGAGCTTTGTTGCTGCTGCTCACAAGCTCATGTGGTGGCTGCAGAGCTGCACAGAGCAGCAGCAAATGCATTGCATAATGAATTTGCAGCATGGGCCCCCGAATGCAGCAGCAGCACCAGCTGCTGCAGCAGCAGCTTTTGTAGCAGTGCTGTCTGGCAGCTGGCAGCCGGGCCTGCAGGCCCTGGCAGCAACAGCAGCAGCGGCACTGGGCGCAAACGTGGTTCGCCTGCAGCTGCTGCAGCCGGGGCGGGCGGAGCAGGAGCTGGCTGCACTCGTTCAAGCAGCAAGTGCAGCGGCAGCGGTGCGTCAAGCTTCACATGATGATGGTGAGCTTGCATGTGACAGCACGACGGAGCAGCGGGCTGCCCAGCTTCCAGAGCAGCAAGGGCCAGAAGAGGCCAAAGCAGCTTTCACAGCGGCTGCTTCAGCAGCAGCAGGGCCTGCGCTTGTGGTGGCTGTGCTTGACCTGCAGCAGCATGGAGAGGCAGGCCTGCCGGCATCCCAGCTGCAGGAGCTGTTGCTGCTGCTGAGGCGCTGGAGCAGCCAGCCTCCTTGCAATGTGGTGCCAAGTATTTCACTACAGCAGCAGGATGTAGGCATGTCTGCTGCCGCATACGCAGCCCCCTATGTGTGCTCGCCACACACTGCGCAGCAGCTGCTGCAAGACATGCCGGAGCTTCAAAGCCACTGCTACCAGCTGGCGCTGCCAGCAGTGCAGGCAGCTGAACAGCTGGCTGCTGACTGCAAGGCTCAGCTGATGAGCGGCTGCGGCTGGGCCCTGCTGGAGCATGTGAGGGATGCACACTGCCTGGCACGGCAGCAGCAGCAGCAGCAGCAGCAGTTGATTTGCATTGACAGTAGCAGCAAGGATGCTGAAGATGGAGGAGCAGCACAAGCAGGAACTGCTGAGAAGCAGGTTGGTTCGAATGCAGGGGGAGTAGCAGCAGCAGCACAAGCAGGCACTGCTGCTGCTGCTGCTGCTGCTGCTGCTGCTGCTGCTGCTGCTGCGGCTCCGGCTGAGCCTGCTGCAAGGCATCTGGCAGAGAGGCTCGCTGCTGCCCTTGCTAGCATCCACCAGGCAGTATATGAAGCTTACGAGCAGCACTATGCTACTCTGCAACCCACCACCAGCAGCAGCAGCAGCAGCAGCAGAAGTGAGGCTGGCGCAGCTGGCTGCACCAATACCTGTAGTACCCCGCAAGCTGCAGCTCTGGCAGCAAGCCAAGCTGTGCCGCTGGCTAAGCCATTTGATATGCTGCAGCTGCTGCCTGGGTTACTGTCAGAAGGCCGAGGCCGCTTAGCAGCTCGCACAGCCAGCCTTGCCACATGCATTGCGAAGACAGCGAAGTTGCAGCAGCAGGTGCAGGAGCTGCTGCAGAGGCGGCAGCAGCAGCAGCTAGGCACAGCAGCAGCAGCAGCAGGGTCCAGAGTGGATGCTGGTGCTGCAGCAGAGGTGGCAGTACTGTCCAGCCTGGCTGACCGCCTGCAGCAGCTGATGAGCAGGTGGAGTGATGAGCTGGAGCAACAGGTGAGCTGCAGGTCTCTGCAACTTTTGCTGCGTTAGGCAGCACATTTCCGCACAGTTCCGCTGCACAAATCACGTGCCATTGCCGTGCCATGTTTCCTGATTGAGAAGCTAAGCCCATTGCCTCTTGTCCTGCCTGCAGGTGCTGCCAGCCCTTGTGCAAGTGCTGCCTACTGCCCTGCTAGCTGCCATTGAGCTGGTCTACCTGGGGCCCCTGCCAGCCACCACACAGCAGCAGCTGCTGGCGCACTGCAGCCAGCTGCTGACAGCAGCAACAAGTGTCCATAAAGGAGGCATGTCTTCATCAACAGGAGGTGCTGCTGCAGCTGCCAAAACACCAAATATAAGTGTCAGCAGCAGCAGGCACCTGCTGCAGCTGATGCAACAAGGCAAGGGCCTATTGTCGCCATCACAGCTGATGCAGCAACTGCAGCTGCTGCAGCCTGGCAGGCCACTTTGGCAGCAGCTGCAGTATGCTGCAGCAGCTGCTGCAGTGGCGGCTAGCAGTGGGCAGCCTCTAGTGGTGCTGGACCCTTGGCAGTTGTTGCCACAGCTGCTTGGGGATGAGTCAGGCCGGCTAGGAGCTAGTGGTTCTGCTGGTGGTGACCGGCAGTGGGTGGTGATGCATACAGATGGGCGGACTGTCAGTGCAGATTGTAACACAGCCTCCAGCAGCAGTAGCAGCAGCAGCAGCAGCAGTGATGGTCTTGCACATGAGGTGATGTCAGCTGTGCAGGAAGCGCTGCTTGCAGGCAGCAGTGTATGCCTGCAGCTTCACAGCGGCATTGGGGACGCATCTTCCCTGGCGCATGCTGTGGCTGCGTGCCGTAGCATGTTGCAGCTAGCAGCAGCAGCGGGCACCGCCAGCAGCAGCAGCGCAAGTATCACAAGCCCTTTGTTGGGTGCAGCAAAGTGGAGCAGCAGCAGCAGAAGTAAGCCATCCAGATCTAGGAGAGGCACACGGACAACAGTAGATCAGGCGCTGACCGGCAAAGGCTCCACAGCAGCAGCAGCAGCAGCAGCAGCAGCAGCAGCTTTGTACTCTTGTGCTGCTGCTGGTGGTGGAAGTCCGCCGTGCATTGTGCTGCATGTTGGCAGCAGCAATGTTGAGCTGCCTGCAGAGCTGGTAGGCAGCTGCATGGTGATTGACCTAGGTGGCCTGAAGCAGCAGCAGCAGCAGCAACAGACGTGTATGCAAGCAAAGCAGCAACAGGATAGCAGCTGCTGCTACCTAGCTGAGGCAGTGCTGCGGCTGGTGCTGCAGGCAGCAGCCCCAGCTGCTGTTGCAGCAGAGGCAGCAGCAGCAGATGAGGCAGAGGAGGCAGCGCAGCAGGCATGTGAAGATGAGGCTTTGCTGATAGCAAGGCTATCACAGGTGAGGCCAGAGCAGGAAGTCGCTTGCAGCTGATCCAGTATGCAGGTCAGGTTGCCTGTCTGTCCTTTTCTGCATGCTGTTTCTAACTAGCGTGCCTGCCGTTGTGACTAGACAGTTGGCGCATTTATCGCTTTCAGCAAGTAGCACAGCTGCTGTCACTGTTACTCAGTTGTCACGAACTTGATATATGTTCCTTGTCCCCTTCATGCTCCTGCAGGACCTAGCTACAGCTTCCACGCTGCCAGTGCTGTTGATATGATCTGATGTGTATGCTGCTGCACGTGTTTGCTCACGGTTATACTGCTGCTTTTGCTTTCACCTGCTCCTGCAGGACCTAGCTACAGCTTCCACGCTGCCAGTGCTGCTGCAGTCGCTTGCCTCATCAGCACAGGAACTGGCCGCAGTAGAAGCAGCAGCAGCCAGCATGGCCAGAGCAGCAGCTGCTGCTGCAGCACACCTGGCAGCTGACTGGCAGCCCTTGGCACATGCCCTGATGCAGGAGTTGATGCAGCAGCAAGACGGCGTTGAAGGTTCACAGCAGCAGCAGCAGCAGCAGCTGTGGCAGCTACCTGCGGAGGTCTTGGCAGCAATTGTGCGGCGTGCTGCTGCAGATGCAGTGGCAATGCAGCATCAGCAGCTGGCACAAGAAAGCAGCACTGACAGCTTGACTGGAGCAGAGGATAGCACACGCAATTGTGTGCGTAGCTTGCAGGTTGATCGTGCTGTGACAGTCTTGCGGCAGCAACTTCTGCTTCTGGGAATGCCTGGTATATGCAATCGCCAGGCAACACCTGGCAATGGCAGCAGCAGTACCAGATCTGCATGCGAACTGCTTTCAGGACAGCAGTCAGATGGCTATCAGCTGGCGTCGCTGCTGTCTCTCATCCCAGCGAATGTCCCTGTTGCTGTTGCAGCTGCCAATGCTGCTGCAGCCTTGGCCACCATTCATGAGGCCGCTGCTGCAGCTGGCATGTCAGCAAGCAACATCCAGCTATGCTCGGTCAGCAGCAGCAGCAGCAGAGCAATATCTTGCGCAGACAGCAGGGCTGGAATCAAGGGCCAGTACAGCTGGGTAGTGCTAATGCTGGAGGAGCCTTCTCAGGCAGCAGTGGCAGCAGCAGCACGCTGGCTGGCAAATACTCAATACCATATTGCCTTGCTGGCAGCGCAGCAAGCAACAGACACCAGAAGCAGCACCAGACAGCCTGTATACAGCTCAGCAGCCAGCAGCAGCAGCAGCAGCAGTACTGCAGCTCCTCGTGTGTGGGTGGCACTGCCAGCAGAGCTAGCAGCTGCTCTTTCAGAAGCCACAGGCAACTCCTTCCTGCTGTGGAGGCCTGCTAGCAGCAGCCCACATCTTCACATGCACAGCTCATCATCTTCAGCAGCTGGTGCAAAGGCCGCCACTGGCAGTGGTGTGTGTGGTGCGGCGGCTGCTCATCAGCCGCATGTTCAGGCAGAGTTGTGTCAGGCTGAAGTTAGGCCAGCAGCTGATCAAATAGCAGCAGCAGCAGTGGGAGGAATGGCTGCTGCTGTGATGGGGCAGCTGCTGCAGCTGCAGGCGCGTGGCCTGCTGCACTGCAGCGGCCCTGCTGGAGCGCTGCTGCAGCCGCTGCTGGTAGTAGCACTGGCAGCACGCCATCAGCTGCTACAGCAGCAGCAGCAGCAGCAGCGGCTGCAAGGATCAGCGGTATCAGGATTGGCTGTAGCAACAGATCTGGCAGGACCCGCGGACCTGCTGCATCTGCAGCAGTTGTTGCGGCAGGTGGCTGTAGCTACAGCTGCAGCAGCTGGCCTGCAGGATAGCCACATGCTGCAATCTGGCAACCACAGCAGCAACAGCAGCAGCAGCAGCAGCAGCAGCAGCAGCAGCAGCAGCAGCATGGGGTTGAGTGCTACAGCAGCCTGCAAGCCACTGAAGCATCTCACAAGGCTGCCTCTTGACCTGCAGCAGCTGCAGCAGCTGCTGCACTGGGCTGTCTTCGGCCCTAGCTGCAGCAGCAGCTGCACTTGGAGCTCCAGCCAGCTAGCTCTGCAGGCAAACTTGACTGCAGAGAAGCTGGGTGTGAGGGAGACGCGCATTGCTGGTGCTGCTGGCTTTTCACAGGTGCAGGTATTGGGTGGGTGCATTGCAGATGCCGCAGAGGATGCTGCAAAGCAGCTGCTGGTGCTGCAGCGGGCCAGGCGACAGCAGATGCGGCTGGTGGGGCTGGGGGTAAAAGTTACAGCTGGTGGCTGCAGCGGTGAGGGTGCAGTTGGTCAGGAGAGTGTTGATGAAAGTGTTAGTGACACAGCTGTAGCAGATGATTGGCTGGCCTCTGCTGCCAAAGCAGATCTCAGCAGCAGCGGCGGCGGCAGCCATGCTGGCAGCATCAGCAGCCGTGCAGCATCTGGCGGCTGTGCAGCGGCCGCAGAAGCCGCAGGCGATGGCCATGAAGCAGCAGCAGCGCATGTTGCTGATGGAGGCTGTGTGTTGCCGCTCGGGCTGAGCCTCAGCAGCGAGGAGCTTTGGGGGCTGCTGGTGCAGAGGACGGCAGGCTGAGGGTCAAGCTAACGGACCGCTCCTGCCTAGTGACTAACGGGCTTGCTGGACTAGGTGCTTGAATTATTAATGCTGTCATTGGCTTGAAATCGGCTGTATTTTGTGGATGTTTTGTACTTCAGCTGCGGGTGACAGTCCACATCACGCCGTTTGCGTGCTGTGCCGCATTTTGGGCTCTTGTTGCGGGCTGTTGACTCAGCTTAAATTGATGTGACACATAAGATCGGCGGCAGATCGCATCGCACAGTCTGGCTTTGAGCCAGCTGGCCACTGCTGTTGGCTTCATCTTGCCAAACAGCATGCATGCTGCTACAACAAGTTTTGAAAAGGCTGCATAATATGATGTGCATGATGCACATTGAAGCACACTTTACGTCTAGTGTGCCTTGACAGAGCTGATTAATTTGAGCTCTTGTGTGCGAGCAGCACACATTGCAGTGAATTGCAGCCAATAGTATTGCATGACATGCACCACCGATCTTATACGACGGCGATCTCATATGTCACGTCAACAGAGATAACCCATCAGCATAATCAGAAACATGTATTCGCTGCATATGCATGCATGCTCCGCTCAACAGACCCACACCATGGGTACAACCCAGCATGCCCCTGCTGCAGCCACTGCCTGTCCTGCAACTATGTACAATACACACTCTGCAATCACCATCATCGCCGATATACATTGCCTGCAACCATACGTCTGCAATTCCTGCAAAAGCTATCCCGCTGGTGTGGATGCCACAGCAGCAGCCCAATTCAGCCTTGCCAGCTTGGCGGCTGTAACGCTGCCAGCGGCTGCAGCCGCCAGCCAGTGCCTGAGTAACAATAACTGCACCAAGGCCTTGGCTGCACCATCAAAATATTGCTGTACAACCATCAATGCATCCAAGCCAAAGCAAACATCGACGCCAGTGGACATGCAGCGATAGCCGGCATGCTCCACTCTTTACACCGCAGGCAGCGCCACCGGCCCGCTCGCCGCTGTGTCTGCGCAGAACACCACCGTGGTGCACACCTCGGTGTTGTTTGTCCTGTCCAGCGCCCGCACCTGCATGTCTCCCGCCCCGAAATCAAAGTACAGGTCGATCTGGTAGTCCTTGCTCGACTGCTTGCCGACTGTCAGACCCCACTTCTTGCGCGCCGCTTTTCTCACATCAATCTTCACGGTGCCAAGCATACGCATGCCGGCCTCTGTTGTGTGCCTCGCATCGCGCTCCGGTGTCACCCAGACATCTACCGAAGCCGTTTTGCAGCCCGGTGCCGGGTGCACACTCAGCGGCCCGGCAAACTCTCCCACCCGCACAACCTCGCCCACTCGAACAAGCGGCCGGAAGTGTGTCGAGCAGAACACAGCTTTGCCTGTGCTGTCTTTGCAGAGCTTGCCGTGCTGCTGGCAGCAGGGCTCTGGGGGCCGCAGCACGTTGACGCCGTAGGTGTAGCGGCTGCAGCGCGCGCTGATGGTGTCCGGGTGCTGCAGGTGGATGGTGTTGCCTGCATGGTGCATCCATGTGCGGAGGAGGAAGGGAAAGTGCGGCAGAACGTTTGAGGTTGTCAGGTGGGGGCAGAACCAAGCAAGTGGGTGGTGTGTGAATGCAAAAAAACTGCTTTTGTGACATGGAAAGCATAGCAGCACGTTGACGCCGTAGGTGTAGCGGCTACAGCGCGCACTGATGGTGTCTGGGTGCTGCAGGTGGATAGTGTTGCCTGCAAGCACAAAAGTCGGCAAAATGATGACAAATGGATGACAAATGGATGACAAATGGATGGCAAAAGGATGACTAAAGGATGACAATGACAGCACGTTGACGCCGTAGGTGTAGCGGCTGCAGCGCGCGCTGATGGTGTCTGGGTGCTGCAGGTGGATGGTGTTGCCTGCATAATGTAGAGTGTGGGGAAGGGAGGGAGCATGTGAGAAGGCGTGTGTAAGAATGGTTGAGGTGGGTTACAGCGCATGCAGCGGGCGCGATGTTGTCCTTGTGCTGCAGGTGGTTGGTGCTGCCCGAAATTGCAGGCGCAGGAGAGCGCAGACATGCAGCGGGGTGTGAAAAAGGTTCAGTGATGCTGGGTGATGAAAGGCGTAAGCATATGGCTAGAATTGGAGTGTTCCCCACCCATGCGCACTCTGAACTTCAACCAAACAAAGCTGTTGGAGCAATCATTAGTAGTAGCTGCTTACTTGTGTAGTCACAACACCAGTGTCTTTTTCCAAGCGCCAGGGCCATGTTGGCATCATCATCAGGTGTCACCAACCCGCGCATGCAGAGAAACACGGTGATTAGTTGCTAATGCATGAGTCACGACGAACTGTCACTCACCCAGCACCACGGTCTTGTTGGCGTCACCAGGCGTCACCGGCTCTTGCCCAAGCCACGGCCCACACACAGCTACTGTACCCAGCGTGTAACCCAAGCATACAAGCAGTCACATTGCGAGTCTCACCCACCCAGCACCACCGCGTTGGTGGCGTCACCGGGTGTCACCGACTCCTGCCGCGGTTACAGCCCACACACAACTACTTTGTCACTGAATAACTCAAAAATTCCAGCAATAACACAGTGCAGGTGCCACTTACCCAGCACCACGCCTTGTTGGCGTCACCAGGCGTCACCAGCTCCAGTCCCAGCCACACCCCACACACAGATGCTGTATCAACGAGTGACTTCAACTAGTTACACTGCGAGTGACACTCACCCAGCACCACGGCCTTGTTGGCGTCACCAGGCGTCACCGGCTCCCGCCCCAGCCACGGCCCACACATCTGCTTCACGCGCTGCAGCAGGTACCTGCTGCTGCCAAAGCCTCCAGCCATGACCAGCACATTTGCTCCGCTCGAGCCATCGCTGCTGCGTGGCTTACTCAGCACGCCCCATAGGTTTTGCACAATGGGGTCTATCACTGGATCGAAGACGAGGCTCTTCATCTGCTGCGCGGGTACGTTGAGCCTGCCACGGGGTGGGAGGTTTTCGCGAGGCACGCATTGCTGCAGCGCCTGCAGCAGCAGCAGCAGCAGCAGCAGCAGCAGCAGCAGCAGCAGCAGCAGCAGCAGCAGCAGCAGCAGCAGCAGCAGCAGCAGACGGTGGAGTTTAATGCCTGGCAGCTACAGCAACAAGCGTTTGCTGCGCATTTGCTGTGACAGCCACACTACTGCCGCTGATATGCTGCTGCCTTTCAGCCTCTCAGAGGCTGCATTTGTTTTATGCTTCGTGCACGTCCCCCCTCTCCCTCTACTCTGGAATAGGGACAATCATGTACAAGCATCACTGATAAGCCATCAGTGTCATCGTCTAATCTTTCACGCACAGCCACATCACGATCTATGTGCTACATCATCACAATGGCCCAGCACCCCGGCTGTGAGCCCACAGTACGCCAACACAGAGGGCAGCGCTGTCCTTCTGTTGCTGCACAGCGTGCATTGCGCCTTTTCAACAGCCAACGCACAGCATCATCAACATGCACCTTCGCTCCATGTCTACTATTTGAAACCAAAAAAATTACAAAATAAAAGTAAAAAAAGTAAAAGATTGCTCTCACGTAGTTGAAGGTGTAGGTCAGTGGGATGAAGCAGTCGTTGCTGCCATCAAAGTGGATCTTCTCACTCTCCCAGGACTTCATTTGTGTGATGTAGTCCTGGTGCTCCTCGCGGCGCCAGCGCTCATACTCATCGGGCCTGCGTTATAACACTGTTACATAACTGTTACTTGACTGTTGCACATGCACTAGTGCTTGGCTGCTGCTTGACAACAATCGTATCACACTGTGGATTCCCAAGTGGTGCAAGGCAGCACGCGTCACGCACACTTCAAATGCATCATGCACGTCATCCACAAATGCATGCAACCAACAGCAGCAGCAGCAGCAGCAGCAGCAGCAGTAGCAGCAGCAGGCCCACCTGTCACCAAACAGCGGCCTGAACAGCATCTCCTCTGCCCTCTGGTCCAGCATTGTCGAGCCGTTGAGCAGGCACAGCGAGCGCCGCACCTCTGAAAGGTGCGCTGTCCCTGCAGTGGCGCCCTTCTCAATCCTGCAGCAGCAACAGCAGCAGCAGCAGCAGCAGCAGCAGCAGCAGCAGCAGCAGCAGCAGCAGCAGCAGCAGCAGCAGCAGCAGCAGCAGCAGCAGCAGCAATCAAAGCAGCAAAAGGCGTCAGCAGCTACCTTCGCCCGTTGCAGAACATGCACATTGATGTGATATCACTGTCTGTGACTGCACAGGGCCAACGATCCACAATGATGACACCTGCATACATTGTACTTAGCGTCAGCAGGTGCCTGTGTGCGCCAGTGCCTCACCTGTGCATGGCAATGTCCACAGTGCGACCGTTAGCACCCACCACCATTCACACATCACCCCATACATGACATCATGTACCCAACACATTTCTCCTGTTCTACTGCTGCTGCTGCTGCTGCTGCTGTGCAGCAGTCACCTACTTGTGCATGGCGATGTCCACAGTGCCGCCTCCAGCGTCCAGCACCACCCACACACCTCACAGCTGACACCCACCCACACGTGTGACATGCTCATGAGCAGTTTAATGCCTGATTCCCATAACACCGCGATCATTTAACTCACTTGTGCATAGCGATGTCCACAGTGCCGCCGCCAGCGTCCAGCACCACCCACACATCTCCCGGCACAGCCTTTAAATCCGCTGCCAGCGCCTTCAGCGGATCACAGCATGCTGTGAGTGCTGCTGCCTCCTGTTCATGCACCAGCACCACAGCTCCCCCCACATCATCCATGTATGATGCCTCACTCGCAAATGAGGCCTCAGATCCGCATCCTTCCCACTGATCTCTGCTGCCGACGCTGCCGCGCATGGTGTCCAAGGTTGCGGCATTGAAGCCGGACCTGCTGCTGCTGCTGCTGTTGGGGCGGGTTTCGGCGCGGAGCGTCATGCCGGCCGCGTGAGCGCTGCGTCGCATGACATCCTTGGCAGCGTCGCTCCAGCCGGCAGGCACTGACAGGCAGTAGTACATGTCTGTGGAGTCTAGGCGAAGGCCGGCGTTGGTTGAGAGGTAGCTTGTGGCGTGCTCGCGCAGGCAGGTCAGCATTTGTGTGATGAGCTGCTCTGCAGTGAAGGGGCAGTCGTACGGCAGCTGCGATGCAGCAGCAGCAGCAGCAGCAGCAGCAGCAGCAGGAGATCGGCGTGAGGTAGCTTGCGGCGTGCTCGCGCAGGCAGGTGAGCATCTGCGTGATGAGCTGCTCTGGAGTGAAGGGGCAGTCGTATGGCAGCTGCGAGGCAGCAGCAGCAGCAGCAGCAGCAGCAGTAGTAGCAGCGACAGCAGCAGGTGAATGTCTGCGTGATGAGCTGCTCTGAGGTGAAGGGGCAGTTGTAAGGCAGCTGCGATGCAGCAGCAGCAGCAGCAGCAGATGGTCAGCCCGATGGTGCTGTTGGTGTTTAGGCCAGCGGTAAAACGGCAGCTGCAATGCAGCAGCAGCATGCAGGTGCTCAGCGTGTTGGCGCTAGTATTCAATCCAGCAGTATTGCAGAGAGATGTTCAGCAGCAGCAGCATTGCATAGGAGCACAGACACAACAACACGTCACACATGTACACAAATGTGCGGATGATGCACAGGCAGCTGGAACACATGCAGTACGAGTCTGGAACCTGCAGTAACAACTGCAGCAACGGCAGCCGCTGCAGCAGCAGCAGCAGCAGCAGCAGCAGCAGCAGCAGCAACAGCAACAGCAGCAGCAGCAGCAGCAAACACACCTGGAACTCGGGTGGCAGGGACGCTCTGTCTTCAGAAAGCGCCAGCTTGAACTGACTGCCCTTGATCAGCCGGAAGCTGCGAGGGTCTGCGAGCTCAATGTACCTGCGGGCCAGCAGCAGCAGCAGCAGCAGCAGCAGCAGAAGGAGTGTGTGGTAGCTGTCAGAAGAGGGTCCACGGCCCGTTGCAGGTGTGCCAGAAGCCTTACAGACACGGCAACAGCAGCAGCAGCAGCATGACAAGCAGCCTGCGTGCTAGGCGAGCAGCATCATTACAACAGCAAGTCATGCTGGTTATACAGGCCGCCCTGGCTTCTGGGCCCTGGCTGCAGCAGACGCTAGTCGCTGCGCCACACAGTGGTGTTGTGCTGCAGGCATTCAAATTGCGTCGTCTTGTCAATTCTATGGCTTGACACGTGATGCAGTGATGACAAAACACTCACTTCTCAGTTGCGGCTTTGCCCCAGCAGTCCAGCTGCCAGTGCCCGCCTGGCAGCACTCTGTACAGCAGCGCAGTGTCTGTCTTGGGGGCGCCAGTTTGGTCCCGCGCTGTCCATGTGGGTGGTGTTTTAATCTGGCTGGCTTCATTGCCTAAGGCGTATGTGTAACCGGATTTGGAAGTGCCTAAGTCGACTCCGATGAAGCAGCGGCTTCCTGCAGCTGCAGAAGGCCCCTGCAGGGTTAGCTGGCCCAGGCGGGGCTGAGGAGAAAAAGACAGCAACGATGACAGAGGAGCAGCAAACAATCAACGGTTATATAATGAATCGCAGTTGTGAGTGAGATGGTGGTTGAAGCTGGGACTGCTGCAGGTGCTACTGCAGCTGCTGCCCTGGGATGCACTCTGTACAACAGGCATACAGCATGGACACAGCAAGCAGCCGTCTTGCAACCGGAAATGTTTTGAAGGCAACGTGTTCTGGTCTGCAAAGCGCGGCTTGTGGCTAGGAGATGGCAGTAAAGACGAACCAGGCCAAGCGGCTACTGGCAGAACAGCAGTCCCCCTGCTGCTGCAGATGTACGCAGCAGTTATATTTTACCAGCATCGCCTGACACGTTTGTGTGTAGTTGTCTTGGCTGCTGTTGATCGGGTCGAAGCGGGCAGCAAAACCACCTGACAGTTGGCAGTTGTGCGCTTCTTTGCTCTTTGTTCTTTAGTAGAAACGCGTGAGATGTTCTGTTTGTTGCTGCATCTCCAATAATACAAAGCAGCGCGCACCATGCAGGTAGGTTGTTCAACCTTCCAGGCAGGTCACCTGACCTTCCCAGTGCAAATGACAGCTTCCGACAGCAGGTTTGCCGACTCGCTAAAGCATCACCGCGATTAGTTTTGCCTCCTTTGTATCAGCGACGCGTCTTCAAACTACCCCGTCTCTGCCGTCTAGGATAATCCAAAGTTGAAGGCAAACCCACCTGGTTGACATCGGCGCAAAAGCGTTGCGATGCACCCGAGGATAGGTGTTCTGTTGTTTGTGTCTTGTTTAGCCCTACTTATCATATCGGGACTGGTGATTGTGACCGAGGCAGCGGGTGAGCAGCAGCGGTCATGGCAGTGCAGCACTGCTGCAAACCTTGCAGTCCCAGCAATTGCTGGTGTTTGCAAAACACATCACTTGCATCCTGAGAAGCGGTTGCACCTGGTATTCGGCCATATCACGCATTACCAACTGTTTGTAAAAGCTTAAGCTGACATCTGCATATGCGCCATTCAGCGGTGGGATGGTCACCAGTGCCACTGGCGGCCAGCCGCTGGCTGAGCTGTTGAGCAGCCTGATTGGTTGTGTAAGTGCCGGCAGTATGCAGTCCCAGAACTCAACATCACAGCTCCAAATACGCATTAGAATCATTAGCTTCTGTGTGCATCAATCACAACTGGTTGCCAATGGACATACACCCTGTCATGCCTGCTGTCCGCCCCTGCATGTCCTGCCGTGTTGCTGCCACAATTACCTCTTCAGCAAACAACACAGTTGCTGTTGCAGGGGTTGGTCCCCCTGCGGCGCTTCCTGGAGCTGCCACAACATCACCCGCACCTCAAAATGCTGCGAAGGCTGCTGCACTCAAGAATCTAACACAACCTGAAGCTTCCCAGCTCAACGCCAGCGCAGCAGCACGCAAACCCAAAGCAACAACTGATGCAGGTGTCGTGCCTGCATCGTCACCCAGCCCATCGCCCGACCCCTCCACAAACACGACCTCCAACGCTACATCAAGCCCATCGCAATCCCCAGCAGTGGACACTACACCAAGCCCATCGCCTACCCCACAAACGGATGCTTTGCCAAGCCCATTCCCCAGCCCTTCACCAATGCCATCACCCAGCCCACCACAAAGCCCGATACCAAGCCCGTCACCACAGCCGCAAATTGCGCAACTGGCCCTCATTGCGGTCCTCCCTGCCAGCCTCAGCAGCTACAACGCAACGTTGAATGCAACATGCGCAGGGACAGACACACAGCCCACTGTGCAATGCACCAAAGATATTGCTGTCAACGCAACGGTTCTTGATGAGTGGCGCAATACCGCAAAGTTGCAGCAACACCAGGCGTACTGCACTCATCAGGAGCAGCAGAAGGTGCCACCTGGCAAGTACCTCCTCGCTCAGGAGCTCCTGAGGAAAGTAACAACAGACACTGCTGCTGTCACATCTGGCGCAAAGGATGCTGCTGCATCAGCCCCTGTGCAATGGAGCTGCATCAACCTCGCACAGTCCAACAGCGCAGTGCCAGTGTCACCCAACATGGAAGTCACGCTTGAACCAGGAAGTGATGTTCTGTGTGTGGCTGACTACAATGAGCCTCCATCTGCAAAGCCCTTTGATGCTGGTGAGAGAGCAGCAGCTGCAGGCCTTGGGTGATCTGGGTAGCTGCAGAGTACACTGGCGGTGTAAATGCATGCATGCTGGCACACGACTATCTTGTTGCTAATCCCTATGTACCTTGCATGTGGCACTGCACTAGTTTGAACCAGCCAGCGGCAGCATCGTCAGACTGTTTCGTTTGTACCACAGCAAGCAGCCAGGTGTCAGCATATGCTGCAGCCAAGCGGCCCTGTTAAAGACGCCTTGCCATAAAACGTTGCTGCAGTCAGTTGACCTTGAGCAACCACACAATAAGACCATGTAGTGCTGTCTGCATACGGTGCAGCTCGCAGCCACACGGCCCAAAAGGGTGCTCAACACTCTGCCCCTATGTGTCTGATGCTCTTGCAGGGTTGGCAGCGGGCGTCGCAGTTGCAGTTGTGGTCACATTCATTGTGCTGGCGGCTGCTGCCTACTATGCGTACAAGCAGCACACACAGCGCGAGAAGCAGCAGGACGGGCTGGTGCGCTACAGCAGCTCTTTTGAGGGTGCCGGAAACAGACCCTTCGCTGGTATCGCATCAAAGATCAAGCACGCCATTGGCACATCACCCCTGCCGCCAATCGCTGCCGCAACAGCAGCAACAGCAGCAGCAGCAGCTCCTGCAGCATTCAAAGCTCACAGCTTCAACAGCAGCACCACAAGCAAGCAGGTTGCAGTGACAGTCAGCGATGGAGGCATGGTTGTTGGGTTTACAGGAGAGGAGCTGTGCTCTGCTCTGCAAGAGGTGCAGCATGTTGTGACACACAAGCTTATCATAGCGGTGGAGGACTCGCCACTGGCAGCAGGTGAGCACGCCTCACAGCTGTTGGCATTCGCAAATCATACTGCCGTCACAACCTCACACAGCAGTCATAGTAGGAACTACGTGCTCTTCTGCTGCCTGGTTGACTGCCAATCTGCATGCAGAGCTGAAGGCCGCAGGGCGCTTGCTGTTGCTTGGCAACTTATGGGGTGCTGGCTGCTGCTGTTTGCTCTATTATCTGTGTTTGTGCAGACCCCTTTGCTGCATGGCTGGCAGAAGGAATGGATGAGGTGCAGCGCCGCGTGTGCAAGGCAGACTATGCACAGTCCCACATGTTTGTGCGCGACTGGCAGACGCACTGCATGCTCGGGTGGCTGCATGACAGCATCTGGTCTCAGCAGGTGCCTCCTCACACATTGCTGGGCGTGCAGGTGAGGGCTGCAATCTGTTTGGAATTGACTGCGATGTTCAAAGACTCAGTATTGTTTAGCCTTCCTGTTGACAGAGAGCACATGTTAACCATATCGGGCTTAGCTGGACCTGAAAGGTCACCGTCAGCAGGAGTGACACGTTGTCTATGCAGACCACACAAATTGGAACATTGGACATGGTGTACACTCATCATGCAGTGCAGCTCATGCAGTTCAAAGGCATGCTGCTGCACAGACACTGCAGGCTGCTGCAGGCTTAGCATAGCAGCTCCACATGCACAGTGCGCCACAGCATTCTTACGATTCATGGAAATAGATAGTTCTATGTGATCCGGTTGTTCCAAACTAAATCACGTTGTGGTGCTGCTGCAGGCACCGTCTGGCGTGACAGACAAGCAGTCGGCCCGCTGGCTGCTCGCGCAGCTGCGCATCGACACACACTACCCTCCCTTCAAAACAGCCACAGCAGATGTGGCGCAGCACCTTCTGAAAAGCGTGCTGCAGCATGCCCCGGAACATGTGGCTGAAGAAGCTGCAAGGTATTATGCGCAGGTGCTGCTCCAGGTCATGGCGAGTGCGCTGCGGCTGTTCCTGCAAGTGCGCGGGACTGCAGATGGCCTGAGCATTTTCCTGCCAGGTGAGAGTGGTGTAAACAGGCGAATTTACACATACATGGTAGTCGCAAAGCTGCACACCTTCAAGCAAAGCTGGACAACCTGGCTGGAGACCCACGCCCAAAGTCACATGAAGCTCCGAGCTGGCTGCCCATGCAGGCACAGCAGCCCGGCAGCATGCCACCAGGCAATAGACATACCCCCAGTGACGTGTTGTAGTGATGTGAAACTGCTTTTTTGTCAAACATGGTAGCAGCAATGATTGTGTGACGCTGCTGCCGGGCATCCCTACAATCACCCCTGCAGCAATGCCTTGCTCCTGACACCCCACAAGTTTTGGTTTGCAACCTGGCTGGCCTGCTCACTGCACCGTTGTGGTTTGCTGTGCTGCAGGCCGTGTGGCAGCAAGCACTCCAGCATTGCCAGAGGCAGCTGTGAGGTACAAGGACTACCAGCAGCAGCAGCAGCAGCAGTTGAGAGTGTGTGTGCTTGACAGCCAGCCAGGTGAGGCTCCAGAGCATTGTAGCCTAAAACAAAGTCATTTACTCACCAGCAGGAGTCCAACTGTACACGCACAGGATGGCGGCAAATTCAATCGACCTTTCAAAGATGATTACACAAGTTGGGGTGCCGCTGCTTCGCACGCATGTCTGCTGTGTTGCACATGCTCTCCAGCGAGCTTCGTACTGCTCTGTGCGCTGACTCAAATGCCACATCGCTGCTGCTGCTGCTCCTGCTGTTGCTTCTGTGCAGGTGCATTGGCTGTGTCGCAGACCGGAGCTGTGACCGTGTGGGCCCCAGCAGCAGCAACACGGATTGAGCTGCTGTGAAAAGGCACAGATCTTCTAGAAGGCTGTGCTGAAATCCGAGACTGCTCTGAATGACCAGGCTGCTGTTAAAGACCAGACTGCTATCAAAGATTGAAATGCTGGCAGTGATTGGACTGCCGTAAAGATCAATCGCTTTGGGCTAGCTCCTGGCCAAGCTGCCATGGCAGCGCACACACAGCGCCAAGTGGGCCTTCTGTTGGTCATGATTGGAGTTGCCATGTCTAGACGACAGATCTGTGCAGGATGTAAAAAGACTTCAAATTTACGCTGCAGCAGCTGTGATGCTGTGCTATGCAAGGCTGCAAATGGTGTCCCCCTGCAGCAACCCTGACTGCCGCAAGGCGCACCATTGTCCTTGCCTGCTTGTGCTAGACCTGGCACCCCAGGTTGGATGTATGTGCGGGGCCGATGGCGTCACTGCAAGGGCTGGCGTCACTGCAAGGGACGGGGAATTTAGAGATGGTGAAGCTGAGTTCGTATACTGTGCCATACACAGTTGTAACACATGAATGTGATGGCAGCCCGGCGGCTCGTCTGCTGCAGCCACTGCACGAGGTGCAGCTGCTGCCAGCGAAGAACGGCAGCGCATAGGCTGATTGAGCATGGCATATTCTGCAGCCACAGCAGAGCGTTGGCTGCAGCCGCTGCGTCAGACACAAGAAGCAGTGCGCTCAGCAGTCAACGCACACTGCTCCTTTGTGTCTGCAGCACCGTCAGCTTCTGACTGTTTCATGCACAATGGCATCATGTGCGCTGCTACGGCTGACCTTGTAAGCGGTGCCGACCAACCTTAGTGCATGCAGCGCGCAGCTTGAAAACAATTTGCACGCTGGTGGCAACACAGTGCCATGGAGTGATTGGCAGGGCTATCCTCCTGTCGTGTAACACACAAGTATATTATTCAAATAGCAATGACTACACTGCAGTATTCTGCACTCATCTAAACCTTGCACGTCTGGCGCTGCATTGCCATACACGTGTGTACACGTCTCCATCAACCAACGTTGGTTGACAGCTGTTACCAGCTGCCCAGCAATTAATACATTAAGAGGCTTGCCATGCAAGAGCAAAGTTCGCAGTGCAAACCACTAATCAGACAGTCACTGGTGGCATGAGGCATCCAGGAGTCTTCTCGTATGCCCACCGGCAGTCCCACAGTATCAGTGCAGTGCAATGTGACAACGCAAAAATGTGATGATGCGAACATCAGGTGCATACTCTCACCCTGCATTGCAGCCTGAGAATTGCCCTGTTGAGTCATATGCTTGCTTGTGCTGCATGTAGCACAGAGTGTACATACTGTGCCTCGTCAACAGTGTAACGTGGTTCTGCCAGGAGCAGTCTGAGGCATGACATGTTACACCAAGCAGCTGAGGAGTGGCACTCCCGGCGAGAGGTTCAAAGGGGAGCCAAACAAACCTGCCACGTGGCAGGTGCACCTTCAGAAGACCCACATACAGCTATTAAGCTGCCTCCCTGCTATTCAAGTGAACCCATGTTGCTTGCTGCTTCACAGGTTGAAGCAGTGCAGGGCCCACAGGCCTCGTGAGGCTGTTCAGCTGTCTCAGGTACTTCTCACAAGTTGCAAGTTACACGTCCTACGCATCAGAGGCAGGCAAGCCTGCTTGAGCCTGCTCACAAGCCCAGCCCGTTAAAAGCAGGCATGAACAGGCAGGGCTGCTTGAGCCTATGTAGCCCCCGCGTGCAACAGCAAAGGCTTTAGAATCTGTGTGCCGGCTTAGAGTGCACTAATTGTCACATGTTTGACAGCAGCTCAACCCCAACAGTCACCACCACTCCCAGAACCTTGGCTCCAATTGCCAGCCAGACCTTCTCATTGCTGCTCATGCCATCTTTCTTTGGCGGCGGCGGCCGCGCCTGCTGCTGCTGTGGACGGGACGGCGGCCGCGCCTGCTGCTGCTGCTGCTGCTGTGGACGAGGCCGCACTTCCTGCTGCTGCAGCTGTGGTGGTGTCTGTGGCCGCTGCGCAGGCGGCGGCCGCGCCTGCTGCTGCTGCTGTTGCTGCAGTGTGACTGCACCAGGTGGCAGCAACTCTTCCCTGCAGCCCCTGCAGTGCACCAAACTGCTGTCGGCTGCTGCTGCCTCTAGTGCTGCTCTGCTGAAGCAGCTTGAGCTTGTGGGCTTGCTGTAGCGTGTGTTGCCTGCTGCTTCACACTTTAGGCTGCAGTAATAGTCAGTGCTGTTCCAGAGGCCCTCTCTGCAGTGCTGCCGCTCCTTCTTGATGGTGCCACACTCCGCACACACAGCTGTGCAGCAGAACTCGCAGACCCACCTGCAGTGACAGGATGGGGCCAGCAAATAGGGGGCAGTGCTTGAAACGTGTCGGCTTTGTCCGTGCGTTGCTGCTCGCGCCTATTGCAGGTTTGAACGCCTGATTATACATGCAGTGCCGCATGAGGCAGCATGACTATCAGCATTGCAGCCGATCTGCCCAGCCATCCGAACACTCACCTGCCGTTGCCCATATGCGTCATGTGGCCGGCCTGCCCACCCGGCTGCAAGTAGGAGGCCACCTTGTGACCCAGGTTGAAGTCCTGGTGCTGCTTGCCGCAGCAGTGGCAGGTCAGCGTCTGGTCACACGGCCTGGTGACAGCTGCAGAGGCAGCAGACAAAGCAGTGGCAGTGGCAGTGGCAGTGGCAGGCCAGCGTCTTGTCGCAGGGCGCGGTGAAAACTGCGGCAGTCACAACAGTGGTAGCAGCAGAGGCAGCAGCAGACTGCGCACAACTTGGGCATTCAAACCTATGTATAACAGCCCCACCCGTGACATGCCGAGTGTTCAAGATCACTCAATCAAGTATCAACTGCCACTCACCTGACACGTGGCGGCCCTGCTGCTTGGCTGGCCTGAACAGCTCCGTCCCGCAATCCAGCTTGTCCCTACACGTCAAGCAGTGAGCTGCATGCCGCGCCTTTGCTGCCTGCACCACCGCAGCGTGCCCCTTGAACACGCCGGCAGCTGCCGGCACATCGCCGTTGCGGCAACCCATGCGACGGCCGCAGCTTTTGGAGATGCTGCAGCCGCCTGCTGCTGCTGCGGATGCGTCCCACCACATGTTGTCGCTGCTGCTGTGCTGGCTGCAGACCTGCACAGCGCAGAACTCACACACAAAGCCGCGCGGCTCCAGCTTCCCTGCAAAGGCAAGGGAAAGATCAGATTGTTGCATATACGATGCATTGGGTGGATGGGCGGCTGCAGTCTGTGTACACAACTGTCGGCACAGCCAGCAACGTGACGCACTGATGTCCGTGCATCATCGCACATGCTTGTGTGCTGAATTATGTAAAGCATCAACATCTAAAGCATCACCCCAGTTCCCACCTGTCCTGTGGTTCCGCTCCATAACAGGCCGCATGTGCCAGTCCATCAGCTCTGGCCACAATAAATGAAGCCTGTGACGCAACTGAAGCATCCAAAGCTTTCAAAGCATGAATTTTACAGCACACAAAGTCCACCCCTCACCTGTCCTGTGGTTCTTCTCCATCACTGGCCGCATGTGCAAGTCCATCAGCTCCGGCCTCAATAACTAAAGCCTGTGACACATCTAGGGCATCCAAAGCTTCCACAGCATCAAGTTCTACAGCTTTAAAAGTCCACCCCTCACCTGTCCTGTGGTTCCGCTCCATAACAGGCCGCATGTGCAGATCGATCAGCTCAGGCCTCAAATAGCTCAGCACCACATCATGCACCTCGCCGCAGCACAGGCACTTGAAGCCCTGCGAGTTGTTAGTAACACTGTTGGTAACACTGTTACTAACAACCCCGTCTGGCCCTGCTGACTCAGCAGCATCTGCATCTGCCATGGGGTTGCTCAGCAGTACTGCCCCAGGGGCTTCCAAAGCCTGGTACAGGTCTTCAATGTGTACAATAAAGCCCGTGGCATGGATTTTGCAGCATGCGCCTGGGCCACTGCCTCCCTTGTAGCACTTGCTGCAGATGTCCCAGGTGGAGCCGTCAACCCTGAGGCCCAGCTGCAAACATACAGTGCAGCAAGTGCAGCGAGATACCATGTTATTTTTTGGTAGCAAATGTGTAGCACTTGCTGCAAACGTCCCAGGGTAGAGCCTTCAACCTTGAGGCCCAGCTGCAAGGGCAGCAGTAGATGGCAGTAATAACAATAGTAATACATCATCATCAATAGCATATTTGCTGACCTGCATCTCCTCGTAGCACTTGGAGCAGCAGTAGCCGCCGTCTTCGAGAGGCGACAGGTTGCTGCTGCAGCAGTCGCAGAAGCGGCTCGTGCTGTGCACGTTGTGGATCATTAGCAGGGCTTCATCAAGGTCGATGCTGCCGCTGCCGTCGCTGTCAAACACCTGCGGCAGAATAAGCACAAAGAGCAGCAATGTGTGTAGTTCAGCACAGCCGCACACAGCGGCACACACCCTGGTGTGTTGCGGTCAAACACCTGTGGCAGCACACAATTTCACGGGGCTAAACACAGCTTCGTCACATACAGTAGCACACAATGATTGTGTTGTGCACGCCCGCATCAGTTGGCCTGGCATGGGTTAAGTTGCAGCTGACTGCCTAGCCTACATGCCGCCACTGCCCCAGCAGGCACGTTTCCCTTACCTTGAACATAAACCAGTACACCTGTGTGTTGATCTTGTACTGCTCGTCTCACCTCAAACATGAAGTGGTACAGTTTCACATCAATCTTGTCCTGCTTGCCTCACCTCAAACATGAAGCGGTACAGCTGTGTGTTGATCTTGTACTGCTTGCCATCGTACGTCGTGACAGAGCGCAGAAACTCCTCCCAGCTGATCTCCCCATTGCCATCTGCATCGATGCTTGCAAACACGTGCTTGGCCTTTTCATACACGGGCAGCAGCTCGGGGCTCCTGAAAGCGATGCGCAGCTGAGCCTGCAATGCTCAAGCAGCAGCAGAGGCAGCAGCAGCAACATTCATCTGCATCTTAGTGACGATATGGTGTGTACCACTGCAGTCCAGAGTTCCTGCAAGAAGACACTGGCCACGGGCGAGTCCAATGATTTGCAGTTGTTTCTACGTGGTGGGGTTGACCCCCTCTTGGTGAGAGGGGTGCGCCGCTGCATGCCTGCATTGCTTGTTGCGCTATGGGACTGCTTTCAAACAGGCGCGCTGTAGCTAGCTGCAGCGGCAGGCAGGCTAATAATCCCACTGCTCCATGCTCTCCAGTCATAAGTAAGATGTTTAGGTTCATGAGACGTCTTTTATTTCCACGTCATGAAAGGCAATGACATCCTGGCGGTGGGTGAACCTTCTGCACTTTAGTTGGCAGACTGACCAGGGGAACAAACGTTGTGCTGCTGCCTACCGTGGTTGCAAGCAGGTACGGCCGGTACGCCTCCAGCACCTCCTGGCGGACTTTCGAGGACTGTGCGCCCATTTTTGGGATGCACAGGAAGAGGATCCGCGTGTGCGATCAAGACAGGGGGTGACCACCCACCGCAGCGACAGCAGCACCACAGCTGTCAAACAGGGTAACCACGGGACGAAAAGGTTTGCTAGTGATTGGGGATTGAAGCGCTGCAAGACGCTGTGAAAGGCGTTTGATTTGAGCTGCCGACCCAAATGCTGCCGGAAGGTCACCATGCCCAACCGCTAACACCTTCCGAGCATGCTGCAAGTGACCTTCCGAGCTTACACATTACAGCAGAGAGTGTACACTTTTTATTGCTGTTTCGCGTCCTGCAGATGTTCAGCGGCTGCGCAGCAACATCAAGATCATCCACTAGCACGCCTGCAATTGCAAAATCGCCATGAGCTTCCTCAGCAGCCTTGCGAAGGAGGTGTCCGACAAAGCCGTAGAAGTGTTGCCAGACGATAAGAAAGAGGCTGTCAAGCAGCTCAGCCGAGGCGACCTGAGTGGGGTGAAACAAGTGAGGACCTCTGCTAGCGCTCTGCAGCTGCAGCTGCAGGTCACCTGCCAACAGTGTTGCCATGGCCAATATGAGTCAGCCTGCGTTGCACTTCGCAGCAAAGCCGCTCTCACGCCAAAATGCCTGCAGGAATGAAGTTTGACTACAGTTTGACTTCCACCTGATTCTCTCCTGACATTGTCGTCTTGCTGCTTTGACAGGCCGCTCAGGGACTCGTCCACAAGAGCGCAGCCTGGGTACAGGATGCTGCTGCTTCTGCCAAGGATCAGCGCAAACACCACATACCAGACACAGCAGACCCCCTCTGGCAGCTACAACCAATCTGGCAGCTACAGCCAACCCCCCTTTGGCAGCTACAGCAGCTGCAGCGCTGCAGCTAGCAGCGGCTGCGCGCCCGCAACAGGCGCAGGATGGGCACAGCAGCAGGGCAGCTACTCCACAGGTGGGCCTTGCAACAGTACATGAGTTGTACAGGCATCAGGCTGCTAGCAGCGCTGCTGTGGGTGGCTTCCAGCTTGCAGGACAGCCGGATAATAGTGGGCTCCTCAAATCGCAACAAACAGTAGCACTTATAGACAATGTGTGTTGTTTGCTTGCTTCAAGTGCTAGCTGCTCTGGACGGTGGGTTCAGGTTTCTGTGCCGCAGTACAAATTCTCACTGCCCTGCACATATGACAGCGCTGCAGCGCTGCTGCTGCTGCGTATACAAACCAAATTTACTAGGTAGCACTGCTACACAGCAAGCGTGGTATCACGGCAACCTGAAACCAACGGCCAGCATCTGATCAATTGCCCTACATTTGTCCTGCAGGCACAGGATATGCAGGACCTGAGCCAAGCGCACCGCCACTGCAACACCCATACACGGTGCCCAATCACCAGCAAGCTGCAGGCAGTGCCGCCAGCAGCGGCAGCAGCAGCAGCAGCAGCAGCAGCAGGTTCACGCCGGCTCCGACGGGTGCGGGCTGGAAGCCGCAGCATGGCCAAGATGTGCATGGTGAGTTCTTTTCCTCAGCACGGTGCAAGCATTTCTTGTGTTCCAAAGAGGCGTGCTGTGCCTGCGGGAGAAATGGGGTGGCGGTGTGTGCCTGTAGATGTGCATGTGCAGAAGTGTGTGCCTGTTGAACCACCAAACACAGCTCAGCTCAAGTGCCATAGAAGGATTATTGCTGCAAGGTTTGTGTGCTGCTGTGGCAATAAGCAGCCAAAAACCAGCCTAGGTTGTGCATGACGTGTTGTTTTGACTGTGTTGTTTGATGCTGGGTGACACAGAACAGCATGCACCCCCTGGCGTCGCACAGAATGCCGCTTTGTTGTTGATAGGATGAATTAGTATACCATATCAGTCAAACCTAGTCTACAGGCTGCCAGCAGTTGTCAGCCGCACATGTTAACGAAGTTTATTGTCTGCCTGCATTTCGTCCTCTAAACTGACTACTGTTGCACCCCATTTTGCACGTCCCGCAGGCCCTGCAAGGCAGGCAGCTGCTGCTGGAGGCAGGCCGGCAGCAGCTGCTGCTGGCAACAGGCCAGCAGGGCAAGCAGCAAAATTAAACGCCAGAGCAGCGCAGGCTCGCGCTGCACGCATGAGGCTGGGGCTGTCTGTTGCTACTAAGCTAGCAGTCGTAGGAGTGGGTGGTTTGGTGGCTGGATGCACCTAAAAGAGCAGCACGGAGCCAGGACCATCAGCAGCTGAACAAGGCGTGCCAGGAGCTGCAGGTGGTGATGCAGCAGCAGGGCCAAAGGGCGGTTTCGGAGGTCCTGCTGCTGCTGACAGCCAGTATGCAGCAGAGCCATATGACCCGGTTGCTGAATACGGGATGTACGAGGAGGAAGGCGAGTATGGTGATGCTGCAGGTGCTGGTGACGATTATTACGAGGGGGCCGAGTATGACGATTTTGCAGAGGAAGAGCAGGATTTTGACTATGGTGATGAGGTAGACGCTGGTGCATTGTTTGAGCTGTAGTTTGTGCTGCGGTGGCGAGCAAGTAGGAACCTGCCATCCCTGGTGATCATCACACAAAGTGGTAGCTAGGTTTTCGCGGCCAGAAGAGGCAAGGGCCCAGACTACCCAACTTCAAGCGCAAAAAACGCAAGGAAAAGAAGGGAGGATAGTTACCTCCAATGCATATGGCTGGGGCTGGGGGGACTTTGGGGAAAGGGGTGGCAGGGGTGCTGGATGTGGTGGGCAGCAGCAGCAGCAGCGGTGATGGGTGGATGCCTGCTAGCATGGCCTCATTGTTGGGACGGCTCTACATTGTGGTCATTTGGTATCATTTGATCTTGTGTTTAGCGGAAGCAGCGAGAGGAGCGTGCTGGAACCACGACAGCACAGCAGGGGGCAGTGGAGACGCCTGCTGCTCTGAAGACCCAGAGAACTCGCAGTTTTTTAAGGAGGAAGTCATATGATTTTAGATGGATTGCTGATGGCAGAGCTTGTCGTAGGGGAAGGGCGGGAGTCCCGTGACACTGTTACACGGTGTTAAGGCCCTGTCCTTTGCCCTCCGTTAATTCCGCTCCCTGCAAAGAGGGCGTAGACACTTTCAACTTTCAACTTTCAGCTAGGTTTTCGACTTTGGTGATGAGGTTGATGCTGGGGCATTATTTGAGCTGTAGTTTATGCTGTGTTGATGATCCAATAGAGATCTGCCCCGTGTTGACTATAGAACAGTGTTTTGGTTTGACCGACGTATGACCAAAGGGCATCAGGCCTGGTCGGATTCAGAGTGCTGCTGCCGGCTTTGCAGCTCCTTGTGTGTTTGAAGATAATGTTAATTGTGAAGAGAGAGCTGGTAGTTTTGGCTGACAGCATTGGTAGTTGTGGGGAGCTGCTGCGGCTTTGGTGGTTTGGTGATGATGCAAATAGGACAATTATAAGCATGGTAAAAGCATAATTGCGCACCTTGATGCATTTGGGGTTTCGAACCTTTCAGTGAAGCTGGAGGTGGTGCTGTGGTGGCAGTTTGTTTCAGCTTGGTTTGGAGAGCTAAAACAGGAGGCAGTGTTGTGCGCTGCCTGCCTGCCAGAGGAGGCTGTGCCTACAGGCATTGTTGTAGATTAACAGCTGCAGTCCTGATGGCACTGCTGCAGCCATGATGTAAATTTGTCACTGACACAAGATTCTGCAGCAGCATGCAGCCAGCATGGTGCATCCCTGCTTTTGAACTAGAAGATTTCACCCTTTCTGATGGTTTAATTTCCAACAGCAGCTGTCACCACTGTATGTGCTACGTAGCATGCACGCTGCTGTGGCGTATATTGTGTTACAATTTCTAATCATGAAGACGAGGCGGGGCGAGCAGGCACCGTCCACACCCAGTGCAGCACTAGCTAAACAAGATGCTGCAAAATCCCCTGCCTCCTGTAACCAAACAAAGCTCAATCACAGGCAGATACATCCTCGACACAGCTGTGTGCACAGCTTTTGAATGACACAGCACACTGTGCTGAGCATTGACACAGCCTTAGGCTGCCTGAGCTGAGCACCTGCTGCACTGCTGGCCTTTGCAAGTCACAAGCACTGGCTGCCTTGCGGCCCTTGCCCCCCATCAGCCTCTGTCTTGTTGGATCCTGCTTGATGTCCCACTCCTTCTGATGAGCTGAGTAAAAATAACATTTGACATAACGTTGACAACATTGTTATATCTCACATCAGCAGCTGACCTTGATGCTTCCTTGACTCAAGGGTGTAAGCAACTTTGATGCTTCCATGACTTTCATGTTATACATTTTTAACACCCCAAGTGTCTGCCAATTCCAGGCCCCTGGCATCAGCTGCCTCTTCCAGTGCCCGCAAGTCGTCGAGCCGAATGGCAGGCCTTTGCATCTTGCAAACCACCTTTAGACAAAGCAGCTGCACACAACAGTGTGTAAAATGAAAACTCTCCCTTTACAACAGTGTGTCATGCGCACCCACTCATCAGGTCAAACATGGTAGACAGTCTCATCGTGACAACTGCCACACAGTGCACTGCTGCAACCACAGCTGCAGGCGGTGCGCACATGCAGCAAACATCCCACATGTGGTTTTACAACCAGAGACATCAATCGTTCCAAGCCCTCACAATCACATCAACCCCAGACCTGCTGACGACCCCAGACTGTGCAGGTGGCAGTGTGGGTGTGGGGACAGTGGGGTACGCCGCAGGTCGCACACATGGCGGCTGCTGCTGCTGCTGCCGCTGCTGCCCTTCCGCTGCCCAGGATGCACTAGCCTGCTGAGGCCTGCTGCTGTTGCTGCTGCTGCCAGCACTTTGGAAGCCAGCTGCACCTGCAGTACTGCTGCTTGCCAGCTCGCTCAAGCAGCATGCACAGCTGCTGGCCCCACTGCCTCGTGCCTTCACAAGCGTAGCCATGGCTGTAGCAGCCCAGCCGCTGTTGCTGCTGCTGCTGCTGCTTAATGTCAAGCAGAGCTCACAGATGGGTCCATGCTCTGGGTCTTGGATGATGTGCTGCCCGCCCTCCTGCAGCAGCAGCAGCAGCAGCAGCAGCAGCAGCAGCAGCAGCAGCAGCAGCAGCAGCAGCAGCAGCAACAGCAGCAGCAGCAGCAGCAGCAGCAGCAGCAGCAGCAGCAGCAGCAACAGCAGCAGCAGCAGCAGCAGCAGCAGCAGCAACAGCAGCAGCAGCAGCAACAGCAGCAGCAGCAGCAGCAGCAGCAGCAGCAGCAGCAGCAACAGCAGCAGCAGCAGCAGCAGCAGCAGCAGCAGCAACAGCAGCAGCAGCAGCAGCAGCAGCAGCAGCAGCAGCAGCAACAGCAGCAGCAGCAACAGCAGCAGCAGCAGCAGCAGCAGCAGCAGCAGCAGCAGCAGCAGCAGCGGGCATGATACACAGTTGAAGGCATTGCCGCAGCTTCGCATGCCATGCCAAGCTCACAGTGTGAGGTGTGCATAGTGTGAAAGGCGTGCATGACATAAGCACGGCGCCTTAGACTCTGCACAGTTGCAGCACTTCCATAAAACGTGCCGCCGTTCATCTGTGCTGCCAGTAGTTGAGTGCTTGCCAAGCACCAAGTTGGTGCAGTGAGTGACGTGTGAAATGGAGGCCATGAAAGCTGCTGCAAGAGGCCCTCAGTTGATCAGTCAGTGCCGCTTGCATTCAAGTTGCTGACAGCACACCGACTGGTAGTTTGCACTCTTCTGAAAAGGTGCTTGCACAGCAGCACTCGCACCTGCATATACGCTGGGCACTGCTGGTGCACGTTGCGGCATGACCTACAGGTTACTGTCGCCAGTCGGGTGTCACCCCTGGTGCTACGCTGGCAGTTGGCTGCAACTGCAATGCCTCCCCCTGGTAGTGGAAACCGCATGTTGCTGCAGCCAGGTGGGGTGCCTCAAAGCTGCTTTGAAGCTGCTGCTGAACTGCACCGCAGAAGTACTGTACACGTTGCAGGATGGGCGCTTTGTCAGCGCATGGTGTTTTGCTTACGTAGATTGTTTCAGTTCGGCTGTGACTGTTTGTGCGAGCGGATCGATGAGCTTTTGCTGCTCAAGCAGAGGGACCAAAGCACGCTGCTGCTGCCACCGCAGTAGCTTGTCCGGTTACAGTCACTTCATATTTAAAACCAACACTTACCAAAAGTAATGGAGTGCGGTGCTCTTGGCATGCACAGCCAACGAGAGAAAGGTGCCCAAAGGACGTTGCGGAAGGTCACACGGGCAGGAAGGTCATCCTCTCTTATCACATATCGCCACGATTTGCATTACTCATTCTCGGTAGCAAAATCAAAGAATACTTAAGCTTGTTTGCCGTTTCAAACTGTGGTTCCAGCAGGTCGTGCAACCAACAGACTGTGGCAGCACTGCTGCTGTACAACACCCGTGAGACCAATTCTATCTGTTGGTGTGGTTTGCACTTAGAGCAAGCTGCCGGTGAGGTGGGGTGCCGTTGCGCACCGCAGTAAGACGTCTGGATGAAACATGAGAGATTTGGTGCTCAAGGGTGTGCAGTGTGTTTTACGGTGCTCACTCTCCTTTTCTGGTCTCAGACCTGTGTTCAACCTGTTGTGGCTCATACCATCCATCCAAGATGGTGCCAGGACGCACATGTAATTATCGTCTCTCAAAATTCACTGTGGCAGCAGTGCTGCCCTGGTGGATATCAAAACGCAGGGCGAGATAACTCGCAAATGTGTGATGCGGTGGTGCCGTGAACATGCCTGCATCACAAACCCGCTTGCTCTTGCTTTCCAGACGCCAGCTGGCAGATGCAGACCTTGATGGTGAAACGAGGCTGCAAATGCAAATAGTAAGTGCACCACCACCGGTTGCAGCAGCGATTACACCACCACCACCATGCTCTGGCCACGCAATGGTCTCTCTTGCCGCAAAACATCACAAAGCGCCAGCAATCCTGGGTGTGGGCCGCACACTGCCCCCATCCCCTGCCACGCCAGCAGCAGCCTTGTGCTGTGCTAGACCTGCAAGCAGATCCACACCGCTGCTGCCAGCGCCAATCGCCACACCATGTGAAACAGCTGCGCTTGCAGCTGCTGCACTGCCTTCCCCAGGTGCTCCACGACCCTGCTGCTGCTGTTGCTGCTGCTGCTGCTGGCTGTCAGGCAGCCCCTCCTGCTGATCAAGCGCACCAGACATGTAGCCAGACAATGTTGAAGGCGTGGCAATCCAGCTACTGCCAGCCGTGATTGTTGTAGCACTCGTAGCACTTGCCAGCCCAGCACTGAACCGCCCATCGCTGTAGCTGCAGCCAGACAGCAGCAGGCTGTAGCTGCTGCTGCAGCTGATGAAGCTACTGCTGCCGCTTGGTCCAGATGAGAAAAATGATGAAGGCGTCTCATCCCCTGCAAATGCACTACCACCCTGGGCACAGCCCCCAGGCCCCACCCCGGCAGCAGCAGCAGCAGCGGCGGCTGCAGCTGCAGCTGCAGCTGCAGCTGCAGCTGCAGCTGCAGCAGAGTTGGCTGTGAGTGGCCTGCTGCTGCTGGTGCTGCTGCTGCTGGCAGCGGCCCCAGCAGCTGAGCTGGGGAAGCCTTTCTTGGCTGCCAGCTTGCGCCAGGCCCGCTGGATGCGCTTGACAGCACCAACCATGGCATGCAACTCCTGCAAGAAATCAGCAGCAGCAGCAGACAGAAAAGCAGTGATTATGAGGACATGCAGCGGGGGCTGCAGCACAGCTGCGTGTGAGCGGCCTGCTGCTGCTGCCGCCACCACACCAAACAAGCGCACACACCTGCTCCCAGGTCCGCACAAAGTCAAACTCCAGCAGCCTGTGCTTTGACTCCATGGACAGCCACAGCTTGTCATCCTCGGGGTCTGCAACAGGCTTGCCCTCAGCAGTGAAGTTCTCCAGCAAGTTGCTACCGCTTTGCTACCAGCAACCCTCACACCTCAGCCAAAGCCAGCCTGCCACAAACTGTGCTATACAACAATAGCAGCAGCACCGCACTGCACCGCCACCCCGCACCTGCTCCCACGTGCGCACGAAATCAAACTCCAGCAGCCTATGCTTTGACTCCATGGACAGCCATAGCTTGTCATCCTCGGGGTCTGCCACTGGCTTGCCCTCAGCAGTGAAGTTCTCCAGCTGCCGCACACGCACGCCGGTTGCAGCACGCTCCGCAAGCGACTTGCGCACTGCCACCTGCGGCAGCACAACAGAAGTTCAACATGAAAAGCAGACTGAAAAACCTCTGCAGTAAAGTTGTCGAGCCGCCGCACACGCACGCTGGTCGCAGCGCGCTCAGCCAGCGACTTGCGCACTGCCACCTGCGGCAGCAAAGCAGCGGGTCAGCGAAACAGCACATGGGTTGCCCTCAGCAGTGAAGTTCTCCAGCTGCCGCACACGCACGCCTGTCGCCGCGCGCTCCGCCAACGACTTGCGCACCGCTACCTGCGGCAGCATGGGTTGAGCAGCAGCAGTTAAGCAAGGCAGCAGCTCTAGTTCAGAAGGTATGCCAATTTCCAAACATGCGGCAGTGAAGTTTTCCAGCTGCCGCACACGCACGCCAGTTGCAGCACGCTCTGCCAGCGACTTGCGCACTGCCATCTGCGGCACCACAGCAGTGTACGCAGCAATATGAGCGCAGCATTTGAAATGGGAACAGCCGATTGTCGACCCTGTGCTGTGAGGTTCTCCAGCTGCCGCACACGCACGCCTGTCGCCGCGCGCTCCGCCAGCGACTTGCGCACTGCCACCTGCGGCAGCAAAGCAGTGTTTGCAGTTCAGGCAGCCATTTTGAGAGCAGCAGATGAATGGGAGCAGCACATTGTTGAGCCTCTGCTGTGAGGTTCTCTAGCTGCCGCACACGCACACCGGTTGCAGCACGCTCCGCCAGCGACTTGCGCACCGCGACCTGCTGCAGCATAGGTTAAGCAGTATGGGTTGCACATGTGCGTCAGCAGCTGCATCCGGCATGCCACGTCTGATACGCTGCTGCTGAGGTCACACCTCACAACGAGGCTTGACAAAACCATTCTGTGGACCGACTGACATGTGGATCCTGGCAGCAACTCGGATGGTGTGAGCCTTGCCCATGTGAACCAGTGCAATCAGTTTGAAGAGAGAGGAACATACCATGTGTTCACCCTGTTGTGGCTCATACCTGGCTGCAGGTACCAGTCACAACAGAGTGAACACATGATCTAAGACCAGAAAAGGGAGTGAACACATTGGAACACTATGCACATTCTTGCACTTGTTTGAGCCAGCACAACTAGGTGCAGCGCGTGTGTCAGCTCCCAGCCTGAATTGCAGCGTGTCAAAGAACGCACCAACAGGAGAAGAACGTCCCAACATGCTTTCTGACATCAAAAGCCAACAGTTGATACCACCGGCCCTGCCTCACCTTCACCACCTCTCGTGCCACATCACGCTGCACAGGATGCGTCAGGTCCAGCCGGATGTGCGGCTAGACAGCAACAAAGCCCAAAAAACATCGTAGCGTGTAAACCAACCGGCCCTGCCTCACCTTGACCACCTCGCGTGCCACTTCACGCTGCTCCGGGTGCGTCCAGCCTGAAGTGCAGCCTCTCTACCACCCCTGGCCCTGACTCATGCATCAGTCTGTAGCAAAGCCAACTCCCCACAAACCTTGACCACTTCTCGCGCCACGTCGAGCTGCTCCGGATGTGTCAGGTCCAGCCTGAAGTGCAGCCCGTCAGGCCACGCCAGCGTGGCCCATAACGGACAAGCCAAACCCACTGGCCGCGCCTTCCCTCAAAAGTCCCCAAAACTTGTATAAAAACCCGGACAACTGCTGGCCGCGCCGCACCTTCACAAATTCTCTAGCCACGTCGCGCTGCTCGGGGTGTGTCAGGTCCAGCCTGAAGTGCAGCCCATCCGGCCGTGCCAGCGTGGCCCACAACAAACAAGCCAAACCCACTGGCCGCACCTTCCCTCAAAAGTCCCCAAAACCTCTATAAAAACCCGGACAACTGCTGGCCGCGCCGCACCTTCACAACTTCTCTAGCCACGTCGCGCTGCTCGGGGTGTGTCAGGTCCAGCCTGAAGTGCAGCCCGTCAGGCCGTGCTAGTGTGGCCCACACGTGGTACGCGCCCAGGGACCCCATCAGACCCAGCTGCTCCGCCCCAGATAGCGCCTCAAAGACCTGCAGCAGCAGACGCAGCAGCAAAGGGATGTTAGCAGGTCAGCAGCAGGTTCAACAAGCATGTCAAGCGTGGCCCACACGTGGTAGGCACCCAGGGACCCCATCAGGCCCAGCTGCTCAGCACCAGACAGCGCCTCAAACACCTGCAGAAGCAGCAGCAGCAGCAGCAGCAGCAGCAGCAGCAGCAGAGAATGTGTGTAACCAGGTCAGCAGCAGGTGCAAAAAGCATGTCAAGCGTGGCCCACACGTGGTAGGCACCCAGGGACCCCATCAGACCCAGCTGCTCAGCGCCAAAAGGTGCCTCAAACACCTGCAGCAGCAGCAGCAGCAGCAGCAGCAGCAGCAACGGGATGTTAGCAGGTCAGCAGCAGGGTCCGAAAGCATGTCAGCGTGGCCCACACGTGGTAGGCGCCCAGGGACGCCATCAGGCCCAGCTGCTCAGCGCCAGACAGTGCCTCAAACACCTGCAGCACACAGGTGCCGCAGCAGTGCATGAGCGGGTGTGTGAGCAGCACCAGCATGGGAGCCAATAAAAAGTGACCCCGTCAGGCCCAGCTGCTGCCGTACACTTCTTGCAACAGGCTTGCAGATGCAAAATGTGGTGCTGTGAGCTGGAGATGGCTTGTGCATTGCGACCTACCACTGCCGTTGTTGCTGCTGTCACTGCTGCTGCTGCTGTCATGCATGTTCACTCACCTCAATCAACCTGTGCCTGTCGGCCACCTTGGCCCACAGCGCCACCACTGCCACGACCACTGCTGCTGCTGCTGCTGCTACTGCTGCTGCTACTGCTGCTGCTGCTGCCACTGACACATCTCACCTCTATCAACCTGTGCCTATCCGCCACCTTGGCCCACAGCGCCACCATCGCCACGACCACTGCTGCTGCTGCTGCTGCTGCTGCCGCCCCTCACCTCAATGAGCCTGTGCCTATCCGCCACCTTGGCCCACAGCGCCACCACTGCCGCGCAGCGCTGGCCCTGGCCCTGAGCCGCCAGCACGCTGAGGATGGCAATCAGCTGGCTGCACGTGATGGCAGGCACCTGCAAGCAGCAATACAAGTACATACAGCGCAGCACTTGGTGCATAGAATGACAATGGCTGTAGCAGCTGCAGCCAGCACGCTGAGGATGGAGATGAGCTGGCTGCACGTGATGGCAGGCACCAGCAGCATCAGTTACATCGTGACAGTAACAACAGTGTGCAGCATGTGATGGCCAGCATTTGCATCCAACAGTTACATCGTGACAGTGGCAACAGTGTGGAGCAGTTGCACAACTTCTAGCGGTTGTAGATGCGCGGCCAGCACGCTGAGGATGGAGATGAGCTGGCTGCACGTGATGGCAGGCACCTGCAGCATCAGTTACATCGTGACAGTGGCAGCAGTGTACAGCAGTTATACAACTTGGCGGTTGTGGATGCGCAGCCAGCACGCTGAGGATGGAGATCAGCTGGCTACGCGTGATGGAAGGCACCATGGCAGACAAACAAGGAACACAGCCAGTGCTTTAACACCGTGCACACTAACTTCAGTTCAAAGCAGCTGCAGCCAGCACGCTGAGGATGGCAATCAGCTGGCTGCACGTGATGGCCGGCACCTGCAGTTCAACAAGTAACACAGGCAGTGCAAACTAAGTTGAGTTTAAAGCAGCTGCAGCCAGCACGCTGAGGATGGCGATCAGCTGGCTGCCTGTGATGGCCGGCACCTGCAGACTAACAAACAGAGACCCCGTGCGGCCACACATTGGGCCTTGCCTTGAAGGACGTAATCATGGCGGCAGCAGCAGCGGCTGAACTCCACTGAATGACACGATCCAAACGTATGCGCAGCACAATGAACCCACACATTCCGCCACAAACAATTTGGGAGCCACAGCAACAAAAAAAATGGCCATGTGCTCAGCTAACAGCATGCACTGCATGTCAGTTGCTGCAGCTGCATCTGCTTCTTCAGGTACACTGATCAGGCATGCAGCATGATTGCCAGAGAGCAAGATGGGAAGACTTGCGTGGGCGGTTGCCAGTAGGCACCAACCTGTGCTGCAAAGCGCCGAATGGCCAGCAGCTGCTGGCTGCTCCGGTTGACGGCCGCAGTCGTCACTGATGCTCCCACCTGCAGCAGCAGCAGCAGCAGAAGGTCATGTTGTGTTTGTTTGTGTCACATATCAGCTGCAACGTAACTGGATACGTCCTGCTGTGCTGCCCTCCGCCGCAGAGTGCGTCACACTGGCATGTCCGCTGAAGTAGTAACATAGTCTTTGAAACATACTGCGACGTCCTTACTACACATCAAATGCATCATAACATGCCTGCTATACTGTATATGCGATAAATTGCGAGGACATATATATTGCGAGCCAATCGCACCTCTTTCAGCACCTCTGCAACAGCAGGGGCCAGCAGGGGCTCCAGCCGCGCCCGCAGCTCAGGCGGCAGCAGCGCAGGCTGCTGCGCAACATCGCTGACACACCTGCAGCATCAGCAGTGAAACGAAGCCCAACGTGAGCGGGACAGGCCTGAAGCAGCAAGCGTGCGCAGGTTGCAGCCGCATTATAGTTGATGCAAGCAAGCCTGCAGCACTGCCAGCAGCCAATGTGTCTTGTGCAGCTGCTTGTGCATCAGTGATAGACCAAAGCAGGGACAGTCCTGCCGGTTGTACAGAGTGAAGTCACGAATCTCAACCAGCAGCACAGAAAGCAGCTCACCTGACAGCCACCACAGGTGATAAGCAGCCCAGCAGTGCAGCCACAGCCTCCTCCCCTCGAGGCAGCCCAGCCAGCAGCTGCAGCACAGCAGCAGCATGCCGCTCCCCCATGCATGCATACACAGCAGCCACCTGCTGCGGTGCAGCAGCAGCCAGCAGCCGCGCAAGCAGCTCCTCATCTGTCACCCCGTGACTGCCACTTGCTGCTGCTGCTGCTGCTGCTGCTGTGGTTGATGTGCCGCCAGAGGTGCTGCTGCTGCTGGTGCCAGGCGGAGCACCAGAGCCGCCATTCGTGCTGCCGCCTGCTGTTTGGGGACTCTTTGGTGGCGCCTTGCTGCGAGTGGTGCGCCGGCTGCTGCCAGCTGCAGCATCTGCAGCTGCTACGGTTGCACTCACTGGCCTGCTGCTGCTGCTGCTGGCACCTTTAGTAGGCATTGCACTGTTGGGCCTACTGAGCTTGCTGACACCACTGTTGCCTGGAACGCCGGCGTGCAAGGCCCTGCCTGCTGCTTTGCCCCCTGTGTTCACCGCATCGCGTGTGCCTCTCCTGTTGCTGCCTGCCTGCCCTGCCCCCTGCGCTGCAGATCCACCTGCTGCACCAAAGCTGCCAGTTGACAGTCCCGATCCTGCTGCTGTGTTAGCACTGCACAGCTGGTGCTGGTACTTGAGCAGTAAGGCAGAGGGGTCGAGGCATGAGGCTTCCCACCATGCTGCTCCCTGACCTGGCAGCTGCAGCAGCTCTAGATCTGCTGCTGCAGCAGCAGCCGCAGCAGACTCTGCTGCTGCTGCAGCAGCAGCAGCAGCAGCGCTGCCGCTGGCTGAGTAGCTGGCGGCAGCTGCAGCCCCAGGAGCTGTTGCCGCTGCTGATGGCTTGTGAGCCAGAGCAGCAGTGCCTGATGCCACAGCGCCTTTGAGCTTCCTGCAAGCCACATAACCAACCAGCACGAGGCGTTTCACAACAATAAACACAGCTTCAAATTAAACGAGGCTGTTGCATTACTTGGGCAATCGTCCTGCGTGATGCAGCTGACATATGGTGCACTATGCGGCTCACAAGCTGCAGAGGAGCGTGCCGCCGTGCAAAATTTTTGGCTCACCTTTGCTGCAGCCGCGCCTTTGCTGCGGCTTCTTGCTCCGCTTGCTGTGAGGCCCGCACGCCACCCGGCAGGAACTCCTGGCGCAGAGCAAGCAGGCGCCTGCAGCAGGCAGCACGTATATCGATACCTTGACCCGGGTCACTCACTGAATGTTGCCTGAAAATTGCTTCGGCTATGACGAGCAGAGGTGATGCAGCCAAATGATCAAGCATATGTCTTATATTTATTGTGACTTTTTGACCATCCCAACGTGCTGCGCAATGTCACCTGGATGTACAACATGAGCCATGTTTCGACATATAAACCAGCCAGCCTCGTCAGCCATGATGGCTCACCTGCAGTAGTGGCTGTGTGCCTGCCGCAACTCAGCCAGCAGCAGTTGCAGCTGGTCAGAGCTGGCCACTGCACTGCCTCCCTCCGGCACCTGGCGCAGCACAGACAGCATACCAGCGCAAGCAAGTTTTAGTGCACACGAGACAAAGGGACCCCCTCAAAAGGCGCACGGTTGCAAAGGCATGGGTGGGGATTGCCCGTCTGTCAGGGGTGCTGATGCAACAGCCAAACGGACTGATGAGCGCCTGCCTGCCCAGCATATCAGCACTGCATGCCTAAGCCTCACCTGGTAGCCGACATAATCTAGCTTGAGGCTGCCGGTGGGCGGCACCGCGTAGCCCTGCAGCTGCCTGTCTAGTACACAACCAAACATAAGATTGAAAGCCTCGACCCTCACCTGGTAGCTGACGTAGTCAAGCCTGAGGCTGCCTAGTTTTGTTGAGGCAGCTGATACAGCAAACTGACAAATAAATTTGTTGATAATGCAGGGTTCGTTTGGCCTGGATCTCTTAGCTAACTTGTCAGATTATGTTGTCTCCTGCAGCTCTCCACTAGAAAAATCAGTACATCTCACCTGGTAGCTCACATAATCCAGCTTGAGGCTGCCGGTGGGCGGCACCGCGTAGCCCTGCAGCTGCGCGTGTGTCATACAACACCAAATACAGGATAACGTGAATGTTCCTTTCACCTGATAGCTGACATAATCCAGCTTCAAACTGCCTGTGGGCGGCACCGCGTAGCCCTGCAGCTGTGCCACTGCAGCATCGCGCAGGCCCACGCCATTCAGGCACGCATTGCGCCAGCTCAGGTAGTACCTGCAAGCACACAAGCACACCAGCACACGCAGCACAGATGATTGACTTGAGTTATGGTTTGACTTGTGATGAGTCGTAAACCAAATGTGCACGCAGCTGAGTTTACGCGCAGGGTGCTGCAGCAGCAGTCACACAAGTGCACCTTGCATAGCCGCTGCTTGCACAGCCAGACACTCAAGACCTTAGCCGAGCCGATGCGAGATAAGGATTTGCTGATGAAACAATCAGATGTCATGATAACACGTACTTGCATTCGGAGGTGGCAATGTCTTGGAGCGCTGCCACCTGCAGCCGCTGCGCCACAGCGCGGTGCACAGACCAGTTGAGGTTCAGGGCATAGGACCCCGTGAGGTTCTGGCGATCCAGCGCCATCAGCTGCGGCCCAAGCCTGCAGGCACATCAACAGATTTTAAAGAAAAAAATTCTAGTCCACTGAGTCAATCACGTGGCCACTTCCAAGCAGTGCAGCGAATGATGCCTGCTGACTGTGTGTTGGCAAAAAGGGCAGCAAACAGGACTCCGCGGCATCTTGTTTGTTTCCGTACCCACAGCTGCTGTAAATGCACTGGCTGCCACTCACATCTCCTTGAAGTGCTGCTGCTGCAACGGCTTGAGTGCCGCGGGCAGCACCTGCTGCCAGAAGGCCATGGGCTGCACCAGCCGCACCCACATCAGCCCCGCAGCAGCAAGCTTCTCCTCCTGGCCCAGCTCCCTGCAGCAGCAGCAGCAGCAGCAGCAGCAGCAGCAGCAGCAGCAGCAGCAGCAGCAGCAGCAGCAGCAAACATTTGTGTAAGCAGTGCTCAACTATACTCCTTGTGAAGCTGACCACAGCCCGGCAGCAGCCAGCTTCTCTTCTTGCCAAGCTGCCTGCAGCAATCGTGATTTTTAACCTTTAAAAAGTTCATACAATGCTCTTTCCTGTTGCTGCCAGAAACGCCACAGCAACACTGATCACGAGCCAGGAGGCAAAGACAAGAAGCATCATCCTGCTGTTGCATGCAGCGCAGATGGCATGCAGCTGTGCATCACTGGTACAAGCCGCCAGCTTGGCTAGTCCCCTGGGTTGCCTGTCAGCAGCAACATCAAGCACTGACTTGCTGTTTTTCAGCAGCCACATCAAGCTCACTTGTCAAAGACGCCCAGCAGCTGCACCACCTGCTCTGGCAGCAGCAGCCAGTCCGGCACCAGCAGCTGCAGCAGCTGCAGCTTCCACACCTCGCTGGCAGACGAGTCAGACAACACCTGCAGCGTGGCGGTGAAACACAGTCCATTGCATGGGCCAGATCTGCAAGGCCCACGGTGCCGCTGCAGAGGAATGGCAGCAACAGTGACATGCAGCATACAAAAATGGCACTAGTTGTCCTAGAAGCAGGCAGAGGGTGCTTTGTCAGGACCCTCTGTTATCAGTCACATGAGTGCATGAGACTTTGAAGCAGCGGTGAAATGCTGTGTCACCTAGGATTGACTGTTTGCCAGCTTTAGGACATTGCCTGCCTTCGCAGGCATGCAGCTGCAGGTCAGCACACGCAAGTGGAAACAAAAACATAACCAACAGCCACGCACGCAGCCCCACTCACTTGCAACGCCCACTGCAGCAGCTGCGCAGGCAGCACAGGCGCCTCATGCCCTGCCAGCACAGCAGCAGCCTTCACAGTGAACTCCACAACCTTGTACGACTTCGGCCGCTTTGCTTTGCTGCCTGCCTCGCCCGCTGCTGCTGCTGCAGCACCAGCTGCGCCGCTACCGGCACCAGCAGCTGCTGCTGCAGCGGAGCCGTCAGCAGAGCTGCTGCTGTTGGTTGCCAGATTGCTGACAGGCTTGCGCCAGGGCTGTAGCTGCAGCAGCTGCTCAAGCTTCACAAGCTTGCCATCGAGCTTTATGTCTGCCAGTGCTGGCACATCTACGGGGCAGTTGAGCAGCTTGCGCTTCACAGGCACACCTGCACACATAACAGGTGCATCGCATGAATTCGTACGTGCCAAATATAATTCTTGTATGTTTTCTGCTAGTTTATACAGGGGTCAGCCATAGTACTTGATGCACCCAAGAGGCTGCAAAGAACAACATAGACCCAGCAGCAGCAGCTACAGCGCCCCACCTGATCTTGCATTGCCCTGCGGCGACGTCGATCTCGAAGAAGCAGCAGTAGCAGCGGTAGCAGCAGCAGAGCCAGCAGGTGTTGGCAGTTTGTCGCCAGTGCTGCCAGCCCGTGTCATTCTGCGGCTGCCGCCAGGCAGTGGGCTGGGACTGCCTGTTGCAAAGCAGTTGCATTACAGTAGCAGCAGCAGCGACGAAGGCAGCAGTGCCAATCATTGCAATTTATTTCGTGCTGGCTACATCGGTGCTGGCTACGTTAGGCAGAGCAGCTGGCAGGCTGTGTCTGTCACGTGCAACCATGCCTGGTAAACAGCCACAGCCATTAAACATCATGCACAAGGGTGGGTCATTTTCAGCCTTGTAATTGTGCTACATGGCGTCTTAATGATGCATGTCATAGGCGAAACTTACACATTAGTTTTTCTTCAAGGTTCATGCAAGCCATGTCAATGACTGTTTAGCGTACCTTGCGGCGACACCCTCCCAGAGGGAGTTGGGCTGGTGCTTCTGCTGCCTACGGGCGTAGCATCATTGCTGGTCCTGCGGTTGGTTCTGGCCTTCCCACCACTGCCGCCAGTTGCTGCAGTCACCGCCTTTGTCGGCTGCTGCAGCAGCTGTTGCTGCTCTAGCTGCAGCTGTTTGACCTGCTGCTGCAGCTGCTGCAGCCTGCTGCGCAGCTCCAGCAGTTGCCCAAGCATGTGCCGCACAGCAGGGTGTGCCAGGTTCAGCCGGTACTGCCCGGCAGGGCAGCACAAGTCAAACCCAGCAGCACTCTCTGTGATAACCAGTACAGCTGAGCCAGGGCCAGCAGCAGCAGCAGCTGTTGCTGCCGCTTGCGGAGCGCCCTTGCTGCTGCTGCTGGTGCTGCTGATGTTTCCTGGTGCTTTGGGTCCTTGCTTGCCAGGGGTCTCTACTGCATCCACCAAGGTGGGAACCTACAGACAGTATGCAAAGTCAGCACTTCAGACAGCAGTATGCTGCTATGGTACTAGTAGTGCTGCAGCATCCTTCCAAGTCACCAGACCTGCGGCACTTTATTTGCATCCGTTGTGTGCTTAACTGTTTGGTCAAAGCAGCAGGGACCTGTCCGCGCTCTGCTGCAGCAAGCTGCTGGCCATCATACTAGTGCAGTGCACACAGGCTAGTTGATCAGCAGCCCAGCTCTGTCACCAAGACCCCTGCCTTCAAGTTGCAGGCACAGGCTGCCATACATATGTGCTTACGCAGCCCCGCATTACCGCACCTGTGACGCCAGCATCATGGCAGACTGTGTGTCCCGCATGCTGCTGCGGAAGCCCTTCTCTTTTGCCATCAGCGCCACCTTGGCAATGCCAACATGCAGCAGCAGCGGCTGCAGCTGCTGCTGCTGCTTGTTGCCATCTGCCAGCCCAGCTCTCACCCCAGATTCGGCATCTCCAGCTGGCAGGTATGAGTCTGTTATGCTACTGCTGTTCGATGGGCATGAGCTGAGAAATCCTCTGCTGTGACCTGCACTGCTGCTGCATGCAAGGGCAAGCACCCCAACAGATGGTGACCCTGCGAGGGCCCGCATAATGCTCCTGACACCAGATGCACCAAGTGGGTTGCCATCAAGCAGCAGCACCCTTTGTCCAAGCCTCTGCTGTGCTCCCGAGAAGCTGTCACAAGCAAAGCCTTGCCTGAAGCTGCCATGCAGCTCCCTGCCTGATCTGCTGCCACTCGACCAGGCAGTACTGCTGCTTGATCTGCAGAAGAATGCATCTGCAGCGGAAGGCTGCTGTCCCTGCGGGTTTGTGGTGTCGTCGCAGGTGCTGCTGCTGCCAATGACGCTCACAAGTGTAGCAGCACACAGCGCTGCTCCTCCCTCCAGCATGTTATGTGACAGATCTAGGAAGGTCCACGCATGCTGCCTGGCGCAGCCGCCGCTGCTGCTGCCGCACAGGCTGCTGCTGATGCTGCTGGTGCCATCAGGCACCAACGAGTCCAGGATGAGTGAGCCATCCTTGTCATCTAGGCCACAGTGTGACATGCTGAGGGAGGACAGGCAGCAGGTGGGGCACCTGCAGTGGGGAGGGGCAGCAAGCCATATGTAAAATGAATTTCCTATGCATTGAGCAACAGCACTCTACTGAATGCAGCACGTCATCACCAATGACAAATACATCCTGTTACAGCGGCGCAGACCTGCAATGAAATGCACGCAGGAACGCACTGCAACTCCAGCAGCAGACATGCGAAGCAATGCCAGCATGCGCTATACACACCTGAAAGCAGCCTCTGCCGCTTTTGCTGTGCCGTGTGACAGCGCATTCCAGCTGAGGTCCAGCTCCTGCAGGCAGGGGTGGCTGCGCAGCGCTGACAGGATGACAGCCCCGCCAGCGTCATGCAGCTCGCAGCGCGCCAGCCGCAGCACCTGCAGCAGCAGCAGCCACAGCAGCAACATAAGACATAGCAGCAAGTGGGCAGGAAGGAGCCCATTATGATTGCAGCACCAGCGACAGGATCTGGCAGTGCTGTCAGCCAGGACTGCGGATAAGTCTGCCTGCATCGAACCAACTGATTTGAGATGCATTAGGGTGCATTCATTGAGGGGAAAGCTCCTGGGAGACACGAGCACAAAATGTGGGAATGAAAAAGCCGTGCATACCTGCAGGTGCTGGTTGTTTGTCAGTGCAGCCACCAATGCTGCAGCACCCTTGTCTCCAAATGGAACACCCTCCAGCGACAGCACACGCAGCATCAGCGGCACCTGCTGCTGCGGCTGCTGTGGCACTAGAGCCTGCCTCAAGCCAGCTGCTGCACTGCTCTGCATTCGATCACGGCTGCGGTGGCTGCTGCTGCTGCTGCAGCTGCTGCTCGATTGCCGCAGTGACCTCTGCGTAAAAACAGCAAAGGACACTGTTTGATCATCCTCATATGATGACTGCTGTCCATCTGCTGTTGCAAGGTCTACCACGATCAAAGACTGGCTGTGTGCTGCAGCAGACCTCATCTCTGGCCTTTGGTGCTGCTGCTGCTGCTGCTGCTGCTGCTGTACGCTGGCAATCTCAGGCAGCAGCAGCAGCAGCCCCAGTGCACTGCAGCAGCGCCACGTGAGCATCTGGTTATGTGACAAGTCAAGGTGAGTCACCCGAGCTGCTGTTGGGCTGCTGAGCAGCAGCTGTGCCAGGTCAGCTACTGATGCATCAGTCAAAAGGTTGCCTGCAAGCGAATACAGTCCATCAGCGTGGCACACTGTTGGCCTGCAGCAGTCTAAGCACATTGCAGCATCCAACACAGCTGGCCATCACATTGAACTCGTTGCCCAACGATACTGGGTTCGGGTGCCAGAACATGAAGTGGCATGCAAGCGCAATGTCCTTCAGCTGTCAGTGAGTGCGGTGATGCATATACTAGCACCAGATGTAGCATAATGTTCCGTGGTTGCACGTTCTCACAGCAGAAGCGCACATGTACAAAGCAATTGAGCAGTGCCATATACCAGCCACTGCACCTGCTGGCTGCTGCTGTTGCTGCAGATGCTGCTGCTGTGCCGCACCTGACAAGTCGAGGCGCCTGATCCACGGCGCTGCTGCCAGTGCTGTACCGACCTTGTGCAACTGCTGGGGCCGCAGCCCACTGTGAGACAGCTGCAGCACATCACTGCTGCTGGACACAGACCTGTAGCACGGCAAGGCAGGCACAACAGTGTGACAGTGCGAAAGAGGTGCTGGGCTGCTGGTGTGGATGTACACGCGCCAATCCCTGGCACTGGTGGACCCTTTTAACCCTAGCAGCTGCGGCGTGTACTCCCTTTTTGTGAATGAATAACCACCGCTTGCACTACACTGCCATGCTGCTGTACAGCGGCCAATTGCACTGGCATTTGAAGATCAGCACCACGTTGGCTCACCTGTGCAAGCTGGTGCGTGTCGTGAGGCAGTTGCTGCCAAAGTATCCCTGTGGCTCCTGCTGCCTTTCAACGCTGCCTGCTGCTACTGCTGCTGCTGCTGCCTCTTCTTGGTCACACATGTTCAGCAGGCCATTGTCAGCCGCCTGGCTCCTGCAAGTGCGCATGCTGAAGATGCTGTCGGCTGCTGCTGTTTGTGCAGCATGGCTGTCTGGTGCCAAAACTGTACAAGCCTGCAGCTGTTGCTGCTGCATATCTGTGCTTGCTTCGTCCTTGCTGCTTCCAGCATCCCAACTGTCTTCATCTTGACAGGTCTGCCTGTGCATCACGTGACGGCCATCCATTGCATGCGTTGCTGCTGATGATGATCTGCCAGCAGCTGCGTCTGCAGCCCAGCCAGAAAAAGAGTGACTGCTGGGTAGGCCCTGCAGCAGAGCGGCAAGCAGGAGATGCAGCAGACCAGTACGTGTGTCACAGCCTTTGTTGGCTGTCTGTTGCACATAGTATCAAGCATAGATGCGTGGGTGCACGGAACACATGCGCCACTTTGAGATGAGCATGCACATGAGCACAAGCAGCACGTCCCTCAGCAAGCACAAGTATCCAGCACAAGTATCCAGCAAAAATCTCTGCACCTGACGAGGCGACTGCAGTGTGCTAGGTGTGTTGCTGTCAACCGCTGCAACTTGTGGCTGCTGCATGCCCTCCTCGGCAGCAGCAACTCCAGCAGCTACATTGCGTTCCAATTGCCAAGCAGAGCCGCCTGGCTGCTCATCTTCATCTCTATCTCCATGCATATCCTGCTCAACTTCCCGCATCAGCTGTTGCTGCTGCGAGAGCTGCTGTGCTCTTGCTTGGGATCCATAGCCAGGCGTGGCGCGCAGCTGCGCAAGCGCAGCCTCATAGAACTGCCGCTGGAACAGCAGCACCTGAGCTTCAGACTGCAGCATGCTGATGCGCGCTGCCACAAACTTGTTGGGGCAGCGGGCAGCAACACTGGGCTGCAGAGACAGCAAGAAAGCGGCGGTACAATTCGTTAGATAGGGTCATTGACGTAGAGCAGAACTAGCCTACTGGCATCAGTGCTATTTCTCCAGCATAGACAGTGACGCACTCCTCATCTACTGCTATGCTATGTCACCCTGTGCATGCGACAGCGCTGAGATCATCCTGTTGCTGGGTCATCAATAGCACCCGCAGTGAGAACAAGCCTGCCATTGTGGCATCCCGCCCTCTGCTGCTGCACTGTGTCTTACCTCAACCATGCGCATGTCCTGTTGTGCCACCCACTCCCGCATCTCACTCAAAGCTGCTGCTGCCGCTGCTGCTGCGCCTTCATCATCTGCCGCTCCACGCAGCTCTGCTGCAAACGCCATCAGCATGTCATTGCCTGCATCACTGCCTTTTGCTGCATTGCTGCTGTTGCCATTGCTGCTGAATAGCGATCCAGCTGCTGCCGTGGTGTTGCTACCTGCCCCAGGCTGCCTGGAAGTTCCATAGTCATGACTGCTGGAACCAAAATGAGCCGGGTTTGTCATGATCTGTCCACCACCGGCACTGCTGCTTTGCATGGGCTGGCATTGCAAGCCGGCATTGCGTTCCTCTTGCTGCCATGGCTCCTCCTGCTGCTTGGCTGCTGCTCTAGCTTCGCTGTATGTAAGGGCCACTTGATCCTGCAAGAGCTGCAGCTGCTCCAACACCTGCGAGGAGCAACACACCATGTTTTCAGGTGCGGCCGGCATGCCTACAACATTCGATACAGGTGACGATAGTACTGGATCATCAGTAGGCGCCCTTGAGGGGGCAAAAGCAACAGTCACAGACACCTTGTGCTATGCAGCAGCATGTGTCCTGACTGCATACGTAACCACAGGCATGACCTTTCCTTCGATTCGAAAACCATAGCAATTGGTGGTGACAGCAGCTGCATGCTGCCGCACCACTGCACCTGCACTTGCTTACCTGTGCTCTCAGCTCTGCACTTGCGTCAATGGGTGCAGGTGCATCAGCAGTGCAGCACTTCAGGCTCTGCAGCTGCACATTGCTGCCTGCTGTGAGCTGCGCCAGCTCAGCTTTCAAGCGCGCAAGTGAGGCACGGCTTCCTGCAAAGGCTCCAGGTGCAGCAGACGCTGCAGATGCTGGGCGCTGCCTAGCACGTGGTGCTTCTGCTGCAGGTGCCAGCTCTCCTGCAGCGCTGCTTACATGACCTGCATGCATGTGACTGCAGCTGCTGTGTTTGCTGGAGCTTCCTGCAAGGGTGTTGGGTTGCTGAGCAGCAGTTCTAGGTCTTGCGCTGTAGTTTGATGCTGTTCCTGGACAGCTGTATGCCAGCCTGCCTGCCTGCTGTTGCCCAGGCCTGCTGATGCTTGGAGCAGCAGACGCAGGACGCAGCTTCTGCTGTTGCTGTGTCTGCTGCTGCCATTGTCGCTGTGGGAACCTGCTGTTGCTGCTGTTGGTGGAGTCAGCTGTGGTCTGCTGGCCACCTGCTGCTGCTGGTGGCTGTTGCTGCTCCTTCAGCGGCTGCCTTTCGTTAATTTCCATCAAGCCTATTTCAGGTGCTGCCTAAAACATCAGATCTGCCTGCAGGCTGAGGCCAGTGTCGTGCATAACACAAGCACATACAACATCAGCAGTGCCCCATCAGCAAACACCACCTTCCGCCCCCTGCAGCTGTGGCGATGAAACATTAGTATCTCAATGATGTGTCTGGCATGCGCCAGATGGTGTAGAACTTCAAGGTCAGGTTACGTGTTACGCTGACGTCCGAGTTGACCAAACCCTTTTGAACGTTTGCGCGTCGATCTATATAGTTGCCTTTCCACATCTGGTATCTCCCATTCACATACTCTTTCAAACATCAAGAGGACCACTAGCACTTCACATCATCGACAGCACGCGTGCACAGTACTCACTGCCCGCCAAGCCATCAATAGCACAGCAGTGCACACCCTTCCAACCAGCACCGAGCTCACTACATAGTACTTGAGTAGCAAACAACAGAATGGCGAAAGCCACCACCATAAAGGACGCCTTGAAGAAGCTGGAGGAGACACGAGGAGTGAATGCTGCAGAGATAGAGAAGGTGGGCACACAGCAGCACAGGCTGCATGGAGAGCTAGGCAGCACATAAAACCTCTAAATCAAGCATTTGTTGCGCATCAGGTTGAGCTGTATGGACAGTGCCCACCAATAGAGAAGATGGATGCGACGCTGTCAACACTCAAGGCATGCAAGTGAGCCACAGGCACAGCAGTAGCTTGCAGGATTGCGCTTGGTTGAGACATGCGCTGAACGGCGTCTACGTGCCGCCAAGCACAACCGCCACATCTTGTGCCAGCAAGGAACCACAAGTAGATGCAGCACATACCACACCTGGCTGTGAACATTTTGCCGGCATGCTGCACATCCACCTGGTACTCAACTCAAACCTCCTGCAGGCATCTCTCGCTGTCCACCAACAACATAGAGAAGATCAGCAGCCTGTCGGGCATGGACAACCTGCGCATACTGTCCATAGGGCGCAACCTGCTCAAGAAGATTGAGAATGTAGAGGTGGTGGCAGACACTCTGGAGGAGCTGTGGCTGTCATACAACCAAATAGAGAAGCTGGTGAGGGCACTTCCTTGCTGAGCGCTCAGCAGCCTGCAGAGTATCGTGCAGCAGCAGCAACAGGGCAGCGGCGGGAGCAGCACTGCCAGTAGCCACAGTAGGAGCACAAGCGCACACCTGCCCCATGCTGTGGAACGTTCTTTGTGACCGTATTTGTACAGCCGCAGCATGGCAGCTGTGGAAGAAAGAGCAACTCCCTCAGTAGGCAGGAACCCATGTACACAGGCAGTTGTCTCGGCAACAGAGTTGATCTGCAGGGGTGACTGCTGTATTTTTGTGTTACGGATTAATCATCCTGCTGCGCTGGCAGCAAGCTGGCTGCAAGCAACAGTGCTCGATAACCCGCAGCGCGTGCCACCTTTATGTTATCACATCGGCTGGCTCGGCAGTACTATGGAGCGGTGTGTGCTGCTAGCAGCAAGCGGAGTGCTTGGCACGCAAGTGCTGCATGCTTCGCAACCCCTGACTGCAGCTGCCACTTTGGCGACACCAAATGTACTGCTGCAGGGCGGCGTGGAGCGGCTGGGCCAGCTGTGCGTGCTGTTCCAGTCCAACAATGATGATCCATGTCCGCACAATATTGCATGTGCTGCTGCTGCTGCTGCTGCTGCTGCTGCTGCTGCTGCTGCTGCTGCTGCTGCTGCTGCTGCTGCAGGGCGGCGTGGAGCGTCTGGGCCAGCTGCGCGTGCTGTTCCTGTCCAACAACAAGATCCGCGACTGGAGCGAGGTGGAGCGCCTGGCAGCGCTGGAGCGCCTGGAGGACCTGCTGCTGGTGAGTGGCTGCAGACAAGCATGTTCAGCAGCCCACTGTACGCTTGCTGGTGTGTGCTGGCATGCAAATCAAAGCCTGCAACCTGGCAGCACTGGAGGAGCTTCTGCTGGTGAGCGCACTAGATCAGGCGCCATGTGCAGGTGTCCTTGTACTGGTGCTGTTGACGTTTAGCGTAGTGAGCATGCTCAGCACTGATCATGGCTTGCATGAGTATTGTAGCGGCGCTTGACATGTGGTTACTTTCTCGCTGCTGCTGCTGCTGCCGCCAGGTTGGCAACCCACTGTATAACGACTACAGGGACAACAACGCCATAGCAGAGTACAGGGTGGAGGTGAGGGAGCTTGGCCAGCTTGCAGCTGCCAACAGCAGCGCCTCTTGTTGGCCTCTCGTTGGCTCCTGACTGGGGTTCCCACTCCTCGTTGAGTGGAGCATGTAATGTAATGTAATGTAATGTAATGTAATGTAATGTAATGTAATGTAATGTAATGTAATGTAAGCAAAAGAACAGCAGAGGGAGATCCAGTTCACCGCATGGCGTGATGCCGTTGTGTTGCAGCAGCAGCCGCTGCAGCATGCGATGGTGCCCCCGCGCTGTCGTGTGCCAGTCACTTTGAGAAGTAGCCGCTGTATGCAGCAATTGGTTGCTGATGTTTCAACAGCAGTCGTCCGTCCCTGAGCAGCGCCAACCGTGAGCAGATGGCATATGCAGCTGCCGTGGCTACTGGCAGGTGGACCACCTTGTTGCGGCAGCAATGGGGCTGGTGTAAATCCAGTACTCTTCCGCCTATGGTGATGCTTCCACTAGCGTATGGCTTCTAAACCAGGATTCATAGGCGTTCGTTGCCGCCACCGCTGCTGCTGCTGCTGTAGGTGCTGAAGCGGCTGTCTAATCTGAAGAAGCTGGACGGCGTGCCTGTGGACGTGGACGAGCGTGACCAGGCCCTGCAGGCGCGTGGGCCTGCGGCTCCCGCCTCGTGAAGCTGAAGCTACTGCTGATGAAGATGATGCGTGTCCGATGTTCTGAAGACCAGGCTGTGTATGTGCTGCAAGCAGCGTGACAAAGTTAAAAGCGTGATGTGTACACAGCTGCTGGTGTTGCTGTTGCTGCTGGCACCAGCCTGCAGGTTTTGTTGGCAGCATCTATCCTGCAGTCGTCTGGGCATGAGGCTCAGCTGTGGATGAACTTTGCGCTGACGGTTCGACCTCACTCGGTGTGCGCGATTGATTGATGGGCGTCACAGCTGTCTGTTCCTGGCATCACAGCACTACTGTGACAGCACTACCGACAACTGCCTTGCCTTGTTCACAGCACAAATACTGTAGTAGCAATCTGGTCAATGCCTGCCAGTGTCCTGCACACCTCTTTGAATGAGAGCGAGGTGATTGCATGTGAATCCCATGTCCTTTACAGTGTGGCCGCCAACACCATGTAGAGCCGCTGTGGCTAGCACAGCTGCCCGCTATTGACAATTCAAGCGACAACATACGTATTAGTACGCCAGGAAATCACAGCTTGACTCCGCCAGCGCCTGCCATGCTGTCCCAAAAGTCCTCCTTCGCTGCAATTCAATGCTTAGAAGACATTTTGTGCGTACCCCAGCATTTGCCAACACATCACAGCCTGATCCTGTCAGCGCCGGCCATGCTGTCCCAATAGTCCTCCATCGCTGCAATCAACTGCTTAGCAACATCATGTGCGCACCAAGCATTTGCCAACACACAAAAGCCTGATCCGCTCTGCGCCTGCCATGCTGTCCCAATAGTAATCCGTTGCTGCAGATGATTGCTCTGAGAACATCATGTGCGCAACGAAGAATACACAAACCATCACAGCCTGATCCTGTCAGCCCCAGCCATGCTGTCCCAATAGTCCTCCATCGCTGCCTCTCCAAACGCGCTGCGCAGCACAGCAGCAGCCGCCTCGCGCCGGGGGAACCCCCGCCACGCTGCATCACGCTGCAATAGCTCCTGCAGCAGCTGCAGCACAAGCAGCAGCAGCAGCAGCAACAGCAGCAGCATTGTTGCAAGCAGCAAGCACAGAGAATGATCTGCAACTGCACGCAGAGGAGGTCGCAAAGCACACTACAGCCCAGAATGCAAGCCCGCATGCAAAGTTGCTGATTTTGAAGAAACTCAGATGGCCAGCTTACCTGCTGCTGGTCTAGCCCTGCTGCCTGCCCTACAGCCGCTTGCACCGCTGCTGCATCTGTTGCGCTGCTGGCGCCTCCAGCCTTGAGCCACGCAAGCCAGATCTGCACCGCATCTGTTATAACACCCTTGACGGCTGCCACGCCCTCGTCATCAGCCTTCACCTGCAGCAGCGGCAGCAGCAACAACCAATGGCGCTACTGCAGAGTGCGCCGCTGCAGTCTTGTCCTGGCCCATCTCAATGCAGCTGCTCTTACTCGTGCTTGCATTGCTGCTGCTGGCTGCTCTCGTGCTTGCTGCCGGCTGCTGCTGTTACGCCGCGCCTTCCAGCACCAACTGCACGCAAACACCTACATTGAACAAGATGGCTGTTGCGCTGCAGGCCCGCACGTGCAGCGAGGGTGATGTGAAGCGTGTGAAGCCCTGCTGCTGCTGTGTATGCTGCTCCAACTGCATCCAGCTGCTGCCAGCACCAGGGGGAGTGCTGCAGTAGAAGTGGTCCAGGTAGTGCGGGTGGCACACCTGCAGCACGCAAGTGATTACATGTGCATTTAGGTTTCTGAGAAACAACTGAACTTCACCACAATGTTGCATTATCTGCACACCACCAGAGCTGCAGTAGAAGTGGTCCAGGTGGTGCGGGTGGCACACCTGCAGCACGCAACTTATACAATAAACGCTGTGACACATACATCAGTGGGCTCAAGCTTGAGCCTGACAACAACGCAGCATGCTTCAATCACCACCAAACTGGGGACGCTGCAACGAGAATGGTCCAGTCACGGCGGGTGGACCACCTGCACACACCGACATGACATTCAATTGTGACATGCAAACCCTCACCAGGCTGAGGTGTTGGTCCATGCCAACCTACAGCAGCAAGCTGCAGCCATACTCACACCTGCTATCACACAACTTATCACGCAACATGTCTGGCCGTTATTGAGGCACCCCATCTCCTCACCAGGCTGAGGCGCGGGTCCATGTTTATGTACAGCAGCAAGCTGCTGCCGTCACCACTGGTGCCCATCTCCAGCTCCAGGTGCGGCAGCAGGCTGCGTGTTGCAGCAAACACGCTGGACTTGCTGTAGCAGTAGCTGGGCTGCGCAGCATACAGCACAGCACACAGTCTTGTTTGATTCTGAAGTGTCAAAAAAAGTCACAGACGCCTACCCCTTTGCAACTTGTAGCTACAGCTGGGCATACAGCAGAGTGCCTCAGCCCAGCCAGCACAGGGCACGACAACAACCCGCATGTACGCTGTAGCAAAAGGAAGAGTAGCTTGTCAAATTCAGAACCGCAACCAAAAGGGATCCATCTGGTGGTGGCCCAGGCATCTGCTACGGTTGCATGTGTGCTGCCTTAGATGCGCTGCAAAGGTCACTACTACTACTACTACTACTACTACTACTACTACTCACTGCAACAGCAAACGTGTGGTGCGCCCAGTCAATTAGCGACGGGCCTGACAGCGTCTGTATCAACACGTAGACACATGCGGTGCCGGCAGCAGCAGCAGCAGCATTGCAGCAGCAGCTTTTAGTAAGCTTGCACAGGGGCATGTTGCCTGGCACACAGCATGATGACTCGGCAGGCAGTGAGTACCGCAGCATGCAGGCACACCGTTGTGATACAGCTGACATCACGCAATGCACACGTTCAAAAGCATTGTGCATTTTGTTGAATTTGGGTTTGTGATTAACACACCTGCACCCTGATAGCTGCTGACTTGAATGGCTCTGCTGTAGTGTGCCTGAGGAACACGCCCTGCGCGCCAGCAGCACAACGCATTTTAAATACCAGTGACTTGACCGCTGCTGATAGTGCATGAGCAAAGCTTGCAGGACAGCTGTATTGGTTAGACAGTGGTGTACAGGAGCAGGGCACGGCATTTCCCCTGACAGCTGGCGACTTTCAACTTCTAGGCGACAGGCAGCAGCAAACCTCTCACACCTGCTCATCTGACACCTTTGTCTTGGCCAGCTCCAGTGGTGCTTGCTCATTCACCAGGTCGTGAAGCTGCATGTGGCAGTCTAACAGGGTGCCGAACCTCGGCATATCCTGCAGCTGCTTTGCATACGCGGGCTCTGCTTTGATGCTGTCCAGCAGCACACTGCTGGCCGTGCCAGCCTTGGCAAAAGCGCAAGCCACTGTTCTGTTCGGTTTACGATGCATAGGTATTGTTTTGAAGCCGCTTTTGGCTGCTGGGGCATTGCACGGAAGGATCGCACGACGTGTGGGTGTCATTGCAAGCGTTTTGGGACCAACTCTTGCGTGTTTGATATGTTCGCCGAAGAACTCATACGTCGCGACAAAGTCAGACGCTCAAAGAAATGTGCGGAAAGGTTCTTTACATCAGCAGCGCCTGCCCAGGTTGGCAAGAACCCTAGCAGTTGACAACCACCGCCAAATGAACAGCGTCGTACGTCAAACCACGGCCACAGAGCCGCGCAAATACATTAAGTTGCTGTTTTCGCTGCCAGCAGCTGCTTGCCCCGCTGCAGCCAAGCATCTGGCTCTACTGCATCCATGTCTGTGCTGATGGCAGCATGCACAGTGACATCCAGCAAGCGCCTTGCAGGAAGGTTCTGCCCCAGCACCCTGGACTGCAGAACCAGCTGCAGCTCTGCCCCCAGCCATTCCCAGCTGCTGCTGCTGCAAGAAAATGGACTTACTGCTGCACCCTCTGTACAAGAAGCGCCACTTGCTGGCCTGTGCAGTGCCGCTGGCTGCTGCTGCAGCCCCTCAGCTGCGGTGTCTGCTCCCTCTTCTTCACACGGATCTATGCTGCTGCTACTGCTGCTCAAGCTTGCTGAATGAAGCACCAGCTGCTTGCACAGCGCTGATACCTCAGACACAACATCCTCTGGCAAGCCAGCTGCAGCACCAGACTGTTGCACCGCCGAACACTCCTCTGTTATGCTTTGGCACCTGCCAACAAAGCCTCCCTGCAAGCCCTGCTGCTGATTGTCCTGCTGGACTTTCGGCGGCCGAGCACTGCTGCTGCAGTGTTGCAGCATGCCGCTGCTGCTGCTGTACATGCCCTGCTGCTGCCTGTGCTGCTGCAGGTGTGGCTGAGCAAGGGCCTGCAGGGGCTGGCAAAACTCCCATGCTGTTGTGGCTATGACAGCAACGTCCTGCCTCAGCACCGGCAGCCAGGCAGCTGATGGCTGCAGCGAGCAGTACAGCTTGGATAGGTGCTGCGTGGTGTGCAGCAGCATCTGCAGCACAGGCAAGAGCAGCAGCAAAAGCAGCAAAGGGTTGAAGCAGTGCGCAAAAGTGAAGCCGCCAAACATTCTGCTCGTCTGTTGTTTGCAGTTGTTGCACCCTCTTGCGTTGCCATAAGCTGAAGTCACTGTGCATGCACATCATGGTCTCAGTCACCGACATTTTGGCTGTGCAAACTCAAGCAGTTACACAACAGCAGCAGCAGCACGGCAACGGCTATTGGAGCACAAAGAACAAATCCTCACTGGCATGATGTGCCAGCAAGCCACGCAACATTACTTATGCCTTGCACCCACTGAGCCTCACCTGCGCCAGTATGTCTGCAGCCATGCAAGCTGGCAGCACCCGCCGCAGCACACACAGCCACGACTGCAGCAGCACGTGCAGCAGCCGCACGGCAGGGCTCGCCAGTGCACAACTGCTACTACGAGCCTGTTGCTGCTGCGCCGTCACACACGTCTGCTGCTGCAGCTGTTGTTTCTGGCTGCCAGGCTGCCGCAGGGGCGGGCGGTGGCTGGTCCAGGGCTGCGCTGCTGCTGCCTCCACAACTGCCCAGTGAATTGTGTCCTGCAGCTGCTGCGCCAAGTGCTGCTGCAAGTACTGGAGCAAGGCAGCAGCCTGATGTGCGCACACAGCAGCAGCAGCAGCAGCAGCAGCAGCAGATGTCAGCAAGCGTTCCTGCCTGCTTTTGGGCATTTGGATCGGGAACTCGCAGGACTACGCCATTGCAGGCCGTGAATGTACAACACACTCAACATCATTTGCAGCTCTGCAAAAGACATGCAGCCAGTGTGCTAGTTGCAGCCAAGCAGCTGCTCCATGCGCACCTTATCAACAGCAGCATCAAGCAGCGCCAGCGGATCATGCATGCTTCTTTAATCTAGATCACCCTGCTGCTGTCCCTGCTGGCTGCCACCCTGCGGCTTCCACTCCTGCTGCAGCCAGGCCAGCCGCCGCTGAATGCACAGCACAGTACTGATACAGCAGCAGCAGTGTGCTGCGGTGTCTTCACCGCTGCTGCTGGCGAGGCTGCTGCTGCTGCTGCCGGGATAGCCAAACAGCGACTCCATCTGCTCCATTGCTGCCAGCAGAGCCTGTATAATAGCTCCCACCAGCACATCCTGCGTCATTGACGCAACAGACCACAGCAGTCGCATAATGTTTATTGGCCCTGTGGAACCCCTAACTCTCTGCCAGCAGAGCCTATACAATGGCCCTAACCAGCACATCCTGCAGTAAAAGCATCAATTGCAGCGTTTAGCAACATTCTGATGTGCTGGCCTTTCACCAAACAGCGACTCCATCTGCTCCATTGCTGCCAGCAGAGCCTGTACAATAGCTCCCACCAGCACATCCTGCAGCACCACAGCAATGACACACAGCAGTTGGCATTCATCTGGGCTGTATGTGGCTGCTGACTCTCTTGAACCCTTCATGACATCATTATAATAGACAAAGCTGGCGGGTATGCAGGAATTATCCTTGCAAAAGTATGTTGATGCAGCAGGCAGCTCACCTGTACAAGCAGCGGGAACTGCTGCCGCCTGGCGAGGAACAGCCCTGCAAACAGCAGCACCTGCTGCTGCCCCTGCGACACCTGCTGCGGCTGACTCAGCACTTCATCTGCTGCAGCACCAGCACCTGCCACCCCACTGCTAGCTAAGCTGTTCGCCCCGCGGCCAGTGATGCTGTTGGCCCTCAAGCTCAATGCACCGAGCCCTGCAGCTTCACCCCTGCTGCCTGTTGCGCTTCTGCGGCTGCCACAGCTCATAACATGATGCAAAGAGCTGCCTGTGCAGCTGCCTCTGCTGCGCCAGTGGCCTGAGCTGTTGTGCCTGAACCTAGCAGGCGTGGCAGCGAGGTCCCACACTCCAGTGCGTTGGTCATACGTCATCAAGCTGTTGCTGCCAAATATGCTCAGCGCTGTGCTGCTGCTGCTGCTGCTGCTGCTGCTGCTGCTGCTGCTGCTATCTGATGTAAGCTGCTTGCTGGAGCTAGTACTTTGCAAAACTGCTACGGTGTGCTGCTGACCTGCTGCTGCTGCTGCCGCTGCTTCTGCACTCGCCACAGGGGGCCAGGTATCAGGTGTGACGTCTGCTGCTGAGTACAGCAAATCATTCAATGGCTGCTGCAGTAGCTCCTCTTCTAGCGCATTCTGCACAAGGCATGCCAACGTTGGCGCCATTTAGATGTGCACCAAATACATATTTAGGTGTGCACCAAATACATATTTGATATATAATGCAGTGATATGATGCTGGAGCTGCAGCAGCTGTCCGTTGAACGCTGTTCCTCCAGAACACTTTGTTGTTGACTACACCCTGCTGCACTCCTTTGTGCGCTGTGTGTGACAGCAGCTTAGAAACATCAGCCCCAACTCACCACAAACAGTTGCTCAGCGGTGCTGGTGAGCAGCTCATGCAGCTGCTGCCTGCAGCCCTGCAGCACGCGCTGCAGGTCTCTTGTGAGCAGCGCTGCCAGCCTGCACTTGCAGGGGCCCGTGCACTCTGCTGCCGCCAGCAGCAGCCCAGCCTCAAACTCCTGAGCACACCAGGCAGCATGAGACAGCAGCACAGGTTGTCATGCACATATGTGAAGGATGTTCTCGCAGTGAAAGCCAGGACTTTTGTATGTCCCACAGCTGGTGAGCAGCACTTGAATACCCAGGTGAATGTGACATAGCCGCAAGGTCTGCAACACGCCAGCATTGCAGACAGCAACGATGCTCTGCCTCCCTGCATGAAGCCACCCCTTACCTGTACATCACGGAAGATGGAAGCAAGCACGCCCAGCAGCGCCCTGTTGCTAGCCCGCCACAAGAAGCCGCGTGCCTGCTCATCCCCCAATAAGCTGCTCTGCTGCCTGCCAGCCAGCCCACTGATGCTTCCGCCGCTGCCTGCAGCACCAGCCGCTGCAGCAGCCGCATCACACGAAGGGTAGACTCTCCGGAAGTCACCCAGCTGTGGTGTCTGCTGCTGCAGCATGGGTATGAAGGGGCTGGCATCTCCATCTGGATTGCTGAGCAGCTCACCCAGCGCCTGCACACATCAACCACATGCATACGCAGCAGCAGTGCCAGCTGTTAAAAGACATGCTGTAGAACCAGACAGTGCTGTGCAGGACACAACCACTATCTCTTGCTATATGCAGTTAGGGCTGTGAGGACCGCATGTGACTGCTTGATGAGCCGCCCGGACACATGATGAGTCGCCAATGACGGCGTCTAGCACCGCTATCTCTGCATCCAGTTCTTGATCAGCTTGGCAAAGCCTCTGCAAACAGACCGCCTCACCAGCTGCAGGGCTTCAGCAAAGGGATCAGTGAACAGCCCCCGCAGCACCCACTCTGGCGGACGCTCTGCAAGCGACAGCAGCACCTGCACAGCAGAGCGCAGGCATAGGACATCAGCGGGGGCACCAATTGCACCACAGCTTGCAATGCCTGCCCTCAAGCAGCTTCACTGCTGATTGCAGCTGTAACATATACAGCTATGTGCAGCACCCGCTGCGCATCATTGCAGATCTCATGATACACCACAACAAAGCAAGCTGAGGAGACACACGGGATCTCGCTGCTGAGATCAGCCACTCAACTACACATAACGCTGCTTTCATGTCCTCACCGGCAGTGTTGCAGCTGCGCGGCACAGGAGCTTCTGCCCCACCAGCTGCAGGTATGTGCGCGGCAGCAGCAGCTGCCCGGCCTCTGATAGGTCCACGCACAGCGTAGCACTCGCAGGAGCAGAAAGGTATTGGTGGCAACAGCAGTAGATAAGCAGCACAGCGCAACAACGCTCAAACGAGCGCAGCTGCATGACAGGTATCACTGCCATGACAATTTCTGGCTGTAGCCCAAGAGTCACAGAGGCGCCAAGCTGTAGCTGTGACCAGGCCGTTAGGCAGCAATGCAAGTCCTGCAGCAACAACTACCGTAGTTCAGTAGTATTGCATACCATATGTTACTAGCAACTTAGTACGTGGGGCATGTGACTGGCACCTACCTGCAAGGCAATGATGCCAGTACATCCTTGACCCTTGCCGCCTGCTGTGACTGCAGCTCTGACAGCCGCTTGGGAGCAGAGTGCGGCAGCCAGTGGTGCTGCGCTTGCATGCGCAAAGTACGGCGTCGCTGCCTGCAGGCACCATGCACGTGGCATGTGCTCTGTCATCAGGAACAACAGCCCAGCCAGCGTGCCTGATGTTTTGCACACAGTTCCATGTCATCCAGCTCCCTTATCAACAACTGCACTACCTCTGCCAGCAGCTGTCTGCTAATGCCTTCACCCAGCAGTTCTTGCACGTTTGCACATACCTCATCTTGAACAAGGCAGATGGTTGCATGCATGCAGATGCCCGCACTGACAACTGCAGGTGCTCAGGCATCCATACAAATGTACCTGAAGTTTTCCGACCCAGAGCCAGGCAGTGCAGCAGGAGCAGCAGCTGCAGCAAGGCCATGCGAGAGCGCTTGCTCCAACCTGGCCCAACCCTGCTCCCTGCTGCTGCTCAGGTACAGCACTGCAGTTGCCAGCTGGGAGTGGTACTCTGCATCACTGTGTAGTTGCGGCAATCGCCACCAGTCCTGCAGGAAGCAGAAACATGTTAGTGAATGCACAATTTCCGCATGTGTGCAACCAAGACATTATCAACTGCCTACGCATCACATACAGTTGCCAATTCCCTTGACAGAGGCTTGCCATGACAGGTGCTGTTAATGCTAGACGTGTGCTACTTCACACACCATACTCACCAACAAAGGCTTGTCAGAGCTGCTGCTGCTGCTGTTTGCTGCTTGCCTCAGCAGCTGCTTGTGCAGCTCTGCCAGGCTTAGGTCAGGCAGAGCGTGCTGCAGGACCTTAGCTGCCCATGCCTGCAGCTTGCTGCATTTCCTCTGCATAGAGGCAGCAGCATCAGGAACAGCACAACACAGCAAGTGAGTGCCCGCTATCTTGCAAAGTACGTGATTCTTTTTCCAACGGCGTCCACAGTTGGAGCAGGGATGTGGTGCACGTGCATGCGGCTACCAGTAAACATGCAGGTTGACCTGTGAGCGCATAAAACGTGAGCTGCACCCACCTGCCACATGTCCTGCTGCTTTTCTTCCTGCTGCTGCTCCTGCAAGGTGTGGCCATCTGCTGCTGCATCGTTGGCCGCATGCGTGGTAGCGCTGTCCGCTTCAACTGCAACCACCACCTGCGCTCTTGCTGCTAGCATTTTCCCACATGCTGAACCTGCTTGAAGCTGCTGCTGTTGTTTTGCTGCAAGCAGCGCTGCATCCAGGAGCTTGCCCTCTGCCAGCAAGCTGTCCAGCTGGGCATGTGGATGGCCACCCTGCTGTTCAGCGTTGCTGCTGCCATCTGCCTGCTTGTTATAGCAAGTAAAGTCAACAAAAAACTCTAAAAACATGCAATTAAATCAAGTGACGTCGCGTAGCTGGGAAATAGCCTACCTTTGCTGCAAGAGGAGGAAGCCTCATCGTGGATGCCCCAACATGGTGTCGCCGGTGAGCTGCTTGCCCTTGCTTTGCTCTGATAAATGTTTCAAACACAGTTTAAACTGATGAAAGCGTACCCAAACACGTTCCGTTGTGCAGTCATTCCAACGTAGCCAAGCGGAGATCCACAGGACGATTTCTGTTCTGTCTCGGCGTGTCTTCACCCGCTCATTGACATCACGACTAAATACTGACGCATTTGGAACCTTGACCTGCTGGACTCCGCTACGGACAAGGGTTCCGGAACCCTGGTCAAACGTGTTACGTTACTGACGTGGGCATGTGTTACAGTGGAACTGTTGACTTGAGACTGCGACGTCATTGCGACGCCACGACACGTTCACATCAACTGCAATGCAATGCGAGTTGAGGATTCCACATCCGTCATCTCATACAGAGCATGGTGCTGCTTCAACCAAGACCCTTGATAGAATTACCAGACAGCGCTGTATAGTCATGCGCCCACACATGATCAACTGCTTGGACCACGTAACAAAGCTTGTGCCTTGGCAAAGGATGCACAGACACACGCACACTCCCAGAAGCCACATCTGAGCCATGCACCTAGATGCATCCCAAAAAGAATGTCTTCCCGACCCTTCAAACGCCGCCTGCCTCCCAAACAGCCAAATCCTGCAGCCACCCCTGTGCCACAACCCACTGCCTGGCATCTTGGCAGCCACCAATGCCGAGGAAAGCTCAGCATAGCATAACAGCTGCGCCCTTCTGTACACTCTCATGACAGACAGACAGCTGTACTGATACTGCGTGCCACACAGTTCCTTGCTTGGCAGCTAGCTCTGCATGAACCACAGCCAGAGCAGTGCAGAGCCTGCACCACCAGAAACGTGCCACAGCAGCAGTGCATATGCATGGCCAGAAAGGATCATTGCAAGAACAGGAAGTCCTGAGACAGCTGCCAGCAACAGCCAGGCCCAACAGGCGTTTCAACAAAACAACCGGCAAGCTGCTGCAAACAGCAGCTGCGTTTGTTGCCTATTGCTTGATTGTAGCTGCTGCCAGCAACAAAAGACAATGAGCTGCAGCACCTCAATTGTATATGCTGAGCCTGTTGATGCTGCAGTATTCACAGCAGGTGACGCCTGCCGCCTATGAGACCAGCTGCTGCAACCACTGCAGCCATAAGCAAGCCTACGCTTATGCAGGTGCTGCTGCTGCTGCTGCTACTAAAGCTGCTGCCGCCACAGCCACAGCAGCAGCCACTAGCCAGAGGCAGCTGCACCCTCTGCTCCCACAGCGCACTGCGCAAGCACCTGCAGTTTTCAGCTCTCAAGAGCTAAACCTTGGCTGCGGGCACGACGTCTACTGCAGCAGCACCCTTCACGCGCGCACTGCTGCTGCTGCTGCTTCGTCCTCAACGCCTCCCAGCACTGCCGCCAGCAGCGCCACAGCACCAGCCGTACCACAGCACTCCCTGCTGCTGCTGCTGCTAGGCTGCCGCTACTGCTGCTGCTGCTTAGGCTAGCCTCAGGCGTGTCCGCTCTGCTTGCAGCACCTTCTTCACGCGCTCGAATGCTCCCTTGTGTTCGATGTTTGTCGTGACATCGTCCGTGGTGTAGGGCGGCTGCACTACCACAGCATCCATCACGCTGATGGAGCGGCCCTGCCAGGTGCAAGGCATCGTCTTTGACAGCGCGTCGAATATGCTCTGCGCCTCTTTTGTGACGCCCACACCCACCTTGGCCATGTCAGCCTCTGCCACCTGCAGGGGTGAGCAAGGAGGAGGCGGTTTAGGGTGTGGTGGGCGGGGGCAACAGGAGCAGCGCAAGGGCGCAGGTGAAGGAAGCAGCAGCACAACATAAGGCCTACGCATGCACCCATGGCTAAAAGTGTCAGACATAGCAGCATGCCAATGCACAGCAAGCACATCATTCTGCGCAAGTTGCATGTTGATGCCATGGGTCCACTGGCTGTGCGCGCTGCCATGCCCCTGTAGGGTCCACCCCTGCTGCCATGCCACCCCTGAGTGGATGCTGCACTGCTCATCAACACCAACTCGGCCTCCTGTGAGCCACCCTGCTGCCGAGTCACAGCTGGTCCCCCTTGGTGGCGCTGCACTGAGGATCGCAGCCCCTCTCACCTGCAGCGCCTTCTCTTCCCGCTGCCGCGCGCGCTCCTTGTCTACATACGGCAGCTGCAGGTCGTGTTGCTTGCCCTTGGCCCGCTCAGCAGACAGCACCTGGCAGCAGCACAGCAACCACCAACAGCAGCAGCAGCAACAGCAAAAGCAGTTTTATGTGTTGCAGTGTGACCAGTTTTGGTTGCGCCACGTCACCGTTTTGATCAGAGCAGCGATGGTGCATGCACAGCAGCGGGATGTAGTTGCAGGAATGCTGGACATGCTGTAATCACTACTGCCGCTTCCGCCCCTACTGCTGCCCCTTCTGCACCTGCTGCCCCTACTGCTGCAAGAGCCTGGTGTGTGCACAGATACAGTTGCAGCACTCCCCACAACAGCGAGCCCTGCAGACGTTACCAAATGTGTACAGCTGGCAACTGTGGACTGCAGCGCCGCCACCTGCTGCGGTGCACATGCGCACCAAACCGTGCAGCCCTGCTGCGTGCATCATGCACTGCTGTGCCCGGTGTGCACATCACCAGCAATTCTGCAGTTCTGCCGCCGCTGCGGCAGCAGGAATTCTAAGTACTGCAGTGCTGCGCTACAGCTACAGCTGCTGCTGCTGCGCACCTGCAGCTGTTCTGCCTTGTACAGGCGCAGGTTCACCACACCGCCGTGCGTGCCCTGCTCCTTGATCATGACGGTGTCTGTGTGGGGGTCATAGCCAAACACTGTGCCCTGGATTTCCTGCAAAGGCAAGAGGCATCAAAGCAGGGGAGGGAAGGGTCACGGCAGGAGCTCATGGACGTATTGCAGGCGGGTCCCACAGACAGCATACAGCGCCGCTGCTGCTGTTGCTGCTGCTGCTGCCACTGCTGCTGAAACAGTTGTGTTGCAATTCAATCTGCTTCAACGGATGTCATACTGCAACCATTGTCAAGGCTGTCCAGCAACAGCTAAACACCAAAGCCTGCACTTGCGCGGCTGTGCTTGTTGCGTTCAGGGGGGCTGCCAGCAGCTGTTCGTCTGCCTTGGCGTGTGCATTGCCTTTTGTGTAACTGGCGCAACTCCTTGCTGCAAGAAGCACTTGCAGTGTATGCTCCAGCAGTCACAAGCATAGGATGTGCTGTCCAGGAGCGAGCCATTGTCTGCAACAGCTGCAAGCCAACTGCAACTGTGCTGCCCTTTTCATGATAACACTGCCTGAGTGCCTGCCAGTTACGCCTCCAGCTGCAGCTATAGTTGTTACTAGCGCCCAATGGCATATCCATTCGCATAAATTGCTGTGCTGCAGCCCAGCCAGCTGTTGATGCTGCTGCAGCAGAGGTACACCCACCTCCTTGGTGTGTTTGGTTAGCACCTTGATGGTGCAGCCGACCACCCAGTCATGTGAGTCGGCTGTGTCCGTCATTTCTAGCGCCTTGCACCTCCTTTTGGCGGAGAGGAGCAGCAGCGACCTACACAAGGTGCTGCCTGTTTGGCTCCATTACCCCGTAGCACCCGCTGATTGCCTTGAAAGGCCCCAGAACGTTTATGATCGCAGTAAGACTATTACTGAAAGTTTCAGATCGGCTGGTGCCTGTCTTGGCGAACCTTCAGTGGTGCTTGTTGGGGTGCTGTCTCACAACGTGCACGGCGACTCTGAACGAGCAACAACTTCCTGTTCAAAGACATGTCACTGGCTGACCAGGGTGTGCAGCGCTGTTGTACAGCAGGTTTTGTGGTTAAAGGTGTTTGTCATCGACAGGAACTTGAATGCGAGTGTCTGCGTCATCAGCCAACAAAACCATTCATGCACATCTGCTTGATTAAGTGTTAATTTTGAAAAGGTTAGCAGGGCACTCTCTGCACAGTTTATGGTGGCGCAGGCAATGAATGTTGCTGCTAGCTCTCTTATCTCGTGATGTACAGCTGGCGTAGTACTGGAGACATCAATCAATTACGATAGAAACATTCTTAACAATGAAAGGGAGCAGGCTGTACAACATCAACCCTGCATTGAACCAATGGTGAGTTGATGCTGTACCTGCAGCTGCTGCATCGCCGCACCTTGTACTGCTCAATGCTGTGTTTATGCCAAGTCCCATTGCATGCTGGCAGCACTCAACAGGTTTCTGTCATGTAACTCAACTATTACCTGATGTGTCTCAACAGGGAGGAGCAACAGTACAAGAAGCTGATGGCCAAGAAAATCAAAGGGGCCAAAAGCACGCTTGCAGGCCACGCAGGTACGTAAGGTGACACAATGTGCACAGCAGCATTCATGTACTAGGACGTGCACATAGGACGTGCTATCTCTGTCCAAAAGCTTTGCTTCAGTGCGAAGTCTTGTAGTCCAGCCAGCTGGTTTGTCAGGCTACCTGGCCTGAGAAGGTTCAAGTGCTTGTGTGCCATCCTGCCAGCCATCCGCACTAAACACACACATCACCATCATCACCATCATAATACTGATAATAGTCCAGCCACACCAGGCACACTGGTATCCTGCAGCAGTTGGTGCACATCAAAGTGTCTGTGCTGACCTTCTGGGACTGACTGAATCTTCTTCGGTCTGGCAACTTGACAGTTCCTGCAACCTCCCTGCCATCACCACCATGCCAGGTTCCAAGCAAGCCAAGCAAGCAGGAGGCAAGGGCTGCAACAACCGCAGCAGCATCCCTCACAGCAGTAGCAGCGGCTGTGGCCAGCACGGCAACGGCAGCAATGCAGCTCCTACAGCAGCTGCAAGTGATGCTGCTGTGCTGCTGAAGATTCAAGAGCTGCTGCAGACACCGCTGCTGCAGCAGCTAGTGCAGCAGCAACAACAGCAGTCATGCAGCACAGCTGGAGCAACACCAGCAGGACCTGCAGCGCCAACAGCACCAGCAGTTTTGGGGGCACCTGCTGACTCGCAAGTAGCTGCCAGCTTGCAGGAAAATGCAGCAGCCCTGCCACATAACCTAACAGCTCCTCCAGCCAGCATGACGCAGCAGACACTGAACCAGCAGCACAAGCAGGAGCAGCAGCAGCAGCAGGTGTCAGCAGCCACAATGCAGCAGCACTTCTTCCTGCCAGTGGCACCTACTCCAGAGCCAGCAGCTGCCAGCAGCCCTGAGCCATTTGCTGCTTTAGCTGGCCACACCCCTGCTGCTGCTGCTGCTGCTAGTGGTGGCATCTCAGTGACACCAGAGCAGCTCATCTGGCTAGCCTCAACTGCTACTGCCCTGCTGCAGGGGTCTAGCCTGGCCTCAAACCTGGTGTTTGGCAAGGCAGGTGCTGGCCTGCCAAACCCAGTGGGTGCCTGTGGCAGTCTCCTGCAAGCAGGCAGGCCAAGCAGCGGCAGCAGCAGCAGCTGCCAGGCGCCGGCTGGTGTTCGTCACAGTAGCGCTGGCGGCGGCAGTGCGGCAGGTAGCAGGTGCAGCAGCAGGGGGGGTGTCCTGCAAGGTGGCAGCAGAGGCACAAGGCTTGCAGCTGATAAGCAGCGACAGCAGCAACCACAGCAGCGGCAGCAGCAGCAAAAGCAGCGGCCTGCGTGGGATGAGCAATGGCACCGCAGCGACAGCGGCAGTGCCAGTGGGGCTGCAACAGACAACACCGCTGTGAGCCTTGCTGCGGGCGCTGCTGCAGCGGCACCCAGCAGGAGCCAGAGTGCACGCAGCAAGTCAGCCCAGGAGCATCAGCACCAGCAGCTAGGGGAGTCTCCAGCACGGCGTGCTTTGTTGGCTGCTGATGCAGCCGCAGCATCTGCTGGGCAGCATGCTGCAGGGGTAGGCGTGCGGGCGCAGTCCAGTCCAGGCGTTGAGCCCAGCTCAGTCAAGAACAGGCAGTTGGCAAAAGCAGTAGCATGGACAGTGGCTAAACCAGGCAGTGCAGGGAGCGCCAGCGGCAGCAGCAGCAGCAATGGCGGCCCAGCAGGGCCCACCCGCCGCACCCAGATGCTACGGAAGCCGCCACAGCAAGCGGCAGCAGCAGGGGCAGTAGCAGCAGCAGCTTGGGCAGCAGGCCAACAAGCAAGCAGCGCCCCTGGAGGGATGACCCATGACAGCGCACCAGCTGTCGCTGCGGCAGCAGCAGCAGCAGCGAGTGGAGCAGCAGTGGCATCCTTGTCAGAGCCTGGCTCATGCAGCCCAGGTGCCTCTGCGGCTGTTGCAGCAGCAAAGGCACGGTTAAGGAGCCTAGCTGGTGCTGGCAGCCGCAGCAGCAGCAGCTGTGGTGGCAGCAGGGGGCTGGCTGGTGCTGACGCAAGTAATGCAGGTGGCAAAAGCAGCAGCAGCAGCAGCAAGGGGGTGCTGCTGAGTGGCATCAGGCGTGGCTCAAGCAGTGCTGGCAGCATTGGCTCTTGCCCTAGCAGCAGCTCCACTGCTGCAGCTGGCAGGTACAGCAACAGCAGCGCAGCAGACGAGTGTGCGGAGTGCATGTCAGATGGTGAGGACGGCACACCGCAAGCACAGCAGGGCAGCAAAGACGATGCTGCTCCTGCTGCTGCTGCTGCAATGGTTGCACCGATGGCCCCCAATCCTGAACTCAATTGTGCGGCGGCAGGTGTTCCGGCTGCCAGCAGTGGCAGCCAGAGAAGCAGTAACAGCAGCGGTGGCAGCTGGTGTGCAGACCATGGCAGCAGCACCGCAGCACCGGCAGCAGCGGCATCAACTGGACAGGCTGCGCTTGATGTGCTCGCCACTTCATTAATGCAGCTCAACAGCATGATACAGCACAAGGCGCAGGAGCTCTCACAGCAACAGCAACAGCAACAGCATGCTCATCACACGGATGCCATAGGTTCTGACGTGTCAGCTACCATGCCCGCAGCAGCAGGCATCACAGCAGCAGCAGCAGCAGCAGCAGCAGCAGCAGCAGCAGGCTTGTGGTCAGCTCCCTCAGAGCTAATGGGCTGCAGCATGCAGCTGCAGCCCTCTGAGCTGCTGGTGCTGCCAACAGGTGGCAATCCACTGCTGGGCATGTCTGACCTGGCTTTCCTGCAGCAGGGCCAGCAGGGTGCTGAGTCAGCAGCAGCAGCAGCAGCAGCAGGATGTGGCAGTGGCAGTGGCAGTGGCAGCTTGTTGCAAGAAGGGACGTCGCCCACATGTACAGGATCTGGCAGCAGCGGCAGCAGCAGGGGTAGTGGTGCTCGCTCCAGTGCAACACCACAGCCGCCAGCTGGGTCGGCTGCGGCGGCAGCAGCAGCAGCGGCGGCAGCAGCAGCAGCATTGGAGGAAGATTATATGGTGCTGCTGGGAACGCTGCAAGGCAGCTTCAGCATGGCAAGCATATCAAGGCAGCTGCAGATCGCAGCAGCTGGAAACAGCAGAGCAGCAGCTGTGAACCAGCCCCAGAGCAGACGCGGTGGTGTAATGCAGACTGTGCAACAGCAGCAGCAATGTGGCGAGTACCAGGCAGCGACTGGTGCTGAGGCAGAGCAAGCACTGGCAGCTACAGCTGGTCCAGAGGGTGTGACAGAGGGCAATGATCTTAGAGCAGGGCTTTTTGGGCAGTGTGCGGGTGGGGGTGTTGAGGTGTTTGAGGTGTGCGAGTACGGCCTGGCATCTTCAGAGTGTGAAGACGAAGACGAAGAAGACGTTCACAGCGGAAGCGATGGTGAAGTTCACGGTGCCGATGATGAGGATGAGGGATATGCTGACGAGGAGTGGGAGGATGGTGAGGCTGAGGAGCAGCAGCAGCAGCAGCAGCAGCAGCAGCAGCAGCAGCAAGGCATGTTGCAGGCTTCGATGGACTTGCAGCAGCAGGCATCCTTGTTGGAGAAGGGCCTGGAGCAGCTGCAACTGCTGGTGGAGTCCAGCAGGAAGCATGTGTAGGCGTTCAACGCCTGAGGCGCACAAGGCCAATCTGTGCAACTGGCTTGAGAAGGGGCTCAAACCTTGAATTGTGCAAAGTGATAATGCGCTCTCTATGGATCAGATTGCACCCAGTCATGCAGTGAGAGTTCAAAGCCTTGATCATCATGTTACAATACTGCTTACATGGCAACATCGCCTTCAGCCTTGTGCTCCAGTGAACCAGTTAGTAGAGATGGCACACACTGCCATTGGCAATCTACTCCCTGCCTCATTTCTAGTTGGTAGCAGCTGCTGTATTGCAACAAGCAGCCGTTGTTGCCATCTAAGCAAACCAATCCCACCAGCCTCCGAGGCCCTACGCATAACAAAAAAAATATTCAGCCTGTTTCGCCGGCCGCCACTTTCAGCTGCAAGCGTGCAGTGGCAGCTGCAGCTGCAGCTTGCGAAATTCTATACAGAATCACAGGTTGTGAGCTGCAACAAAGTCTCAGCCACAAGCGTGTACCGGCCCTTCAAACACGCCTTCTAGTGTCACACCAGATGTTCAGCCTGCAATTCACGAAGCAGGCCATCATTGAAAAAAGATGCAACATGGCTTCGCCTCATCCATAGGTAAGTTATAACAAGCCTGCTACAACGTCTTGTATGTGTCCACATCTTGTTGGCAACAGTCACAAGTCCTTGCCTTCCGTCTGCCTGCTGATCCGCCAACACCAGTGGGTGATGTGGCTTATTCTTTTGAGGGCCTGCTTAGCTTTGCTTAGGCCTGAAGGCTTCTCCGCTGATGTAGCAGCGGCACCGGTGGTACCACTGTGTCAGCAGCTGGTGTGGGCGTTGGAAGTATTGGCGGCAGGTGCGCTGCTGCTCCTATAGGATCCTGCTCCTGCTTCTCTGCAGCTGGCACTGCTGCTGCTGCTGCTCCTGCTGCTGCTGCGCCTGCCCTCCTATTGCTGCAGCAACTTGCTGAGCGGCTCAGCTGCCTGTGCAGCTGTAGATCATGCCCTCTGCTCGGCTGCCTGAATCTTAGCTGTTGTTGCTGCTCCTGCTGCTGCTGCTGCTGCTGCTGCTGCTGCTGCTGCTGCTGAGGCTGCGGCTGCTGCTGCTACTGTCGCTTCTGCTGCTGTTGTTGTTGTCGACAATGCTGGTGCCAGCAGTGGTGTCGCTGCATTTCCTGTCGGCAGGGGCGCTGCTGGGGCTGCTGGTGCTGCTGCTGCTGCTCCACCTGCCTCCAACAGTGGCGATGTTGGTGTTGGTGTTGGTGTTGTTGTTGGTGCTGATGTTGGTGCTGGTGCTGATGCTGGTGCGGCATTTTCTGTTGACAGTGGCACTGCTGGTGCCTCTGCTGCTGGCGCTGCTGCTGCTGCTCTCGCTGCTGCCCCTTCATGAGCTTGTTGGTGGATCCTGGTTGGGGCTCCCACTCCCTTGCTAAAAAGAGTATGTGACTTCATGTCAGTAACATAACATGTCACATCTTCTGTTGAGGGCAGTGCTGGAGCTGCTCTTGCGGACGCTGCTGGTGCTGCGGAAGAGCCACCACCACCAGTGCTGGCGCTAATGGTCGAACGTGGTGCCTGCGATGGCGGCAGCAGGGGCTGACCTTTTACAGCACCTGTTGAGCCAGCATTGACATGCTGCATTGCCGTAGCGCGCAGGAGCTCCGCAACATGAGAAATCTGACGCTTGCTGATGCCAAGGTAGTTCAACACGAGCTGCACGTCCCGCTCAATGCTCCGGTCCCTGTCTGGCCCATTGTCATAGTCTTCAAACAAACCTCCACAACCTCCAGCTGCATTCCCGATCCAGTTAGCTGTTGCAACACAGCAGGCACAGACGCTGCCTATGAAGGCCAGGGAGCATGTGATGACGACAGAGACAATGCCAGCTGTCCTACCGTAGACGTGGAAGAGGCTGTACATCAGAGACGTGTATGCAACCGCACCACCCAGCCAAGTGATAAACGGTGGCACCCATGCATAGGTGTTGACGTCGTTGTAACTGCCCCTGTCATGGCATGACATGACTGCTGTAGACAGCATGAGGATTACAACAATGGCCAGAAGGTGCAGGCTGGATGTCAGACCCCACTGTACTGCATAAGCCTTGTCCCCGGTTGACAGCGCCGGGTTTGGTGGGACGCCGGCAAACAGGGCTGAGATGGCCGCAGCAAACAGTAAGGCATTGACTGTGGTCAGTCCCGACCATATGGTGGCCACATTGCTCCTGTTTGCCTTTTGTTCCTCGGAAAGACCCCCAGCCATTGCTGCTGTGAGGGTGTGCTGGTAGTGGGAGTAAGCTTAACGCAGCTGATACTGGAAGGTAAAAGTGAAGCAGGGCCTGCAGGGAGTGGTGCAACAGTATACGACATTCAAGTTAAGATAATATTGCAGTGTGCATGTGCAGCACATCAGTAAACATGCGAGACCAGTATCGGCACAGGCCAGTCATTAATACGGTGTTTGGCGGCCTAAACACATAATGGCTGATGAAATGGCTGTCATGGGGAAACTCTCACACCTGCTAGATGCTGTATAGGCCACGTTGATCGCAGCTGCTGCTCACTGTCTCACACTAAAAGCAGCAAGTCATGCGCTGCTGCTGCCAGCCCTAGCTAGGGCTATAGTGTCCTTATTTGGTGTCCTGTATATTTACACTGCACTTCAACAACGAAGGCTGAAGTTGACGCACGGCACTGCAACTGCTGCCACAGCTGCTAACGCGCGTCAGGTCACATAAGTGGTAGCTGCAGGGCAGCAGCAGGTCACATAAGTGGTAGCTGCAGGGCAGCAGCTGTCTCTGCTTGTGCTTGTGCTGCTGCTTGCGCTGCTGTGCGTGCTTATATATGGAGCTCTTCAGGCCTTTAATTGCTGCTGTACGGTTTCTCGGGTTCAGGCCTCGTACTCAGGTGCAGCCTGTGCCCCTCTGCTGCTAGAGGAGGAACAGCCACTCACCGCAACACACAGCTGACAGACCCACGTGGCCGGCACAGACAGCACGTCACCCGTCAAAAGCCGCTGTCTTAGAGCTTGAACCAATTACACCCATCAAGCTGTAGGTAGCGAACTAGAATCATACCGTGCGACAAACAAGACAATATGTACGCCAACCGAGGCAAGACACGCACGAGAGGCAGGCAGCGAGGTGCATTAGTTGCAGAACAACACATGAATATTTTCAAGGTCAATGCACACCAAAGTTTTTACAACTTTTGAGACAGGACCTGCAGGCCTCTTACCCCCTTTTTCCGCGAAAACGAAAAAACAACTGCTTTGTCGTTGACTTTCTGGTCTTGCACTGTTGATGTGTTGAAGATGCACTGCTAGGTCTGACATCGCAATAATGGATGAAAATGTTCAGACAGCAGGAACACCAGACTCCGGTGTTCCTGCCAGCCGCTACCAGGCAGTCACTAATTAGGGCGGCTGCCGGGCACTGTTCCTACAAGGAACCTCCGGCCTGGGGAACTGGCATGGCATGCCGGACACTTTTGACGCGCTATTGATTGCTGTTACAGAATTTTCACATACGTTCATGCCGGTTTGAAAAATCATGTGCAGCAACCCATTGAGCAGCGGCAGCACGTTATGGCCAGAGGCAGTTGGCGCTGCTCATAAGTTATGATGCTGTCCACCTGCACCCAGCCAGGGCCAGCCCTGCCACCTGCACTGCAATCTTGAGCAGCAGCTATTTTCTGTCGTCGGGAATGCCTTCAATACATCTTGTCATGTGTTAGTGCCGTCCTGCAGACGTGCGGCAAGCACCAGCAGCACGTCATGGCCAGCCTGGTCCCTGAGGGACAGTTGGCGCTGCTTTTGATGCTGTCCACCTGCACCCTGAGTGTGATGAAGACGACAGAGAAGCTCACAGCGGCAGTGATGGTGAATTTCACACTGACGATGATGAGGATGAAGGATATGCTGATGAGGACTGGGAGGATGGTGACAATGATGACCAGCAGCAGCAGCAGCAGCAGCAGCAGCAGCAGCAGCAGCAGCAGCATGGTAGTCTTGGCAGACAGCTATGTGTGGAAGAGGGCGGGCAGAAGCAGCAGCAGCAAAGCCTGTTTCAGGCTTTGCTGGACCTGCAGCAGCAGGCTTCATTGTTAGAGAAGGGCCTGGAGCAGCTGCAGCTGCTGGTGGAGTCCAGTAGGACGCATGTGTATCCACTGCCAGAGGTGTGCTTGCGCTGTACATGCTTGATTGGTGGGTCTGGCTTGTATGGAGTCAACTACGACCTGGCCAGTACTGAACCTTGTTGGCACCACAGTGTTGCCAACAGGAAGTTCCTGTTCCCGCCGGATCCACCTGTGTAAGGTGTCAGGTCACTTTGCAGTCACGATCATAATCTGCACAGATAACATTGTACATCATCACAACAGAAACAAGATTTCCTCAGTGTTGATGAAATCACTCTGCGCTGTGATCAAATGTCTACTGGCAGTAACATGACGTCACTCACAAGGACGTGGCACACAGCCGCTGAGGGCTACACCACAACAGCTGCATTGCAGTACTGCTGAAGAATTTGAGTTTCTGATCTGTGGCTAATTTAAGCAGTAAAGGCTTGCGTACATGCACTGCTTGCTGATAACTCGCCCTGGTCACTGCACAAGCCCTAGCTACAGTACAGTTGCAGCCCTACGTGGGTCCGCTCTCCTTGCGCGTTCACAGACGACAAAGTATCAGCAAAGGCTATAACTAGCATGTTAGTTCACGTTTGTCCGAGGCAGTGAGCAGCAATGCGTTCTTCGTCAGCCTTTTCTGTCCTAGCTCGTGCTCGTGCCTTGCTAGCGTCTAATCAAGCTGCAGCAAGTCGATCCCAGATTGGCGTGAGCCTTAAGCGACACTCTGGCACATGGGTGGACGGAAAGTAAGTCGGTACCAGCTGCACTGCAGCAGCAGCAGCATAAGTAGCAGCAGCAGCAGCACCACCACCAGCAGCAGTGCCAGCAGCAGCGCAAGTACTAGCAGCAGCATTAGCTGCAAGCGCAGAGCAGTAAAGCACACAGCAAGTGTATCTTCCTCCACTGCAATTCACAGCAGCGCTGCTATGGTTTACTGGCAGCTGGGAGGCCCGTGCCTGACATGTCTCGCTGCATGTCCTGCCCACAACCCTCATTTCCAATGCTAAAAACGCTTAGCTCAAACCACTCTTTCAGTTGTGCTGACACTGTATTTACCAGAGGCCATACAAAAGCAGTGGATAAGTTCACAGGATGCCCTGGGTCCTGGCAGACACTCAAAAAATATGTGTGTTGCGTGCAGGGGCTATGAGCACTTCGGCAGCAGGGGGCCTGCATGGGGCTCCCAGACAACGCGGCTGCTGCTGGGAGGCACAGCAGCGGGGGGCTTTGCTTACTACTGGAGCTGCAGGTGAGCTGCAATGTTCAAAATTAGCAACTAATCAACTGTAAGAGTTGAGTGTGGAGCGCAACATGCGTAGCAGGCAGGAGGTGCTTTACACACACAGGCACCACCATACCACTGTCACCAGTTGCAGGGGATCTGTGAAGCAGATTCATGTTATAGTGTTGCACACTGTTGAAAAAACTGTGACGTCACGACCCCGCAGGCAGGAGGTGCCCTGCATGCACCGGCACCATCATATCACTCTCACCAGTTGTGGAAGCTCTGTTTGCAGAGCCATGTCGTGTGTTACACTGCTTGTTACAATCTGTTTACGACCCTGCAGGCAGGAGGTGCCCTACACGCACCGGCACCACGCCATCATGATGGTCAGCAACAAGATGGAGCTGCACATTGGGGAGCAGACCTTCCATGAGGTGCGTGTTGTTTTGATTTGTTGCAAACCAAGAGAGATAGAGGGGGTACATGTTGTGTTCATGCGGCAAGATCAATCAATGTTGCGAATCATGATGCATATGTTTGTAACACAAAGATCGCATAAATTGACACAACAAGGGGATCGTGCCGACAAAGCCGCAGCAGCAGCAATTGCACAGAATGATACCACAGCTGCCAATGCAAAAGCACACTTCCTACGGGGTTTGTGAAATCTTTTGCACATGTTGGCAAATACATTCTACTGCCGCTACTGCTGCCGCTGATGCTGCTGCTTGCCTGCTTGCAGGTCATACAGCAAGCCACCATGACCAACACGCTGCTGCCGCAGAACTCACACTACGCACACCTAGTCAGGCGCGTGGGCATGCCCATAGCTCAGGTGAGCGTTGCTGCAGCCGTGTTTTTGATTTTGAGAGGCACCTTGGTGCAGTGGAGGCTAGTTTGATCTAGGGTTCATGCACCAGATCAAGCAGGCATGTAAGCATGGGGTGCGTGGGCATGCGCACAGCTCAGGTAAGGGCTGCTGCAGCAGCGGCAGCTTCTGCCAGCACAGCGCTGCAGCTGGGACGCCTTGCAACCATTTTGTCTTTGAACTGCTTCGGCTGCCGCCACTTTTTCAGTACTGCTGCTGCTGCTGCTGCGCAGGTTGCTGCTGATGGCGCTGGTGGTGGCTACCACAAGCACATGCAGCACCTAGACTGCTGTCACTACTGCTGCTGCTGCTGCTGCTGCTGCTGATGCTGTGCAGGTTGCTGCTGATGGTGCTGGCGGCGGCTACTACAAGCACATGCAGCACCTGGACTGGGAGTTTGCGGTGATCAACAGCCCTGACGTGAATGCCTTTGTGGCCCCAGGCGGCAAGGTGGTGGTGTACACAGGTGATCTGAATGGCACTGCTAGTCATACAGAAGGCAGTTCATAGGCCAATCACCATGAGAGCGACTACCTTGGGAAATGCATGCTGAAGTGAACTGGTGCCACTGGCATGTGCTGCAGCTGGGCTTCTTTCTATTCGGATGGCAGGTGCACAGCTGCCCGCATGCTGGTATGCATGCTGGCCAACATACTACAGCTGGGAGTTCATGTGCATTGCTGCTGCTACTGCTGTTGCTGCTGCTGCTGCTGCTGACGCCTGCAGGCCTGCTGAAGCTCGTCAGCAGTGAAGATGAGCTGGCTGCTGTGCTGGCGCACGAGGTGGGCTGCTGCTGCTGCTGCTGCTGCTGCATGAGAGGTGCACTACTGACATATCGCCGTCTGAATGATGTGGCATCACGGCTGTTTGGCGTACGCCAAACATGCACATCAGGTGCGGCTTTTGGCGTGAACTGCATCTTCTGCGTGCTTTGCAGGTTGGCCACGTGCTTGCACGGCACCATGCGGAGCGCATCTCTCAGCTGAATGTGACGGGGCTGCTCAACATGCTGGTGCGGGCACTGCTGGGAATCCAAATACCAGGCGCTCTGGTGGTGCTGGGCATGTTCCTACCATATTCACGGTGAGAATATGGCTGTGAAGTATGCATCTGCCACGGGAAATTTTGGTTTTCCTGTAGCGTGCTGGTGTGCGCACTGCTGGGGATCCAGGCGCGCTGGTGGTGCTGGGCATGTTTCACGGTGAGAATTAACCTGTGAAGTATTCAAATGCCACTGTGAACTTTGGTTTGTACATACGTGTGCTGGTGCGCGCGCTGTTTGGTATTCACATACCCGGGGCGCTGGTGGTGCTGGGCATGTTCCTCCCACACTCACGGTGAGAACATGGCCGTGAACTATGTGTGGCACTGTGAAGTTTTGGTTGTCCTTTAGCGTGCTGGTGCGGGCACTGCTGGGCATACAGATACCTGGGGCGCTGGTGGTGCTGGGCATGTTCCTGCCCTACTCACGGTGAGAACTTGCCTGTGAAGTTTTCATATGCCGCTGTGAACAATGGTTTGTACTTTAGTGTGCTGGTGCACGCGCTGCTGATTATTCAAATACCTGGAGCGCTGGTGGTGCTGGGCATGTTCCTGCCGTATTCACTGGCGAAGGCCTGTTACGACCCAGATGCCAGCGCTGTCCCAAACTCTCAACCCTCTTGTGCCTCCGAAACTCCTTGCTGCAGGGCTGCTGAGTACGAGGCAGATGCAATCGGCATCAGGCTGCTGGCCAAGGCCTGTTACGACCCAAATGCCAATGTGAGCATGCTGCACACCCTAAGCCCTGTGTGCCTGCTAAACCACTGTGCCGCAGGGCTGCCGAGTACGAGGCAGACGCCATTGGCATCAGGCTGCTGGCCAAGGCCTGCTATGACCCAGATGCCAATGTGAGCATGCTGCACACCCTAAGCCCTGTTGTGCCTGCTAAACCACTGTGCCGCAGGGCTGCCGAGTACGAGGCAGACGCCATTGGCATCAGGCTGCTGGCCAAGGCCTGCTATGACCCAGATGCCAATGTGAGCATGCTGCAGAAGTTGAACGCGGCGCAGGGCGGGGCGGCAGAGGCGCGCATGCCCGAGTTCCTGTCGACACACCCGCTGACCACGGTGAGATAATTGACAATCCATTTAGATGTAGGAATGTGAAATGCCTGGTCTAGCCTGTTGCTGTTTTACCTTAGTTGATGGCGCCTTGGTGGGAGCCATCAGCAGAGGCGCGCATGCCGGAGTTCCTGTCAACACACCCGCTGACCACGGTGAGATAAACGATGATTCATTTAGATGTAGATGTAGGAATGTGAAAGGCCTAGATCTAGCCTGTTGCTGTTTTACCTTTGTTGACGGCGCCTGTTGCGAGCCAGTTAGAGAGGTGCACATGCCGGAGGTCCTGTCTACACACCCGCTGACCACGGTGAGAAATGGAACCACCCATGTATCATCCACCTGTTGCTTTGCTGTGTTTGTCAGTGGCGCCTTGGTGGGAGCCATCTGCAGAGGCGCGCATGCCCGAGTTCCTGTCAACACACCCGCTGACCACGGTGAGATAAACGATGATTCATTTAGATGTCGGAATGTGAAAGGTCTGGACCTAGCCTGTTGCTGTTTTACCTGTGTTGATTGCGCCTGAGTTCCTGTCAATGCCGCCGCTGTCCACGATGAAACAATATATGAAGTTTTGGAACGTATGTACACGTAGATAAGCGCACCCTTTGATGCAAGTGAGGTCTGTCTGCCCTGCTTTTGCTGTTGCTGGCACTTTTGAGCCACACCCCGCAGCTGCATCTTGGTGCATATCATGTGCGATTCTTCTGCAGCAGCTGTTGCTGCTGCCCGTTGGTAAGAGCGTGGTCCGTGAAGCAGGTGCTGCTGCTGCTGCTGCTCTGCAGGAGCGTGTGCAGAAGGTCAAGCTGCTGCTGCCAGAGGCATATGCGTTGCACCAGGAGAACTGCAGCGCGGTGCAGGACATCATGGGCCGCTTTGCAGCAGCAGCAGGCTGGTAGCGTTGGGGGGTGGCAGCAGCAGCAAGCAGCACAGAAGCAGCAGCAGCCTATTTTTGGGTGCACCAAGAGAACTGCAACGCTGTGCAGGACATAATGGGGCGCTTCGCTGCAGCAGCAGGCTGGTAACAGCACCGTGCATATGTACGCGCCTTTCTCATATGTGCCAGGGCAGCAGCGGCAGCAGGCTAGTAGCGTGTGCACCAGAAGAACTGCAACGCTCTGCAGGACATATTGGGGCACTTTGCAGCAGCAGCAGGCTGGTAGCGTTGGGGGTTGGCATCAGCCATATAGTCATGCCACACATGTTTTCGTAACATCTCAGCAGCATCACGATTAGCAAAATCATTTCTTCAACAACACATGCAACTCAAGCACTAGGCAAGAACCCAGGGCAAGCTGCCGCCCCGCAATAGCAGCGCCTGCGCGAAGCAGCAGCTGCCACATCACCACTCCCATCAACTCCATCACCCACAGCAGCAGCAGCACTTTGGGTTGCACTGCTGCTTCTAGCACTGCCACTGACAGCATAGCAAAAGCTCAGCTCCTCCCCTGGCAGGATGAATCTTGCAGCAAACAGAGCCACACACGGCAGCAGGCTGCCTCTGCTGGTGACAATGCATCTGCCGACATCGTACATGCAGTTCAAGCACTAGGCAAAAATCCAGGACAGTTTGCTGCTCCACAAAAGCAGTGTCTCCTCGAGGCAGCGGCTGCCACTTCACTGGTAGCACTGCTTGTGGCGGTGCCGCTGACTGCATAGCAAAAACTCAGCTCCTCCCGTTGGGTAATGTCCCTTGCAGCAAATAGAGCTACACGCGGCAGCAGGCTGCCTATGTTTGTGACAATGACTGGCTCCAAGTTGCCTCCATCACAGCTGCAGGACACAAAAGTGAAAGCCAAGTGAGCAAGCGTGAGCTCAAACTTTCTGGTCATTGAGCAGACAGTTGGCCGCAGGTAGCAAGGTGTTATATTTGCTCTTCTGTGAGGATCGCAGAGAGCATGCAGTTTGACGCAGGCAGGGCTGCGTTCCAAGATAAGAGCTGGACAGCAGCTGCACACATGTCTGTTCTGAACGCTGATCACACAGCAAACCCCAACTCATTTGCTGAACAAAAGGCCATGTACACGTGCTGCTTGCCTGTGGTTGATGAAGCGAGCAACGTTGCCCCTCCTGGTGGCGTCAATGCACACCTTGAGGCAGCTGCTGCCCGACGGGAGCTGCACGCGCACCACCTGCAAAAATACAAAATGCAGCAGTCATAGTGATGCATTGGAGTTGAGAGTGTTGAATTGCAGGGTCGCATGCGTCATGATGAGTCAGCACACCTTGAGGCAGCTGCTGCCTGAGGGCAGCTGCACGCGCACGACCTGAAGAACAAAAAGCAATGCACACAGCGAGCAAAAGTAGCCGAAGTGAAGGAAATTGCACGGTGGCATGCATCGTTGTGAGCCAGCGGTCGTTGAGGCAGCTGCTGCCTGAGGGCAGCTGCACACGCACGACCTGCGCGCAAACATACATAACACCGATCAACACGTCGCAGGAGGTGGAACATGAATGAGTAGAACGCCAGGCGCCCAGCCACAGCAGCCGCCACCCGCCGACGGTGGATTCCGTGAAGGCACACACAGTATGCTCCAGACGCCCATTGCTTCAGGCAACAGCACTGCTTGGGCAGCTGCCTTCTGGTAGTAGGCACTTGGCAACAGTCGCAACCACATGCACCACTCACCAACAGTGCATGCCCCCTTTCCTCTGTATCATAGATAGTGAGTCGTCTCTCTGCCTCAACGCCAGTGACGTACTCGCCAGCATACTCTGCGACGAAGCTGCCTTGGCTGATGGGTTGTAAAGCCTTGACACACCAGCCCTGCAGCAGCAGCAGCAGCAGCAGCAGTGATAAGCAGCAGCAGCAGCAGCATCAGCAGTGATAAGCAGCAGTGGCAGCGGCAGCAGCAGCAGCAGGGCACGTCCTCGCTTCCTGCAAGCTTGCCCCCAAGTCATCGATGAGTTGCAATCCTTGGCTGCAAGTCCACTGCTGTGTCACTGCAGCAGCTCACTTACCTTGGCACCCATCCCAAAACAGGGCCAACTTGCGTGTTTGGAAAAGAGGACCAGCCTGTGTCTGACAGCAGCCACTGGGTGCGCCTTACAGGCTGTGCAGTAGCTGCAGCTGGCGTCTGTAACAGTGTTCTTTCCAGGAGGTACTGCGATTTCCGCAGCAGGTGCCTTACCTTGCGATCATCCCAAAACAGAGCCAGGTTGTGTGTTACACTAGTCTGGGTGGGCCTTGCAGCACAGCCGCTGTTGCAGCTGCAGGCCAGGCCACACCCTAATCATCACCATACCATGCACTGCAATGACTGCAGCAACTGCTCACCTTTTGCTTATCCCAGAACAGAGCCAGCTTATGGGTTACGCCAGCCTGGGTGGCCCTTGCAGGGGAGCTGCTGCCACACCTGGTGACGTTATATCGCGGCATCTGTTGAGCTCACCTTGCGCCCATCCCAAAACAAAGCCAGCTGATGTGTTACACCAGTCTGGGTGGGCCTTGCAGGACAGCTGGCGTTGCAGCTGCAGGCAGGACCGCACTCCAACAGGCGCACCAGACCAGCAGCACGGCCATGGTCCTGCAGGAAAAATAACAGAAGTAACAGCATTTCAAAAAGCAATGACAGCTGTGATGCATGTGCTGCTGCGGCAGGTGCAGGCAGGCAGGGTCAACTTTGTTCGCTGTTCAAGCATGCCTCAAGGCCACACCATGCTATTTTGTCAGACGTGTTCATGATGATGATGATAATAATAATAATAATAATAATAATAATAATAATAATAATAATAATAATAATAATAATAATAATAATAATAATAATAATAATAATAATGAACGCAGTACAGGTTTTGTTGTTCAGGGGCCATGGGAGCTGCTGCAACGCCGGCTGTGGTGCTGTGGTGTTACCTGCTGCCCCAAGCACCCACCTTGAGTGCATGCAACCCCTTGATGCACTCTGTGAAACAGCAGCATGCGGCCCTTGGCTCGGTTGCACCCTGCGCTGGTGTGCAGTGGCTGCACAGGTGGCAAAGCAACAAGCAGCGCAGCAGCAGCAGTCAAGTACATGCAACACTGCAAGAGCGCAGGTTCATCATTGCAGGGAGACCACACACATCTGTGAGCTACAGCAATGAACACTTGCTGCTGCAGCAAGCAAAGCACTGCACGACAATGGCCGTTCATGCGCCAGCTCTTTGTGAGGTGTGAATGCTGCTGCTGCTGCTGCTGCTGCTGCTGCTGGCAGCAGTACCGCTGCTGCTGGCACTGCTGCTGTTGCTGCCTGGTGGCACTCACTGCTGGCAGCTGCAGCCTTCACAATCCCCCAAAGCATGCTCCACCCGAGATGCACTGGTTGTGATGTATTTAAATTGCGCCAAAGCATCCATATCTGCTTCGGGGCTGCAGAGTGGAAGCCAGCAGGAGTGTCAGCAGCATTGAACAGCAGCGCAGCATGTCAACTTGTCTGCAGCAGATCAAGATGCTGCTCCCGCTCATTGCAGCACCTGTGGTCCAGCATCACCGGCTCGGGCTCATCGAATTTCAAAGACGATCGTTCATACGTTTCCGCCATTTGAAGGCGATGCTGCTGCTACGTGGCAAGTCGGCCTGCTGTTGCCCAGGTACGACGTATGGCAACGTTGAGAGCCGACGAAGTTGAGCGGAAAGCGTTGTTCAGTTGATTATATGTTGCTTCTATGTTGAATGAATGACGCATGCGAAGACGCTGCTGCTTGAGGCGACGGTTTGAAGTGTGCCCGGTGTGTCATTGACACTGTGACCAGTGAGTAACATGCATCAGTGAACGCTCGTATAAGGAAAGTTGCCGAATTGCATTCATTACAAGCATCAGCATCATGCAACATAATGCGCACTCACATGGCAAGAAGTGGTCCCCCGAAAGGCCACCGTGGCTGCTGAACCTCAGATTAGCATGTGCAGCTCCTGCTTCTGCTCCTACGTCGTCTAGTATTACCTGCAACCATAACAACACCTGGTCAGCGCCGTCCCGAAGAGCCACGATGCCCTTCGGGGGCAACGGCACTGACAGTCTTCCATCCTCTTGTAGTCCTTGGTAGCCTGGGTAGTGACACCTTGTCAGTGACGCCACTTGGTTGACACCGTAGCTCAGATTGAAGGTGAAGTTTTCCTCGCAAGAAGCAGGAGTGGCAGTAGTGTAAATTGCATGTAATGGGGGAATGTGTATGCCTGCTTTACCGTTTCGTACTACTGTCATTCAAAGTTGACTGTCCTAGTGGCCATGTATGGCATGTTGTAAATTTTGTCGTCCTTTATCAGACGACGGGCGCTCAGCGCTCCCCATCGTCACGTGCGAGTGATCGTATGGGATGTGTTATATGCATCTCGTCTGCTGCCTGTATATGGGCAATGCCCCATATAAAGGAAGTTGCCGAATTGCATTCATTACAAGCATAAGCATCATGCAACATAATGCGCACTCACATGGCAAGAAGTGGTCCCCCGAAAGGCCACCGTGGCTGCTGAACTTCAGATTAGCATCCCCGTGGGGCCTTAAACAAAACATCAGAGTATAGCAAGAAACCTCTCAAGTAACAGCTGCAACAGTTGATCACACACTGGATTACATGTTACACGCACAGCCAGTGACACAACTAATTCTGCAGTTTCCCGGCAGCCTGTCGGACACACATGCAGGGTGACGTGCAACTGGGTTGCCGCATACACTCGCTGGCCTAACCAGTGGAGACACTGTGGATACACAGTATGTCGGTGACTGACGCAGTCAGGACTTGACTGAGCGTGACGCTTAGTCAGCAAGTGACTGAGCGTCGGTAACCAACTGGTGTCGCCACAACGAGGCAACTGCACAGGTCAGAAAGTGTAACACAGCCCCAGCAGCACTGTTGCGTGTAAAGCATGTAACAATGTGTGCATAGTAACACAAATAAATTGTTACAATTTCAAATACGACGGCAACAATGCACCCAGTGCATGTACATGTCTGGCAGATCTTCAAAACCCCAAGGTCAACCCATCCACAATTTGTGTGTTACATGACGCAAACACAGCCCGTTTTGGAACCAATGACAGGCTCATTGGGCAACCACCACATCAGCCATCTTATCAGCACCATAGAGTCAGCTGTCATGGATTCTTTGCTCTGCCCTCCTTCAACAGAGTTTGTGTCCGTTGCTCTGGCAATCTTTGCTCTTCACAATCATTCACCTGCAGCAGCAGCAGCAGCAGCAGCAGCAGCATCAGCAACATGTACATTACCTCACATGCACTTGTCAGGCTTCCATCGCCATCATCACTGACCACATCATGTTGCATCATTTCTGCTGCGCAGCAGCAGCAGCAGCAGCAGCGGCAGCGGTAAAGCATGCAATTCTGGCTACGGCTGAACCTCAGCAGGCACAGATTGCTCCGGCTGTGTCAGCATCCTCTGCGCCTTATTCAAAAAAGTTGCGCCACGTAAAATGCTCATGCGCTCACTGTGCTGTGTACTCCTCTGCTGTGCCCACCTGTGTGCCTCCGGGTTTTGCTTGTCGACAGGTGAGGTTTAGTGGCCCTTGACGACAGTGGTGGTCTGGGACACAACCCACCTCTTGTAATGAACTATCAAGCCGTGAATCCCCTGCTGTGCCCACCTGTGTGCCTCAGGGTTTTGCTGGAGCTTGGTTGGGGTTTTACTGGCCCCTGACCACAGTAGTGGTCTGGGACACGCCTCCGCCCCTTGTAGTACAACCCGAAGCCGTTAATCCTCTGCTGTGCTCACCTGTGTGCCTCAGGGTTTTGCTGGTGATTGCTTGGGGTTTTAGTGGCCCCTGACGACAGTGGTGGTCTGGGACACGCCACCATGCCACAGCCACAGCAGCACAGCTGACATTGCAGGCTTTCAGTCACATAACAGCATGCGATACCTACTCATGGTGTACAGTTTCACCATCTGCTGCACCCAGCTAATAGTTGACAACCCAAGCTGTGCCCACCTGTGTGCCTCAAGGTTTTGCTTGCCGACAGGTGAAGTTTAGTGGCCCCTGACCACAGTGGTGGTCTGGGACACGCCGCCAGGCCTGACCACGCCTGGCCTCACCACTGTGGTGGACTGGCGGGCGCAGCCGCCGTCACCAGGAATCAGCACGTAGCCTGCAGCGCGGTACAATGCAGAGCTGGACCGTCAGATGCACACATGGTTAGGTTTGATCTGTGCCTGGCCTCACCACTGTGGTGGACTGGCGGGCGCAGCCGCCGTCACCGGGGATCAGAACAAAGCCTGCAGCGCGGTACAATGCAGAGCTGGACCGTCAGATGCACACATGGTTAGGTTTGATCTGTGCCTGGCCTCACCACTGTGGTGGACTGGCGGGCGCAGCCGCCGTCACCAGGTATCAGAATGAAGCCTGCAGCGCGGTACAATGCAGAGCTGGACCGTCAGATGCACACATGGTTAGGTTTGATCTGTGCCTGGCCCCACTACAGTGGTGGACTGGCGGGCGCAGCCGCCGTCACCAGGTATCAGAATGAAGCCTGCAGCAATAAAAACATCAAAAGGAACCAGTTTCAGAGCAGTGGCTTGAATGACAATGGTGGACTGGCGGGTGCAGGAAAGTTGCAGGAATCATGCGGAAAGCAGTTTGGTCAAATTTTACAAGACATTATGCAGTTTCGGCTGGCTTAAAACAGCCTGGAACGCAAGCTGCATGCAGTGCCACCAGGCATGACTGAATAAAGTTCGACTACCTCAGGATTTAGTAAGATGGGGCCCGGGAGCTGCCCGTCCTGCCAGCCTTACTGTTAGGTACTCACCGGTTGCGCAGTGCCACCAGGCGTGACAAACAAAACATTTGTTGGAGCAATGCATCAAGTGCCCAATACACCAAGGTCAGGAAGTGAAGTCCAACAAGCCAGCTGCTGGCTGGTACTCACCGGTTGTGCATGCAGTGCACACCTGCCTGCCCCGTGTGATGGTGCGGTGCGACCTGCAAGGCAGCAGCAGCAGCAGCAGCAGCAGCGGCAGCAGCAGCAGCAGCAAGTACCGTTAATGCAACTGCTGCAAGCCTGTGTAGTTGATGCAGACGCCTTGCAGAGTGATGTATGCGTCTGCTGCACACAGCCTGAACTGCCTGGTGATGCTCTGCAAGCATAATTGCTCTGCATGCCTGCAGGTGTCACTAGCCGCACTATTGCCAGGTGTCACCAGCACATGCACCAGCTAGTGATCACTAGTTGACTCATGAGTCAACTGCTGGTCAGCAGCAGCAGCGGCGATCGCGCATTCTGTGCCTTCAGATCGCATGTAAACATGATTAATATCATGACTGCGGAGATTTTAGTACGGTGCGCCGGCTAGAATGCCTAGGTTTGTCTCCCGTGCACGTTTGCTGGCACTGCTGACCTGCAGTTTGCAATGGTCGCCTGCAGCTCCCTGCCGCGGATTGATGCGGCATCAGCGGATGATGCACTGAGCACAAGGCACACGCACAGCAGCAGAGCTGCGGTCTTGGCGAAGGAAGCCATGGTGGGGTGTGAAGAGAAGGGTGGTGTGCAACGGTGCTGCAGGATTCACAAGCTGTGTATAAAGAGCTGTAGTGCGGGCGCTGTTTCAGACGATTCATCAGCGAAGGTAGCAAGACGGCAAGCCCGGAGTGTTATGTGCAGGTGAGTCATTATCTTATACGATACCTCTGCTTTGGGCACGCTGCTGACTACAGCTATAGGACAAATATTAAATTACATGCTGTTGCATCGTTTGAAAGCTGTTGCAAAGACTGTCGTGCAGTATACGGAGTAGTAAGCAAACGGTTTGGACTAAGCTGGGTTGATTACCGTCAAACTCAGGTCAGTACACCTGCACACTCATTGAAAACAACATAATGCTTGATTATGACCCTTTTGACATTACGTTGGATATGTGCGTGTCGCAGCGGTTGGTGCCACGTGGCAGTTCACGTACGCCCCAGCCTGTACATGTACAGGCTAGCCTGTATACGCATAGATGCGCATCTCAATGCGCTCGATAACAAGCCTGCGAAGCCAGGCTAGGCTGTGATCAAGCAAGCTTGTCTCGTTTGACGTCTGGGCCTCGTACACACTGCTTACTTGCAGTTCGCGATGGACGCCTGCAGCTCCCTGCCGCGAACAGATGCGGCATCAGCGGACGATGCACTGAGCAGGAGGCACACGCACAGCAGCAGAGCTGCGGCCTTGGCGAAGGAAGCCATGGTGACGATTAGATCGCAAAGGGGGGGGGGGGGGGGGGGAAGGCCTGCAAGGGTCACACAATGTTGGGCGATTATTGTTGTCGTACTTGTGTGGTCCAATCGCATATAGGCATGCAGCGCAGCGATGCCGGAGCTGCAGCAGTCTAGTGTCAAGTGAAGGGGGTTGAGTCAGTGTCTTAAGACACTACGTACAAGCTTGTACGATCTCGCCGCGTGTGACGTCCTTATGCTGTCAAACCCGCTTTTAAATACAATAGTTATTTTGTTATCATCAATATGACCAGGAGCTGCTTGTGATGGTGCGGCGGCAAGTGTAGTAAGCGAGCAGTTTGGACGGTGCCGATTGTCACACGCTCGCGAGGCGCTCAGCTGACACTTCCTGCAGATAAGCTCGAATCAGAAATAGCTTTTGTTTGTGCTGTGCTGCTGTCACGTCAAGTGGATGCGTCACTCACAGTCATGGCAGTTGTGCGCCTCTTCAGCTGCAGTGCACTGCAGTGAAGACACAGTTGTGCACTTGGCTACAGGTACACGATATACATTTGGTCGGCTGTGGGTGGCCAGGCTACATTTCTAGAAGTTCCTTTCCCCCTTTATATGTGCAAAAGAAAGCAGCACAGCCGGTGAACGCCTAAGGACGTGCCCTCAATACGGGAGGCAATCAATGATGCAAAAGGACATACTACATTTGCTACAAAGGCTCCAGGATCCAGGATCGCTGCCGATCATATCAAGGTGATGTATATTGCTATCAACAGAAGTGGCTCAATAAGCTGCCCTGGCCACCCCCCTCCGGCAAGAATGCTGCAGATAGGCCGCCATGCACCGCTGCAGCTGGTCTGCTCTTCTAACCGCGCAACAGCAAAACGGAGCGCCGCGGAACTGGTGGTACCAAAACAAAACAAGCCATAACAAGTACAGCCGATATATTAAAAAAAACAGTGCCATGCACCCAAGCATCTGCACAGCACAAACAAACCTCGACTCTGAGCTGACCGCCACGTTCCTCCCCTCCCCTGCTGTGTGTGCCCCAGTTCAAGCCACCACCCCCTCATCATCATCATGTTACCCATCAAGCCACAGCATCAACGCCATCGGGCCCGCGCCCCAATGGAGCGGCAACAAGCCACCATCCCTTCTATCTTAGGCCATCTTCACCAAACAGGCATTCTAGCCGCAGCTCGCTGTTGTTCGCCTCATGTGTTGTTGTTGTAGATGAAATAGGGTCGTGTTGCAACTGTTGGTGTGCTGCAACAGGCCCTGCTGCAGCCCTGAGGGCCGCACTTGCATATACTGTAAGCCTTACACTGGATCAGGTTACGCCATGTGTCACCATGACACGGGGGCCACATCAATGACCTCCTCATGTTGCTTTGCCTGCAGGGAAGCAGTGGCACAAGCAGCAGCAGTAGCAGCAGCAGCAGCAGCAGTAGCAGTAGCAGGGAAGCAGTGGCACAAGCATGCAGCGGGCATGAGCACGCAGTGTCAGCAACTATTGCAAGTGAAACGCAACAGGCAACTAAGCGAGGCGCGCGCGTTGCAGCTTAGGTTGTTTTTAGTTGTCGCTGTGATGGCACTGGTTTCAAGCACTGCACGAGTTGTTGCCCATGCAAGCATGCTTGCGCATTAACACGAACCTTGATGCAAGACAGCATGCTGTAGCACAACAGCAGCAGCAGCAGCAGTAGCAGCAGCAGCAGCAGCAGCAGCAGCAGCAGCCCCAGCAGCAGCAGCAGCAGCAGCAGCAGCAGCAGCAGCAGCAGCAGCAGCAGCAGCAGCAGCAGCAGCAGCAGCAGCAGCAGCAGCAGCGGCAGCAGCAGCGGCAGCAGCAGCCTCAGCAGCGGCGGCAGCGGCGGCGCAAACACAAACACAGCGAGGTCGCGCCATTTCACACCACAGCTATGTAGGCAACAGGACTCCAGCGACACACCTGCCAGGCTAGCAGCTCACGTCTGGCTTGAACCGACAGGCCTACTCACCTTGGTTTTTTTGGACCATCGTGTGTGCAGCTCAACGCGTTGTTCAGCGGCCGTAGACGCCGCCGGGCCTCGCAACGGTCGTCTGGCTGTAGACGCCGCCTGGCCTGCCGTACACGCCGCTCGGGCGGCCGTACACTCCACCTGGCAAATGAATGAAAGAATGAGTGAATGAAGAATGAATGAGCTACACGTGGTGTGTTGATACTCCAAGTCGCCACCCGCGGAAGTTAAGGGAGGGTGTGTGTGTGACGATGAGGATGCCCCATGCGCCTTCACACCTCCTACCATCCTCACTGATCCCTACGGCTCAGCAAGGTACCCGTGGGGCCATTAGGTTTTGTCACTTCCTCCTTTCAAATGTAGTTCTGTGGTGTGGAGTAACACCATGGCAGGGGCGTTTTAGCCCTGTGACCTTATGCTTGGTGCCAAGCTTGTGCTGCAGTAGAGCGCGCCTGTGTTTCTACATGTTTCCCTAGCCGCTAGGGTTTAAGGTTTAGTGTTTGGGTTTAGGGTTTGGGTGTACGCGGCGCTCAGCTCACCTGGCACTCCGTAGGCGCCACCGGGCCTGCCGTAGACGCCGCCTACACCGCCAAGGCCCGGCCTCATGACTGTGGTGGACTGGCGCACGCAGCCGCCATCACCAGCAACAAAGGCCCAACCTGCGGAGCAAAGGCGCAGATGGCGGGGCAGATGGGCTGTTGCATCATTGCCTGGCCTCATCACTGTCGTGGACTGGCGCACGCAGCCGCCGTCTCCCGCGACGAAGGCTCAATTTGCAAGACCAGATGTGCTAAGTGCAGTGAAAGCGGAGGCAGTCAACAGCAGTCAACGGCAGTCAACAGCAGTCAACAGCAGTCAACATCAGTCAACGTCAGTCAATGGCAGTCAACGTCAGGCAAGGGCAGTCAAACACGATCTAGACTTGTGGAGCTGAGCGTTTCAGTCCTGTGCGGACGCAGGCCTGCTTCCTAGGATAGGCGTGGAGCAGAGAGGGATGCTGCTGCTGACGGCAGAGTTGAGTTGAGTTCGATCTGCCAAGTATTTGTTGGGCAACTGTACAGAACGAGGTATATTGCCAGATGGCTGGGGTGCAGCTCAATGCAGGGTGTCTCTTATGCAATGGGCAGGAGAGGCTGGGCAGCAGCTGCAGGCAGTTTGCTGCTGCTGCTGCTGCTGCTGCTGACTAGGTGCTGACCAGCCAGGAGTGTGCATGCATGCAGTCAGGCTATGAGCTTGAAAAGGCTACTGAAGACCGTTGAAGCAAATGCAATGCAATGTAGAGTACCATGCTTGCTAGGGTCATGAGCGTGCACGTGCAGCTGCTGGGAGCAGCAACTGATGCATTACCATTGGTGCAGGCCGTGCACGCCCTCCTGCCTCCACCAAGCGTGCGGTAGGAACTGCAAGTACCAGAAACCTCATTTGTCAGCGTTTGCATTACTGTAGCCCGTTCCGCAGCGTGCACAATCCGAAGCTGGTGACACCACCCGGATTACACCGGAAAGCCGTGCCGTGCGGTGAGCTGCGCACCTGCAGCCTTCAATGGTGTACAGAGCGGCCTTGAGCTCACGTGCCTCAAGTGCTGGTGCACTGATCAGGCCAAGCACGCACAGCAACGCTGCGACCTTTGCGAAGGACGCCATGGCAGCAACAGGAAGCGAAGTTGGTCTGAGAGATGAATCGAAAGGCATGAGGTGCTGCAGTGAGCGAAAATGTGTGAGCCGTGAGTAGTGCAAGGGGCTTTGTTCAATTGGGATCTTTCACATGAATCACCCGTGAGCGTGACCGCTGACTGTACCGTGTGTCTCGAAACCGGCGAACAACGCCCACGACTGCCAGCAGGCGCTGAACTTTCCTGCTAGTGCAAAAGAAAGAAAGCTTACTAGCGTTGCTAGCTCGCGCTGGTGCGATCACAGAGCCTCCATTGATGGGTGGTCACAGCCAGTCAGAGTTAAACTTTGACCCCTGTTACTTTGACCGCCGTTACTCTGACTGCAGGCTGCCCTTTTAAGCACCTGCAACTGTTATAAATCCTGTGTACACAATTTACATCTAACAAGTTACACTGGAGAGCAGGAGGCTCGACTCAGGAGGCATTTTGGCACGGAGCGCATGCAATGCTGCTGCGCAGCAACGTGCTTGTAAAGATGGACAGTTCAACATGAAAAAAGCAAAGCTGCGCACCTTCAAGCAAAATCTGGGCCAGAAGACCTCCCGCCCAAGGTCCCCCGGCGCTCCAACTGGGCTGTCCATGCAAGCACGGTTGTCCGGGACACGTGCAGCTGCAAGCATCTCTGTTCGCAACTTCGAGACTGGGCATGACGGCCGTTACAAAGCCAAAAACAAAGTATCTGTTACAAAAGTGCATAAGGCCCACCACCTATGAAGCTTGTCGCCAGACAGGATAACTGTTGTGTCATGCTGTCCTGCTACTGCATCTCACCGTAAGACGCAGCAGCACCGCCCACCCAACACATGAATAGCCAAAGAGTGGCCAGGGACCCACACAAATCCTGCGCCAAAAAACTCCTCAAGCTCAAAGCCGCCATCTGTAAATGACACAATGTAAATGACACCATATAGCGCTCGCCGAGCAGAGTCTGCTGCTTTTCTGCTCTGCTTTGTGTGTGCCGGTCCATCTGTAAATGACACAATATAAATGACACCATATTGCGCTCGCCGAGCAGAGTCTGCTGCTTTTCTGCTCTGCTTTGTGTGTGCCGGTCACAATCACCCTCCTCCTCGCATCATCCCACCAACACCCCCCACACCCCCATGGGACCATCAATCAGGTCATTTCACCAGCTGGGCTGGCAGTTCAAAGCTCGCTGATGAGGGCAGGACCCAGGGTCACATTCGTTGCATTGTTTGTCAATGAGACGTCCGGTGTGCTGCCACAGGGCCGCACCCTTGTCCTGTCAGGTCGTGGCCACAGCAAGTGGGCCTGGTGCTGGTGTGCCTGCAGCAGCAGCAGCAGCAGCAGCACAAATGTGCAGCAGGCGTAAGCTAACAGTGCCAACAGGCTCTGCCATGAGCCGTTTGCTTGTGACAGGCAGCCGCCTACAGCTCAGCGAGGCTGCTGTGAAAAGACTATTGCATACGGTTCCTTGAATCCAAAATCCCAAGGTTAATCAGGCAGGTTACTATATACATGAACGATGCAACGTAGTAAATGCAAAGCTACGCATCTTCAACACACTGCTGTGCCGCAAGGTAGCTAAGCGTCACTATACTAGCCGGTAGCTGTGCAGCCCAGCAGCCTTGAGAGATCTGCTGTGGTTGCTGTAAAGGGAGAGTTTACAGGTTACAACATGTAAGCAATGGGCTAAAGCTGGCGCTGGCACTGAAAAGCTGTATCCTACTCGGAACCAACGTTTTGCTGTCATACTTCACTGTGCTGAACAGCTCGTTGGTCATGCAGCTGAAAATGCATCCTGCACAAGGGCCGCCATAACAACACAGCAGCAGCAGCAGCAGCAGCACATCTGCTAGTCAATGCCTGGGCTGCTGCAGCAGGTGCCGGAGCAATCACCGCCTCCTGCAAACATGCTGAGGTTGTGGCTGTGGCACCCGAACAGTGTGTGGCCCGTTTAACTCACCAATTGGGGTTGAAGGGGCTGCCTGCAGACGCATGTGGCGCTGCTTTAGTGTCCCCTGACAACGGTTGTCCTGCGGACAACCGTGGGTCCGGGGCGCACCACAGGCACAACAGGGCGGATGCCTGGCCTCACTGTGGTGGACTGGCGCACGCAGCCGCCATCACCAGGGATCAGCAGGAAGCCTGCAGGAAAGTTGCAGGAGGGTTGCAGGAAACATGCAGGACAGCAGCTGTTTAGTGAACTGGTTGATGGCTGGCCTCACTGTGGTGGGCTGGCGCACACAGCCGCCGTCACTAGGAACTATCAGGAAGACTGCAGGACAGGGCGATAACGCACGGGTAAATGAACGCATCAGTGCCCTGAAACGCTGGGCGGCAGCTGCAGGCAGTTGGCTGCTACTGCTGCTGCGACATGCTGACTATACCTTGACCTGCACATGCGCCGTTGCATGCATGCACAAATGCTATGGAATCTACCCAGAAACTGCAAATGATGTTGCAGTTTACAATGTATTCAACAGTACTCTGCTTCCTATGCTCATGGTTGTGTTAGCCCAACAGCTGTTGGGTACAGCAACTGATGTAGTACCTGTGGTGCAGGCGCTGCACACCCTCCTGCCTCCACCGATCACGCGGTAAGAGCTGCAAGCAACATAAAAGATAAACACATGGTTAGAGCGTGGATAAGTGTGATCGTAGCGTGTGCCTCGGCAACAGCGAGTGACACCAGGGTCCCGTGCCATGCGGTGGCTGCTTACTTGCAGCCAGCGATGGTGGACTGAGCTGCCTTTAGCTCCCTTGCCTCGAGTGTTGGTGCACTGATCAGGGCAAGCACGCACAGCAGAGCTGCAATCTTTGCGAAGGACGCCATTGCAGCAACAGGAGCGACAAGCAGTAAATGTGTGATGGAGAAGGGAGATGAAGTTGCGAGGGCTGCAATAGACCAGCACGTGTGGCATCGTAAGCTTAGAGCACCGCCAGAAGGTCTCGGTAACCCGGAACTGTCACATGAATCACCCGTGAGCGTGGACCGCCATACGCTGCTGTCTGCAGTCCGGTCAATAATTAATCCGCTTGACTTAATCATGATCCTTAATATTGATTGACCTTTTTGGAAGGTCCTTTGTCGAGGGGAGCGTGTGGTGAAGGAGCTAAACTGCATTCTAAGTGCGACAGCAGCTTATCCTACACGCTCCGGCGCATTCTGTGTGCAAGTCCGACGCTTGACTGCTCATACGCATACATCTCTCTCATCATTTAATTTGATTCCAGGAAGCATGAGGACAACCAGATAATCAGCCGGTACATCTACCTGGCCAGTGCCCAGTGCCCAGTGGCCAGTACATCAGCAACCTTTTCATCACCTTATAAAGAATTGCAGGTAACACACATTGCAGTAGCACCTTTTCATCAACGAGTTGTGCGTGCATGACAGCCGTTGATCAAGCCTGAAAGGATTCTGGCCGACATACTCCCACTTGTTTCGTGCTTGCAGCTCGCTGTACAGTGCTGAGCATCCAGCAGGCATGCATGCCACCAAGGGGTGCCACCTTGACTGACGGTCAGTCACTGCTGGCACCAGCTGCAGTGCAGGCTGGGTGACACCCAGCCTGGTGACACTAATGAGTATCGCATGCACGTCAAAACTGGAATCTGCACGTATCTCTATAGGCTGAAAAGGAACTTCACTTGGTGACCAATTGCAGCTGATGTCTCAGACCGCTGGCGCACGTGTACACGCTTACGTCAGTGACGTTTATCAGAAGCAAGGCTGTTGCTTGCCGAATTGCAGACTTTCACTCTGTGGCTGCTGACCGCCGTGACACCAACCACAAGCACGACAGTTGCCCCAACACCCTGCACATGGAAAACCATCGTTGCGTTTGCCCTCAAAACCGCACTGCCAATGGAGCGACCTCAAGAAGCAGGCACAGTTGGGCTTACAGGAAGCCGCTGGGAAACAAAACTTGCCAAACCACCTGCTGTATAAAGAAATTTGCCGAATGCATTCATTACAAGCATACTGCAGTATCATGCATACTCACATAGCTAGTAGACGGCTCCCCCAGGCCATCATGGCTGCTGTGTAAAACGACGAATTCTCGACAAAGCCAGGATCCAAAGGACGCTGGTCATGCACAGCTGCGCACCTTCAAGCAATGCTGAGCCAGAAGACCCCCGCCAAAGTCTCCTGGCACTCCGAGCACTGCTGTGCTCTGCAGAGCAAGGGACAAGTGTAGACACCAAGCTGCTGGTCCGTATGATCTGCACAAGGACCTGATGCTGAGCTTTGCCCTGCGCCGGCACCTGCAACACAACTGCAACACAACTGCAACAAGCAACACCCCATCCACCACACCTACACCACCAACAGCAGCGCTACTGCGCTGTATCCTGCGTGCACATCTTGCGTCCTTGAAACCACATCACACCAACCATCAACAGTAGAAACAATGTCACGGGTACTAGGCAACTAGCTGCCAATCATATCGCATATGGAACATGCCCGCACTAGCACCGCCTCCCGACTCCAGTCCCAAGCCTCAGCCCACCGATGACTGCTGCTGCTGCTGCTGCTGCTGCCCTGCAATGCCACCCCCCTAGCCTGGCCGCTGCCTGCAGCAGCATGTGCCGCCTGCAGCCCCGCACGCTCTGCCTGCTGCCCCGGCTGGCTCCCCCTGCAGGTGCTGCTTGCACCCCTTTGTTACTGCCACCTGCTAGCGCTGCCCACACTGCACCCACAGCAGCACTGAAAGGTGCCACCGTCGCTGCGCCTGCAGCGCTAGGGTTTACCGAGCACTGCAGGGCAAAAACCCTGGGAACCTGCTGCAGCAGGCAGCTCTGCTTGCAGCTCCAGGTCACAATAAGGTACGCTGTCCCTCACAACATCCAGCACCTGGCCAAGCTTGACTAGCCCTTGCAGCGTGGCTCAGTTTTTTGAGTGCGCAGCGCAGCCAAAGCCCTAGGCGCCACCACCTGCTGCAGCAGGCGGCTCTGCTTGCAGCTCCAGGTCACAATAAGGTACGCTGTCCCTCACTGCATCCAGCAACCGGCCAAGCTTGACTAGCCCTTGCAGCGTGGCTCAGGTTTTTAGATGCGCAGCGCAGCCAAAGCCCAAGGCGCCACCACCTGCTGCGGAAGCATGCTGCTCCGCTTGCAGCTCCAGGTCACAATAAGGCAGGCTGTCCCTCACCACATCTAACACCTGGCCAAGCTTGACTGGCGCTCGCTGTGCAGACGGCGGCAGCTGCTCACCTGGTTGACGGAAGCTGCTGGATCCTTGGGTTGCTGCCCCCTGCTGCAAGCATTGCTGTTGCCCGCTGCCGCTGCCTGCACTGCAGCAGCAGCAGCACTACGCCGTGCCATTGCCAGCAGCAGGTGCCTCTGCTTGCAGCTCCAGGTCACAATAAGGCAGGCTGTCTCTCACCACATCCAACACTTGACCCAGCTTGACTGGCGCCCGCTGCGCAGACGGCGGCAGCTGCCCTGCCCCATCCAATGGGGCAGAAAGTGCTAGGCAGAACAGGCTGCGCAGGCGCGGCAAGATAGCCAGATCGGCCGGCTGCAGATGCAACAGCCTGCAAAGCATAAACAAGAGTGTGGCAGCAGCAAAAGCAGCAGCAGTGTGTATGGGTATGATGAAGCAGAACAGGCTGTGCAGGCGCGGCAGGATAGCAGCTGCCCCAGCACCCCCTTTCCCCCGCACCCCCGCATACTCAGCAAGCAGCATCATGCTTTGCAATCAAAACTGTCACGTGTGTTTAGATTATAACACTTATAACATCCACTCACTTCACATTGAGCTATTTGAGGTGCCTCAGTGGCAGTAGCTGCCCCAAACCTCCAGGGCCATGCTCAGCAAGCATCATGCCTTGCAACACTAACAATGTTACATGCACTGAAAGAACATATGTAACAGTCACTCACTTCACATTGAGCTGTTTAAGGTGCCTCAGCGGCAGCAGCTGCCCCAAGCCCCTAAGGCCATGCTCAGCAGGCAGCATCATGCATTGCAACACTGTCAATGTTACATGTGCTTGTGTAAGAATAGCAAATGTAACGTACGTAACACTCACTTGATGTTGAGTTTCTTGATGTGCCTCAGCGGCAGCAGCTGCCCCGAACCTCCAAGGCCATGTCCAGCAGGCAGCATCATGCTTTGCAACACCAATGCATTGTTACATGTGGTTACGTAAAAGTAACAAATGTAGCAGTTACTCACTTCACATTAAGCTTCTTCAGGTGCCTCAGCGGTAGCAGCTGCCCCAAACCACCCAGGCCGTGCTCAGACGGCAGCAGCCGCAAGCTGGTCAGGCCTGTTAGGCCAGGCAGTGTTAGCGACAGCTCAGCTTGACTGGTGCCTGACACCTGCGACGGCAGCAGCAGCAGCAGCAGCAAGTGGCAGTGGTCAGCAGGCAGCAGCAACAGCAGCAGCAAGTGGCAGTGGTCAGCAGGCAGCAGCAGCAGCAGCAGCAGCAAGTGGCAGTGGTCAGCAGGCAGCAGCAGCAGCAGCAAGTGGCAGTGGTCAGCAGGCAGCAGCAGCAGCAGCAGCAAGTGGCAGTGGTAAGCAGGCAGCAGCAGCAGCAGCAGCAAGTGGCAGTGGTCAGCAGGCAGCAGTAGCAGCAGCAAGTGGCAGTGGTCAGCAGGCAGCAGCAGCAGCAGCAAGTGGCAGTGGTCAGCAGGCAGCAGCAGCAGCAGCAGCAGCAAGTGGCAGTGGTCAGCAGGCAGCAGCAGCAGCAGCAGCAGCAGCAAGTGGCAGTGGTCAGCAGGCAGCAGCAGCAGCAGCAAGTGGCAGTGGTCAGCAGGCAGCAGCAACAGCAGCAGCAAGTGGCAGTGGTCAGCAGGCAGCAGCAGCAGCAGCAGCAAGTGGCAGTGGTCAGCAGGCAGCAGCAGCAGCAGCAAGTAGCAGTGGTCAGCAGGCAGCAGCAGCAGCAGCAGCAAGTGGCAGTGGTCAGCAGGCAGCAGCAGCAGCAGCAGCAAGTGGCAGTGGTCAGCAGGCAGCAGCAGCAGCAGCAAGTGGCAGTGGTCAGCAGGCAGCAGCAGCAGCAGCAAGTGGCAGTGGTCAGCAGGCAGCAGTAGCAGCAGCAAGTGGCAGTGGTCAGCAGGCAGCAGCAGCAGCAGCAGCAAGTGGCAGTGGTCAGCAGGCAGCAGCAGCAGCAGCAGCAGCAAGTGGCAGTGGTCAGCAGGCAGCAGCAGCAGCAGCAGCAAGTGGCAGTGGTCAGCAGGCAGCAGCAACAGCAGCAGCAAGTGGCAGTGGTCAGCAGGCAGCAGCAGCAGCAGCAGCAAGTGGCAGTGGTCAGCAGGCAGCAGCAGCAGCAGCAGCAAGTGGCAGTGGTAAGCAGGCAGCAGCAGCAGCAGCAGGTGGCAGTGGTCAGCAGGCAGCAGCAGCAGCAGCAAGTGGCAGTGGTCAGCAGGCAGCAGCAGCAGCAGCAGCAAGTGGCAGTGGTCAGCAGGCAGCAGCAGCAGCAGCAGCAAGTGGCAGTGGTCAGCAGGCAGCAGCAGCAGCAGCAGCAGGTGGCAGTGGTCAGCAGGCAGCAGCCGCAAGCTTGTCAGGCCCGTCAGGCCTGGCAGTGTTAAGGACAGCTCAGTTTCACTGGTGCCCGACACCTGCAGCAGCAGCAGCAGCAGCAGCAGCAGCAGCAGCAGCAGCAGCAGCAGCAGCAAGTGGCAGTGGTCAGCAGGCAGCAGCAGCAGCAGCAAATGGCAGTGGTCAGCAGGCAGCAGCAGCAGCAGCAGCAGCAAGTGGCAGTGGTCAGCAGGCAGCAGCAGCAGCAGCAGCAGCAAGTGGCAGTGGTCAGCAGGCAGCAGCAGCAGCAGCAAGTGGCAGTGGTCAGCAGGCAGCAGCAACAGCAGCAGCAAGTGGCAGTGGTCAGCAGGCAGCAGCAGCAGCAGCAGCAAGTGGCAGTGGTCAGCAGGCAGCAGCAGCAGCAGCAAGTAGCAGTGGTCAGCAGGCAGCAGCAGCAGCAGCAGCAAGTGGCAGTGGTCAGCAGGCAGCAGCAGCAGCAGCAGCAAGTGGCAGTGGTCAGCAGGCAGCAGCAGCAGCAGCAAGTGGCAGTGGTCAGCAGGCAGCAGCAGCAGCAGCAGCAAGTGGCAGTGGTCAGCAGGCAGCAGCAGCAGCAGCAGCAAGTGGCAGTGGTCAGCAGCAGCAGCAGCAGCAGCAAGTGGCAGTGGTCAGCAGGCAGCAGCAGCAGCAGCAAGTGGCAGTGGTCAGCAGGCAGCAGTAGCAGCAGCAAGTGGCAGTGGTCAGCAGGCAGCAGCAGCAGCAGCAGCAAGTGGCAGTGGTCAGCAGGCAGCAGCAGCAGCAGCAGCAGCAAGTGGCAGTGGTCAGCAGGCAGCAGCAGCAGCAGCAGCAAGTGGCAGTGGTCAGCAGGCAGCAGCAACAGCAGCAGCAAGTGGCAGTGGTCAGCAGGCAGCAGCAGCAGCAGCAAGTGGCAGTGGTCAGCAGGCAGCAGCAGCAGCAGCAGCAAGTGGCAGTGGTAAGCAGGCAGCAGCAGCAGCAGCAGGTGGCAGTGGTCAGCAGGCAGCAGCAGCAGCAGCAAGTGGCAATGGTCAGCAGGCAGCAGCAGCAGCAGCAGCAGCAAGTGGCAGTGGTCAGCAGGCAGCAGCAGCAGCAGCAGCAAGTGGCAGTGGTCAGCAGGCAGCAGCAGCAGCAGCAGCAGGTGGCAGTGGTCAGCAGGCAGCAGCCGCAAGCTTGTCAGGCCCGTCAGGCCTGGCAGTGTTAAGGACAGCTCAGTTTCACTGGTGCCCGACACCTGCAGCAGCAGCAGCAGCAGCAGCAGCAGCAGCAGCAGCAGCAGCAGCAGCAGCAGCAAGTGGCAGTGGTCAGCAGGCAGCAGCAGCAGCAGCAAATGGCAGTGGTCAGCAGGCAGCAGCAGCAGCAGCAGCAGCAAGTGGCAGTGGTCAGCAGGCAGCAGCAGCAGCAGCAGCAGCAAGTGGCAGTGGTCAGCAGGCAGCAGCAGCAGCAGCAAGTGGCAGTGGTCAGCAGGCAGCAGCAACAGCAGCAGCAAGTGGCAGTGGTCAGCAGGCAGCAGCAGCAGCAGCAGCAAGTGGCAGTGGTCAGCAGGCAGCAGCAGCAGCAGCAGCAAGTGGCAGTGGTCAGCAGGCAGCAGCAGCAGCAGCAGCAAGTGGCAGTGGTCAGCAGGCAGCAGCAGCAGCAGCAAGTGGCAGTGGTCAGCAGGCAGCAGCAGCAGCAGCAAGTGGCAGTGGTCAGCAGGCAGCAGTAGCAGCAGCAAGTGGCAGTGGTCAGCAGGCAGCAGCAGCAGCAGCAGCAGCAAGTGGCAGTGGTCAGCAGGCAGCAGCAGCAGCAGCAGCAGCAAGTGGCAGTGGTCAGCAGGCAGCAGCAGCAGCAGCAGCAAGTGGCAGTGGTCAGCAGGCAGCAGCAACAGCAGCAGCAAGTGGCAGTGGTCAGCAGGCAGCAGCAGCAGCAGCAGCAGCAGCAGCAAGTGGCAGTGGTCAGCAGGCAGCAGCAGCAGCAGCAAGTGGCAGTGGTCAGCAGGCAGCAGCAGCAGCAGCAAGTGGCAGTGGTAAGCAGGCAGCAGCAGCAGCAGCAGGTGGCAGTGGTCAGCAGGCAGCAGCAGCAGCAGCAGCAGGTGGCAGTGGTCAGCAGGCAGCAGCCGCAAGCTTGTCAGGCCCGTCAGGCCTGGCAGTGTTAAGGACAGCTCAGTTTCACTGGTGCCCGACACCTGCAGCAGCAGCAGCAGCAGCAGCAGCAGCAGCAGCAGCAGCAGCAGCAAGTTAGCCGCATGTCAGGCCAGTGCCAGGTCAGGCACAGTCAGCGACAGCTGATCTCGCACCTGCAGCAGCGCCAGGCTCTCCAGCCTTGCTGCTGCCAGCGCGAGGCCTGCCGCCAACCCAAGCCACATTTTGCAACAAAAACGGCACGAGGCGTGCCGCATCAAACCTAATTCCAACATCAAACCTGATTCCAACATAAGTCACCCCAGATTCTGTGCTTAAGAAAGCATCACTCACCTGCAGCAGTGCCAGGCTTTCCAGGCTTGCTGCTGCAGCGGCTGTCAACACTGCTGCAGCAACAAACCTGAACCTCACAGCCATCAAACCCTAGGCAGTAACAAGCACCACATGAACATCACTCACCTGCAGCAGTGCGAGGCTCTCCAGGCTTGCTGCTGCTGCCGTGAAGCCTGCCGCTGCGAACCCCTAACCCAAGCCCTCAAACAGAACCACGTGCTTGAAACAAACACAGCGATGACGCACCTGCAGCAGTGCCAGGCTCTCCAGGCTTGCTGCTGCTGCCGTGAGTCCTGCCGTTGCAAACCCCTAACCCAAAACCGCAAAACCCTAACAAGCACCACAAAAGCATCACCCACCTGCAGCAGTGCCAGGCTCTCCAGGCTTGCTGCTGCTGCTGTGAGGCCTGCTGCCAGCAGGTTGCGCGGCAGGCTGACCTGCTCCAGCCATAGTGCTTGGAGGCCAGAGAAATGTGCTGCGGCCCTGCGCACAGACAGGAAGCGGACAGCACAGAGCAAAGATTCAACGAAACAAACACAGGTTTCCCAAACACGCATAGGGCAGGCTAACCTGCTCCAGCCACAGCGCCTGCAGCCCTTCAGGAACTAACAAAACACATGGCATGAATGAATGAAAGAGCTACGCGTGGTGTGTTGACACTTGACATTCGCATAAGTTCGGGAAGGGGGCGTGTGTGGCGATGAGGAAAACACAGGGCAAGCTCACACATGCTGTCAAGGTAGGCAAGGGCAGGCTGAGCTGCTCCAGCTGCAGCGTCTGCAGGCCTGAGGAGTGGCGATCAGCCCTGCAGGCACACATACAATGAGGTCAGAAGATCAAGGAACTTGGCTCACCTTGCCACGCATGTGCAGAGCTGCGGCAGTTGTGGCAGCACCGCCACAGTCCCCGCCGCTGCTTTGCTGCCGGCCGCTGCCGCTGCCACCACTGCTGCAGTCACCTCTACACCTGCTGCTGCCCTGCTGCTGCTGCTGCCATCTGCGCCCTCGCTGCTGCTGCTGCTATTGGTGGGGCTCCCACTCTGCTGCCTGAATGCTGCGTGACCTGATCCGGCATCACCAGCTTGCTGCTGCTGCTGCTGCTGCTGCTGCTCATTTGGCTGGCTGAGTCGTCTTCTTGCAAGTGTTTTGAGAGGTGAGGAGCCAGGGCTCATGAGCTGCTGAACCCTGCTGCTGAAACCTGTGGGTGAGTACTGCCGCTGCTGCTGCCCTGGCTGCTGCTGCTGCTGCCGAAGGTCCTGCGGCAGGGGCGCCATGCAGCAGCAGCAGCTGCTGCTGCTGCCACAGCAAGGCTGTTCAATGCTGCTACTGCTGCTGCTGCTGCTGCCGCTGCTGCCTGTAAGATCAAAGTGACTAAGGCAAAGAGATGCCAACCCTTTCGGCAGCTGCCACCAGCCAACCTTTCGGCTGACTGGTGCCTGCGCCGCACCACCCTGCTGCTGCTGCTGCTGCTGCTGCACCTCAGCCCCCAAAACCCCTTCTGCTGACACAATGGTGAGGTGCTGCAGATTTTTGAATGCACTAAACCCTGCAACGGCTTCTGCAGGCAGCAGCTGCGGCCCAAAACCGCTGAGATCAATTGTGACAAGGTTTGTCCACACAGCCGCCAGTTGCTGAACCGCTGCTGAACTAAACCGCAGCTGCAGCGGCAGTGAATAGGGCACAGGGTTTATCAAAAAATCAGCGTCAGCAACGTCAAGATCTGGCAGCTGCGGCTGCGGTTTAAGATCTACCTGCAGCAGCCGCAGGGCAGCGAGGCCTGCTAGGGCAGTGATGTCTATGCCTGTGTCTTGCTGCTGCTGCTGCTGCTGTAACTGTTGCTGCTGCTGCTGGGCTGCTGCTGCTACTGCTGGCTGTTCATCTTCTGTGTCATCATCCTCTGGGGGCGGCAGCGGCTCCCTCACAGGGTTCACCAGCACCAGCTCTGCAGAGATAAGCAGCAGCAGCAGCAGCAGCAGCAGGAGCAATCGTAATCAGAAGCGTTAGTGCAGGCCAACGCTGGCTCCCATAGCACGCAAGATCAACCCAGCCGACTGCCAAGGCGCACCACCCTGCTGCTGCTGCTGCTGCCCATTGGCTCACAACCCAAAACCCAGAAAAGTAACCCCCTAAGCCCTCACCTGCAAGGCTACTGAGCTGGCTCAGTGCTGCCAGCTGTGCCGCAGTCGTCACTGCTTGATCAAGCAGGCACAGCGCGGTCAGTGCCCAGCCTCCACAAAGATCCCTTGATAAACCCCTAAAACCCCTGGCCTCAGCCCCTTATGCCCTAAACCGCGCATGCCAGGCTACTGAGCTGGCTCAGCGCTGCCAGCTGTGCAAAGCTTGTTATGGCTTGGTCCAGCAGGCACAGCCCAGTCAGTGCCCAAACCCAAAAAGCAAACCATAGGCCTCAGCCCCTTATGCCCTAAACCACACCTGCCAAGCTGCTGAGCTGGCTCAATGCTGCCAGCTGGGCTGCACTCGTCACAGCTTGGTCCAGCAGGCACAGCCCACAGCCTCCACGCAACATCCGCAAAACCCCAAAAATCGTCAGCAGTAAACCCCAACACCCTAAACCTCACCTGCCAAGCTGCTGAGCTGGCTCAATGCTGCCAGCTGTGCAGCGCTTGTGATTGTTTGGTCCAGCAGGCACAGCCCTGTGAGTGCCCCTGGTCCTGCTGCAGGGATGTTGCCGCGCGCTGCCGCATACACCAGCTCACGCAACTCCGGCAGAAAGGCAGCATCCAAGCTTAGTTCCTGCAGCAGAAAACCCAAACAGAACCCTTAATGAAGATGCAGCAGATGTTCAATGCTGCTGCAGGGATGTTGCCACGCGCTGCTGCATACACCAGCTCACGCAGCTCAGGGAGGAACGCAGCATCAAGGCTGGGCTCCTGCGGCAGAGATTACAGAAAGAACGCTTGATATAGATACAGCAGGTTTGATATAGTAAGGTTTGAGCATACGTGATGCTTGCTGCTGCTGGGATGTTGCCGCGCGCCGCTGCATATACCAGCTCGCGCAACTCTGGTAGGAGAGCAGCATCCAAGCTCAGCTCCTGCGGCCAGGTAACAAATTAAAAGCCAACAAAGGATGTGGGGTCGTAGAACTTGCAGTACGATTCAGCTTTACTTCAACACAGCAGCGCTGTCCGATGCTTGGCCATGCAGCACATGCGTACTCATGCTCACCTGCAGCTGTGGCAGCTTCCCTAGTGCCCCCAGGTCATCCACGTTGCTCAAGCCCAGCTGCAGCGACGTCAGCCGGCCAGCGCCCTTGAGCACACTGCTCAAGCAGCCCGCAGGCAGCTCTGAGTCATATAGTGCCAGCTGGCGCAGTTGGGATATTAATCCTGAGGCGGCTATGCAGTTGAGGCCGGCTGGTGTTACTTCACCAGGAATGACCTGCAGTGCGTTACGGAAGGCATCCAGCAACGGGATTGTCAGTACATCCTCAGCTGCCAAATGTAGTGTCAGTGATGTGTGCGTGCATGCACAGTGTAGCAGCGGCAGCAGCAGGCAGCTATGCCAGCTGGCGCAGCTGACTCATCAGGCTTGAGGCGGCTAGGCAGTTGAGGCCCGCTGGGGTAACCTCGCCAGGAATGACCTGCAGTGCGTTACAAAAGGCATGCAGCAACGGGATTGTCGGTAAATCCTCAGCTTCCATGTGTAGCACAAAGTGTGTGTGGGTGCAGGCACACTATAGCAGCAGCAGCAGCAGCAGCAGCAGCAGGCACCTCTGAGTCATACAGTGCCAGCTGGCGCAGGCCTGACATCGGGCCTGAGGCGGCCAGGCAGCTGAGGCCAGCTGGTGTGACGTCGTTAGGAATGATCTGCAGTAATGTACAGGCATGCCAAGCATCACATTATCAACAAACAGGCAGCCTGCACAGCATCAGGCTAGAGCGTGTTGGTGTGATGGGTCTGCATGGAAGTGTGATGCAGCGCCAGCATCAGCTCATGCGGCAGCCCGCAGCTGGCTTTGATCAAAGAGTGCCTTGTTGAGCTGTGCAAGGTGCATTCAACGTCATGGTTGACAGGTGCACTTGACATTATGCAAATGCAGCTGAAACATGCTGCACATCAACCTGGCAAGCATCATCTCACCTTGACTGTGAGCTTCTTGAGCTGAGTCAGCTGTGCAATGGCCTCCAGGTGGGCATCAGCCAGGCCTCCCTCACCCACCGGGCCCTCTGCAGCAGCAGCAGCAGCAGCAGCAGCAGCAGCAGCAGCAGCAGCAGCAGCAGCAGCAGCAGCAGCAGCAGCAGCAGCAGCAGCAGCAGCAGCAGCAGCAACAGCAGCAGCAGCAGCAGCAGCAGCAGCGTTAGCAAAACCAACACACGGTAGAAAACATTTACATAGGTCCATGTCACAACACAAGCCACACTTGGCTTGCAAAAGAAACAGTCCGATCATTGCACTGCAGCGGCATCAACATCATCATCCTGCCTGAAATACACATCAGCCACTTGCGCTCATGTGCGTATGGCAAGCCCGCTTCAAACTGCCCAACAGCCTCAACATACGCGCCAGGCAGCAGCTCCAGCACCCCCAGCTGCCGCATGCTGCTCAGCTGTGCAAACGCTGTACCTTCAACCCTCCAATCAATCCAACAACCCTGCAACTACCTGTAACTACCCTCTCTCGTATATGACAGAGCAGTGACAAGAAAAATCTTCATGATGCTACAGCTGCTTGTGCTCACGTGCGTTGGCTGAAGCAACGTCAATATTCAGGTCACCAAGAGCCTGCCTGTACGCGCCAGGCAGCGGCTCCAGCACCTCCAGCTGCCGCATGCCGCTCAGCTGCGCAAAAAACAGTGTCCGCAACCCCATCCAGCCAATTTACAAACCCTAGATATCAAAACACCGCAGCTGCTTTTACTCACGTGCATTTGCGGATGCTACGTCAATATCTAAATCACCCAAAGCTTGCCCGTATGCGCCAGGCAGCAGCTCCAGCACCTCCAGCTGCCGCATGCTGCTCAGCTGCCAAAGGTTGCACCCTTAACCCCATCCAGCCAATTCAAAAGCCCTAGATATTTAGACACTGCAGCCACTGTTACTCACGTGCATTTGCAAAGGCCACGTCAGTGTCCAGGTCACCGAGAGCCTGCCCGTATGCGCCAGGCAGCAGCTCCAACACCTCCAGCTGCCGCATGCTGCTCAGCTGCGCAAAAAACAGTGCCCGCACCCCATCCAGCCAATTTACAAGCCCTAGATATCAAAACACCGCAGCCGCTTTTACTCACGTGCATTTGCGAATGCTACGTCAATATCTAAATCACCCAAAGCTTGCCCGTATGCGCCAGGCAGCAGTGTTAGCACCACCAGCTGCCGCATGCCGCTCAGCTGCAAGCAAATCGTGTACCTTCAACCCTCCAATCATTCAGCCACCCTGCAACTACCTGTAACCACCCTCTCTCATATGTGACAGAACAGTGACAAATACAACCTTCCTAATGCTGCAGCTGCTTGTACTCACGTGCGTTGGCTGAGGCAACGTCTATATCCAGGTCACCAAAAGCCTGCCCGTATGCGCCAGGCAGCAGCTCCAGCATCTCCAGCTGCCGCATGCCGCTCAGCTGCGCAAAAAATGAAGGCGGCGGCGTGGCACCGCCAGCCAGGCGCAGCACGCTCAGCTGGCGCAGGTGCGTCACACCTGCGGCAGCAGCAGAGCATGTGACCGCATGCAGGTTGTATCACGAATTATGTGCAGGTTCTCACATGTTGCTGCTGCCCTGCTGCCCTAGCTCAACCTGTCCCTGTGCCTGCTGCTACCGCTGCTGCCGCCGCCGCCGGTGCTGCTGGTGCCGCTGGTGCTGCCACTGCCACTCAAAACTGCCTCTGCTGGTGCTGCCACTGTCTGCAGTGACCACCCCTGCTGCTGCCGCTGCTGCTGCTACTGCTGCTGCTGCTGCTGCTGCTGCTGCCGCCCACCTGTCAGGTCCTCCAGCCATGAGCCGATCATGGGCTACTGCTGTCACTGTTTAAACCTCCCCTGCTGCTGCTGCTGCTGCCGCTGCTGCCGCTGCTGCTGCTGCCGCTGCCGCCCACCTGACAGGTCCTCCAGCCAGGAGCCGATCATAGGCTTAGCAGCATACACAAAGCGCAGCTCCACCTCCTGCAAGCAGATACAACAACAACAGTGTTGGAGTAAAGTTGCTGTAACAGTTGAGTATGCAACTCATGGGCTTGGCGGCATTCATACGGCCAGGCAAGGCATTTGCATTGTGTTGTCATGCCTCCAGCCTATTCAAACACACCTGCAGCTTCATTCCTGTTATGGCCAGTGCCTCCATTCGCTGCTGGAACAGCGCAGGGCTGATGCGGTTGCCGACAAGCAGGATGGCACAGCTGAGGTGTGGGAACAGCCGCGCCACACACGTCAGCACCATCATCCACCTTGCAGGAACAGCAAGGGATTAAAGAAGTGGGGTTTAAGAGGTTTAGGGTGTTGACTGAAACCCCAAGATTGACCGGTGAGAAGACAGGTGTGAAGTGTACCAAGGGGTAGGATAGTGATGCGGGCAAGAAAGCAGGCAGAGCTGGCACTACCTTGGCTTGATGCTGCTGCCACCATCTATTCAGCAGTACAGCCTGAACCGCTGCTATATAGATAGTAATACGCTGCTGTTTATGAGAATAGGCCGCGCACCTGTGTGCATCCCGCTCCAAGTCGATTTCCAGCAGCTTGATGCCGCTCTGTATGTTCCTCCAGCCCTTGCATGTGCTGCGAGCAGCTGCCCATCCCTCCGCGTCCAAATGCAATCCAAGCACCTACACGTACAGCCGTCAAATTTTCATGCCGATGCGTATGCCTTACAGGCAGAAAAACAACTTTGCTGGGGTGGATAAGGTTGCATTCCACGCGACCATACACTGCCGGATGTGGCGATCGCAATCCACCTGAACAATCTCCTCTGGCAAAGTATTCCAAGCTGCGCGTGTCGCCATCCCCACTATGCTAGCAGTCCCAATGGTCCGGAGTAGTCACTCGAGCACGCTCATCCCTTAGCATGTCATTGCACGATATAGACGTTCATTATCCTTACGATCAATGTTGTGTGAGGTACTGTTGGGCGCGCCTGCTTGTCGCTGCTGCTGCTGTGTTACAAGGGTTTGGTGGGGCAGTTCTGCTACCCCCAAGCCTTTGTTGAGGAGCTTCTTGGCGAGTGACTTGCACTTTGATTGCCTTCTGGTCAATACACCTCCGTCGCCGCATGAACAGAAGCTTGTATTCAGGAAGCAGCATCAGAGCTTGTTCATTCAGCCCACGACAACAGCAGCAGCCAGCTACAGCTGTAACGCGTGTGTTGATACAGCATGGAGGGTCAACAGCTACCCTGGTTCAAAACACCAGACGTTTCAAAGCGCCTGCTCAACCCCTTTGTCAGCCCTGGAGGGCCTCCAGCTGTCTCTGGATCAGCTGTCAGCAACAGGCAAAGGCAAGCGCTACTTCTGCTGCTGCTGTAGCCTAACACTGTTACTGCTACCGCTCAAGCGTATGTCCGGCTTGTGATTGAGTACAAAAGCAGCGCCATTTGCTTCTCTTGATCAGCCGGCTTGCAGGTGCATCTAAACTGTTTAAACAGCAGCTGTTCTGGTGTGCCGAGCGTGCCTGCAGGGTGTCAGATTTCAATGAGCGCCCTCTGCTGCAGGAATCAACCAGCTTCAATTGATAACGTTTCTTCTGACATGCTTGGCGTCCTGCCTTGCCTGCCGTCATGCCTGCAGTGTGTCTGAGTTCCATGAGCAGGCAGCAGCAGCCATGGCTGGCCTGGCGGCAGCAGTGCAGCAGGGCCTGGCACAGCAGCAGGTGGGTGGCCAGTCAGAGAGCAAACTTGCAGCAGCAGCAGCAGCAGCAGCAGCAGCAGCAGCAGCCATGGCTGGCCTAGCAGCAGCAGTACAGCAGGGGCTGGCACAGCAACAGGTGGGTGGCCACTTCTACAGCAACCACAGCCAAAGCAGCAGCTAAGCAGGCATGCCAGGAGCAGCGTCAGCTGAAACATTGACAGCAGCTGAAACATTGACAGCAGCTGAAACATTGACAGCAGCTGAAACATTGACAGCAGCTGAGCATTCTGGGTTGCCTGCCACATCCCAAAGCTGCCAGTTGGGCTCCTGCAATCGTCTGCACAGCCTGTGCAGGCATCTATGTTTGATGCGCTTTGTCAGCAAAAGGAGCGTCCACTGGGTAACGAACGTGCACGTTCTGGCATCCTGGTTGCTGGCACTGCGGCTTGCCGCGCAGCAGCTGCACATGCACATGCACAGGCCGCAGCACTACCACCACCAGCAGCAGCAGCAGCAGCAGCCCTACACACTCCCGTCTCGCCGCAGGTCGCTCCAAATCATGCAGTGCCTGCTGCGCGTTGACATTCAACTGAGCTGCCACACTGCCCATGTGATCGTTGTGGATACACTTGCAGGACAGCCACCAGCTGTTTGACGCTGGGTTCACCCTGGACGTTTCACATACTCACTGCGTCAAGCACACTATGCTGTGGCAGACACTCATCCAGCACACTGTGATTGTTGTGGATATAGTTGCAGGGTAGCCAGCAGCTGTGGGATGCTCAGCTGGCAGCAGCACTGGACGCCTCTGTGAGTTGCTTGCAGGACGGCAACCAGCTGTCACATGCCAGGCTGGACTTACATCCTGCACATACGATATGCGCGTCTGTTGGTGCTTGCAGGGCGGGCACCAGCTGTCAGATGCCCAGCTGGCAGCAGCACTGGACGCCTCTGACCTGCACATGCCCTACTACGGCGGCACAGCACTGCAGCAGCCGCTGCTGCTGACTCAGCACCCGCAGCAACTCCAGCAGCAGGTGTTTGCAGGACAGTCAATGACAGCTACAGCAGCAGCCACGGCAGGGCCAGCAGCAGCAGCAGCGGCATACAGACAACAACAGCAGCAGCAGCAGCAGCAGCAGACTTCTGGTCCGCCAGCCAGCATTGCACTGCTTGCCAGCCACCGGGAGGCTGCTGCTGTTCAGCAGAGCCAAGGGCCGGCAGCAGCAGCGCCGCCAGCAGTCTGGGCTGGCAACAAGCCTGCTGCTGCTGCTGCTGCTGCTGCTGCTGCTGGTGGTGGTGGAGTGCTGCAGCCTGGCCAAGAGGTTCTTGTCACGCTGCAGCTGTTTGAGTCTGGGCTTGACAGCAGGAGGCAGGTCATGCAGGAGCTGCAGGTGAGGGTTGTTACTTTTGTTACTTTTGGTGTTACGATTTGCTGGTGCTGCCGCTTTTGGCGCTTAAGCTCGAGCTGCATGTCTCACCTGTTGTGCCATCTAAGGCTTCCAATCGGCAGATGAGAAGTAAGGCTTCACATATAAAGAAAGAGAAGTAAGGCTTCAGATGTGATAAAAAAGGAGAAGTAAGAACCACTGGAATGGAAGCTACGACATCGTAAAACAATCAGCCATGCATCATCTCACAAAGCTCTTTGGCAAACAGACTTGAGCTTGCCATGCTTCAGGCTGTGAAAGGCACGCCTGCAACGGTGCTTCCAGCCAAGCATGCGGTCTGTTCTTCTGTGGCATGGCGCTAGTTTAACATGGAAGTCAGGCCCAGCTAGCCCGTGGCAGTGGAGCTTTGTTGGCACAGTGCTCTGGAGTGCTGGATCCAGCAGCAGCTGACATTAACCCATCTAGGCAGTGTCCCCTTTTCCCTGTTACATGGTGCATACTGAGCTGCAATGGATGTTTGAAGTTGGCACCTACTTTAGGGGTGCATAGTAAGAAATACGCAGCGCTTCAGCTGCACAGAGCTTCAAAGAGCATTGCGAAAACCTTCACGCCACAAGGGCTGTGGAAGCTGCTTCACGGCATTTGTTGTACAAATTCATCGACCCTAAGCCCTGGGAATTGTCCGATTGTTGAAACGGGTAGGGTAAAAAAGTCTTTGAACCCCTTTTGATCCTTTCATTAGACTAATCTATTCCACATCCAAAGTAGAACGCAAACGGAAATACAACACACAAAGTGCCTACCCCAAAGCTGTTTCTGCTGCAGCTGCAGTCAATACCCAAAGGGCCAAAAGTTGTTATATAACTTCAAAAATGCTTATTTGAGGGTTTTTCTGAAAAAATATAGAGCCTAAAAAAGAATATTTTTTTTGGTTTTTTGCTACGCAAAAAGCACTTGTGGCTAGCCTTTGGTTCTAACGAACCAAAGTGCTACGCCCACAAGGGCAAAGCGCTTTTGTTCGATCGAACAAAAGGTTTTTAAATTTCAAAATTTTAGCCTTTTGGGCGTCGCACTTTGTGTGAATCCTGGTTTGGACTGTATTTAAACATTTATTTATTTATTTATTTTTTAAATAAAACAGATCTACACAGGCGTTGCATGGCTGTCGTCAGTCCGTGGTGCTGTATCGTTTTCGCACAATTGTGTGCTTCTTACGGACACCTCCCCTACCAGAATTCCAATAAAAAAAATTTGCTTTTGGAGTGTAAAGCTTTCTATAGTTTTGCCTTAATTTGGGTCCACGTCTAGTCATCATGGCCCACATATATTGGGATACACCTGTGTTACAATGGAATATACAATTTGTTGCCACGTTTTATAAAAATATAAAATCTTCGCAAATATAGAAAATATTCCATAATTCAGCACCACAACAGATACAGTGTTGTGCGCCCGTGCTAGCTAATAAAAGCCAGCCAGTACACGAAGCTGGGTCAAACATACTGGCACCGCAACAGTGTCTAGCACCTACACAACATCTATTGATTGCACCATCTCCCTTGTGCTGCTCAGACTATGGCGTCCCCTCCTGCCCTATGTGACACTGTGCGTCCTGCTGCTGCTGGTGCTGCTGCTACTGCTGCTGCTGCTGCTGCTGCTACTGCTGCTGCCGCTGCTGTAAGTCTCGCATGCCCAGCTGCAAGTCTTGCGTGCCCAGCTGCTGCTGCTGCATCCCCAGCAGCAGCAGCTGCATGCTCAGATGCTGTGGCTGCGTCCCCAACTGCTGCTGCTACATGTCTAGCTGCTGCAGCTGCTGTGTCTCCTGTGACATCAGGTGTTGCTGCTACACACCTAGCTGCTGCTATTGCTGCCTCGCTAGCTGCGTCTGCGTCCTCAGCTGCTGCTGCTGCAGCGTCGCGAGCTGCTGCTGCTGCGTCGCCAGCTGCTGCTGCTGCGCCGCCAGCTGCTGCTGCTGCGTCGCCAGCTGCTGCTGCTGCGTCGCCAGCTGCTGCTGCTGCGTCGCGAGCTGCTGCTGCTGCGTCGCCAGCTGCTGCTGCTGCGTCGCCAGCTGCTGCTGCTGCGTCGCCAGCTGCTGCTGCTGCGTCGCCAGCTGCTGCTGCTGCGTCGCCAGCTGCTGCTGATGCGTGCCCTGCTGATGCTGCATGCCCCGCTGCTGATGCTGCTGCCTCCCCAGCTGTTGCTGCTGCTGCTACTGTTGCTGCGCGCCCAGGTGCTGCTGCTGCTGCTGCTGCTGCTGTGGCTGCGTTACCAGGTGCTGCTGCTGCTGTTGCTGCGCCCTTAGGCGCTGCTGCTGCTGCTGCTGCTGCTGCTGCTGCAGCAGCTGCTGCTGCTGCTGCATGCCCAGCTGTTGCTGTTGATGCAATCCTAGCTGCTGCCGCATAGCTAACAGCTGCTGCCTCGCCAGCTGCTGCTTCATGGGCGGCAGCAGCAGCTGCTGCAGCTGCTGCTGCTGTTGTGTCAGCAGCAGCTGCTCCCTCTGCATCAACCTGGGGTTGGCAGCAGCACTTCGCTCGCTGCAGCACCACTCTTTCGCAAAAGAGATAGACAACTGCGATCACTACCATCGTTGCACCTGGGAACACACCATACCACAATGTCATGCACCAGAAGGCTTGGTGTAGTCCAAGGCACAATCTGTCATCGTCCCCTCTTGCAATGATCTTGTTAACATCTACATGCGGCAAGGGTGTGGGACTCCCGAGCAGGCACCCAACACAAGCTGTGTTGTTGCACCAGTCAGCGCTGCATGCACCCCCTGCTGTCAGAACACCACATGTACTTCTGCAGTTGGCCGTGCCGGCACACCGTGCCTGTTCGTCCATACAACCTGGACATCCATTAATTGCCCCAGCCTTGCAACGCCAATCACTCACACGATATGTCTCATTGTTCAGCTTGTTGTAAAAGCCCCATCGTGCAATGGCGCCGACAGCTATTGGGGCAAACAGATTCAAAACCCAAAACCGCAGTTGGCGTATGCATGAGCAAGCAGCGTTGGCGTGCTGCACGCAGCATGCACTCCTACGCTGACCGCCGTGCTGACCGCCGTGCACCATGAATGCTCCTAAGCAGCAACTAGAGCATGAGCATGCTGCACGCAGCAGTGGCTTGCTTTGGACGCCTGCCACTACCTGAAATGCAAAAAAGCAGATAATTGCTAGCGCCTTCGCTGCAGCAGCTTCCCTCCCACTGTCCTCCATGAAGTCGAAGGTGAACTCTGTGGCATACAGCACGAGCAGCATGCCAAAGGTGCATTCGTATATGAACAGCAATGTGTAAAATCTCAATTCTTCAAATAGGGGTGGGAATTCAGTGGAAGTTGGGAGTTAAAATTCAGTGGCTGAGGCCAAAACAGGGGAAGTTGGGAGCTTGTGGGATTTAGTGGCAAGGCACGTGCAAGGAGACATGAGAGACAGCCAGGGATTTAGGGGAGCTAGCTGATTTTCCAACTTCCCTCGAATCCCAGGGAACAGGCTTTCAAAGTGAATTTAGGAGGTAAAAGTCAGTGGGACAGCCTATTTTCGTGGAAGTTAGGTACCAGAAGTTCAAAAAAGCTAAAATTTCCTAAACTCTAGGTACCAGAAGTTCAAAAAAGCTAAAATTTCACTGTGTTGCTTTGGCCCTTTCAGACCACGTACAACACAGCTGTGCAAGCAGAATCACTAACTTCCACCATTTACTTCTCCGCCCCAAGGGGTGTGACAGGGAGTTAGGGGAGTCAACAGGCCCTTGCTACGTAAGTCAGCAGCGTAACCTGCAGTGCCACAACCAGCAGCAGAGGCACTACCAGTCGCCACCGTGATATCGGCTTGCCTTGCTGTTTCGGAGGACTTCGAAACGCTGCGTACATGGACTCGATGCCTGCAGCGGGTGACAGGCGGAAATGTGATCAGAGTTAGCTTGTTGTACCCGCCGGCACGGCACACACCTGCCCTCCGGGCCATGCTGACAGAAGTGGGACATTCGCATGTCAAAACACACATATCACGCGCCTCCAGCACCTGCCATTGCGCCACAGACTCGATATTAAAATTCCAGCGTTGGCAAGGGACCACCTTTCGGGAGCTGCGAGACCACGCTTTGTCCTCTGCCGTGTATGTAAGCGGTGAAATTGTCGATAACACGAAGTCTTCAACAAAAGATAATGCGAGAAATATCCTGCAAGGCTGCTGCTTCGTTACAGCCGTTGTCACTGCCCACTGTCACACCCACAGGTGCCACTGTGGGCCCTGGGCCCTAGCAGTGCGCATCAAACTTGTGCAGCGGCTGGTGGCGCCTCAGAGCGAACTAGATGCTTCTGCTGCAAGAAAATTTTTGACTACTGAGCCTTGCTGCTGTCGCAACGATCTGCTAGAGCAAACATGTCTGTCAAGAACATGTCGCTGTAGCGCATATCATCTTCAAGTTGTGCTTGGACCCACATGTAACCATCTTGCAGATGTCGGTTGCCCCTTGCAGCACTTCCAGCATGCTCTGCACCCACCACAAAATACGTAGTGTACCCACCGCCCGTCCATGCTATGTGGAGAGGCACTAGGCAGCAACACTTCTCACAACTGCACTTCACGGCATCCCTTTCCCTGCAGCATACGCATCTGTTCTACTGCAGACGACTGTCGCCGCTGCCACCACTGCTACTGCCGCAATTCTACATTGCAGGTGCTTGCCTTCAACACGTTCTGTTGCACTGACAGCTGTCCCTGCTGCTGCTGCTGCTGTCACAAACTTCACAGGTGCTTGGCAGCAACACCCTAGCAGAGCTGCGGGACACCATCAGCTGCCCCCTAGACAGGCTGGCAGCAGGCCTAGGAGCTGCAAATGCAGGAGCCTACTTTCTGCTGGATGGCTGCTTCTATGATGACACGAGAGCAGCAGGGCCAGAGGATTGCTCCGAGCTAGTGGCCAAGTGGGCAGCAGCAGCAGGCATAGTGGCCCCCCGCACGCTGCACCATGTGGCGCAAATGCACCCCGCGCCACAGCAGCAGCAGCAGCAGCAGCAGCAGGGACAGCCGCAGGGACAGCAGCAGCAGGGACAGCAGCAGGGACAGCAGCAGCAGGGACAGCAGCAGGGACAGCAAGCAGCAGCAGCAGCTGGCTCTGCTGGCGCCGCACCCCAGCAGCAGCAGCAGCGTCACATGCAGGCTACGCGCGTGGCTGACCTGTGCCTGCAGGTGTCCAACCGGCCCATGGGCCTATACAGCCACCAGGGCTGCTGCGAGCACCAGCTGCAAGTAGCCGATGTGCGGCTGTTGCATGCATCAGGTATGGGGAGGTTGGGGGCAATGTGTGCATAGACAAAGTTATCAGTGTAAGGAGTTGCGGAAGCACACTTTGCAAGAGCACAATGCAACATAATGCTGCATTCACAGCCACCAGGGCTGCTGCAATCACCAGCTGCAAGTAGCAGACGTGCGGCTGCTGCATGCATCAGGTACGGGAGAGGCTGGGGTGTGCATTGACAGGGTTGCTGCCTTCTTCAATACACAATCAGATCTTCTTGTCATATGTGCTGCAAGGTCTTTTGCTGTTGTATTCGCTGCAGTATGTTTGTCACATGTTTGTGCCGCAGACCCTGAACCGGGCCGCCTGCGGGCGTGCCTCACTCGCCAGGCCGCTACCAATTTGGGCTGTGCAGGAAGCTGGTCGCGCTGACGCTTACAAACACTGCTGCTGTGCTGTGCGCTGTGTGCTGTGCTGCTGCCACACACACCTCTGCGCTGCTCGCCTGCTAACCTCTGCGCTCCCAACAACCCGCCCACAACCCTGCTGCTGCTGCTGCTGCTGCTGCTGCTGCTGCTGCTGCTGCTGCTGCTGCAACAATCACGCAGATCCCCTGAACCGCGCCGCCTACCCGCGCAGCATACGCAGAGCCTCACTGGCCCGGCGCTACTCATGTGGGCTGTGCAGGAAGCTGTGCGCGCTGACGCTTACAAACACTCATGATGTGCTGTGTGCCGCTTGCTGTGCTGCTGCCGTGCGCACCTCTGCGCTGCTCGCCTACCAAGCTCTGCGCTCCCAACAACCCGCCCACAACCCTGCTGCTGCTGCTGCAACAATTACGCAGATCCCCTGAACCGCGCTACCTACCCGCGCAGCATACGCAGAGCCTCTCTCGCTCGGCGCTACTCATGTGAACTGTGCAGGAAGATAGGCGCGCTTACAAACACTCCTGCTGCGCTGTGCGCTGTGCTGCTGCCGTGCACACCTCTGTGCTGTTCGCCTAAAAGCTCTGCGCTCCTAATAACCCGCCCACAACCCTGCTGCTGCTGCTGCTGCTGCTGCTGCTGCTATTGCTGTTGCTGCTGCAACAATCACGCAGATCCCCTGAACCGCGCCGCCTACCCGCGCAGCATACGCAGGGCCTCACTGGCCAGGCGCTACTCGTGCGGGCTGTGCCGAAAGATAGGCGCACTGACGCTGCTGCTAAACCACCCGGAGGCCCCCGAAAGTGTTGTGGTGCTGTGTGGGCGCTGCGAGGCGCTGTTTGATGTAGGGCGGTACCCTGGCAGCAAGAAGATAGTGCTGGGAGAGGGATGACAGGGCTGATGATTCATGGATCATCAATGTCATGGTGTGGGGTTGCAGATATGGGTGCTGCGCGGCGCTGTTCGATGTGGGGCGGTACTCGGGAAGCAAGAAGATAGTGCTGGGAGGCGGCTGAACACGGCTCATGGTCAGTGCAGAGGTTCAGAGGTTCAGCCACGGTGCTTTGGGGGGCACCATCTGGCCATGTGTGAGTACGCATTATGCTGCATGATCCTTCAATGCAGTGTCTTACTGCAACTCATAGTACAGTGCAACAGCGAGATTATGTAGATCTGTTGGAGCAGCTGTGGATGCTGCCAGGCGCTGCTTTTTGTCAAACAGATGCCGAGCATCAAGAAGTTGGGCGCTGATGTTGCGCCGGCAGCGGCTGCTGCTGCACCACCCAGGCTCCAGAGAGCGTGTGTGGGCGATGCGAGGCGCTGTTTGATGTGGGGCGGTACCCTGGCAGCAGCAACCTGGTGCTTGGGGACGGCTGAAAGTGATAGATCAGGTTGAAGACCATCTACAACTTGTAACTTACAAGGCAACCGTATAGCGTGACAGTTTGCCGAGGTCAAGAAGCGACTGTTAGTACCCTTCAGCATTGGTCAAACAGCAAACTGCCGCCACGGCAGCCACTGACTGCCATTGTGGCACCATGGCCCAGCCGCAAACAACAAAAAGCTGACACAGAGACTGCTTTCGGTATAGCCAGATGTGCACAGAAAAACAGATACCAACCTTCAGGTCAAGCACTTCTGCAGTGCGCAGCAACCCAGATCACGGTTTCGAGTCATGCACTGTAAAAGCAATCGCTTGCCTGCTATCAAAGATATTGACAGGCAGTACACTGAGAAGCACCGTGTTGCTGTAACAACACCGCATGTGCTATGCATGCCGGCACACTAGGACAGTGACGCTGGTCCGCGCGCTGCGGCAGCAGCACATCATGTTGTGCAGCACACGGCCACAACCACACAGCACACACATTATCGGTTGTTTACAGCACACGGCCGCGATTCAGGGCCACACCTACATCACAGATCACACCATTTGCATGGTGATCCCTTTTGGCAGGACTTCTGGAACAGATACGATGTGGGACGTGGAGGTTTTGTTGCAATCGCCATGCAGTGCGCAGCGCAGCAGCAGCGACGCATGAGCGCTGCAGTGGCATCCACATACACTAGTACAGCCAAATCAGCCCCCGCATTGGTCACCATTCAAGCTAAACAGGCCTAGGTCTCCGGCTGACTGGTGCGCAGTACAGTGCACAGCACTTGCCATTTCAGCAGCACACATGTGCTACTGCTGCCTAGTACAGCCAAGCCGGCCCGCGCACTGCAGCCGTCAGCGCAGCATCGCCCGCCGGCAGCGCCACATCGCACAGCACGCGCCGCATGTTCTTGAAACGGCTCGGATAGGGCCCGCCGGTGGTGTCTAAAATGCCGCCGAAGCGCTGGCTCTCAGGCCGGTCCCATCTGTCATCTGTCCACAGGCTGATTGTTGCGTGGCTTGGCTTGTCGGGAGAGACAAATGCACGCCTGCGGCATTGCGGTGGCAGCATTGGCAGCAGCAGCAGCAGCAGCAGCAGGAGCAGCAGCAGTAGGAACAGCAATCAGATGGGCTTGCACGCACGTCAGCACATGTCTGGCGGGGCTGAGCGTGTTGCCTCCCATGGTGGTTCAAGTCCACTTCTGCCCATTCTGCATCACCTTTCTGCAGCCACCAAGCTTGGCTAAAGCCTGCTGTGCATTGGCTTGCAAGCCTTCAATTGAAGCTTCACAAGGTTGAAGAAACTCACGACAGTGTGTTGCCTCCCATAGTTGTCCAAGTCCGCTTCTCCCCGTTCTGCATCGTGCGCACGCGCCGTCCGTCCAGCGCAAAAGTGACAAAGCCGGGCTGCCAGTTGATGCTGTAGGTGGCCCAGCTGTTGTTGGTGAGCCTTGATTTGGGCCAGCCCATCAGCTTTTGGTACTCAGCAGGGCCGATGAGGCGCTCACCCATGCCCTTGCCACTGCAGATAACAGAAATACAGCAACAGACAATGCAGCAGCAGGGTGTGGGTTTGTGGGTGGCAAGGTTGGTGAGCCTTGATTTGGGCCAGCCCATCAGCTTTTGGTACTCAGCAGGGCTGATGAGGCGCTCACCCATGCCCTTGCCACTGCAGGGGAAAGGAAACGCGGGCAGTCCATGCGTTAGTGGCCAGTAGAAACGAGAAGTGGCTGATGTGACCTGATGACCACTGCTGAACTACTTTAACACTACCACCGCAGCACGGTGCAACTCCCATGTGGTGCACACTCACCCCTGCTGTGCATTGAGCCACAGCGAGCACTGCTTCTTAGCAGTAATTAAAGATCATTTTGGGTGGCCTGCGCTGAGCATTAGCTGCTGAACAGTTGGAATCAGAGAAGCCACAAAAGCCGCCACACTCACCCCTGCTGTGCGTTGAGCCACAGCGAGCACTGCTCCTTGGCAGGGTTTGCTAGGTACTTCTGCCTGATATGACCTGTTCAGCAGCTGCTGAACATTACCAACACTGCTGCCATGGCACGTTGCCAGCCACCTGTAGCCACCACTCACCCCTGCTGCGCGTTGAGCCACAGCGAGCACGCCTCCTTGGCAGGATTTGCATTCAGCCACTCCCAAGCAATCTCTGAAAAGTCCCCGGCAGCCTCACTCGGTTAATGACTAAAAAGCGAGTGTAGAAGGCCATGACAAGTGGCACGTCTGAACACCGCATAATTGAAGTAAACAGTAAAACCACAATCTGGCAGCCGTACTCCTGCGACAACCACAGCAGCCACCACTCCTTTGTATGCTCACCCCTGCTGCGCGTTGAGCCACAGCGAGCACTGCTCCTTGGCAGGATTCGCGTTGAGCCACTCCCAGTCAATCTCTGAAAAGTCCCCGGCGGCCTCATTTGGGTAAATGTCCGAGGAACGCGTATAGAAAGCAGTAACTGCACCAGGGGCACATGTGGTCTGTGCACGGATCTCGAAGGTGCCGTACAGGTGGTCACCGTCTTTGGGGATAAGCCGCTGTGGGGAGGGGAGGAGGGAGGGAGGGAGTAGCAGCAACAGCAGCAGCAGCAGGACAAGACTGTTTTGATTGTGCGCAGAACTCGAAGGTACCGTACAGGTGGTTGAAGTCTTTTGGAGTGAGGCGCTGGGGGAGGGAGGGAGGGAGGGAGGGAGGGAGGGAGGGAGGGAGGGAGGGAGGGAGGGAGGGAGGGAGGGAGGGAGGGAGGGAGTAGCAGCAACAGCAGCAGCAGCAGCAGCAGGACAAGATATATTTGATTATGCGCGGGTCTCGAAGGTGCCGTACAGGTGGTCGAAGTCTTTGGGAGTGAGGCGCTGTGAGGAGCATGAAGCAGCAGCGGCGGCAGCAGCAGCAGCAGCAGCAGCAGCAGCAGCAGGAGGAGGATCAACAAGTGGCCTGTGCGCGGATCTCAAAGGTGCCGTACACTTAGTCGCCGTCTTTGGGAGTGAGGCGCTGCGACAGCAGCAGCAGCAGCAGCAGAGGCAGCAGCAGCAGTAGCAGTAAGAACAGACGCGTTGCGCACAACCTACAAGGTGCCGTACAGCTGGTCGCCATCTTTGGGAGTGAGGCGCTGTGAACAGGATGGAGCAGTAGCGGCGGCGGCAGCAGCAGCAGCAGCAGCAGCAGCAGGAGGATTAACAAGTGGTCTGTGCACGGATCTCGAAGGTGCCGTACAGGTGGTCACCGTCGTTGGGGATAAGCCGCTGTGGGGAGGGGAGGAGGAAGGGAGGGAGCAGCAGCAACAGCAGCAGCAGCAGCAGGACAAGAACGGTTTGATTATGCACGGATCTCGCAGGTGCCGTACAGGTGGTCGCCGTTTTTTGGCGTGAGGCGCTGTAAAGCAGGAAGAAAAGCATCAGCAGCATCAACAGCAGCAGCAGCAGCAGCACCCAAGCACCTAAGCAGAGCATCACATGTTAGTAACGCAGTCAATGACACTTACCGCACCTTGCCAAGGCACACGGTGTGCCAGCAAGGGTGATGTGCATCACTCCCCCTTCCCGCGGCTCTCATGCTACATTCTGATCTCCATATGCCAGCTGTGAAGCATGTCTAGTCACTACGTTACGAACGAACAAAGTATAACACGTTATAGGACATTGTTAGTAACACTCACTGCGCCTTGTGTGCCAGCCAGGTTGATGCGCATCATGCCCCCTTCCTGCGGCTCCCAAGCCACATTCTGATCCCCATATTATGGGGCCAGCAGTGAGACATGTCCAGTCACTTTGTAATAAACAGAAGTATAACATGTTATATGACCTCATCAGTAACACTTACCGCGCCTTGTGTGCCAGCCAGGTTTATGCGCATCACTCCGCCTTCCCGTGGCTCCCATGCCACGATGGTATCCCCAGAAGCCAGCTGTGAGACATGTCTAGTCACTATGTTATAAGCAAGATATAACATGTTATATGACCTCATCAGTAACACTTACCGCGCCTTGTGTGCCAGCCAGGTTGATGCGCATCACGCCACCTTCCCGTGGCTCCCATACCACATTCTGATCTCCATAGGCAACGTTCCAGGCATCTGGCCGCATGGGGACTTCAGCAATGCGACAGCTCGTGCTGTTGGCCACTGCAGCATGCATTGTGCATGACATGAAGTTGTGTGGGATCACAGCAGTGACAGCAGCAGCAGTGTGTCACAGACATTCAAGCATCAGGCCTCATGGGGAATTCAGCGATGCGGCAGCTGGTGCTGTTTGACACTGCAGCAGCAGCAAATCAGTGCGCATATACTTGCACGCTGCGTAAGGCCAGCAAAAAGTCTTAAACAGAAGGTTGCAGCACAGGGACTTCAGCAATGCGGCATTCATTGTCTCGTGCTGTCAGCAACTGCAGCATTCATTGTGTTTACATGACATAAAGTTGCATGAGAGTACAGCAGCAGCAGCAGTGTGTTGCAGACATTCAAGCCTCGGGCCGCATGGGGACCTCAGCGATGCGGCAGCTTGTGCTATCAGCCACTGCAGCATGCATTGTGTTGTGTGACATGAAGTTGCGTGAGACCACAGCAGCAGCAGCAGTGTGTTGCACACATTCGAGCCTTGGGCCTCATGGGGACTTCAGCAATGCGACAGCTCGTGCTGTTGGACACTGCAGCAGTGCAGCATTCAACATAAGCTTACATGTGCTTGCATACTGTCTAAGTCCAGCAAATAACATTTCACACTCATGATGAAGATTGCTGCCAAGAGGTCAGCCAGTCAGCCTCCACACCTTGTTGAGTGCCACTCAGTGCAATATTGTGCATGTGTGAAGCATAAAGCTGTAAAATACCGTGACTTACGTTGGTTCATGTTGAACACTGCCATGCCGTTGCTGCCAGGCTGGCATAGGCTATCAGGCAGCCGCCGCGCAGCCTCAGCAAAGACCAGCTGCACACCAACTGCTTCACTCAGCAATACACTCATCCTCACATTGGTTCATGTAGAAGACTGCCATGCCATTGCTGCCAGGTTGGCATCGGCTGTCAGGCAGCCGCCGTGCATTATCAGGCACAGACCAGCTGCAGCGGCAGCTGAAGTCAGTACCAATGATGGCAAGCGGGTAGAACCACTTGCTGCAGGTGACGCGGCATTGCGGCAGGGTGACCTGGGTGAGGTTCCACACCTGCAGCAGCAGCAGCAGCAGCAGCAGCAGCAGCAGCGGCAGCGGCAGCAGCAGCAGCAGCAGCAGCAGCAGCAGCAGCAGCAGCAGCAGCAGCAGCAGCAGCAGCAGCAAGTGTTGCGCTTGCTGTGTCAGGATTCACGATGCTGATGAGTGGTTCTCCGTGCATCAATGCAGAGCTGAGATGAAGCAATAGCACCAAACTTTAAACCCATGCATAGCAGGGCTGTCCACCATAGCTGCAGCTCCAACGCTGACTCAGCTGCTTGCAGATGTGTGCAGCTACCCGACCAGCGCTAGCCTAGCAATGCTGCCCCCTGCAACAAAACCTACTGAAAGACAATTCAGCCATACACAACCAATCCAAATGACAGTTTCCGTACCCTTTTCTGGTCCTCTGCCCTCATGATCAGTCTGTTGGGGTCGAAGCATCCGAGGTAGCTGCCCAGAGGGGCCTGAGCAGCTGCATGGCATGCTGCCAGCACCAGCAGCAAGGCAGCGAGCAGGATGCTGCCGCAACACCTACAAAGATGTGGCAGTTATGTGTAAGAACCAAGCGGTTGTTGCGGGCATCTGCGTAGCTGCACGCCTCGATCGGTTGCGTATGAGTTGGGATTGCTGGTGCCGGATCCTGCCGGCGAGGAGATGCGAGGCACTTCCATAACACTGTAAACCATGTTGTTAGGTGTCTTCGTCTTGCCTTGTTGCTTTTTGCATAGTTGCAAAGCCCCGCAGGTGTCTGATGTTGTGATGAACTGGCGCGAAGCACGATGTTTCGGTCTGCTCGCAGAATACAGAATGCAAAACAGGCTCAGCGCTCGATAAATATGGAACAATACTGAAAAATGTGCTGGACAAAGCCATGCAGCTATGTCTTATGCATTTCGTTCATCCCGAGGCAGCGGGAAGTTCGAGCACGCGCGTAACCAACCTGTGACAACCACCTACCCACCTACCTGCACACGCGCAAGCTCTCACTTGGTCAGACGTCAACACAAAAAGAGTGCGAAGACTGACTTGCGAGGCGGGTTCGCACGCCCAGTATACAGCAACTGTTGAAACTCTCTCTTCGGCTGTGAGAGCACTGTTGCACTGCTAGTTGTATTATGAGTTGTAGTTGGGCTAGCGGCTGCCCCATAGAATATAAAGAAAGTTGCCGAATTGCATTCATTACAAGCATAAGCATCATGCAACATAATGCGCACTCACATGGCAAGAAGTGGTCCCCCGAAAGGCCACCATGGCTGCTGAACCTCAGATTAGCATGTGCAGCTCCTGCTTCTGCTCCTATGTCGTCTAGTATGACCTGCAACCATAACAACACCTGGTCAGCGCCGTCCCGAAGAGCCACGATGCCCTTCGGGGGCAACGGCACTGACAGTCTTCCATCCTCTTGTAGTCCTTGGTAGCCCCAGTCCTTAGAACGGAGCCAAAGTCTCCGAAGCAATGAACCTAGCAGGATTTACACGCATTGCCGCAACGTATGCGCAGCCTACAGCAACCCTTCAAAAATATGCACTGCTGGCAGGCTAGCCGCTGCCCCCGAAGCTGAAGCTGAGCTGGCACAAAACTTCCGCCCCAGCTGCAGTGAAAAGCTGAGGCCAACGTACGTATGCATATGCAGCAGCGATTCCCATACATAACATGCGCTGCTGGCAGGCTAGACGCTGCCCCGAAAGCTGAAGCTGAGCTTGGGCCTCCCTGTGCCGGAGAATTCTGTAGAATTCCTCTACAGCAAAACCGTGCAGATGTGCTGCACTGCTGCCCAAACTGGCAGGCTAGACGCTGCCCCGAAAGCTGAAGCTGAGCTTGGGCCTCCCTGTGCCGGAGAATTCTGTAGAATTCCTCTACAGCAAAACCGTGCAGATGTGCTGCACTGCTGCCCAAACTGGCAGGCTAGGCGCTGCCCCCGAAGCTGAAGCTGAGCTTGGGCCGGCCCTTGCCCAGGATCTTCTGCTGCTCCTTCTTCTTGGCCGCCTCCTCCTTCTTGCGCCTGCGGATAAAACAATGCAGCGGTTGCAGACGAGCAGCAGAGGCACATGTACTATGGTCAGCCGCACGCATTGCCCCAGGATCCTGTGCTGCTGCTTCTTGGCCGCCTCTAATTTCTTTGCTGCGACAGAAATTGATGCAAATGTTTTTGCAAATGCAGCACAGCAGAAGAGGCACAAAGCACCAGCTGTGCGGTGCAACTGCAACAAGAAGCCGCTTGCTTGATTGTTCAGCAGGTAACACACATCAATGACCCATCAGCCAGCTGCTAACAGCAAACTACAGTCCTCACAGCCGACTGTATGTGCTTTCTTAAACGCAATGACAGCAGCACCTATATGCACACCACCACCGCCATGCACCACAACAAGCTCTGGGAGGAAGCAACACCCATCAAATGCAGGCATCAACACAATCAGCTGCAGGAGCTGTACAGCACATGTGCCCCGCACCTCTTTTTTTCTTTCCTTTTCTCCTGCACCTTCGCCTGAAGCACCGCCAACCGCCCCCACCTTCTGCTCGAAAGGAAAAAAACGCCCCGCCTTCTCCTGCCACCATACTAACAGCAGGCACATGCACGCCAGCACTACAAGCTATCCAACCCTCACCTCTTTTCTTCTTTCTTCTTCTCTTCCACCTGCGCCTGCAGCGCTGCCAGATGCGCCTCGTGGCGGCGGCGCTCCTCCTCTGCTCGTGCAGCGGCGGCAGCAGTTTCCTGCAAACAGAAAAATGGCACGGACACGCAGCGCAGATGGTGTGAATCATGAGCTACCGGGTGCATGCATGCACCCTTTTGCATTGTGCATGTAAGCAGCACTCCACCTCTGCCAGGGCTGCTGCAGCAGCAGCATCCTGCAAGCATACAAGGAATGCCAAGCTCTGACACAGCTCAGGCTGTTGCAGTCCAAACCACGCGACAGGATCTCCGATGAGACAGCCAATGATTCAGTGATCTCACGTACCTCTGCCTGCCGCTGCTCCTCAATTCCAGCCAGGTGCTGGTCCTCAGCCGCTTACGGAACGCAAAGCCACTCGAGTTTATGATCTATACTGGTCCGATGACCCCACATACCTCTCTCCTGCCCTGCTCCTACACAGCCGACCTGCCTTACAGTCCCAAGATGCTCGAGAGCAGAGATCCAAAAAAATAATGCCAATGATCCAGTGATCTCTGTTCAGACGGACAACCTCACACACCTCTGCCGCTGCTCCTCGATCTCCCCCAGGCGCGCTCGTCAGCCGCTACCATACAAAATATAAAGCCACTCTGTCCACTCAAGTTTAGATCCTGCAACGGTCCAATGATCTCACATACCTCTGCCTGCCGCTGCTCCTAATTTCTGCCAGGCGCCGCTCCTCAGCCGGTACACTTGAAACACCAAGCCAATCAGGCTTCTAGTCTAACTCACACAATAGGATCTACGATGATAAAGCCACCGATGATGCCAATGATTTGGTTATGTCCTACCTCTGCCTGCCGCTGCTCCTCGATCTCCGGAAGGCGCCGCTCCACAGCCGCCGCCACACGGAACAAGACACCACTCTGTCATAGTACAATCAACGGCGGTCCAATGATCCGCCATACCTCTGCCTGCCGCTGCTCCTCAATCTCAGCCAGCCGCCGCACCTCCGTCGCTTCCACACGACATACAAAACCACTCTGCACGCTCGAATTTAGGTCCTACGATGATCCAAATGATGTCCCTTACCTCAGCCTGCCGCTGCTCCTCGATCTCTGCCAGGCGCCGCTCCTCAGCCGCGATCTGCTGCCGCTTCTGCTGCTTGGCCTCCTCATCGGCTGCTGCCTCTGCTGCTATCTCCTCGTCAACGGCCTTCTCAAGCGCCGCACGCTCAGCCTGAGGCAGACAAAAGGGACAGCAGCAGCAGCAGCAGCAGCAGCAGCAGCAGCGCAAAAAGTGACTCAGCATCGCACATCTTTTCAGCGGCTGCTGCCTCTGCTGCTATCTCCTCGTCAACCGCCTTCTCAAGCGCCGCACGCTCAGCCTGCGTCATAACAGCAGCACAAAACGCTCAGCTTGACACATGTCCTCATCAGCTGCCTGTTGTGCTGCGATCTCCTCGTCAACCGCCTTCTCAAGCGCCGCACGCTCCGCCTGCGTCATAACAGCAGCACAAAACGCTCAGCTTGACACATGTCCTTATCAGCTGCCTCTTGTGCTGCAATATCCTCAGTTGACAGCCTTCTCAAGCGCCGCACGCTCAGCCTGCCGTGCAACAGAAACAGCAGGGAAAGTGTCAAGCAGCAAGCCTGAGGCACAAGGTGGTGTCATCGTTCAGCTGGTGAGGCTGGGTCTGCTGCTGCCTCTGCTGCAATCTCCGCATCAACGGCCTTCTCGAGCGCCGCACGCTCAGCCTGCGTCATAACAGCAGCACAACACGCTCAGCTTGACACATGTCTTCATCAGCTGCCTATTGTGCTGCGATCTCCTCAGTTGACAGCCTTCTCAAGCACGCCACGCTCAGCCTGCAACATAACAGCAGCACAAAACACTCAGCTTGACACATGTCCTCATCAGCTGCCTCTTGTGCTGTGATCTCCTCAGTTGACAGCCTTCTCACGAACGCCACGCTCGGCCTGCAGCTTTCTTTGATGTGACTCTGGTTCAACAACACAAACGTATGAAATAGAAGATGTACATGTGCAAAGCATTTACTTGATCAAATATATCGAATAGCCGAACTGCCACACTGCTGGTGAGAGCGTGAAACTCACCGCCAGGCGCGCCGCCAAGCTGGCTTGAACATGTTCGCTCGCCAGCAACTCTTCACCCGCCCTCAACAGACTCAGCCACTTCAGCTTTGCCTTTCTACCCAGAAGGGAACTGATGAATTGCCAGATTTTGACGGACTTTCCGCGCTATTTGAACTAGAATGGTTGCAAAACCGCGACGCACACGGCAAGCGACCACAAACAGCGCAGCAGAATGGCCAGACTGGCGGTCACAACACAAACTCACCGCCAGGCGCGCCGCCAGGCTGGCTTGCACATGCTCACTCGCAAGCACCTCCTTCACCCGCCCCTCCACAAATTCAGCCAGCAGCCGCTCCAACTCTTCTGTAATGAGGGACTCCTCCAAAGCAGCGCGTGCCCTGTGGCAGCAGCAGCGGCAGCAGCAACAGCAGCAGCAGCAGCAGCAGCAGCAGCACGATGTGAGTGTGTTGCAGCCCCTCCAGCTCTTCTGTGACAAGGGACTACAACAGGGCAGCACAGGCCCTGCGGTGGCAGCAGCAGCAGCAGCAGCAGCAGCAGTCAAAGGATATGCAACTGTGCTGGCTCCTTACAAGCCGCACAAAGCTGGAGAGAGTCAAACTGCATTCAACATGCATTGCACTAGACTTGGCACACCAGGTAAAGCTTGCAGGACAGCTTGCAGGAAGCACATGCATAACAACCACCCTGCACTCCCTGCCGCTCACTCCGCAAGCTCCTCTTCAGCCGCTGCCGCTGCTGCAGCTGCTGCAGCAGCCTTTGCAGCAGCAGCCCCCTCACTCTCAGGACTCCTGCTGTGGCTGCGGCTGCGGCTGCGGCTTCGGCTCCTGCTGCTGTCCCCGCCGCTCCTGCTGCTGCTCCTGCTCCTGCTGCTGCGCTTGCGCCGTTGCCTTTCCTTGCTCCTGCTCCTGCTCCTGCTGCTGTGCTTCCTAGCTGGCTTGCCTCGTTCGCCACTCCTGCTCCTGCTCCTGCTGCGGCTGATGCTGCCTCTGCGCTTGCTGCCGCTGCGGCTCCTCGCCCGGCCCCTGCTGCTGCTGCGCCTGCGCTTGCTGCTGCCACTGACCTCAGCACCCCTGCGCTTGCTGCCGCCCCTAGTAGCCTCATCCCCAGCAGCAGCAGCAGCAGCAGCAGCAGCAGCAGGTCTAGCACTATCGCTGTCGCGGCGCCTGTCAGAGGGAGCCGACGGCCTATCGATAGTGGGCCGAGTCCTGTCGCCCCTGTCAGCTCCTTTTGTGTGGTCCCTGTCTCTGCTGCTGTCCCTGGCACGGTTCTTGTCCCGCCTGCTGCTGTCACTGGGACGGCTGGGCCTGTGGGTGGCTGAGTCCCTGCCGGTGCCTCCTGCAAGCAAGACACAAGGACAGTTTCAAAGTGTTACTAAGAGTAAGGTGCCAGACAGGGCAGCATGGGTCTGTCGTTGGGCCTGCTTGGCCTGTGGCTAGCTGCATCCCTGCCAGCACCTCCTGCAAGCAAGACAGCAGTTGTGAAACAGACAGGGCAGCATCAAGTCAGATCCTGTCTCTGCTGCTGTCCCTGGTGCGGTCCTTGTCCCGCCTGCTGCTGTCGCTGGGCCGGCTGGGCCTGTGGCTAGCTTAGTCCCTGCCAGTGCCTCCTGCAAGCACAACAGCAAGACAGTTTCAAAGTGTTACTCAGAGTAAGGTGCCAGACAGGGCAGCATGGTTCTGTCGTTGGGCCTGCTTGGCCTGTGGGTGGCTGCATCCCTGCCGGTACCTCCTGCAGGCAAGACAGAAGTTAAACGCAGACAGGCAGCTTGATTTCAAAAAGATATGAGACAGGACAAGTGGGTAACAACAGCTGATCCTGTGGGCGCTGGGCCTGCTCGGCCTGTGGGTGGCTGAGTCCCTTCCAGTGCCACCTGCAAGCAGACAGCGCAGCATAGCTGTGAGACAAAGCAGGGAGGAGAAATGTGCATCAAGAGCTGGGCCGGCTGGGCCTGTGGCTGGCTGCACCCCTGCCAGTGCCTCCTGCAAGCAAGACAGCAGTTTGACAACATACGTGGCAGCATCAAGTCAGGTCCTGTCTCTGCTGCTGTCCCTGGCGCGCTCTTTGTCCCGCCTGCTGCTGTCGCTGGGCCGGCTGGGCCTGTGGCTGTCTCTTACGGTGCCTCCTGCAAGCAACACAGCAGGACATTGTACAAAGAAGCTGTCAGACAGAGCAGTATGTTTGTCCCGCCTGCTGCTGTTGCTCGACCTGCTGGGCCTGCGGCTGGCTGCATCCCTGCCAGTGCCTCCTGCAGGCAAGAAAGAAGTTCAAATGCAGACAAGCACCTTGATTTCAAAAAGTGAACGAGACAGGACGAGAGGGTAACAACAGCTGATTCTGTAGGCGCTGGGCCGGCTGGGCCTGTGGGTGGCTGAGTCCCTGCCAGTGCCTCCTGCAAGCAACAAAGCAGGACAGTTCAAAAGTGAGGCTTCAGACGGGCAAGTTTGGGTCGGTCGCTGGGGCCATGTTGGTTGCTGTCGCCGCCAGCACCTCCTGCAAGCAGAGGAATTCATATCATATGAATCAAATGCAGGCAGGGCAGTGTTGCTGTGATGCAAAAGTAATCAGGACTTCCGCACCCTGCTGCCACCCACCTCTCCCTCCAGGCGAGCTGCGCCGCCTGTCCCTGCTCCTGCTCCTGCTGCGGCTGCCGCGCCTGCCACTGCCACTGCCACGCTTCAGCTCCTGCTGCTGCTCCCTGCCACGCTGCCTGTCCCTGTCCCTGTCCCTGCCGCTAGCTCTATCTCTGTCCTTCTCTTTGTCTCTGCTGCTGCTGCGCCGCCGCCGCCGATCTCTGCTGCGGCTGCGGCTGCGCAGAGCATCCTGCTTCTTATCCTTGTCAGCGCGTGCCCTGTCCTTGCTCCTGCTCCTGCTGCGGCTGCGGCTGCGGAGAGCTGCCTGCTTGTCCTTATCAACACGTGTCCTCTCTCTGCTGCGGCTGCGGCTGCGGGGAACTCCCTGCTTATCCTTATCAACACGCTTGCTGTCCCTGCTGCGGCTGCGGCCACCACGGGAGCGGTCCGGCTGCTTGCTCTTATCAGCCTTGTCTGCTATTTCTACCTTGTCTGCTGCATCTGCCCTGCCTGCCGCTGCCGCTGCTGCTTTTCCTGTCTCTGCTTTGTCTGCTGTTGTTGGTGTGCCTTGCTGCGCTGCGTCCTGCTGCTCCTTGGGCTGCTCTGTGTCAAGGCCTGCTGCTGCTGCTGGCGGTTCCTTGTGACTGGCATCGTCTTTCACAGCAGCAGCACCAGTAGCAGCAGTTCTCATTGCGGCCGCACCCGGAGTTGCTGATGGACCATCATCACTGTCACCATCTGCTGCTGCTGCTGCTGCTGCATCTGGTGCTGCTGCACCTTCTGCTGCTGCCTCTGGCACTGCTGGCTTGGGTTCTGTGGCGTCCTGCACTGGCAAGCTGCCTGCGGCAGCAGCAGCAGCAGCAGCTGTAGCAGGTCCATCGCTGTGCTCCTCTGCCTTGCCGATGTCAGCTGCTGCTGCGTCATTTGCTTCAGCCGGCAAACTGCTTTTGCTTTTGTCTTCCTCTGCCTGCTGATGCTCGTCAGCAGCAGCAGCAGAGTCCTGCTCCTGCTTGTTGGGCTGCTCTGCTGTGTCAGATGGTTGTACAGGTGGTCCTGCATCTTCCGCAGCAGCTGCTGCCTCCTCTTCCCCCATGATGCTGCTTGATATGTTTCGCTGCTGCGGTGGTGCTACCTGGGCGGGCATTTCAAAGGTGGCCAGTACAGCAGCAGCACAGGTTCGGCACGCAGGTTGTGGGCGGGTGACTTGATGAACTGTGTAAAAAACCTCAAGGAATACAAGTTCAGCTAGCCTGAATATTAATGTTCTCACCACGCCCGAAGACGAGTGCTCTGCACAACTGGCGCACTGCCTGTTCACTCCTTGCGTTGTGTGGCACTCGGCTGTCTAAGATGCTCAGCAAAGCATCCAACTTGTTTCAAAGTCTGATCGCACGCAACAACGATCATCTCCGAGGGGTGACACACGGCTTGAAAGCCCTGGTGACTCTGTTACGCTGCTTTAGACCGCCTCAGCTTCAACCTTGTGGCTGCTGCAACATCATCATCGGGTATAATCTTCTTCCTGTTCATTATCAGCAGCTCCAGAAGGCCAGCCGAGCGGCAGAAAGGCCCCACGCCAGCAGCAGCGGCACTCGCAAGAAGCATCATCAACCTTGGCTGGGTCGTTGTCTGTGTGATCGCTTTCTGCTGCGCGTGGTACTTACATTCAATTGGTGAGCATACCCTCATGCATATGAACTTTCGCATGCAGGCAGCAGCTAGGGCTTGGGTGCTGCATGCATGCATGCCAACTGTGTGCACCCTGGAACTTGCAGGACACGCAAGGCTGACTGCCTTTAGGCAACAGACGTTCCGACAGGCAGCATCTGCAAACTCTGCTGCAAGCGTATTAGCGGACCATGGGCGATGCAGCAGACAGCCACTTGGCATGCGGCGTGTGCTTTGCTGCTTTCGATGGCGACCAGAGGCGTCCATGGGTAAGCTGTGCTGCTGCTGCTGTGCAATGCATGCATGGTTACTGCATTAATACTGTGGGAAGACTATGCACTGGTCACCGGATACTGTCTGTTGCGTCGTGTGCAGGCTGGTTTGATGCATTTGTTCATACCTCTAGTTTTCAGATGTCAGGCTAGGGGTCCTGACAATGCTGCTGCATTAAGTGCATGCACAGTGGTGACCAGACCTTGGCCCCTAGCTGCAGGAACATCAAAATCTGGCTAGTTGCTGATCATTGCTCTCGCATCATGACATGTGGTCTGCCGCGGCATGCTGCATTGCGGCATCGCTTCGATGACAACCCTGCAGGACATCGGCTGCGGGCACAGCTTCTGCGAGCAGTGCCTGCAGCAGCACCCGGGCAGCTCCAGGCTTCTGCAACATGACACTGGGCCTGCTGCAACCTGCACTGCCTTGTAAGCTGTCGACAACCCTGCAGGACATTGGCTGTGGGCACAGGTGCTGAGAGCGCCCTGGGCGTTCCACTGCATGTTACACACATGTCCTTATTGGTCTTGCTTCATCCACAACCCTGCAGGACATCGGCTGCGGGCACAGCTTCTGCGAGCAGTGCCTGCGGCAGCACCCGCGCAGCTTCAGGCACTGCCCTGAGTGCAGGGTGCGCGCGAGCAACCCACACGTGAACATTGCGCTGCTGCGGCTGGTGGACGCTGCAGCAGGAGGGCAGCAGCAGCAGCAACAGCAAGCGTCATCAGGTGCGGGTGATGGCTGCCTGTAACTGGTTTTGGTTACATTGTATCAAGCTGTAATGCTTGCGCTGCTGAGTCTGGTGGAGGTTGCAGAGCCGCAACAGCAGCAGCAGCAGCAGCAGCCGGGGTCAAAGGTCAGGTGGTTTTGCACTGTCTGGCTGCAGCATGCTTCTCGTTTGTGTGGCTGCAGTCGTCTTGCACTTTACCAGCGGGTGGATGCTTGTGCTGCTGAGGCGTGCATGCATTGCAGCAGCGGCAGCAAGAAGGGACAGTACATCCAGCTCTACCATCTGTCAGCTGCCCAGCACTGCACATCACACGAGCTGCACATGCCCGTTCCCTTTTTCTGCTGCTCCACTTGCAGATGTACAACAACAGCAGCAGCAGCAGCAGCAGCAGCGGGGGCGAAGCAGTACGCTTGGCGACGCAGCAGCACCAGCAGCAGCAGCAGCAGCAGCAGCATCCCAGCAGCCGCAGGAGTGGCTGCAGCAGGTGCTGAGTCGGCAGCAGGGTTCAACGCCTGCCCCAAACCCTACAGGGCCCATGATGCAGACTGTGCTGCGTGCCCCTGCCCCAGGTGGCCTGGCGGCTCACCAGGCAAAGATAGCAGAGATCCGCACGGCAATGTGGGGTGAGAACCTACAATTACAAAAAATCAGCGGGTGTGCAGTTTGTGACGGCAAGGAATCTTTTGCACTGCAATTGTGGGCAAACGCATGCAGCTGTAGCAGCTGGAGGAGAGAAGTGTAGACGTACCATGTACTGTGCAGTGCATGCTATTGTGCAGCCAGCGACAGTACCAAAGATACTTGGCGGTAGCTGCAGTGTGCATTGGAGGCAACCGCCTACTGAATAGGTGTCCTGCCTTTCCTTGGTGTCTTCTGCATGGTTCAAACAGCTGCTTGACCACCTTAGATAACTGCAGCTGATGCAATTAGTGCCACTGCTGCTGCTGCTGCTGCATTTTGGCTGACCCCCCTGCTGGGCTTCCTGTGCCTGCTGTCACACCTAGACATCATCCCTGACTTCCTGCCTCTAATCGGCTGTTGCACACACCGCTGCTGCTGCTGCTGCTGCCGCTGCTGCTGCCGCCGCTCCTGCTGCAGTATGGCTGACCCCCCTGCTGGGTTTCCTGTACCTGCTGTCCCCCCTCGACATCATCCCTGACTTCCTGCCACTAATCGGTTGCTGCACACACTGCTGCTGCTGCTGCAGTATGGCTGACCCCCTTGCTGGGCTTCCTGTACCTGCTGTCCCCCCTCGACATCATTCTCGACTTCCTGCCTCTTACCGGCTGTTGCACACACCGCTGCTGCTGCTGCTGCTGCCGCTGCTGCTGCCGCCGCTCCTGCTGCAGTATGGCTGACCCCCCTGCTGGGTTTCCTGTACCTGCTGTCCCCCCTCGACATCATCCCTGACTTCCTGCCACTAATCGGTTGCTGCACACACTGCTGCTGCTGCTGCAGTATGGCTGACCCCCTTGCTGGGCTTCCTGTACCTGCTGTCCCCCCTCGACATCATTCCCGACTTCCTGCCTCTTATCGGCTGGCTGGATGATTTGCTAGTGCTGGTGTATGTGGCCTGCAGCATGTATGGCATGTTTGGGGGACGGAGGCAGCAGCAAGATCGCAACCGGATGACGCTGTAGCAGCAGACTGCAAAATGTTGTGGCTGTAGTGTTGCCTTGTTCCGCATGACAAGCAGGATTGAAACGTTGAAGGCGCGTTGCGCTGCGCTACAGTCCGAGCTTTGGTGGCACCAGAGTTGCCACGTCTTGGATGTCGGCATGATCATCAACCTGCAGTACGAGTTCTGATGTGTACCGCATTTTCACACCAGCAGCCTGGCTCGACCTTGCTTGGCACGCAGTAACGGTAGGAATATTGCATCGTCTTTATTTTTCAAGACAATTTGGCCATCACATCATGAAGAACTCGGTAGCTAACCTTCAGGGCCAGAGCTGTCGAGTTGAGCACAGCGTGCAACACAACGTCCTGATCGCTCTGCTATTGGCACAAGTGACAGACACCTAACTTTTATGTGTTGACAATTTCTTGTAGTTGAGGTGGAGCCTTTCAAAATGTGTGAACATTGACACCATCTCACACCACCGTGCTCATAACAGCTGGTGTTGAGCACAGTACAGTTCGGGCTGATAATTGCACTAGCCTGTGTCATCAGTCCACACTTCAGCCGTAGACTGGACGTGTTCTGCTCGCAGATTCAGTTGCCACTGCCTTTGCTGAGACAGCTCGCGTTGTAGTTCATCACGTGCTCGCGCTGCCGAAGCTAGGCCCCTTGTGCCTGATCTTTCAAGCTTTAAGGGTTTGGATGACTGCTCATTCGGTGATTGAACTGATGGCATAAACAACTGAGCTGCTCACTCACATGGAGGCGACACTGGGCCCCGCGCCATTAGCAAAGTCCTGGAAGCAATATAGGGGCAACAAATACTACCAGCAGCAGGAGTTTGAGCTGCATGCGCACTCCAAGGAGCTGCAGGTCGTCGCCCAGCTGCTGGAGCAGCAGATTGCACAGCAGCATCTGAGGGCGAGGACCTTGCAGGAGCTCGTGCTGCAGCAGGAGGCAATATGTGCAGCTATGGAGGCCATCAAGGCCCCGGCAGCAGCGCCAGCAGCGCGAACAAACGTCGCAGGCAGCTACACTCAAGGCCTGCTGCTGTCTGCGCCACCACAGCTGTGGCACAAAGTCAGCAGCATGACACCAAAGGTATGCTGTGTGTGCATGGATGCCTTTCTTATGCCATGGCAATAACAAACACGGACAGCTGTACTCTGCAATGAGCTCCTATGCAAGCTTTAGGCACTGGTCCCGTGGTATGTTGTCATGCTGCCCACTGAAATCGTTTTTGCTGCACCTGCTGCAACTACTGCACCTGCTGCAGGAGTGGTGTACCGCCTTGCCAGCAGCGACGACACAGCAACATTCTATATTTGTCTGGTGCCACATGCTGCCTACTTGATCGTTTTTGCTGCTACTGCTGCAGGAGTGGTGCACTGCTTTGCCAGCAGTGACGACACAGTAACAGTTCAAAGTTGTCTGCTGCCACATGCTGCCTACTCGACCGTTGTTGCTGCACCTGCTGCAGGAGTGGTGCACCGCATACAGCGCAGCATGTGCGCGCCTATGCATGCTGGGCAACATGGCCCGCGGCGCACAGCACGCCTGGGCACCACAGCAGCAGCAGCAGCAGCACCAGCAGCCTGCTGCGTTGACCGCAACCTGCAGCTTGCAGGAAACTGCCTTCCTGCAACAGCAGACTTTGACTTTCAAGCAGGAGGAGAAGGAGGCTGTACATTCAAAGGATGCCACCTGCCACAGCAGCGGCAGCAGCGGCAGCAGCCGCAGCAGCTCTCTTGCAGGCGTCATGCAGGACAACATGCGCAGTTGCGTGGATGCGTTTGTGCAGCTGGCTGTGCTCGCCATGGCATCCAAGTGCACGGTGTCCTACAGGCAGGCCAGTCAGGTCAACCTTGCCACTGGTGAGGATAAGGAATTGCAGGGGACACAATACATTCTGCAATAGCCGCATGAAACATTTTGCTCGCTCACATATCTAGAAGGGTGAGTAATGTATCTTCAGTTAGGCAGTGGGTGAGTTGCGTGTGCAGCTGGCAACGTGGTGCCTGTGCTGCAACTCTGTAGTTCGGTGCAACTATGTAAATTGGTGCCTGTGCTGCAACTGTGTAATTCCGTCGGCGTGGTGCCTGTGCTGCAACTATGTACTTCTGTGTCTGCTGCTGTTGCAGGCCAGCCTGCAGGCACCATCCCCGCCACCCACTGGCAGTGCAGCACCATCGTCAGATCCACATCTCCTTGCGATAATCATATTATTTTGCGTCTGCTGCTGCTGCAGGCCAGCCTGCAGGCACCATCCCTGCTGCCCACTGGCAGCGTGTTGTCACAATCAAATTGACAGCCTATTGTTACAAATCTGTTATTTTGTGTCTGCTGCCCCACAGGTGCCTGCAGGCACCATTCCTGCCGCACACTGGCAACGCAGCACCATCGTCAGATCCACATCTCCTTGTGATGATTATGTTACTTTGTGTCTGCTGCTGCTGCTGCAGGCCAGCCTGCAGGCACCATTCCTGCAGCCCACTGGCAGCGTGTTATTACAATCAAAACGACAGCCTCTGATTACAACTCTGTTGTTTTGTTTCTGCTACCCCCACAGGCCAGCCTGCAGGCACCATCCCTGCCGCTCACTGGCAGCGCGTGGCGGAGGCGTTGCAGCTCAGCAGCAGCCAGGTGGCGCGGCTGTGCTTTGCATACGAACAGTTTTGCAGGTGAGACAAAGGCAGATGCACCTTCGCGATCAAGTTTCGACCGGCAGTGTGGTGTTGGTTCAAACGAGTTGGGGCTGGCAGGTCAGAGGAGCAGATGCCTTCTTTGAACCGCCTGTGTCAGTGTAACAGGTTGAAGGTTTTGCAGTTTTGCTTGCCACCCCGCTTCAGCTGCACGTTTGTTTGACGAGATTTGGCGCCCATTGCGTGCTGCAGGTGCAAGCAGCAGCTGAAGCAGGAGCAGCAGGCGGCCTCCAACCACCTGGCAGCAGCAACACACGAGCTGCAGCAGGCGCTCAGCCGAGCAGCAGCTGTTCCTGCTAGCCTCATCAGCAACAGCAACAGCACCCCGGCCACAGCATCTCCTGCTGCTGCTGCTGCTGCCGGCGCTGATGTGGAAGATGTTTCAGCGATCAGCAGCAGCAGCAACGCAGCAGCAGAGGCCGGCAGCAGCGATGGTGACAGCACGTGCTCAGATGAGGCGGCTGTGGTTGATAAGCTGGAGGCTGTGCTCGCTGGAACTGTGGTGGCCTCTGACATGCAGGTGAGGTGCTGAGGCTGTGGTGTGCTGTGGTGGGCTGTGGTGTGCTGCCACTGCTACTGCTGTTATTTTCTGCATGCTTCCATCCCAGCGGCGCTCACCCGTGACTCTCAACGCTGCTGCCGCTGCTGCTGCTGCTGCTGCTGCTGCTGCAGTGCTTCTACTTCATGGATGTGCTGTCACCTGAGCAGCGCGCAGCACTGGTCAAGGAGTGCTACCCCTACATACCCAGGATCGCCCCTGGTGAGTGCACTGCTGCTGCTGCTGCTGCTGCCTGTATGTACTCAGGATCGGGGCGAGTGTCGATGTTTTTGCTAGGACGTCAAGACTGATGTGTGTTGTGGAGCGTGCGTCAGGCAAGCGTACAAGTGACAGCAGATGGGATCTGCTGCAAGCAGCAACAATTGCATGCTGCGTGTTGCTGTGCACTGACCGACATAGCATGGCAGCACTGCTATCGGAGGAATACGTCACCACTGAACCCTCCGATGCTGCTGCTCCTGCTGCTGCTGCTGCTGCTTCTGCTTCAGTGATGGAGGCCGTGCATGCTATGGCAGCACAGCAGCGGCTGGAGCAGCTTCAGCTAAAGCAGCAGCAGCAGCAAATCTCACCTCCGCAGCAGCAGCACCAGCAGCGGAGGAACAGGCACAAGCAAACCCCTGAGCACCAGCAGCAGGAGGAGCAGCAGGGCCAGCAGCTGCAGCACGTGCAAAAGGAGGTGCTGCCTGCGTCGCTGCTGCAGCAGCATACGCAGCAGCTGGCTGCGCGGCAGGCAGCACTGAAACAGCAGGCGAGCCAATACTGGCAGTGTGCAGCGGAGCTGCTGTCTGCACGCACATGAGGCTGCTGCGCCTCTGTTTTGTTCTGCTTGTGACGTTGAGAACAGGGGTTCCATCAGTAGGCTCCTGCAGCATACTCATTACAGACACCTGGTGGTGTCGGAAGCTGCTTCAGCTTCTGTAGTGGTGTGAGGCTCACCTTGCATGGGTTATGTGCTCCGGTGAGCCTTCCAGATTTGATGAACAAAATCGAAGGCGAGCCAGTACTGGCAGTGCGCAGCGGAGCGGCTGTCTGCACGCAAATGAGGCCGCTGCACCCCTTTTTGGTTCTGCTTGTGAAGTTGAGAACAGGGGTTAGATCAGTAGGCTCCTGCAGCATACTCATTACAGACACCTGGTGGTGTCGGAAGCTGCTTCAGCTTCTGTAGTGGTGTGAGGCTCACCTTGCATGGGTTATGTGCTCCGGTGAGCCTTCCAGATTTGATGAACAAAATCGAAGGCGAGCCAGTACTGGCAGTGCGCAGCGGAGCGGCTGTCTGCACGCAAATGAGGCCGCTGCGCCCCTTTTTGGTTCTGCTTGTGAAGTTGAGAACAGGGGTTACATGAGTAGGCTCCTGCAGCATACTCATTACAGACACCTGGCGGTGGCGGAAGCTGCTTCAGCTTCTGCAGTGGTGTGGTATCAGTTGGTGCTCGATGATGTCGTTTCTCCAATGTGACAGCAGCAGCGGCAGCAGCAGCGGTAGCAGCAGCGGCAGCAACAGCGGCAGCAGTGGTGTCAGGCTCAGCATGGGTTATGTGCTCCGGTGAGCCTTCCACACTTGATGAATAAAATGGAAGGCGGGCCAGTACTGGCAGTGTGCAGCGGAGCTGCTGTCTGCACGCACATGAAGTGATTGTGCTTGTGTACACCTGCCGTACAGCATGTGTTCAGCTGGTGTACAGCATGTGTACAGCTGGTGTGTGCTGTTACAGCTGTTGTGTGAGGCTCGGCCCACATGGGTGTTGTGAAAGGGTGAGTTTTTATTCTACAATATGTGAGCACACAACATCCACTTGGGTGGAGTACATGTTGTGCTTGTAAGCTGTCCGTCACCTGAAAAACCCAATCAGGACGAGTACAGGGCAATGTTTGTTCGTCCGCGTTGCATAACTTAAATCTTGCTTTCAAACAACGTCATTTGCATGGGTGTGCCTGCACGTATGGCTGATGCCTTGGGTATGGCACGTGCCGGCTGGAGTATCCTGTCACATTTGTCTGGCATACTGCCTTATGCTGCAGTATTCTGACAGATAGTTGTCCGATAGCACTTGCAATGTGAATGGGAGCATTGGCTGTATAGCGGCACACTTGAGGCGGCAGCAGGGCATTAGAAGCCTCTAAAAACGCAGCCTGCTGCTGGGTGTGCTGTCTGGCATGCTGCTTTATGCTGCAATATGCTGCCTGCTGCCTGCTACTCTGCTAAGCGAGGTAGTCAGTGTGCTTTGCAGGTGTGCAGTGCATGTGTATTCTTCGCGCACTGTCGGTATCGCTTTGGGGGTTGCTTTTGGGCAGGTGGCTGTTTGCCTGCGGCAGCGTTGCAGCACAGCTGCTATGTTTACAGCAGAGATGCCTGTGTGTCATGTGCTTAGCACACCGAGGCGCTCCTGCGGCACACCGCCCTGTTTGGAATGCTCATGTGAGCTAGTGGAGGTGTGTTCAGTGTGTATCTTGCTTCAGACAATGGAAACGGTGCCGAAATTCTTTTTAGCGGCCATCTTTTCAACGGTATTTTTACCCGAAGTTTCCAGAGCACAATTTAGGAAACAGTGCATATTTCTGCAAGGCCTGGCAGGCAGCAGCAAAGAGGCATTTTGAAGCATGGTAGTTATTGCCCTTGTATGAGGAGGCTGTCAGTGGCTTTTGGCTAACACGTGCTTAGGTTGGTGGTGTGCTTAGCGTGTTGAGGTGCGGCGGGGCGCTGGCAGTTTGACGCACTGGGTCTATGGGTCTGGGGTTGGTGAGCGCATTGTTACATGCGGCTATTGCAGAATGTTTTGTCTTCCGTGCAATTCTTTGTATTGGTGCTGTACTGCATACAGGGCGCCGCGCCGTTGTTGTTCCTGCAAGATGGCTTCAGTGGATGCTTCAGGTTGAATTGGCTCTGGCAGTTTGCTGACTGTGGCTCAGCAGTCAAGCACTATCAGCTGTGTTTGAGATTGAAGTACTGCGTTGCCATGTTGGTGGGTCGCTAATGGCTGTAGCGAATCATGATTGCTGGTGTTGAAGTTGTTGGCCTGCGTGCTACGCACTGCTAGGTGGCATTTATTGCTTGGCGATGTTTTCCTGTGAGCCTGCAGCAGCTGTTGCCCTTGTCCTGAACGTGGAGAGGGTCCATGCATGCATATAAGGGAGGTTTTATAAGGGAGGTTCTTCTTACTCTGCTGTTGCTTTTGTTGCTTCTGTTGAAGGTGATGCATGTCCACATCTGCAATACTGCTTAGGCGAGCAACGACTTGCGGCTTGTGTTTATGGAGAGAAAAATATGCACATGAGTGCTGTTCTTACCTGCAGAAAGGGGGTTGTTGCTTGACATTTGCACCATGGGCAGTCGGCTGTGAGTCCTTGCGCATTTTGTGATGACAAGGGTTGTAGGGTCGTGATGTTGTTTTGTGCGACGCCTAGGATGCAGGGCACGGCTGCATGTCGTGGATACTGCGTATGAAGGGTTGGAAGTCATTCACCGCATGTTGGCGCCGCAGGCCTGCTTGCCACCATGGGGTGACAGTAACAGTCACTTCACCATGTTACGTGTAACTGCCACTGCCATTGTCTGACCTGACAGGTCTTGCGTCCACTCAATAACGAAGTGTTGGAGCAGCAATTGACTTTCGTGGCGCAAGTGCTGTTGTTGGGGGTGTGGCAGGGAGCCACGGCCGCGTACTGCTGCACCTTGCCAGAGCTGTGTGTCACCGCCCTTGTCCAGCTCCCCTCTTCCTTGCTTCGACACCTGCAGCCTCGCATATTCAATTTATACATGCTTCACTTAATGGCACACCTCATGCATCCGTGCCGTTTGCTCACGCATAGCAAGGCAGCAGGCAGGGCCCGCCCTTTCCCACGTCACTTCCCCAGCAGCTCGGCCGTGGCTGCACGCACGCTGAGGCTCTGCCGACGCAGCCGAGGCGTTGTTAGGAATACGCAGCAAGCTCAGGAGCCTGTGCTGCCGGAGAACCTGGACCTCAACGACCCTGAGCTGCAGGCACAGATTACTGCTCTGCTAAAGGAACTGGACCCAGACCTGCTGCTGGTACGTGAAGAACCAAGCGCATTTCAACGCTGATACATGCAAAGCAGAGACTAAGGCAATGATGAACAGTTCATTCACCTGTGATGGTATGAACCTGTTTGCTGCACCAAGGCAGCACACAACAGAGAAAGTTGGGCAGCTGCTGCAGGCTGCTGCTGCAGCAGCAGTTGATCTGACAAAGTCAAAGCTACAGCCATGCAGGAGCTGTATCCACCACAGCTGATTGTCCTTGGCATAATGGTAACATACCTGCTTGCAGGAAGACACACAAGACCTCTTGGCAACTGTAGCAGCAGCCAGCCAAGGCCAGCAGCAGCAGGGGCAGCAGCAGCAACCGCCCCACACAGACCAACCTCATGCATCGCAGCAGCAGCATCAACAGCAGCAGCAGCAGTTTGCAGGAGAGTTTGCAGGAGCAGGCAGTGCTGCACAGCAGGCAACAGCCTGGCAAGAGGAGGCAGGAGACGATGAGACAGAGTCAGGCTTGCCAGACGACATTCAGCTGGTGAGGCATGCACTGCGCTGCTGCTGTTCCGCACTTGTTAATGAAAAACTGACATAACAGTCTGTTCACACACCGTGCAATCCTTCCTACCATCGACCATGATAAGGCAATAGTGTGCGCAGCAACCATCGATGCTGCGCACAGTAGACGCAGTGCAGGGTATCAGCCAACATGCTGCAGACTACTTGTCATTTAGCAGTGCTGCGGGAAGCAGTGGCAGCACACTGGAAATATTTGGTTTGTTAATGGTGTTCCTGGCGACATTCGTGCAGACGCGTGCTGAGCACAAGCGCAAGGCTGTAATGCTGCTGGAGCTGATGGCAGCGCAGCAGCAAGTCACCACTACTCATCATGTGCTTGGCTGTGGCGTTACATGACATGTCACATGTTATGTTAACGAACATGGTATCAACATGTTACTGCAGACGCGTGCTGAGTACAAGCGCAAGGCTGCAGTGCTGTTGGAGCTGATGGCAGCCCAGCAGCAAGTCACCCCTACCCATCCTGTGCCTTGCTGTTAAGTTATGTTATGATTTATGTTATGTGACTTGTTATTTCCTTTTTGCTGCAGACGCGTGCCGAGTATAAGCGCAAGGCCGCAGTGCTGCTGGAGCTGATGGCAGCGCAGCAGCAGGTCAATCAGGAAGGCGGCCAGGAGGCATTGCAGCAGCAGCTGAGCGCCTTTAGGGGCGAGGTTGATGCAGCACTGCTGCACATGCTGGCACGACGGCTGCAGGCGGCGCAGCAGCACGGCCAGGTGGGTGCAACTTGCAGCTTTGTGGTGTACATGTCAGGTGTGGGAGGCCTCACTCAGCAGCTGCGGTGTTGATGGTGCTGCACATGCTGGCGCGGCGGCTGCAGGCGGCGCAGCAGCATGGCCAGGTGGGTGGGGTTGCAGTTTCGTGTGAGGCGTTGTGTCAGGGCTTGTGTGCCGCCATAGGCAGCGTTGTGCAGTAGCTGAGGCAGCGAGGTCTGGGCGGCAGGCGGCACAGCAGCACGGCCAAGTTGCCGGGCTGCTTGATGTAAGGCGTTGTTTGAGGACCCATGGGCTGTCACGTCCGCAGTCTTGTGAGACAGTAGCTGAGGCGGTATCAAGGCAATGCGTTGACACAGTGCTGCTGGTTCAACTGTGGTCGTGCGGCAACGCAGTGCGTGCTGCCACCTGCTCTGCTCATAGCCGAGGCAGCAGCAGCATCCCCAGGGGCACATCTGAGTGGAACATTGCAAATCGGCGCCAGCCACCGCGGCGGCATCTGCGAGGACACTCAGGATTATTCTGGGCGCAGGAAGCAGTCAAAACGTTGGGGTGGAAATTGCTAACCAAGCATCTTGATACGCGCCTGCCCCACGCTGGTGCTGCCCCTCTGCAGCACAAAACTGAGCTGTCGCAACTGCAGCAACGCTTTGACACCCTTGATGCTCTGCTGATTATGTCAATGCATGTCCCTCTGCTGCCCTGCTGCAGAACGAAGCTGAGCTGGCACAGCTGCAGGATCTATATGACTTGCTCAGCTTGGAGCAGCAGCGAGCACAAGCCACCCCTGCACTGAGGCTGTTGGATGAGGCGCTCGACCTGCTGGGCGATGACCCATACATGCCAGGCGCTAAGCAGCGCGGCGAAGCAGTCGTGCAGCGGCTGCGCGCAGCATTCACAGGAGGTGGGGTTTGTGTTTTGGCTGGGGCTGTGTGAGCTTTGCCTGATTCCGCTGTGAAAAATCGCTGTCATTGCTGCGGCTGTCTGCTGCATGTTTGCTGGTGGTGGCTTGTGCGTGAGGCTGTTGGATGAGGCGCTCGACCTGCTGGGCGATGACCCATACATGCCAGGCGCCAAGCAGCGGGCGAGGCTGTGGTGCAGCGGCTGCGCGCGGCCTTCACAGGAGGTGGGCGTGGTTTTGGGTGTTTGCGCATGGCTTGGTCGCTACTTGGTTGTTTGCCGACGTTGCTTGGGTGTCTTTGCTGCAGCAGCTGCGCACGGCATTGACACAGGTGAAGGTGCAGCGGTTGACACTTCCTGTGCTGCTGCTGCTGCTGCTGCTGCTGCTGCTGCTGGGTGCTTGCTTGGGTGTCCTGCGGCAGCTGCGCGCGGCATGCATACAGGCGAAGGTGCAGCGGATGACACTGCACTGCTGCTGCTGCTGCAGGTGTTGCGGAGGACGTGGACATCTTTGCTGCTGCTGCCGCTCTGGCGAGTGACAAAGCCCTCGCTGCTGAGGCGCTGTCGGTGGAGTATGTGCCCCAGGTGCGTGCACGGACCACACCTGATTTCTTATCATTGTTTCCGTATTTATTCATGCATGCTGCATATGCACATACATCAGTTGTTCAGAGCTACTGCTGCAGCAAGCAACCAAAGCACAATCACACATTCAACCTGTTACATCACTCAATTTTGAGGACAGCAGCAATCTGCTGTCACTTCTGTCGCAAACACTACAGTGTTACTTCCTTGTCTGGCGGCATGCAGCTGCTGCATTATTTCTGTTATAACACGAACGTAACCATGACATGGTTATCAATCACTCCCGTCTGCTGCAGGCCTCCTTCCTGTCTGAGGGCATGGAGCTGCTGCAAGGGGCCAAGGATGAAATGGCGGCACTGGCAGCAGCAGTCAGCCAGGCACAGGTGCGTCAAAGTAACAATCAGCACCATGTTATGACATAGTCCAAAACCTAGGCATAGATCTGCAGATTAATGCAGCAGGCGAAGGATGAGATGGCGGCCCTGGCAGCAGCAGTCAGCCACGCACAGGTGCGTCAAAGTGACACTGGGCACCATGTTTAGACGTGTTGTAAGACCATGCGTGCTTTATCCCATTCAAAGCGGTGCTGCGAGACGTGCTGTTGCTCAAGTCCCAAGCTAACATGGTGACGCAGAACAGCAGCAGCAGACAGTTCTGACATCTGCCTGCTTGAGTATTGCCACACAGCAAACCATGCACAGCCACAGCTGACAAACGATGCATTTCATTTGCCGTGTCTGCTGCTGCTGCTGCTGCTGCTGCTGCTGCTGCTGCTGCTGCTGCTGCTGCTGTTCCATCAGACTGAGCTGCAGCAGGTGCGCAACAGCCAGCCGCAGCTGCTGCAGTCCCCTGAGGCGCAGCAGCACATCGCACAAGTTGCAGCAGCAGACGAAGCCCTGCGGCGGCGCAAGACGGCAGTGGGCCAGCTCGCATACATCCTGGACATTGCACAAGACCTGGATGGTGCTGAAAGGGCTTTAGCAGGGTCTGGTACAGGTGGTGATGGCGGTATCAGCAGCAGTGGTGCTGGTGGTGGATTTAGGGTGGAGCAGGGTGGGGGGAGGCTGGGTGCTGCGGCTGCTGCTGCTGCTGCTGCGCCGGCAGATTTGCCTAGCCCTGAGGACCTTGCGGCACTGCTGGGCATTGAGTAAAGCAAATGAAGCGATTACAGAGCTTGTTTGATCGGCGGCTGCGCTGTAATGTGCTGCGCCGCTCACTTGTAGGCAAGCACGTGATGATGTGGCTTTAGCCTCGTGCCACTAGTAACCGCTGCTGGAGTAGTGTGGAGGATCAATCCTTATCGGGCACAAGTACTTGCTGGTGTCACAGTGTCTGAATCAGAGTGCAAGACGGCAGGGGACCAGCTCGCTTACATATCCTGGACCGTCTTCAGGGCCTGGACGGTGCGGAAAGGGCTTTAGCAGGGTCTGGCACAGGTGGCGATGGCGGTATCAGCAGCAGTAGCAGCAGTGGTGGTGGTTTTGGGGTGGAGCAGGGTGGGGGCAGGCTGGGTGCTGCGGCAGCCCTGCTGCTGCGCCAGCAGATTTGCCTGGCCCTGAGGACCTTGCTGCACTGCTGGGCATTGAGTGAAGAAAGTGAAGTTTTTGTTTGAAGGGCGCCTGCACTGTAAAGTGCTGCGTCGGTCACTTGTGCCACAGATCGCCAAGCTTTGGCTCGAGGCTGGACATGTCAGGTTGATCAACATAATGCTGTTACGAACGAGCCACAGGATTTTGAGAGAGGATCGTTACATGTGGGTCCTGGCACCATCTTGGATGGTATGAGCCACAACAGGTTGAAAATGACGGCAATCGCTTAGCTTCTCGGCTGACAATAGGTTTGTTTACAACTGACAATTCACACGTGCTACTGTCAGCAGGCGCCGCAATCTTGAGCACGGGTCATGGGGCACCGTTGCGGCAGCCTTGTGCATTGCAGCACGTGCTGTTGAGCATGTTGCAGTAACTCTTTACAGCTGCAACAGCGCTGACTAACACCCCTGCAGGTTTGATGACTACACAGTCACTGTGTCTTACGGTAAGGCACCAAAAATGAGACACACATGCCATGTGATTGACACCAAGTCAGAACTCCAGCAACACCTCCGCTGGCCGCACTTTGCAGTCAAGTCAGCAAATCCCGCTTCACTCCTTAAGCCTGTTTAACAGGACAAGAATTGCTCCAAGCCATTACGGCAAACAAGCCTGAATGAAAATATACAGTTGGGAGACCCAGACGGCGTGCTGCCACAAATAGCAGGATTGTCGATACCACTGGCACGCGCTTGCAACATGTACACCTGCATCCAAGGTTCTCAGGAGTTTCATGCCACACACCAAAGCATCTATCTCCGACCCTCAACATGCGATGTAGGCGAACGGCAACCAGAAAACACAATCAGAACACAACCATCTGCTCTGCAGTGTAGCCCATTGCAGACAGCCCTGGCACCACCACATGCTCAAGCATGCCAGGCGGCCCACACATTAGCGCCAGCGAACCACCCTGCTGCTGCTGCTGGTCGCTGCCGCTGGGCCTGATCAACGGCTGCGGAGGCAGCAGGTGCTGGGCCATCATGTCCCATGTGATGTACCCCTTGCTGTACGTCCACGGCGCTGCTGCTGCTGCTGCTGCTGCTGCTGCTGCTGCTGGGTCTGCTGCTGCTGCTGCAAGGCCTCCTGGGCCTGCTCCATGTGTGATGGGTGTGGGGGCGGTGCCTGGCTCCTCAACCACATACCAGAGGTGGAAGCGCTCCGGGTTGTCGCGAGCCATGTCCTCAAGCTCCTGCAGCAGCAGCAGCAGCAGCAGCAGCAGCAGCAGCAGCAGCAGCAGCAGCAGCAGCAGCAGCAGCAGCAGCAGCAAGTCACTAAAGCATTCACTGCATGTCGTGCAGCAACATGCAGTGGCTGTTGGTGCTGCTGCTGCCACCAGCCCCACTTCCGGCAGTGCAGCAGCACCTGCTTGAGCCACGTGGCCTCCCATGAACTGGTGGGTTCAGTGCTGCTGCTGCTGATGGTGGTGCCGCCAGGCCCATAGCTAGCAGTGCCAGCCCTGGGCTGGGGGCAGTGGGCCCAGTGCCGGCAGTGCAGCAGCGCCTGCTTGAGCCAGGTGGCCTCCCATGAACTGGTGGGTTTAGTGCTGCTGCTGCTGATGGTGGTGCCGCCAGGCCCATAGCTAGCAGTGCCAGCCCTGGGCTGGGGGCAGTGGGCCCACTGCCGGCAGTGCAGCAGCGCCTGCTTGAGCCAGGTGGCCTCGTCATCAAGTGAGAAGGCACAAGCTTGCGCTCAGCCTCAAACCAAACCAAACCCTGCCAGGGCTACATGTAGAACCCTGGGGCGTTTCAGCCACTTACCCTAAACCCTTGATTCCAGAGCTGCAAAACCCTGCAACCGCACCTGCTTGAGCCAGATGTCCTCCTCGTGCTTGTTGGCGTAGATGAGGGAGCAGCGCGTGTCATCAGTTGGGTCGCGCAGGATCTCGCGCAGCACACTGCGGCGGCGGCAGCGGCAGTGGTTGCGGCCAGCGTGAATGCGGACAGCAGGGCAGCGACAGAACGAGGCAGCAACGGAGCAACTGCACCAACGAATGCGCCGCAACGGGTGCTAGATGCTGCAGGCTGGCATTTGTGTGGCAGCCCTACACAGCCTGCCCGCCAGGCAGCTCACGTAGCCGAAAAAATGTTGCTGCAACCAATGATCACTGACATGTACAGCAGCAGCAGCAGCAGCAGCAGCAGCAGCAGCAGCTGCTGCAACCCCCAGCCAGTTATTACAACAACTCACTCGTAGCAGGGTGTGATGCCACTGCCTCCAGTGATCATGGACATATAGCGCGCACGGCCCCGCACCCTGTGCAGCAGTGAGCAGCAGCAGCAGCAGCAGCAGCAGCGGTAATGATGTCGGCGCGCGGCATCAGTGTTGATGTCAGCAAGTCATCAAGGACGGGAAGCGCACACACGCAACGGCACCATGCGCAGTGGTGGGCGATGATCCAAAGGCACGAGCTACCATGGTATGTGTTGTACTGCCATGCGTGCTGTACTGCCTAACCTGCTGTTCTGCTATCACCCTGAGTGTGTCCTGCCCCACATGCTATGCCACCTTACAAGCCAAACGTTTCCTGCCCCACATGCTATGCTGCCTCACCTGTTGAGTGTGTACTTGCCGTGGCCCTCGTACTGTAGTTGCCACACTGCCTCAGATGGTGTGCCTCACTCGACTTATGATGTTGTGATACCTCCCCTGTTGCATGTGTACTGCCTCACCTGTTGAGTGTGTACTTGCCGTGCCCCTCGTACTGGAACTTGCCGTAGGGGCCTTTCACATCGATGGTGTCGCCCTCCTGCAGCAGCAGCAGCAGCAGCAGCAGCAGCAGCAGCAGCAGCAGCAGCGGCAGCAGCAAATCAGTGAGTGGTGCGCAAAACGCGAATTGTTGGGCATAGCATTGCGTGCACCCAACACCCTGTGATGGTACTGCTGCTGCAACCAAATGTATGTGCCACCTCACCTTCAATACCTGCCATTGGAAAATTGCTGCTGCTGCTGCTGCTGCTGCTGCCTCACCTTCATTGCTGCCAGGTGCTGCGTCATCTTGCCTCCCTCAGGGAATCTGGGGTTGGCGCCCGCCCAGTACACCTGCACAGGGCGTTGGCATGTTACATGTTTAGCAGACGATTGCAATTGTGGTATGTGACATAGTTTGTGCCAGTCGCATTCAGCCATGATAAGTCCAAAGCCGTGCATGAAGGAGAGCCAAACTGCTGCATGGGGCAGCCGACATTAGCAACGGAATACATCTTGCCACCTCTTTTATGTAACATTTTAGACGCAAGGCGGCACAAATAACACAAAAGTAACGCCCACCTTGATGAGGAACTCCAGCACCCCAGGATCCCTGTCACCGCTGATGGGTGTGTAGGCGCGCACCACACCCTCGCCGCCAATGTCTGACGCAGCAGCAGCAGCAGCAGCAGCAGTGGGGGGCAGCGGCGGCAGATGACACATTTCCTCTTCGCTCCCGTTCTATGCTTTGGACAACCTCTCAGCACCTCAAAACTGTTGAGCTTATGGCCCTGAAACTGCCCGTGTGCATATTAGAGCGTAAAAAAGTACAGCCCAGCGGTGTGACCGGCGCATGCAGCAGCAGCAGCAGCAGCAGCAGAAGCAAACAACTTGAAAAGTGCCGCCTGCCCACCTGCGCAGAGGAAGACGTGCTTACCACAGGGCAGGCCCAGCGTGTGGCAGAGTAACCATCCATCGTGCATACAAACCAGCAAGTTAGCCGCTGCTGATAACAACTGAAAACAGCTGATCATCACGATCCTGAACAGGCACACAACGATTTGACATCGGAATCTCAACAATTTAACACGTAACAACAGCCAGGATATGCCCACCTGCGCAGAGGAACACATGCTTGCCGCAGGGCAGGCCCAGCGTGTGGCGGGGGCTAGGAAGCGCAAAGCGCATGAAGTATGTGTCATGGTTCAGCTGCTGCTTGACCGCCAGCGGCAGCGCGTACCTGGCATCAGCATACAAACAAACATATCTTGTCTTGTCGTGTCGTGTCTTGTCCGGTCTAGTCGTTGTGAATGGTTGCTGATGCAGCTTTCTGAGTTCCGCAGTCCTTGTTACTGCATGGTACTGCGTTGGTTTTCATGAGCTGTGCATGATGATGACCTGCCAAGCTGGCGGTTGCACTGATTCCTGCACTTGTGTGTGCCTGCCAGCATGCAAGTGTACCGCCATCTTTGTGTATTTCTCTTATCTGACCCGCAGCTGAAAAGCACACCAGAAACTACTAAACAGCATGTTATAGAGCATAGTATGACACAACAAGAGAAAAAAAGCAGACGGCAATACATTACCGTCAACCACAAGCCATCAACAATCATCGATAGAAATCAACGAGCCACCCACAATCATCATTGAACTCAGCATCAGCAACAGGGCCAGTTCACCTCTCTCGTGGGTCCTGCAGAGTAACCAGAGGCACGCTGGGGTCAGCTGCTGCTGCTGCCGCCGCTGCTGCCGCCGCATCAATCACCACTGCCGGGGCCTTGGCTGGCTTTTTTGTGCCTGGCTTGACCGTGCCTAATATGAACTTCTCAAGCAGCTCCTTTGCTTCCTGCAAGCAGTGAAGTTCACAGTGTGAAGTGCGCAGCCTTAGGTATTCAAGATAATGGTCCACAGTGTAAGGTTGTGCAGCGTCTGGTTTGACCGTGTCTATGACGGATTTCACAAGCAACTCCCTGGCTTCCTGCAGGCCCAGCAGGCCCAGCAGTGAGGTTGATAGTGTTGGTGAACATAGCTGACAACATGAGCAAAAGCAGCAGCCGTTGCCTCACCTGGGAGTACACGCCCATGAATTTGTTGGCGCAGTCCACGCCCGTTGCAACGCCCGTTGCAACTGGAAAATACACACACATGCATAGGCCACAAAAGCACAAACAGCTGAGTGAGTGAGTGAGCGACTACCCAGGCAGCTCTGCAGCTCCTGGGTAAGTTAAGGCTCAGAGGGTGTGTGTGGCCAGGGGCGCCGCCCCTGGGCTCCACACCCTCTACCCGTCCACTTGCGCCCTAGGGCATAAGCGGGGCGTAACACAAACATACAGCTGCCGCACCTGCGAGTGCACTCCCATGAACTCATCCGTGCAGTCCACGCCGGCGTTCTGCAGGATGGTCTCAGCGCCACCAGGGTGGTCGTCAATGTACGCGGTGACGTCATACACCTGCATTTGGGGCAAGCGGAAAAGTGCAGCGTAGTGTCAGCTGCAGATACAATGCAGGCTCGTCTCAGCGCCGGCGGGGTGGTCGTCGATGTAGGCGGTGATGTCATACACCTGCGAGGTATAACAATACAGTTACAGCAACAGTCGCACGTACAGATACAAGGACGGCCAAACGCATCACACTGTATTGGCAGCATTGGCTGTGACAATAACTGAGCGTGTAAGCGCTCCGTCACACGATGTATCACTGAAACAAAACACATTGCAAGGACGACACCGCATTGATGCATACTGGTGGGTGATGAGTAACCACTTGACTCATAACATGTCAGGCCTGCGGAGCACGCATACATCATCCAGGCTCATCATCCACCTCAAGCACAGCATCAGCATCATCATCATCATCAGCAGCAGCAGCAGCAGCAATGCAGCAGTATGCTTACCTTCCCATTCACCACGATCCAGCACGTCTCATCCGAGGCGTGTTTTGACACCTGGCGCATACTGTACTCCTTCAGATCCCCTGCTGCACCAGCCGCCAGCACTCCACCCACACTGGCAGCAGCAGCGGCAGCAGCAGACGCTGCCCCAGCAGTGGCAGCAGGCGTGGCGCCTGCTGCTGTTGCTGCAGGTGCATTGATGAAGCTGCTGGTTGCTGCTTCGGAGGCGCTGGTTACCTCCGGCTGCTGCTGCTGCTGCTGCTGCTGCTGCTGGGCTTCTGCTGGTGCTGCAGTTGGTGTTGTTGACTGTGAGTACAGTCGTGCACAATAGTGCTGCTGCTGCTGCTGCTGCTGCTGCTGCTGCTGCTGCTGCTGCTGCAGCAATCGTGCTGTGCTGCTGCCGATGTGGCACAAGCTGCTGCTGCGGCTGCTGCTGCTGTCGTGCAGTGCTTGTGCTGCTGCTGTCGTTGCTGCGCCTAGCGTGCTTGCAGGATTCAAGTGTTGCGCATCGTGACTGACAGATGTGTCGCTGGACATGCAGCAAAGGGCACTTTGCAGTGACCTTTGCTGCCTGCTGCTGCAAGTACCCTGGTTCCTGCAAAGTGCCATCCATGATCTGCAGCAGGGACCAGCAGTTGAGCAAACACGAAAAATTGCACATGTCACACATCATGAGCCCATGCATCACTGATAGGAACTGTGGCGATGGCTCACGGAGTTAATGCATGCTATCAGCTGCAAAACGTCCGTTTGCAATTGTTGTACTAGAGATGCAAGCCATCAACTGCTTGACACGCTGCTGCTGGCTCATCAGTGACTCACAGCAACGTCAGCAGCAAGCAAGTCGATGCCGCAGCAAGCGGTTACGCTGCTGGTGCATGTAGCACAGGGCCAAAACAACATCTGCCGTACCTGGTGGCGTGGCTGCTAGCCAACAGCAGTGACGGTGCCGCATGCTGCAGCAAAGCTCCCGCTTGAAGCATGCTGCTGCTGTTGCCCTGGGTCCCGGGGGTCTTCCCGCTACTTTCTTGATGTCGTGAACGCCGCTCACAGGATATAAGAAGGCAATGTGTTATTAATACGCTCAGCGTAATTAAAAAACGTCTAGCACCAAGATCGAGCCGAAACAGTGGTGCAAAGATCAGCTGATGACAGCAGGACAGCAGCAGCACAGTGCTTCGCAGCAGCGCTTCATCTGTTTGCATCATGTAAAGCACGGGCGTCTATATCTGCATCGGCTTAGCAGTCCGGCCGCTTGTTATTGTTGCGTGGGTGTCTTTTCGGGAGCTGATCACATGGGCGTATCATGGGGCATATTAATGCCTGTGCCGATCGCCATGGCTGCTCATTGGCTGCTAGCAACGTTGCCTGGCACGTTAATTGCTGTTTTATCGCTGTTGGCATTGATCGTCGTTGGCCACTTCCGTAATCCCAGTTGCCACGCTACCGGCAAAGTTGCGGGATGCTGCCAACAAGCATGGCGCTTCAGGGCGCGCTGAACGCCGCTGCTCCTGCCCTGTTTGCGGCAAGCCAGCACCTGATGCGCCTTGGTGCATCAGGTAGCGTGCTGCCACGCTCAACGACAGTGTCGAGCAGCAGTGGGCTGTTGGCACGGGGCATCAGCAGCGCCTCTTCCGATGACAAGAAGAAGTGGTCATCCGTGAAGGTCAAGCCCGGCCTGCGCTCCTTCGCAGCCCAGCCCGCGCTCGATGACACGGCCATGTTCTGCTTTCAGGCAAGTGGGCAGCATCTGCCTGATTGGTGTTGCTCGCATGATGCTTGCGCTGATCTCAAGGCGTTAATGTTTCCAAAAAAGTTGCGAGTACAGCTTTCTGGATCAGTGTTGCATGCTTGCCATAAGCAGCCCAGGCTGCTGCTGTTGGCGCATGTGCTGCAGCTGTTGTGTCTGCCCCACTGGCAATGAGTCATGCATGATTCACCGCACACCCCAGCATGAGAGCGGAGAAGCACGTAGTACACATATAGTCATTGATTTTGTTCATCCTTGCAGGGCAGTTGCAGTCAAGTCCTGTGCTGCATGGCGCCCTGCTGTGCCATATGCCCAAGCATCCCGAGCATCACATTCTCAACGCCATGCATAACACCTTGTCCACCTCTTTTCTTGACTGAATCTGCTGCCGTGCCCCATTGCATATACTGTTCATATTGCTGTCCTGCAGTGCGAGCAGACGCAAGATAACAAGGGCTGCACCACAGTGGGCGTGTGCGGCAAGACGCCCGAGGTTGCAGGACTGCAGGTAGGACCAGCAGCAACGGCTTGCAGCAGACAAACAAACCTGTTTCCTCGCAGGCCAAGGCATGCATGCAAGCAGCTATCGTATGTTATAGCTGCAGACCGCTTTGTGCTTGCAGGAACCTACCCTCTGGTGAATCTGCAAGCGTACACGTGCATGCAGGCGTGTCTGTGCACGTGCCGCGTGTGTCAAGAGACAAGCGGCACGATGATCACGCACATGCGTGACCTTTTGAAGAGCGCTTGCAGGACCTGCCTACCTTAATCACAGCTCCCATCAAGTGCTCCATCAAGTGCTCCAAACCGACATCCATGCATGTCTGTGCATGGCCTGCGCCTGCCTTGCAGTGCTTGCTGCTGCTGCTGCTGCTGCTGCTGCTGCTGCTGCTGCTGCTGCTTGCTCGCGCTGCTGCTCCCCCTGCCTCCTGCAGGCGCTTCTTTAGCCTGCCTATATGCATGAGACTCTGCACTGCCGCTGCTGCTACCAATTGGTGCATGACCTGCTCATCGCCAGCTTGAAGGGCCTGGGCAGTCCCTGTGACTGTGTACCATCAGCTGTTTACTGCTGCTGCTTGTTATGCTGCTGCTGCTGCTGCTGCTGCTGATTATCTCCTGCAGGACCTGCTCATCTGCAGCCTGAAGGGCCTAAGCAGCACGCTCAACCATCTACCACCACCTGCTGCGTGCGCTGGTCATGCTGTTGCTGCTGCTGCTGCTGCTGCTGCTATTCACTTCCTGCAGGACCTGCTCATCTTCAGCCTGAAGGGCCTGGGCGGCTGGGCACACCTGGCCACACAGAACGGCGTTGAGGTGCCGCAGAACATCCAGAGCTTCATCACTGGCGCCACCTTCTCCACGCTGACCAATGGTGAGCAGGGCCAGCTGTCTTGTGGAGCTTTGAATGTTGTTATCTCTATTTCTGTGTTCGTGTGTACTGCTGCATCCTTGTCAAGGGGTGCTGTTTGTCATGCTGCTGTGTCCCCTGCCGTCATGCTTCTGAACAACTTCATTATCATTTGGTCAACTTTGCTGTTCATGCGCATCCCATGATACACTGCGCTCTACTGTCATAGCTGTCCCTGACGCTGCTGCATGGCCACCCTGCCTTCTCCCCTGCATCCCCTTTCCCCTGTCCCTCCTGCAGTCAACTTTGATGATGCGCGCTTCCTGGCCATGCTGAAGGAGGCAGAGGAGTATGAGGCATACCTGAGGGCAGCACTGCAGGCCAAGGGTGTGGCTGCACCTCAGCTGCCAAGCAGTGCAGAGCTGGGCTGGACCGGGGACCTGCCCCACCCCATGGCCTACCAGTACCCGGGCAGCAGCGACATGGACCTGATCAGGCACCAGGCCAAGCAGGTGCGCTGCTGCTGCTGTTTACAGTCTAAGTAGGGTCAAACTTGCTGTTGTCATACACATAGAGGAAATGCGTCTTGGAATGGTGCTTGCATCAAGCCGAGTGTTTGTCTTCTGCTGCCTGCCTCACCCTGCAAGCGAGCTGCTGCTGTTGGTCAAAGCATAGTCAAACCCCTGGTCAAACTGTGCCGTGTTTCCTGCAGGCTGGTGTCTCTCTGCGCCGCGAGTCACTGGGTGCCACGCTGGCTGGGCTGCAGGAAATGCTCGTGTATGGCCTCAAGGGCATGGCAGCATACACACACCACGCAGGTGCGCCTCGCCTTGTGCGGTGCAATGCCAGCGATAAGCAAAGCACTGCTTTGTCTGCATGGTGACGACAAGTGTGTAGAACCTGGCCTGCCATGGCTGCTGCGCATGCTGCTAACTAGTCCAAGAGCGACATTCATGCATTTTTTCTGTGTATCACAGTATGTATTGAGCGTATATTTGCCTTTATATCTGCCTGCAGAGGCGCTGGGCTCCACCGACCCTGCTGCGTATGGCTTTGTGAACGAGGCGTACGCCTTCCTGGGCAGCCCTGCCTCCAAGGACCCTGCTGCAGTGCTGGGCATGTGCATGAAGCTGGGCGACGCCAACTTTGGCGTGATGAAGATGCTCAGCGAGGGCCACGCACGCAGGTGCGTCTGGATAACAAAGGAACTGCTTAGGCTGTCTGCTGATTGTGTGTGAGGATGAAGCTGTGGTCGGGGCAAGGAGCAGCTGCTGCAGCTGGCTACCTTGGGCAACAGCACAACACATGCACTCAGTTGAGTTATAGCTGAGAGTGGTCTTTTCTATAGCTGAAATCTGCTGCTGCCCCTGCAGGTTTGGCACGCCAATGCCCACCCCTGTGAGCCTGGACCCGTTAAGGGCAAGTGCATCTCTTCTGTTGCTTGCTCACCTTGCTTCCGTTGCCGCCCGGTGCTGCCCCTGCAGGTTTGGCACTCCCACGCCCACCCCTGTGAGCCTGGACCCCATTGAGGGCAAGTGCATCCTGATCACCGGGCATGACATGCACGACCTGGAGACGCTGCTGCAGCAGACTGAGGGCAAGGTGGGTTGGATTGATACAGTTGTCAACATATGACAACATGTACAACTAGTATATCTGTACCCAAACAGGCAGCTGCAGACATGCAGCCCATGCTAAGGTGGGGGCTGCATGCTGCTGTTTGACACATGTTGTGCATGCCAGTCAGCAGCCTGTGGAGTTGCAAAGCGCAAAGCATGTTAACATGCACATTTGCTTTCAATGATTCTCCTGCTAATGATGTGTGATGGCGGAGGCTGCTCAAGCTCCCTTTGGTTGTTATGCCGTGGCTGCAGGGCATCAACGTGTACACGCACGGCGAGATGCTGCCCGCGCACGGGTACCCAGGCCTGAAGAAGTACAAGCACCTCGTGGGTGAGTGGAGGAGTCAGCATGCTGCCCCATCCTGTCCCTCAGTGGCTTCCTGTGATAGTTGGCAAGCAGGCTAGGCAGATATCAGCATCCGCCTGGGTGGCTGTGTCGTGCTGAGTCTCTGAACATTTTTGTGCTTCCCCTGCAGGCCAATCTGGTGGTGCATGGTACCGCCAAAAGACAACCTTTTCCGCCTTCCCTGGTGCTGGGCATGATGTATTGCTGTTCATGCTCAACATCTCTTTAGGGTGATCTTAACAACAATCGCGCCTGCCCTCCCTGCAGGCCACTTTTGTGGCGCATGGTACTACCAGAAGATTGACGCCGCCGCCTTCCTTGGTGCTTTTCATGCATCAAAACTGCCGTGGCACCAAAAAACATCAACCATGTGTCACTTCTGTGCTGTTTGCAGGCCACTTTGGTGGCGCGTGGTACCGCCAGAAGGTCGACTTCAGTGCCTTCCCTGGTGCGGTGCATGCATCAAACTGCCGTGGCACTCAAAAAATCAACCATTTGTCACTGTCTGTGCTGTTTGCAGGCCACTTTGGTGGCGCGTGGTACCGCCAGAAGATCGACTTCAGTGCCTTCCCTGGTGCAGTGCTGGCTACCACCAACTGCGTGCTGGACCCCCCTAAGGCCTACAAGGGCAGGCTCTTCACCACCAACGAGGTACGTAGCGCATGGTGATGATTGTTGAGCCAGACCCTCATACACTACCCTGCAGACACTGATGGATAGGCGGGGATGCATGTTTTCCGCATGTGTGCTCTCAATCAGCCTGATTAGTGTTAGGCTTTTGTGCCAGGTGGGCACGCAGGGCATGCAAATGCAGCTGTGTGCTGCTATGCTGTGTCTCACAGCTGAGAGGTCATTGCTGTGTATGTGTTGTTGCTGCTGCCTGCAGACTGGCCTGAAGGGAGTGACGCACATCGGCGCCACCAAGGACTACAGCGCAGTAATCGCGGCTGCCCTGGCAGGTGAGGCACGTCATATATCGGCAGCAGCTGCATTTCCCCTGATTAAACCGTATGCTGCAGCAGCAGAACCCCTTTTGCGCTGTGCAGGATCCTTGGATAGACAGCCCCCCTGATGATTCTGGGAGCTGCTGCGCGTTTGCTGCAACACGACCACTGCTTACCTGAAGCTGCTGCTGCTGCTGCTGCTGCTGTGCTTGCATTTTGCAGAGGAGGGCTTCACCAAAGACAATATGCCTGACCCGGCTGAGGTGGCTGAGGAGCGTGCCGAGGAGGGCAAGCTGGGCACTGTCACTGTTGGCTTTGGCCATGACGTGGTGCTGAGTGTTGCAGGGCAGGTGGTGGACGCGGTGAAGACAGGCAAGCTGGAGCACATCTTTGTGATCGGCGGGTGAGTAGCGGCAACAGCTGAAAAGGGCGTTGGCATTGGCGGGTGTGCAGTGTGTCACGTGTCTTGTGTAGCTGCGCTGTGTCCAGTGATTGGTGCTGAGCGGGTGGTGTTATAAAGCTAGAGCCTCATGCAAGCACGTGATGAACTGGCACTTGAGGCTGCTGACCCTGTTATCCTGCTGCTGCTGCTGCTGCTTTTGCCCCCTTGCAGCTGTGATGGCAGCGAGCCCCAGCGCAAGTACTACGACAAACTGGCCCGCCTCATGCCCACCAACACCATGGTGCTCACCCTGGGCTGCGGTGAGTGGCCTGAAATTACCATTTGTAGTTGCATTTGTAGTTGCATTACGTGTAAATGATCGGCGGTGATGAGAGGATCAGCATTCTTATGCCCACCAACACCATGGTGCTCGCCCTGGGCTGCGGGAGTGGCCAGAGATGAAAGTGAATGCTCAATGATGTGAAACACATGTTGTGATGATGTGTTGAAATATGCGGATTTTATATGTTTTTAATCATTTGTTGGGACGTTGGCGGCTACTAGGACTCTCGCATGATGTCAGGCATTGAATAACAGAGATGTCTAGGGAGGTCACTGCTTGCCTTCTGCTGTCGATTGTGTTTGCTGCCCGCAGGCAAGTTCCGCATCTTTGACCAGGACTTTGGCATGCTGCCAGGCACAGGCCTGCCGCGCCTGCTGGACATGGGCCAGTGCAACGACGCCTACAGCGCCCTGGTGGTGGCGACGGTGAGGAAAAAGGAGAACATTTGCTATGTGTACTGTTGTGCCTGTGCTTTGCTGCACATAGGCCAGTGCATGACGCCTACAGTGCCCTGGTGGTGACCACAATGAGGAGCAGCGGTCGTTTGTAACTATTACAAAGTTACGATTCTGCAGCCAGCCTGCCCTTGGCTGCCTTGGTGAGACGTGCATGGGCTGCCGCCCTCCTGCACATTGCCTGGGTGTTGCCTCCGCCTCCAGCAGTGAACGACATCTGCTGTGTGTGGGCTGTAATCCTGGTTTGTGCTGCAGGAGCTGGCCAAAGTGTTGAACACTGACATGAATGGGCTGAGCCTAGACAGTGCAAACGGGCTGTTGCTGTTTCCTCAATCAATGATGTACACATTTGCTGCTCTTTATGTACTTGCAGGAGCTGGCCAAGGTGTTCAACACTGATGTGAACGGGCTGCCCCTCTCCCTGGACATCTCCTGGTTCGAGCAGAAGGCGGTGGCGGTGCTGCTCACGATGCTGCACCTGGGCGTGAAGAACATCAGGTGCGCAGCTGGCTGGGTGTTGTTTAGTGGTTGTTTGTGCATATGGCGTGTGCATGTGTCTGCTGCGTGTGACAGGTGTTGCGGTGCTGCTCACGCTTCTGCACCTGGGCGTGAAAAACATTAGGTGCGAGGCTGTCTGACTATTGCCTTTGTGTGCCTTGTATCCACTGCTGATTGGAGCACCTGCATGTCTGCTTCCACAAGTTCTGCCTCACCATGCTGCTGCTGCTGCTGTGCTGTCCTCTGCAGGCTGGGCCCGCGCCTGCCCGCCTTCCTGACCCCCGATGCTGTCAAGCAGCTGGTGGAGGCCTTTGAGATCAAGCCAGCCAACACAGCAGACCCAGCAGCAGACCTGAAGCAGATGATGGCCAAGCACTGAGTGTGCACGCGGCATGCTGTGGGGCTAGGTGGTGAGGTGTGCCCCTCTCCCCTTTGTAGCCTTTCGCTGCCGGGCGTCCTGCTGGGTGGCGAGGTGTGCATTGCAGGAGAAGATGTTTGGGCTGTGCTCGCAATGAAGCAGCAGGTTTGGAGTCTGGCCATGGGAAGGGAGTGGAGTGTGGGAGTGTGGGATGTATCTGTGTGGTCGGGGAGGGATGATGTTGTGGCTTCGGCGTGGAAGGGGAACAGTGAATATGTCAGCTTACGGCAGGCTGATCTTTTCCTGCAGCTTGTTATGTTACGTTACTGTTGTCACAGTGGTTTTGCACACGCCATCAACTGATACAGATAAAATTTTCTGAACAGGGGCAAGTTCCCAAAGCCTGAACTTTTGTGCACCTTGCTGACACAGATTGTGATCAGACCATCATTAACCGCTGTCACCTGGCCAATACTGATGATGTGTTACCAGTCCAACTGCAGTCTCCTATTCTTCTGGTTTTGTTTGCCCATGAGGATACATCGTGATGAGATGTCATGCACTTGGATCATAAAATGGGCCATGATGTTGCTCCTATTGGGCATTTTGCCTTGCACACATGCTTTTTGCCCTGAAAGTGGAGCACAGCGTCAGCAGGTGTTGACCACTTCTCAGAAATGTGTGGTTCAAGCTTGCTGTGTATTGAAGGGGTGTTTTTACAGCTTGTTTTTCCCTTAGCACTTGTTTTGGCGCGCTGTACACAGCAGTCACCTTGAGTCGTCACTTGTTTTGGCGCATCGCGAATAGTAATTGATGGCGGTATTTCTCTTCTTGCCAGCATCGGTGGCTGTGGACCGTACCACAGTTGTTGTGGCTGAATGCAGCAAACTTATAACTGGGTAACCTATCTATGCTCATTGACAAAAGTGTACATTTGCAAGCCTGGTTTCTGTGCACACATGGTGTAATGGAATATACTTGCGCTATGAAGCTTTGTTAGTGGGAAGTTTCCACCCTTATGTACTGTTAGTGGGTTGTTACTGTGTCTGATTCACTGTAATTTGCGAATGGCAACACGTACGTTATTGCCAGCCACTACGTGAGCCAGACCATGGTCACATCCACAGACCAAACCAGCGGTTAACAGTTAACTGCAACGTTGCAAGGAGCCAGGATCAACAGCTGCCTACGTCGCTCATGAGTAGTACTCATGAAGCCTCTAGAGGCACAGCCGATGAATGATAGGCAATGAGGAAAGTCAGGCGGTGATCCAAGCCATATGCTGGCTGTGGCGGCCTGGCCAATCCGTCATTTTTTGTTGGTCCCGCCGGCTAGCCTCAGCTGTACCTTGCAGGTGCAGCTGAGGTTGGAAGCAGAACCATATAGAATGAGAGCCTGGCCTGGCCGGCACAGCTGCCATGAGGTGTACCGCACACCAGGTTTAGGTTTGCTTTGGGACCTACCTTGCCCCACCCAAAAACTGGTAATCGGAACAAAAGCATATCAGGCACTCCACCTGCAACCATTAGCATTTCTTTTTGTTATTAAGCTATTCAAAGCAGCTGAAATGTCGATTGCGATCACCAGAATTGACCTGCCTCTGCACTTGGCCGGAGAGTGCTCGGGAGACAGATGCCGAACTTCTGTTGAGTTTGGATCGTGCGTATTGTTTGGAAAACAAGATGATATTATATATGGAATAGTGCATGAATTCGTTATCGAGGGCAGCGAGCTGTTGTGTGAGATTCAAACAGTGGTAGTGCGCAAGGGTGTACAACTGACTCAATATGCATTCCACCACGTTTCATAAATACATTTAACCCATTCTCAGCTTGCTGTGGCACTACACAAGCGACAATGCGTGCCAAGATCCTGAGCCAAACAAGCCAGGGCTGCTGATACTCGGCCCTTGCACAACGCTGATCGCCTCAAATCAAAGCAATGATATACTAACATCTATTGTGGGCGTGCAGGCAGCAATCCGCACTGTCTGGGCGGCGAGATCCGCCGAAATGAATCGACTTCTGAGAACGAACCTTTTAGTAGTGTGCGGCTGATGTCATGGCATCCGCAATGCATCATATACATTTTCATATACCACAATCATTGTGGTCTATGATAGACCCCTAGGGACAACATATACCGGCATTGCCCTGAGAAATAACCCAGAGCAGCCAACACATCGTTTGAATGCAGTGGCTCTGTGTTGCAAGAGCTATTGCTGATGACAAGCAATTCAACGTCTTGTCCCAATGTCTTGCATCTAGATCTGTGATGTCTCAAACGCGTATGTCCAGCAGAGCAATATGTACACATACACGCTGTCATGACAGCAGAATTGATCAATTCCTGCCCTGATCCCGGGTGATGGCACACACAACTACGCGTGTTTGCAGGATCCCTGCAAACGCGTGTTGTGCCATACACATACAGCACGTCTACAACACAACAGTGCTACACTCAGCACATGGCACCATCTCAGGTGCAGCTCTTTCTACATTTGCAAGACTTGCTGGCAGGTCCACTGCATCGAATCAATTAATAAATAATAATAATAATAATAATAATAATAATAATAATAATAATAATAATAATAATAATAATAATAATAATAATAATAATAATAATAGTAATCTTACTTGTGGCTGTGCACGTGCTGGCTAGCATAGTGTTCATGCACAATGCTGCAGCACAGGTGCCACACACTGCCGATCAACCCAACAATCATGCTACAAATTAAAAGATACAATCATTGGCTAGCTCGCACGTGACTGGCAATCGAGTCATTCAGCCCAGCTCATATGAGCCTGAAATACCACACAGCTTTGACAGCAAACAAGCCCCTCGCAAATCAATCAATCCTCCAGCAAATGCTCAGCCTGGGTCACAGCAGCTCACCACACAACTGTGCGCATGCAGCTTGCTAGCAGGCTCACACTAAACATGTGGTCAATTCAAAAATCCCGAGCTTGTCACATTCACAGCATTGACGCGCGCCTGCTGTCAGCAGCTGGCTGGTACACCATCCCGCTGCCCCTTGCAGCATCTGCTGCTGCCGCTGCAGCCGCCAGCGGTGCCACACTCCCCCCTGCATTGCTGCTGCCAGCCGCATATCCATACCCATACGGCGATGGATACACATCTGCATACATATCGGTGCGGCTATACGCATCCTGCTGCTGGTAGCTGCTAGAATGATGCTGTGCTGCTGCTGCTGCATTATGGCCAGATCCGGAATGCATCATCTGCGAAGGAGCAGGGGCTACCCCTGCTGCTGCTGCTGCTGCTGCTGCTGCTGCTGCTGTTGACACAGCAATAGTGGCTGAGTCAGCGTCGCTGTCAATGCAGTCCTCAGGATCAGCCGCAAAGCCGTTTTCGTACTGCTCGGCGGTCTTGCGCTTGATGCGGCGAGCAGTAGACCTGCAGCAGCAGCAGCAGCAGCAGCAGCGTGCACAGCACTTGTAAGCATCTTTTCATTGTGCACACCAGATACATCTGCTGGATGTACATGCACAATACAACGAGCAGCAAGCAGCTGGCAGACACACCATACACTGATTCCCAACAAACCCTGCATCCAAAGAACAGCAGCATTTTCGGCAATGGTGATGGGCAGATCCTGTCAAGCTGCACTTCTCATGACCATGCATGTGCTGTGCTTTAAGCGGCTGCAGAAATGTGGCGCATGCAGCCGGCACAGCACCCCCTGTACACTTGGCAAAAGCCTGAAACCGCAACACCCACCTGTCAAACCGCGCCTCCACATAGTGCCCCGTCAGGATAATCAGCAGCAGCGTTGCTGCCACATACATCGCAAACGCCCCTGCGAGCGCCACAATGCCGACCCTCGTGCCTTCGCGAGCAGCCTTTTGAACTGCATTCAGGCTCAGGCTGCCACAGGTGCAGCTGCTGCTTTGCAGGAACATCGCAAAGCTGCCGAGGTTTAGGCACACCGGAGGGCACAGCGGTTGAAAGGCGTAACTAGCCAGCCTGTTGCCGCCGGGAGTCACACCCAGGAGCTGAGATGCCGCATCGGTGGAGCGCACGAGGGGTGTCAGAAAGGCGAGTGCTGCTGCTGATGCGTCAGAGGCTTGGGAGAGGGACAGGCCAAAGGGGCCCAGCAGGGAGTTGGCCTCACTGCAAAGAAAGTGACAAGAAAAGTGACAGGTGGCGGCGCGGGCAGCAGCGGCATTGATCAGCACGTTGCCAGCGGACAAAATCACATACGCAAGTGGCTTGGAGGCTTAAGACACAGATTGGTGGAGCGCACGAGGGGTGTCAAAAAGGCGAGTGCTGCTGCTGATGCGTCAGAGGCTTGGGAGAGGGACAGGCCAAAGGGACCCAGCAGGGAGTTGGCCTCACTGCAGAAAGTGACAACAAAAGTAACAGGAAATTGACAGACAGCAGTGCGGCCGGCGGTGGCGGTTCTTAGCATGCGACCAGGCCATAGTTGTGCTGACATAAAGCATGTTGCAGCTACATGCATAGTTGCATAACTGAATACACGGACAATTCATGTTGTGCCCTGGGTGATGGCTGTGTATATGGCCACCGCCCCGCCCAACCACAGCAGCATCACCGTGCTACATTCACCACTGCCTTACAATTGCATCATGTTTCCGCCGCATGTTTCGATCACCTGCAGGCGTACAACAGCCCGCTAGCAGTCACCATTGCTGCCGCCTGCGGCTAGGTTAGACTAACCAGCAGCAGTGGAGGCCAGCTAGGAAATGCTTATGTCTGATGATTTCTGTACCAATCCACTCACGTGGTGCCTTGGGTGATGGCTGTGTTGCCACTGCCTTGCCCAGCCACAGCAGCATGAACATGTGACTGAGGCATGTTTTAACTGTGCCAGATGCCCAACGGTATGTGCGACAAACACTGCTGCATCGTTACAGCTGGCCCCAGCTGGTCTGATCTGTGCGCCAAAAATCAAAGCTGATGTCTATTTGTGAGACGCAATCCAATCACATGGTGCCCTGGGTGATGGCTGTGTTGATGGCCACTGCGCTCCATCCAGCAGCATGGCCATGCACTAAAAACTACTGCCTTTACCAAAAAGTTTTATTTGCAGCTATCTGGAACAATCCACTCACCTGGTGCCTTGAGTGATGGCTGTGTTGATGGCCACCGCCCCTCCCAGCCACAGCAGCATGAACATGCTACATTCAACGCTACTGCCTCAAATCTGCGGCTCGAGCTGGACTGGATCCGCAGCATCTGAAGCCAACCAACACGTGCTATATTGGGAAAGTATATGTAATAAGCCACTGGCCGTGAGTGACTCACGTGGTGCCCTGGGTGATGGCTGTGTTGATGGCCACAGCCCCTCCCAGCCACAGCAGCATGAACATGAGGCAGGCCACCACGCCCAGCAGCAGCAGCCACATCAGCAGGTTGAGCAGCCCGCCAAAGGCCCTGTAGACGGTGAACAGCCACGGCTCAGGCTTGCCTGCAGCGCAGCCAGGTGTGTGCAGCAGTCGCAGATTAGGTCAGGGAGGGCATGCAGCAGCAGCCACACCAGCAGGTTGAGCAGCCCTCCAAAGGCCCTGTACGAGGTGAACAGCCACAATCCCGGCTTGCCTGCAGTGCAGAGTAAAGCAAGCAGTGTCAGGCTTTGTTCATTGACTGGGCGGCCCAAAGACAGGCTTTGTTTCAGGTTCTCAAAACAGCAGGTTGAGCAGCCCAACAAAGGCGCGGTACGCTGTGAACAGCCACGCCTCAGGCTTGCCTGCAGTGCAGAGCAAAGGCAACCACCATGTGAGCTTGCAAGTTTCGAGCGTGATGTCAGTTTAGCAGCCCCCCCAAGGCCGTACAGGCGCTAAAAAGCCACGGCTCTGGCTTGCCTGCAGCGAGTCACAGCAGAACGAGCAGCGTCAGGGCTTGTGCATTGGCTGGGCGGCCCAAAGACAGGCTGTGTTTCAGGTTCATATCAGCAGTTTGAGCAGCCCTCCAGAGGCCCTGTAGGCGGTGAACAGCCACAGCTCAGGCTTGCCTGCAGTGCAGCACAGTAAAGGGCAAACACCACATGAGCTTGCAAGTTGATTTACATGGTTTGAGGCAAAGAGGAGTATGTGATGTTTCACACCAGCAGGTTGAGCAGCCCCCCAAAGGCCCTGTAGGCGGTGAACAGCAAAGGCTCAGGCTTGCCTGCACGGCAGAGCAAAGCGAACAGTGTCAGAGCTTTGTGCATTGACTGGGCTGTGTTTCAGGTTCATCAGAGCAGTTGAGCAGCCCCCCAGAGGCCCTGTAGGCTGTAAATAGCCACGGCTCCGGCTTGCCTGCAGTGCAGCACACAAAACAGCACCACCTGGGCTTTGTTGTGGGTTCATAACAGCAGGTTGAGCACCCCTTCACAGGCCCTGTAAGTGTACAGTAAGCTGTCAACCACGGCTCAGGCTTGCCTGCAGTGCAAAACAACGGCAACCACCATGAACGCTTGCAGGTTTTGAGCGTGATCTCAGTTGAGCAGCCCTCCAAAAGCCATGTAGGCCGTGAACAGCCACGGCTCGGGCTTGCCTGCAAAGGCCAGCACAGGAAAAAACAGGCGGCGGTGAGCTGCTGCTACTGTACGTCAACGCCAGAGACAGCTTGCTAACGCCTGCAAGCTCCGACAATTTGCAGTGAAGGACCCAGGACATCCTGAGCATCTGCCAGGCATAACACCTCACAGCAGGCTGCACGCATCAAGTCTCAACGCACTGCCTGTTTTTGTCACTCACTGCAGCTGCAGCAGCACTCGCCCCACATCATGGACTTGTGTGTCAGCCGCCACAGGCCTTGCAGCACCACCAGAGCGATGATGCTGAAGCCACAAATGCTGATGGCCAGGATGGCAGTCAGCAGACCGGAATTCAATGAGCTTGCGAGGGAAGGTGCGACGCCGATGGCGCCGGCGATCTGCAGCAGCAGCAACAGCAGCAGCAGCAGCAGCAGCAGCAGCAGCAGCAGCAGCAGCACCAGCAGTGGCGGTGTTGGTGGCGTGACATGGCTGAGGCGGCAGCACTGCTGAGGTGAGGTGGCAGGTGTAGGTGAGAGTGTTGTTGTGGCAGAGACACTAGTGCAAGGGCAGGTGTTGAGGTTTAAGCGGTCTGTGCAGGCTATGTTTTTAACATTTGCAGGGTGGGGCTGCTTGGGTGAGACAGGCATGCACTGCAACAAGACACAAGGGGACTGCTATAACACAATTAGAGTGTATATTTATGTTACTCCTTGCTTTCAACCCTTAAAAGCATAGACCTTGCTTCAAAAAGGTCACCTGCATGGCGTGGTCACTAATCCTTGCTGCTCCCACAATGAACATGACCAGGCCAGCAACAAACAGCGCTGCTGCCAGCAGCGCCGCCCAAGGCGTCATGGACAGGCAGCCACCGCATGGCCTGCAGTACGGTCAAAGGTCAACGCGAAATCGGCTGGGGGTTAGTTGTTTGCTGATTTAAAGTGCAGATTTCGCGCGGGAGCAGCAACTTGTACACAAGCACAGCAAGGGCATGGAGTTGGTCATCAGGGTGACACATAATCCGGACACGATATTGCAGCCGAGGCGCCTCGCATTCACCTTGATTTACGAGAGCGTTCCATCGAGTCAAGCTCCATGAGGGTCATTGTAGTCGAGTGATGGCTTGAAGGCTCGAGGGAAGGTGGCAGCGAAACTGGACACCACTTTGTGCCTCGCTGCCTGGAGGGGCTCAGAAACTTCCGATCTGCTCAATATGATGAAACCTGTTGTGTGCAGCTCTGGCGGTCCTTGTAGCTGATACAGTCTGTAGGCTGGAACTGGTTCACGAAACAGAGTGCTAAGCAGCTGAACAAGCAATCAATATGACTTGATATACCAGAACACGATGTAAACTGTGTCACGAAGCTGCTTTGGATGTGTGTAAAAGACGCAGATGGCGGGCAGGGGTAGAATGCGCGCTCGGTGGCAGCTTCACAAGAGCAGAATAGCATGACGAGGATAATAATAATTCAATCAAGCAAACAACGAACATTATACAAATGGTTGCACAGCTGCTGGCACCTGCTGTCACAATGGTTCAGGGTTGGACCGTGACAGTGACTAATCGCACATGCCGTCATCGCGAGGCCGTGCAAACCGTGACTACAAGCATCGGTATCATCTCGCAAAGCAAACACGCACGACTGCTCGCAGACCACTTAAAGCCTGCAGCGGCTGACAGCTGTACCAGGCTGTGACTGTCTCCAGTTGAGGGTGGTCAGGCTGCAACCATTGATCAGTCATCCCTCCATAACCCGCAGCCAAGGCTTGGCCACGCCAGCAGCAGAAGACTGAATCTGACCGCAACACTGAAAAAAAGGCTCACAACAGGTGTAAGGAACATACTTCTGACCAGCCAGTGCCACATACAACCTGTGAGCAAAATCTGTGAGTACAGTAGTCAGGCTCAGCCATGGCCACTGATCAGTCATCCCTCCATGCCCCGCAGCCAAGGCTTGGCTGCTGCAGCTGCTGCTGACTACACCTGAATAATGCTTTCAACAAAGGCTCACAACAGGTGTAAGGAATATAAAGATGCCTCCAGCAAGAGCCACATACAACCTGATGGGTTGACGATGGGTGTCTGTACCATAGCTAGCAGGCTGCACTCGCTGCTGTACCACCTGCTGCGGCGTGGGCCAGCTGGGCAGCAATGCAGCGAGCCAGGCTGTTTGCATGTGCTGGTGGGCTACATGAGCTGCTGTAGCACCATCAACACGTGTATGATGCGGCCCAGGCCTGTTTGGCAGCCAGTGATTTTGGCAGCAGCAGCTGCTGCTGCGGCTGCAACCATTGCCAGCAGGCTGCACCTGCTGCAAAATTCCCCTCGGCAATCCTATGCTGCATCCTGCTGCATGCCAGGCCACAGCAGCTGCTGCACCACCTGCTGCGGCGTGGGCCAGCTGGGCAGCAGCAGCACCTGCGGCGCCACACTGCCCGGCTGCCACTCCTGTGGGTTGAACAGCGTGTCGAGCTGCGGCTTCAGGCTGCGGGATGCCACCCAACGAGCGTCGAGCTGTTTTGGCACCAGCCTGCAGCAGCAGCAGCAGCAGCAGCAACACGAGTTTGAAATGCCTTGCTGAGGCGTAAGGCTGCAGGACACCACCCAGTGCGCACCATGTTTCGGCACCAGCCAGCAGCAGCAGCTGCAGCAGCAGCAAGGTGAATACAAAGTGTCTAGCTGCTGCCTCAAGCTGCAGGAGGCCACCCAGCAAGCATGAAGCTGCCTTGGCAGCAGTCTGCACCAGCAGCAACATGAATACCAGTGATGCGTCCACTTCACTTGCACGCTTACATGAAACCTGAACTGTCTCTGTCAACAACTGCAATGCACCACTTGGGACACCCACAACTGCGAGAATCCAACGCTCAACAAACAACACTCACTTGCGCGCGTGCGCGGGGGTGGGGATGTCCTGCAAGTCCTGCAGCTCTGTGTGCTGCTGCTGCTGCTGCTGCTGCTGCTGCTCTGGTGACGACCACATTGCACCACTTTGGAGCATATTGTGACGCAACAGCACAAATCAGAGATGGAGGAAACACCTCACAAGAAAACACAACAGAACTGGTGCGTCAGACATCCGAAAACAAACAAAACAGAAAATGAGGTTTGCTGCAGCGCTCACTTGCGCGCGTGCGTAGGTGTTGGGATGTCCTGCAGGTCCTGTAGGTCAATATACTGCTGCTGCTCCAGAGGCAGGTCCAGCTCAGCCAGCTGCACTGCCAGCCTCATCGCTGCTGGGGCGGTGGGGTCCACACACACCTGCGGCGGCTGCTGCGCCTCCTGCAACACAGCGCAGTGGAATGCAGTGCAGTACAGTGCAGTGCAGTGCAGTGCAGCAGAGTCGGCCTAACCGCTGCTGGGGCGGTGGGGTCCACACACCTGCGGCTGCTGCTGCGCCTCCTGCGGTACATCACAGTGCAGTGTGGTGAAGTACAGTGCAGTGCAGTACAGTGCAGTACAGTGCAGCAGCGTTAGCCTTGTTGCTGCTGGGGCGGTGGGGTCCACACACCTGCAGCGCCTCCTGCAGTACAGCGCAGTGCAGTACAGTGCCATACAGTGCACCAGCATGTGTTCATCAGCACAGCTACAGACATTTACAGACTGAGGCGTTTGTCGCGCACTCCTGCAACGCCTTACAGTGCAGTCTAGTGCAGCAGCATGCCATGTGTCCACGCACAGAGGTGCAGACAGTGATGCAGAGTCAGGTGCAGAGCGAGGTGACACCTGCAGTTGAAATGTGGCAGGCAGTCACCACAAAAAGCAGCAGCTTACCTGCAGCTTCCGCTCCAGCAGCCTCGAGCTGTTCATCACTGCAGAAGCAAGCGGGTGGTCACTGGCCGGCATGGCCGGCAGCATCGCTGCTGCTGCTGCCGCTGCTGCTGCTTTGCCACGTGCTGATACCCCCTGCCCAGCAGCAGCAGGCGCGTTCTCCTTGTCCTGCTGCTGCTGCTGCTGCTGCTGAGCGCGGCGAAGGCTGAGGCGCTCCTTGACATTCAGCGGCCTGTTCTGCACCCTCTGCTGCTGCTGCTGCTGCTGGGGCCTGGGTGGTACCTCCACCTGCTGCTCAATCAACTGCTGCTGCTGCTGCCAATCATCAGCTGCCCCTGCGCGTGTAACATGCACAGCAGCAGCAGCCCAAGCAGCTGGCGGCCGCCTGGCTGACTGTGGCAGCCCCAGCCTCCCTAGCCCTGCAGCTCTAGCAGCAGCAGCAAGCCCCGTCTGCTGCTGCTGCTGCTGCTGCTGCTGCTGCTGCTGCTGCAGGGCACTAGGATGGCTTGCTGGCTGCCCTGCCGATGATGGCGGCCGCTGCAGTGCAGCTGGCAGCTGCCGGGGCCGTGGCTCACATTCTTCGTCACTGTCTGCTGCTGCTGCTGCTGCTGCGCCGGCAGGCAGCCTAGCTGCAGGCTCGGCAGCAGTTCCACAGCCAGCAAAGCTAAGCAGGGCTTCTGCATCTGCCTCTTCCTGCTGCTGCTCTGCTGCTGCGCCTGTAGGGCTGTCTTGCTGCCAGTGGGACCGTGGCGCCGCAGCGTCGGCAGGTGAGGGTGAGTGAGTTCCTTCGTGCTCCTGCTCCTGCTCCTGCTGCTGCTGCAGCAGCTGCTGCTGCAGTTGTAGCTCCTGGAAGGTCGACTCACACGGCAGCTCATCCTCATCTGCTGCTGCTGCTGCTGCAGCAGCATCTTCTTCAAACTCCTCTGCTGCAGCATCTTCTCCTGGCAGCCCTGGATGCCTTGCTTCCAGCACCTCATCTGCCTGCTGCTGCTGCTGCTGCTGCTGCTGTGCAGAGCTGGCTGCCAAGCCTGCTTCAGCTGGTGCCGATCCTGCGGCCCGCTGCTGCTGCTGCTGTGTGGCCTGCTGCTGCATCTCCTCTGCTAGGGCCTCCAGGTCCAACGCTGTCTCAACAGAAAGCACAGCAATGAATGGTGCAACAGCAGGCAAGCAGGAGCAATCAAAATCAGAGACAAGAGCAGCAGCAGCACAAGCTGTTTTGGTACACCAGCCATGCAACACCAACCTCGGCCTGATGTGAGGCATCACAAAGTGGCACGTGCTGCTCCAGCAAGCTCTGCGATAGCCACACAGCACGATGAAACCAGTAGCTACGCTGCTACAGCTGCCCCGATCAGCCTGCAACAACCACACAGCATGATAGGACACAATTCTTTTCTGGTCTCAGACCATGTGTTCAAACTGTTGTGGCTCATACCATCTGATGGTGCCAGGACCCACATGTAACTATACTCTTTCAAAAGAAAATAACAGCTATGTTATGTGAGGCACTGCCGCACCTGTGGGCCCCTCCGCAGCAGTGCCAGCAGACAGCACAGCAGCGCGGTCCATCCAGCTGCGCAGCGTGGGTAGGGTTGAGGGCTTCCTGAACCACGACGCTGACTCAGCAGCAGCAGCAGCACCTGCTGCCTCAGGTTCGGGTGGGCTGCTGCCAGCAGCAGCAGCAGCAGCAGCAGCAGCAGCAGGGCTGGCAGCAAGTCCTGCTGACTGCAGCTCACCGCCATCAAAAAGGTGCCTGCGAGCTCCTGCTGCAGGCACAGCAGCACTCTGCTGCTGCTGCTGCTGCTGTATATCTGACCTGTGCCAGTCGATCGCATCATTGGTGCCAACTGCTGCTTGCTGCTGCTGCAGCCCCTCTGCATCTGCAGCACCTGTACCTGCTGCTGCATCTGCTGCTGCCTCTCCAATGACCTGGTCCTCGAGCGCTGCTGTAGCCTCCGCCACAAGGCTGTCCAGCAATGCCGCTAAGTCAGATTCACCAGGGGCGTCTGCTGCTGCGATGGCCTCTGCTAGTGCTGACAAGTCACGCTCCGCAATATTGAGCACATCAGCTGGCAGGTCCTGCATGCCAGCTGCAGCAGGGCCCTCTGCAGCAGCCGGGCTGTCCCACTGCTGCTGCTGCTGCAGACGGAGTTCAGAATCATCCAATTTAGCTGCATACTCGAGCTGGTCTAGGCTGGCTGCAGCAGCTGGGGAGTACTGATGCCGTACAGGGCTGCTGCTGAGGCTCCTGGCTGTGGCTGCTGGAGACATGCCCAGGCGCTGCTGCTGCTGCTGTTGATTTACAGGGCTGCTGCCAAGCCTCCTGGCTGCTGGAGACATGCCCCGGTGCTGCTGCTGCTGTGCAGTAGGATCTTCCAGAGGCTGGGATGCTGTCAGCACTACGCTGCTGCCGAGCTCAGGGGTGATCAAAATGTGCAGCACCTGCACGCACAGCAGCCATGTGCTTGTGTCAATTGGTCAGTAGATACACGCAAGGCAGGCAGGACACTTGGCAGCTGCTGCAAGCCTGTGCTGGCTGAAATGGTAACAAGATATGGGTGAATGTGCAACTGCTGAGCTCACCTGGGTAGCTCCCAGCTGCCTGCCTGTCAGCAGCTGCACGCCGCTGCTCGGCAGTACTGCCAGACCCAGAGGCAGCGACCGCACACACCACTGCTGCCACAGCTGCAACCCCCTGCTGCTGCTGCTGCTGCTGCTGCTGATGCTGTACAAGCTAACTGCACCAGGCTGGCCGCCCGCCGCAGCCACGGCCGTAGCGTCTGTGCCGAGCAGCTGCACTGCAGGGCCTGCTACAGCCAGTGTGTCGCCAGCAGGGCTGAATGCTACAGCCGTAATGGGGCCTGCGAGGCTGCCTGGGCTGCTGCTGTGCAGCGTGTGCCAGCTGTGGGGCCCTGGCAGTGAGGCTTGGTAGAGCTGCAGCTGGCCTGCAGGGCCTGCAGCCGCCAGCAGTGCAGCTGGTGGTGCTGCAGTACAATAATGAGACAAAAGGTGATGTGGCAGCAGATGCACAGCGCAGTCAGATGTAACAGCAGCAAGATGTGCATGCAGGAGTAAGGGATTGTGCTGCATGCCGGTGGCATTGAGTCAACAATAGGTGCCAGCTGTGGGGCCCTGGCAGTGAGGCCTGGCACAGCTTCAGCCAGCCTCCTGCCTCTTGCCTGGAACAGCTGTACACAGGAATGTGGGATATGCTGCATGCCAGCAATAAGCCTTCATCACAACTGCAGCAGCACTCACCAGCGGCTGCATCCTCCTGACGCGCTCCACCCAGCCCCCTCCAAGGCGCCCCAACATTTAGTCCTGGCAGCACGCCCCCTCCATCAGGCACGCGAGGTCCAGGGGCTGCCAGCGCAGCAGCAGATAGCGGAGCACCAGAAATCAACCCTATGACAAGTTCTACACCACCTGCAGCAGCACTCACCAGCAGCTGCATCCCCTTGCGATGCTCCAAGCCCCCTCCAAGGCGCCCCTATATTTGAACCTGGCAGAACGCCCCCTCCATCAGGCACGCGAGGTCCAGGGGCTGCCAGCGCAGCAGCAGACAGCAGCTGCGGGTCCAGCCAGGCTGCCAGGGCAGTGACTGGCCCCGGTCCTGCAAGCAGCCGCTGCACTGCCAGCAGGCGGCCTGAGGCGGTATTGTAGAGGGTGATGGAGCCGGCAGCGGTGCCTGCTGCAACCTGAGCAGCAGCAACAGTGGATGAAGCAGTGGGTGAGGATGCAAGTCAGTTCAGGTTGAAGTGGGCAACAGGTGACCTGAGCCTGTGTTGTTGAGAGTGTTGGATGCAGCAGCAGACAGCAGCTGCGGGTCCAGCCAGGCTGCCAGGGCAGTAACCGACCCCGGTCCTGCAAGCAGCCGCTGCACTGCCAGCAGGCGTCCTGAGGCGGTATCGTAGAGGGTGATGGAGCCAGCAGCGGTGCCTGCTGCAACCTGAGCAGCAGCAACAGTGGATGAAGCAGTGGGTGTGGATGCAAGTCAGTTCAGGTTGAAGTGGGCAACAGGTGACCTAGGTTTGTGTTGTTGAGAGTGATGGATGCAGCAGCAGACAGCAGCTGCGGGTCCAGCCAGGCTGCCAGGGCCGTGACTGGACCCGGTCCTGCAAGCAGCCGCTGCACTGCCAGCAGGCGGCCTGAGGCGGTGTCATAGAGGGTGATGCAGCCGGCAGCGGTGCCTGCTGCAGCCTGCACAGCAGCTTTAGGCAGTGATGTTGCTTTTGAACAGGTGATTGGGGTAGAGGCGGCCTAGGCGATGTTGTAGAGAGTGTTGGAGCCAGCAGCGGTGCCTGCTGCAACCTGCACAGCAGCAACATACACACAGCGTCAATCCTTCACAAGGAGTGTTGACTGCTTTCACCTGGGTTGAAGGCAGCGGTAGGTAGGTGATCCCGCAGTCGTGCAGTTCTATCAAGGCATGATGCTGCCCAAGCAGCTGGAATGCAGCAGCTGCGCAGCTAACACATGCTCAAAACAGCTCAAAAGACTTTTCTGAGGCCCCAGGCACCCCACTGCTGCAATGGCAGAGCATCAGCCAGCTGGCCGTCAGCCATCCTCCAGACTATCATATTTGCAACAGCAACTCAGACAACCTCTACCAAGGCGTCATAATGACGCAGTTCCTAGTGTTGCATGCAGCAGCTTCGCAGTTAACATCTGCTCACCATGAGAGGCCCCAAGCACTCCACTGCTGTCACGGCAGTGCCTGCCCGCTCTGACACTGCAGCATCAGCCAGCTGGCCAGCAGCCATCCTCCAGACTAACTAACCCGTGACAGCAACACTCAGAAAACCTCTACCGAGGTGTCATAATGACGCAGTTCCTAGTGTTGCATGCACCAGCTCCACAGTTCACATCTGCTCACCATGAGAGGCCCCAAGCACTCCACTGCTGTCACGGCAGTGCCTGCCCGCTCTGAGACTGCAGCATCAGCCAGCTGGCCAGCAGCCATCCTCCAGACTAACTAACCCGTGACAGCAACACTCAGAAAACCTCTACCGAGGTGTCATAATAACGCAGTTCCTAGTGTTGCATGCACCAGCTCCACAGTTCACATCTGCTCACCATGAGAGGCCCCAAGCACTCCACTGCTGTCACGGCTGTGCCTGCCCGCTCTGACACTGCAGCGTCAGCGAGCTGGCCGTCAGCCATCCTCCACAGGCGGAGCGAGCCCTCGCTGCAGCCGCTCAGGGCGATGTTGCCGTTGGTGGTTATACAAGTGACGCGGGCTGCGGCAGAAGAGAGAAAAACAAGGGAGAAGCAGCAGCGAGGCGTGTCATTTCTGGTGTGTGGCGGGAGCAGGGCACGGCAGCATCAAATGCTGCAGCCAAGGGTGTGTCGTTGACAGAGGTATTGCAGTCCAATGCATGCAAGCAGGCTAGTAGAACAAATCAAACGTGTTGTGCTGGGAGGCCTGCGTGGTGAGCTGAACCTGGGAGGCTCTGTGTGATACACTTCCGCAGCTGTACGGCATGTTCTACTCTGCTGCTGATCCAGAATTCCTTGGCAATTGTTACACTGCTGTCTGTCCTTGGGTGACAGCAGCTGCTGTGGCAGCACTGCTGCCTGTCTTTCCGCTGCTGATGCCACGCCAGGCGCATGAAGCCAACATCTCCGCTACAGCAGCATGTGCAACAATCACCAGCACACGCAACAAGCTGCAGCGATGCTGCTGCTGCTTTTGCATACCTGAGTGGGACCCAAACAGGAAGACATCACTTAAATTTGTGCCCTGCCGGGGCAGGCTTGCGTACAAGATGCGGCAGCTGTTGGCTTGCACCAGCATAATCTCCCCTGGGAGCCCAGGCACAAACTCGAAAGACCAGGGCTGCTGAATGGGCTCAGGTGCTGCGTCTGGCTCTGGGCTGCACAGCTGCAGCTGGAACGACAGCAGCTCTGTGCTGGCTTTGCTGGCTGCATCAAAGTGGAAGTAGTGCAGGATGCCCTGCTCATCCACGCTGGCAGCGTGCTGGGTGCTGGATGGGTCCAGCCTGCGGTTTTAAATGCGGGTCGATTTTGCATGTCAAGTTGAAGTACACGCTATGCTAGAAACGTTGCATCAGGAAGTGCAGCAGCAGCTTGGGGGTGGTTGCCAGCAGCATGCACTTGCCTGCAGTGCCTGGTCTGGGCTAGCGCCGAGCCATAGCTCCACTGCGGCTTATCCAAGCGTACAAGCACGATTTGTGACATTCTGACTGGACTGTAGCACCTCTGCAGTGTAGCTGCTGTTCAGTTCAGAGGCTCATGGGTGCTGCTGATGTCCTTGTAGGCATGCTGCCCATCAGCTGCTTGAATGTGCTTGCTATGTGCGACCCAGAGTGTTGAAGTTCCGGCTTTTAAAGCCACATCGTCAGGTCGCACAACAAGGGACAGCTGGTGTTCAAGCCCACCGGTGTAACAACCCCAGCAGACGCAACATAGCATACGCTTGACGACTGTAAAAACAAATGCTCGATGGTTTCAGGCCATCCATACTGCTGAACGCAGGAACTTGCGACAACAATGCAAACATGAGTGCTGCTGAAAGACGGGCTGCCATCAGCGAGCAAATTCAGCAATATCAGCATCACCAGCAACATCTTTTACATGAGATTCAGGCTACCCTTCACAATGCCACGCAGGTGCTGCACTGTGGAGCAGGTTCGCACGCAGAAAGGCAGTTGCAACTGCTTTCTCACCACGTCTGTGGGTCCGCAGGGGGGTTTTCATCGGGCTTTACACACCGGATCTGTGGAGGAGCAGATCGGAACGCTGACGCTGCTGTCCAAGACTCGAGAATATGGTATGCAGTTGGCAGTTTCAATGCCTTGCAGCTCTAGCAAGCTTGCTCGACCCCCCACGTCAATTGTGTTCGTTATTGCGGCTGCTTTGCTATGCAGTGGCCCGTCTGAAAGCAGCAGCAGAGGCAGTGAAGCAGCTGGAAAGGCAGGTCCACCCTGCCAGCCACTTGCAAGACCAGGTGAGGACAATCCCCTGAGCAGTTTGGCTAGCAGCAGGCAACGCCAGTGTTGCAGGAGCGAATAGAAGTACTTATACTCCTTGCTGTTCAGCAGCAGCACTGTTGAGGGGCTCATCAACTAACAAAGGACTGCAGCGCTGCACTGATCTAGCAGCAACAGCGCGCGTGCAAGTGAGCAGGCCGCCGTGTGTCCCAAAGCCTGGCAGTTCTCCTAATGCAGCTGAGTGGAATGGCGTGATCAGCTGCCAGTCGGCAAAGGGCATAAACTCGAGCAGCTGCTGCAGCTGTGAACGCTCCAGCATCAGCAGCCACAGCAATACGTGCTGCAGCGACTGCCAACCCAACAGCAACAGCCCAGCCCTGCAAACTTTCCCGCACGGTTCTGCCATTTATTTATACGTTCACACACTTGACTTCTCACACAGCCAGCTGATGTTTCTGTGTCTCTGATATGTTCTGTTGTTTTCTGCAAGCTGATGTGGAGCCGCTTGTTGAGCTGAGCTTTGCAGCAGCGCAGGGCTACGCCTCTGCGGCTCGCTTGCTTCTGTGCACTGATACGCATCGCCTGCGTTGTTTCCTATGTTTCCTGCAGGCGGATGTGGAGCCGCTTGTTGAGCTGAGCTTTGCAGCAGCGCAGGGCTACGTCTCCTGCAGCTGATCCCAACTATAACACACTGCCTGTGCTGTCTCCTATGTTTCCTGCAGGCGGTTGTGGAGCCGCTGGTGGAGCTGAGCTTTGCAGCAGCGCAGGGCTACGCCTCTTGCAAGGCTGAGCTAGCAGGCCTGGCAGCCAGCAGCTTCTCGCAGGACGCGGCGCCACAGCAGCTGCGATGCATGGAGCAGCAGCTGGTGCAGCGCCTGCAGGTGAGGCAGCGGCAGACATCAGCTGGATTAATGTAAGAGAGACAACATAACCATGGCATCAGTTCTCATGGAGCAGCAGGTGGTGCAGTACTTGCAGGAGTGGCAGCACATGGTCCGGTGCTCAGCACGCTTAGCAGCCAGCCAAATGCACGCTGCCTTATACACTGACCTGCTGCATTATGTTGTGTTTTGCTGCTGCCTGCAGGCAGCGCACGACCTGGTGCACAGCGCGCTCAGCAGCCAGATACACCGCTGCCTCACCTGTTGAGCTGCTGCTTTGCGTTTTGTCTTACTGTTTCCTGCAGGCAGCACACGACCTGGTGCACAGCGCGCTCAGCAGCCAGATACACCGCTGCCTCACGCAGTGCGGCTGGCCGCCTCCAGTGGTGCCCCCAAAAGCAGGCAGCGCTGGCACTGCCCCTGCTGCAGCAGCAGGCACCAGCGGCAGCAGCAGCAGCGGCGAGCTGTTCAGCCCTGCGCAGGCGGCTGAGACAAGCCAGCTGCAGCGGCTGATGTTGGCGCTCACGAGGCTGCAGCTGGTGTCTCAGCAGGAGCAGATTGCCGCTGCGGTGCAGGTGCGGCGCTGGATTGCATGATGCAGCAGGCGTAGCATGCCGGTGTGCTGGCAGACGCAACCCAGCGTGGATTGCGTTGGGTGATTTGCAGCAGTTGGGGGCAATGGAAGGTGTCAAAGCCTAACAGCAGCTGCCGGTTTGGGTCTATGTGCAGAATGTAGCTGCTCATGTGCTGCTCTGCTGGCTGAAATGCACGCTGCGCACAGATGCGCAACACCTAAATCTTATGTTGACCTCGATATTCTACAAACTGCTTACTGCTGAATTTTAATTCATTCCTGTGTCACGTGTCTGGCTGCTGCAGTCTGGCGGGGGCGGCGACGCGCCGCTGCTGTGGGCAGCAGCAGAGCTGGCAGCGCCGCTCAATGCGCAGCTGGTGGAGCTGTTTGGCGCCAGCGGGCGAGGCAGCCCGGGCGATGTGAACAACCCTGATTTGCTGCTGGGCACAGTACATCGCTTGGCGCTGGAGAATGGGCGGCGCATCGACTTCCTGCAGGTGTGAACTTGTTTTTGATGTATATTTTCGCATTTCATGAATTTTTTTTTTATGGTGTGTGTGCTGCTGCCACATTTGTGTGCTGCCTCCTCTGCTCTGTAGCCTGTGGTGCAGGCTGTGGTGCAGGACATACGTCACAGCGGGTTTCATATGGGTTGAATATGAACACGGTTGCGTTGTGTGCTGCTGCCTGTCCTGCGCAGGCTGTGGTGCAGGCGCTCGAGCTGCATGGCGCCTACCACATTGGTGTGGAGTTCACGCGTGCACTGCGGGACGGCGTGAAGCAGCTGCTGCGCACATACAAGCTTCCTGAGGTGCGGCAGCAGCAGCTGGCTTTAGCGTCAACAGCTGTAGTGACACTGAACAGCTTGCTGTTGCTTTACATCTTGCAGGACGGTGCCGCTCTCATGTGATGTGCTGTTTTTAGTGGCGCATATGTGACTTTACAGCACCCGAACAAGAGGCTGCGGTTGCTCACAACTGATGCTGCTGGACGCTGCCTGCCATGCTGCTGCACGCGTTGCTGCAGGTTGCTGCAGCCGGCACGCGCGAGCTGTGGCTCGCGTGGATTGATGCGCTGATTGCATTCGAAGGCAGCCTGGGGCGCAGCGGGCTGCTGGGCTGCTACTGGGAGGTGGCTGATGCACGGGACCTGCCGGTGCTGCTGCTGCGGGGCAGCACACTCAGCGTGTTTGGGGAGGACCCTGCCTGGCTGGTGAGTGAGGCGTGTGCCACAGTGGCATGTAAAATATACAGTGTTTGGTGGCGTGTGGCGGCGCCACATGCCAGCCCGGCACTGGTTATGGCAGGCTGCATGCCATTGCTGTCTTTGCGGCGTTGTGCTGTGCGGGCGCTGCTGCTGTGGGGCAGCACGCTCAGCGTGTTTGGGGAGGGCCCTGCCTGGCTGGTGAGTGGAGTTTGTGGTGAATGTTCTTTTGCCAACCGCTTCTTTCACATTGGCATGTACATCAATACAGTGGATTTCTGGTGTATGCTGGCGCCGTGTAACAGCCCGGCACTGGTTATAACAGGCTGCATGCGGGTGCTGCCTGTGCTGTGTTTGCGGCGTTGTGCTGCTGTGCGGGCGCTGCTGCTGCGGGGCAGCACACTCAGCGTGTTTGGGGAGGACCCTGCCTGGCTGGTGAGTGAGGTTTGTGGTGGAATATCCTTCAGTACTTCTATTCTTGGTGTGGCGGAATAATCTTCCGTACTTCCCACATGCTTGCAGGACGCCTGGCTGGAGGCTCCTGCCGCCTCCAAGCATGTGGAGGCCATCCTGCGATGAATATTCCATAAGTCATGCGCACGCAACCTGTTTTACGAACAGTGCTTTCACTGGATGCTTGCAGGATGCCTGGCTGGAGGCGGAGGCTGCTGCCGCCTCCCAGCGGGTGGAGGCCATCCTGTACAGCGAGGCAGGCTGGGGGCCAGGGCACATTCAAGACATCTCAAACACTGAATCCGTGCGTTAAGTTCGATCAATATGATGAAAATGTCCAAACTCATGCTTGCAGGACGCCTGGCTGGAGGCGGAGGCTGCTGCCGCGGCTAAGCAGGTAGAAGCCATCCCGTACAGCGAGGCAGGCTGGGGGCCAGGGCACATTCAAGACATCTCAAACACTGAATCCGTGCGTTAAGTTCGATCAATGTGATGAAAATGTCCAAACTCATGCTTGCAGGACGCCTGGCTGGAGGCGGAGGCTGCTGCCGCGGTTAAGCAGGTAGAAGCCATCCTGTACAGCGGGGCAGGCTGGAATCCAGGGCATATTCCAAGACAGTTCGAACACTGAATCCGTGCGTTGTGTTTGATCAGTGCACTCATACTGTTCATTTTCATGCTTGCAGGACGCCTGGCTGGAGGCGGAGGCTGCTGCCGCGGTCAAGCAGGTAGAAGCCATCCTGTACAGCGAGGCAGGCTGGGGGCCAGGGCAGACGCTGCTGCTGGAGGATGGCCGCCCGGCATGGCATGCAGACCTGTGGCCGCCCAAGGCTGCTGAAGAGGTGCGACATATGATGAGTCAGCTCCACGTTTCAAAGTTGTTGGTGTGGTGTGTATGGTAGCATCGAGTTGACGGTGTTTGGAGGATGGCCGCCCAGCATGGCATGCAGACCTGTGGCCGCCCAAGGCTGCTGAAGGGGTGCGCTGTCGCATCATGCAGCAAATATGATGCAGAAGCATTCATAAGTGGCCAGAGACGCATGCGTGGGTGTGGTTTTGCTGGTGCTGTTCAGTTGGTGGCACTTGCTCAGAGCCCTGGGCAGACGCTGCTGTTGGAAGATGGCCGCCCTGCATGGCATGCAGACCTGTGGCCACCTAAAGCTGCTGAGTTGTTTTGTGGTACTTGAATCAAGTTTGTAAGATGAGATGTGAGGCAGCACATGTTTTGCCTCAGCTGCAAGCTGAAGAGGTGATATTTGGTGGTAAAAGTGTCACGTGTTGACACTCGCTGGTGCCATACCACAGATTTGGTGATAGTACTCCTTGCTGTCTGCTCTGGCATTGCATGTTTAGCCTTGCTGATACATTCTTGCCTTGCTGCTGTCCCCTCATCGCAATGCTCCTTTTTCCACAAGTCAGGCATCTTGTGCCTCTGCCGCTCTTTCCCGCTTGGTCAAATTTGGTCAAACCTGGTCAACGCTGCTGCAGCTGGTGTCCCTGGTGGAGAGCCTGCTGGACAAGCTGCGCTTCATCCCACAGCCAGAAGCACAGGAGCGCTACCTTGCAGGAGCAGTCGGGGCGGTGCTGCAGCAGGCACACGGCCGCATCAGCCGAATGCTGCACCAGGCAGACCTGTTCAAGGACTTCACTAGCGAAACATCGCTGCTGCGGGTGCGTGGCTGTTTCGATGTTTGACAACAGTGCCTCAGCGTACTAAGGCAGTGGAAAGTGCTGATGTGAAGCAGCGCTGATTCGATTGGGTGTTGTTCAGCTGCCCCGGGCAGCTGTGAAGGCTGTACAGCGTGCGCGTGTGCCCATGACACTGCCGCGCGTTGCTGCCGTCCTTGAGAAGCGTAGACTCATTTGCAGCAGCTGCTACTTCCCGTGTGTCACAAGGAGTGTGCCTTTTTGACTGTGTCTCCCTGCTGCTGCTGCTGCTGCTGTGGCGGCTGGCTGGCTGTGCTGCATGTGCAGGTCTGCATGTGCGTGTGCTTCTGCCACTATGTGGAGCAGCAGCTGCAGGAGCTGCATGACGATGCACAGGTCATGGTGACGCGCATCCTGGACAGCCAGCAGCAGCAGCAGCAGCAGTATCAGGAGAACAACATCCAGCACGCAGGCCAAGATCAGCAGCAGCAGCATGCGCTGCCAAACGGCAACGACCACCGCCTGAACAACAGTAGCTGGCAGGCGGCCGGGCAGCAGCAGCAGCAGCCGAACGGGCCGATGGCAGCACCCGTAGCAGCAGCAGCAGCGGCGCCTGGCGGCAGCGGGCAGCAGCAGGAGGGTGAGCAGCTTTCCCAGGCTGCTGCTGCCAAGCTGCGCGTGCTGGCAAAGCCGATTGGGGAGTTCAGCACCTGCAGGCGCGAGTGGGTGCTGAAGCTGGGCAAGGCTGCTGCCCTGGGTTTCATGCAGCATGCCGCAGGTGCGGTTTGGGTGTTGTTGTCGTTTTTTTTTTTTGATATAAAAGTGCGCTTTGGCCGGCGCTGTTGGTTGTGCCTGCAGTGTTGCTGATCACATGCACCCTGCTGACTTTCAGGGGACTAGCCGCTGCTGCCCTGGGCGTCATGCAGCATGCGGCAGGTGCGGTTCGGTTGTTGTTGCTTCATTATGATTGTGCAGCTTGGCCAGCGCTGTTGGTTGTGCCTGCAGTGTTCCTGGTCACACTCACCATGCTGACCTTCTTGTGACTAGCCGCCGTTTGCTGCGCTTCATGCAGCTGCTGCAGGTGCGGTCTGGTTGTTTGTTTGTGTGAGTTGGGGTGACCGGTTGTTATTGTCACCTTCTTGTTACTAGCCGCTGTCTGCTGGGCTTCATGCAGCATGCAGCAGGTGCAGAGTGGCTGGTTTGCGCTGCTATCGTCGTGGGTATTTGGGTGCACGGCCTTCTGTTTGTTGGCCTGATGGTCCAAGCTGCTCGTGGCTGTCCATGCATGGCTGCCCACACTTGAGTTCAGTAAAGCTGGCGCACGCTGGCTGTGACATTGCAGGCTTCGCGTAGCAACCTACGCATTGTATGCTGCTGTGTAGCAGCCCAGCAGTCGTGCTAATGCTGTGTGCCAGACACTAGCCACTGTACATCGACACAGCCTAACCTTGGCAAAGGCAGCAGCACACCAACGTACTTTGTCTGTACCCTTCCATCTCTCATGGCTGCGCGTGTCGTGCCGCACATTCAACCCGCATGCAGGCTACACATCACGCGGCGCTCTGTTCGAGACGAGCAGCGCGCCGCTGCCAGCTTTAGCAGCAGAGGGCCAGCTGTGGCCAAATGTACCCTACCCTTGCACTGACATTTACACCTGGCTGCGCCTGTCGTGCCGCACATTCAACCCGCATGCAGGCTACACATCACGGGGCGCTCTCTTCAAGGCGAGCAGCGAGTTGCTGCCAGCTTTAGCAGCAGAGGGCCAGCTGTGGTCCAGTGGGGTGGTGTCAGGCGACCTGCAGCCTGGCTTGGCGTGGCTGGCGGGGCTGCTTGAGAAGATGAGCGGGCACCTGGATAAGGGCTGCTTCAGGCAGGCGTGGAGTGCGGCCGCTGCAGCCATCAACAGGTGCGTGGGTGTGTGCGCTACTCGTCGGATACGATTGGGTGCGATGTCATGTTTTTTTGCCGCATGCTTGGGAGAGAAGGTGAGCGGGCACTTGAGTAAGGGCTGTTTTAAGAGGCGTGGAGCGCAGATGCGGCAGCCATCGACAGATGCGCTGGGCACTGCCATTGTAATGCGTGGGTGTTGATCCTGCACGTGCATTGGTAGCTGCATGCAGGGATAAGCACAGGTGTTGTAAGCATTGCTGCATGTGTAGAGCACAGCTGCTGCAGCCATCAACGCTTACAGTTGCCTTCGCCTTCGCATTGCAGGGAGCTGTTCAACAACGTGGCCTGTGAAGCGCTGGTCGAGCGATGCCGGCGCGCTGCAGCTGATGATTGACGCTGACACTGACGCTGATGTTGTTACTGTCACTGACGATAAACACGCCTGCCAGTGCAGGGAGCTGTTCAACTTCGTGGCCTGTGAAGCGCTGTTCAGCGATGCAGGCGCGCTGCAGCTGGCACTAATTGACATTGCCGATTATGTTGATGCTGATGTTGCCTGTGCAGGGAGCTGTTTAACAACGTGGCCTGCGAAGCGCTGTTCAGTGATGCCGGCGCGCTGCAGCTGATGATCGACGCGCACGCGCTCATGAGCGTGTTTGGGCGCTACACGCCGCGCCCGCAGGCACATTTCAGGGAGCTGCGGGACGCGGTCGCGCTGCTCAACCTGCAGCAGCAGCAGGCGGACTTTGTGAAGCAGGTGCGTGTGGTGCTGTTTGGTATGCAGCAGCAGCGGCAGGCATGTTTATAGCACAGCAAGTGGCGTTGTGGATGTGCGCTGTGGCGTGCTGCGAGTGTCTTTCTTGCTTGTGTGTTTGGGCGCTGTAGGCGCACTTTAGGGAGATTCCTAGATGCGGTCGCGCTGCTCAACCTGCAGCAGGCGGACTTCGTGAAGCAGGTGTTTGCAGCTGGTATGAGGGACCATGGTCGAGTCTGTGTTGACGCCGGCAGCAGCAGCAACCAGCAGCAGGAAGAAGTGCCGAAGCGAGCGTGGCATCAGCAGTGGGTCTCCAGTGCTGCATGTGGCAATTGTGCTTTGGAATGTGTTGTGTTGCTGCTGCTGCTGCTGCTGCTGCTGCGGTGGCTGCAAAGACGGTGAGACGTCCAGTGCTTCTGTGTAGTGCAGTAGCTGCAGCCCACCTTTCATGCCTTGATCTGCTGCTGCTGCTAGTGGTGGTGGTGCTGGTGCTGGTGCACCAGCGGTGGCTGCTGCCAGCCGCGCTGTCGGTGCAGCTGAAGTCGGTGTGCTCACCTGTTGAGAAGCTGCTGCTTACACCTTATCACACTTTCCTCCTCTGCTGCTGCCGCCATTGCTGCTATTGCTGATGCGCAGGCTGTGGCGGCTGCCAGCCGTGCCCCCAATGCAGCTCAAGTTGCTGCACACATCTGTCAGGAAGCTGCTGCTTACACCCTCTCACACCTTCCTCTTGTGCTGCTGCCGTTGCTACTGCTGCTGCGCAGGCGGTGGCGGCTGCCAGCCGTGCCCCCAATGCAGCTGAGGTGCTCAAGTCGGTTGGGGTGTACCACTTGGACCCTGAGCTCGCAGACACGGTGATGAGCCTGCGCATGTACAAGCCCTAGGCCATGCTACGTCAGGATCATGGCTGCTTGCTGTTGCGCTGAAGGGACTGGCCGGTTCCTGCTGGTGGCGCAGCAGCCCAGGATGGTGTCATAATGAGTTGAAGCCTTTTGACTGGTAACTCTGCTCAAGTCAGTTGGGGTGTACCACTTGGACCCTGAGCTGGCAGACACAGTGATGAGCCAGCGCATGTACAAGCCCTAGGCTGCAGTGCAGCTGTTGTGCAGCACTGCAGTACAGCTGTGCTGGCCAGGGCCCTGCAAGTAGCTGCGGTTGCTGTAAACTAGCTTGATGAGCCCGTGCTGGTGCAAGGCGTGAGCTGATCAGCTTGTGAGCTGTTGAACGGGCTGGATAGGGCTTGCAACGTTGCTCGAGCCGGCAGGGGTGCTCGAAAACTGGCTGTGTTCCCGTCGTGTAACACACGTATCGTGGATCATCCACACAAGTTGTGTAGCCTACACATGATGTGCAGCCTGAGCTGGCAAACACCGTCATGAGCCTGGCCAGATCTTTTAGTAGCATGTGGATGTGCTGTGGCCAGCAACTGTTAGCGAGCCGGCCAGGGAGGAGCAGCGGTTTGCTGCTGTCAGGGCTGCTGCACTGCAGTGGCACCAGCGTCAGATTCATAGCATCAGCGTCTGTGCATGTTGTCATGCATCGGGCCTTCTTGAATGAAACATTGGTGATCAGAAATGATGATAGTCCATTTAATCCGCACAGGCTAGCCCTGGAACCTTCCGTTGCTGCCCATTTGGCTATCTGTAGACTCTGTCAGAGCCTGCTGTTACCCGATGGTTAGTGCACAGGAACGCCTTAGTGTTACTCAGCGCCATTACAGCCTGTGGTACGATCCAGTGGCGGGTCCCATCGTGTCTGCCGGTGCGATGGCAGTCATGAGTCAGATGTAACCTCATATCTGCTGGTGTATTCCGCAGGAGGACGTCGATCTTCTCAAGCAAAAGGCTATTAGGTTTAACGGTATGAAATTCAAATTTACTGGTCCACCATATGGTATGGCTGCAGTCTCTGTGCGATTCGTGTGATGACCGTCACTGTCCCAGCACTGTGAGCTGACCCCCCCCTGTTTCAGCAACTTTCAGCCACTGGCAGCTGGTAAATTCAGCAACATTCACTGCTGAATCCTCGCAGTTAATATTGCTGAATGTAGCTTAAAACGCTGAATGTGCGTAATAGCGTAGCTTTTTCAGTGCTCTTTCAGTGCTTTCCGGCATTATTCACTCGCTGCTGCTGAAAATTTCACCGCGGGTAAAAGCGCGCGATAATTCAGCGGCGTGTTTCAGCAGCGAAAGACGCTGAATAATCGAGTTGCAAGTAATAATTCGTCTCTTTTCAACCACAGTTAGGCAGCACTGTTGTAGCAGCAGCAGACAGCCTCGCCAAGCTGGTACAGCTTGCTACTGCATGCATCGTGGTCTGTTGCAGGTCGAACAACAGCAGGCAGCCATCAGAAAACAGCCAGATCGCTTGCTGGGATGCAAAGGCATTACCTGCGGCAACAAACAGCAGAAGCAACAGCAGTTGCAGTAGAAGCAGCAGCAGCAGCAGCCTTGCTCATCAGCCAGTTGAAGACACAACACAAACCATCAGCCAGTAGGACACCAGAATGAATCAAACTCTTCACAGCTGCATCCTGCAAGTCTTACTTCTAGTGCATGCCACGCAACATGCTTGGATGGCATGATTTGCAGAGGTACCCAAGTGCACTGCAACCCGTTGACCAGCTCTGTCACGTCCCTTTCTCCAACGGCCAGCAGCAGAGGCTGGATGTGCTTGCCGTTGTGGTTCCCTAGGCCTGTATTGCCTGTGCCCAGCAGCACTCGCAGCACTCGCACGCTACTGACGGACGGTCAAGGCCGGTTGTTGAGTGCAGGCAGGCCTGTGTGCCTGCTATATGTGTCGTGCACATCAAAATAAAGGATACGATGACTATCAAAAAATTTCAATGCAAGAAACGTGACCAGCAAGATTCGACGCCTGAGAGCAATTGCGTCTCCACTTGCTCTCAGTGCCGGATGGTCGCAAGCAACAGAAACCAAGCTCTTATAAGCCATTTTACTGGTATAGTATCGTCTTATCTGCACAGCATGTGCGTTGCGTGAGAGCTTGGGGCTTAACATATGCTCCCAGGGATTTGAACCTACCTGTCTCGGTCTATGACTGCAAGGCTCTCCGTATTCGCGACTATTCAGCCTTACTTTTCTTATGATGCATCATAGTGTTGACAAAGAGAGCTTGAGAGAGAGCTTGAGAGCGAGCCAGGACTAGATACACTGAAAAATCAGGCTGGTGATGACAAATTCAGGGATACTCAGCAGTGAGAAATGCTGAAAGTGCGCGCCTAAAAAATCAACTTGTTTTCACCCGACTTCAGAGGCCAGCTGAAAATTTCACCACAGTCAGCAAAATTCAGTGGTGCAGGCGCTGAATTCTGCCTAATGTCTGCTAGCAGACATTTCAGCGCTGAAACAGGGGCCGGCCCCATGGTCATGACCATTAGCACTGCTGCTCAGCAGCACGGAACGCCAGAAGGGAAGTAGACTGCTCTGCCACACTGGCTAGGCCATCCAGCCCTGCGCATGTTTCTGGAAAAGTTATGTTGTGTGTGCTACAGTCCTCTGCACACCTCATCAGCATGTGTGATAGCTGCCCGGCCATGGCCTGTGGCCACAGGCTGTGGCTGCAACACTGACTGACCCCCTGAGGGGGGCAGGCAAGGGCAGGCGGCTCCTGCAGCTCAAAAAGAGGCTTGTCTGTTGCCCGCAGGCCCAACAAGCACTACAAAGGATCTATTAAAAAGTTTGCACCTGCCGTTGCTGGCTTTCGCCGCAGTCACCACCACCCCTAACGGCAGTAAGAGTTACTGCTATAAGCCTGCGTTCGTACTACTAATTCGTCTTGACTTTCACATCGAAGTATGAAGCCATACATATATAAGTTTAGCGTTTTTGTATAGCTCGCAGCGCTGCGTGCTCGCGGGTGTCAGTGTGCTTTGGCCGTTGGCATGGCAATCACGTGCCAGAAGCTCCGATGATACTTCGACAAGAGGAATCCAGCTTATTCAAAGCAGATATATAAAAAGAAACATTCTTATAGGACTCGCTTGTGACTGTCAGGACCCTCCGACAACAGCCTATAAGCGCACAGCTAACAGTGGGGTAGGGTACGAACCTAGCATCCCAGATATGAGACAAAGCCACATAGCACACAAACAGAAAGCCATGCTGGCACAGCAACCTGCTGCTTGTGGTAGGTACAGCAAGGCACAGCTGCTGAACCTGCTGCCTTGGTTTGCTTGCATGTCAGCTGTCCTGCAGGCACCTCACCTGCTTGCAGCGCCCGCTCCAAACTGCTAGTTTTTTTCAGCTCCAGAATTCAGCGTGATCACACAAGATGAATGTCTGCAGGAGAGTGTGTGGACTGGCAGCACTCAACCAACTGTGCTCAACCACCCTAGCTGCACACGCGCAGCAGCTGCCTGTAATGCTGAAACGTTGATCGGTGATAAGCAACAAGATTAGCAGCAGCAGCACAGCGCACAACGTACAGGGCCAGACAGCAGACCGCAACAACAGCGGCAGGGCACTTGGCACACCACAGCTGCAGAGCCCGATCAGCCAGCAGGTGCTGCCCAGAAGTAGAAACGGTTACATAAATACATATGTGCAGGCAGCAGCGCCCTATAGCAGCAGAAAGCAGCAGATAACAGACCCGCGAAAATTCAAAGAGTCGGGGCGCAGCAGGTGGTTTGCAAGCACTTTACTCAAGTTACACAGCACCCCATATAGTGGCTCAATTTGATTTAGATTCGTTGTTGAAAGTTGCATTTAATGAGTATGCTGCCTTTGCGCTACTTTCGTACCAGTGCCTAGTGAAGGCTGGTCAAACTCCAGGTTGCTGCAAACATTAGGTTGACCTGACATGTTATTTCTGTTTGCACTGCTAGCAGAAGCACAGCTGACTCCTGCATATGTTTTGAATCCATGGCTGCAGGGTGGCTGTCCATGGTGCGCAAGCACCCTTTGGGATGGGAGAGCAACCGCAAGTCAACGGGCGCGCGGGTGGCGGCGGTGGTGGCGGTGCTCACGATGCTAGCCATCGCCGGCAGTCCAAAGGGTGCGGCAGGCTATTACAGAGTACACTTTCCTAAGCATGCTGCTCAAATCAAACAGGACCTGAATTCCTTCTGCATGACCCACTACAAGAACTTCAAGCAGTATGGCACGGTGGCAACTCCCAAGCACAAGGGCAGACCCCCAAAAGTCCCAGATGACGTGGCATTAAAGGCCAGTGAAACATTCAAAGCTGGCAAGGTAGTCAAGGCCTACCCAAGTGCAGAAGCAAAGAAGAAAGTCGACGTGCATGTATGGTGGACATCAATCAAACTTGCTTGTCAGGAAAATGAGTACCTGGGTGGCCTATGCAGGAAGTACAACATCAGGCCCAAGCAACTGCTGAAGCGCATGAAAGCTGTTGACCCCAACCTGGTGCGCAGAAGAATAGATGTGAAGATGGACCTGACAGACAAGCAGAAAGACAGGAGAAAGGCTGCAGCAGAGAGGCTCTACAAGATGTTCCAGGATGAGCCAGACTTGCTGAGCAGAATTTATTTTGTTGATGAGTGCAAACTCTGGATGTCCAACCTAGCAGGCGGCGCCATCAAGGTGTATTGCGATGCACATGATGCAAACGTACATGCTGTGCTACCATGCAAGTGGATGCGCAAGGGCCAGGACAACAAACCAGTCAAGCTACACTTTGTGTGCGCCGTCAACGCGGTGCACGGCGCTGTCTACTGCAAGTTCACCACCGGCACAACAGACAACATTGACCACGTTGGCAACCCCAACACACCATACTATGTGAGTGTGTGCTGCTATTACTTAGATGCGCGCCATTGAAAGACATGCCAGCTGTTGCGTTCTGTGTACACACAACGTGGCAGTGCATCTCGCAGTGCCTCAGGGAAGGCGCGCTGCACACCGCGGCCTGCGCTGACCATAACAGCAGAGTAGCTTGGTGACAGCACAATGACACCACCCCCAGCAGCAAGCTGGAAACCAGTCTCCAGGGAATCCTGCCAGTCACTTTCACATGTGCGCACCCGCAGCACACTGCCGCCTGCTGGCAGGAACTTGGCATACGCAGCAGCACAGAAGGCAACGTCGCGCTGCAACAGCTTCTCTGTGCTGTTGTCATACATACCAGTGTCATGGCATGTCCCATCTGCTTGAATCAGCACGCTGCGCTGCGCATGCAAGAAATCGACCCGGCCTCGCCACCACCCTACTGCCACTTGCGCGCACATGCTGTCACATATTCCCAACCTGTACAGCTTGCGCATCAGCTGCTCCTCACTTGCAGGCATGTTGCGTGCGCCTGTGCCACCCACTTTAGGCATCAAACATGCACACTGCTTGCACTCCAGAGCTGCTTCAGTTGCGGCAGCGCGCGGCTCGCAGAACTTGAAGTGCTGCACACCTGGCAGGCAGCCCGTCATGGCCCAGTACAGTGGCCGCTTGCGTATCCCCAAGCTGATGATCCTGGGCCTGCTTTTACCATCTGCCTCAAGCCTGATGAATGGGCGTCCCTTTTCATCCACTTGCACATTCAGCTGCGCTGCTGCTAACAAGGCTTTCCGCTGCCAACCCGGCAAAACCTGCACCTGCAGTTGAAGAGGCAGAAGAAGAAGAAGAACGTGAAGGCCAAGAGCATGACACAGCTGGAGTTTGTCCACTGCATGAAGGAGCTTGCAGAGAAGGCTAACCAACAGCAGCGCGCGCGCGGCACTACGCCGCTGTACATCTTCGACAACCCCAGTGTTCATGTCGGGCAGGATGCCGCAGAGCTCCTAGCTGCAGTTGGCATCAGCCCAGAGCAGGTGCTGCAAATTGCACCCTACTCCCCAGACTTCAACCAGCCCATTGAGCATGCATTCGGCAGCCTCAAGGCTAGCTTCCGCAACCATCTGTACAACACCTACCAGCTGACTGGTGCAGATGTATCACCGCGTGATCTGCAGCGGACGCTGCGTGACATATTCATGAACATCACACCTGCCTCTGTCATGGCTGATGCACTGAGGCTGCCAGATTTGTGGGATGTGGTGCGCAGCAGGCTGGACAGGGTGTTTGTATGCCGTGACAACAAGCAGCGCACGGGTACGGCTGGCAACTGGCCTAGGGATGATCAGCGCTGAGCACGCTGCTGCTGCTGCTGCTGCAGGGCTTAGAATGTATATGGCTGCTGGCTGCACTCTAGACAGCTAGCAGCTGTCAGCAGGTCGTTGATTGACACTCCCTGCAAGCTCACCTTTCTGACAGCTCCTCTGCTGGTTGGGCTCCTGTGTGTGCGCACCGCACGGCGCCGGCGATGTGCTGGTGCCATGCTGTAGCTGGGTGGTTATGTCTCTGTTTTCAACTGTATGCCAGCATGGACAGCCACAGGCATGATAAGTTGATAGATTGTTATCTGATAATAATTGTCAGATGGTGTATTGGTGCATAGACTGGCCCAGAGTGAAAAGCGCGCGCGCGTGGCAAGGCAGTTCTGCCAGGGCAGCAGTGCTGTTGATGGGCAGTTCACATGCAGGCGAGTTGAGCCAATGTGCGTGAATGATTGTACTTGTTACGGCTAAAATTAATTATTGTACGTGCTAACATGTGCTTCATGCAGCTCCAGCTACTGAACCACACGTTACTTGTCTCAACGGTTGCCCTACCAAGCAGGATGCTTTGATGTTGCTGCACTCTTGGCATTGTAATAACATCTATTCAAGTATTTAATTGAGCTGACGCACGGCAGGAGAAAGCTGTGTTTGAGTCAGGTAATCCGTGACGGGGAAGTGCTGCCGAATCAGCCACTCTCGATGCAGACAGCTGTCACGCTGCAAACTTATCCTCATACATAACAGCTGATTCTTACATCTTACTGGGCCGAGAATTTTCTCCGGTGGGACGCCGGGCAGCCAGCCTGGTCACGGAGCCAGTGAGTCCAAGACACCTGTGCAGGCTATGCCAGCTCGATCGTGCTGCGGCAGCAACAGCAGACAATTCGGATTGCTTTTAAAACGTCTTTCAAGACAAGGCTGTGCTCTGAATGTGCTTTTGTGAATTTAGCAGCAGCACTGCATGACCACCAGGCTGCTGCTGCTGCTGTCTTGCCTGGCAAAGTGTGCATTCGAAAAACAGAGGCTACAGCAGGTGACAGCACCCTCCTCTGAGCTGCACTCTGCTGTCTGCTGCTGAATGTGCTGCTGGCCAGGCAGGTCCCAGCAATTGCAAACAACAGTAATGCAGGATTTGGGACAGCTGCACCACCAGCAGCAGTTGCAGCAGGCCTGCTATAACATAAAAAGGTGGGCAGGCATTTCATCAACTTTGCCCAGAAACAGCAGCAGCAGGATTGCAATGCAGGCTGAGAACTGCTGCAGCAAAGGAAGATGTGCATTTTTGCCTTCAGAAGGCTGGTCAAACTCCAGGTTGCTGCAAACATTAGGTTGACCTGACATGTTATTTCTGTTTGCACTGCTAGCAGAAGCACAGCTGACTCCTGCATATGTTTTGAATCCATGGCTGCAGGGTGGCTGTCCATGGTGCGCAAGCACCCTTTGGGATGGGAGAGCAACCGCAAGTCAACGGGCGCGCGGGTGGCGGCGGTGGTGGCGGTGCTCACGATGCTAGCCATCGCCGGCAGTCCAAAGGGTGCGGCAGGCTATTACAGAGTACACTTTCCTAAGCATGCTGCTCAAATCAAACAGGACCTGAATTCCTTCTGCATGACCCACTACAAGAACTTCAAGCAGTATGGCACGGTGGCAACTCCCAAGCACAAGGGCAGACCCCCAAAAGTCCCAGATGACGTGGCATTAAAGGCCAGTGAAACATTCAAAGCTGGCAAGGTAGTCAAGGCCTACCCAAGTGCAGAAGCAAAGAAGAAAGTCGACGTGCATGTATGGTGGACATCAATCAAACTTGCTTGTCAGGAAAATGAGTACCTGGGTGGCCTATGCAGGAAGTACAACATCAGGCCCAAGCAACTGCTGAAGCGCATGAAAGCTGTTGACCCCAACCTGGTGCGCAGAAGAATAGATGTGAAGATGGACCTGACAGACAAGCAGAAAGACAGGAGAAAGGCTGCAGCAGAGAGGCTCTACAAGATGTTCCAGGATGAGCCAGACTTGCTGAGCAGAATTTATTTTGTTGATGAGTGCAAACTCTGGATGTCCAACCTAGCAGGCGGCGCCATCAAGGTGTATTGCGATGCACATGATGCAAACGTACATGCTGTGCTACCATGCAAGTGGATGCGCAAGGGCCAGGACAACAAACCAGTCAAGCTACACTTTGTGTGCGCCGTCAACGCGGTGCACGGCGCTGTCTACTGCAAGTTCACCACCGGCACAACAGACAACATTGACCACGTTGGCAACCCCAACACACCATACTATGTGAGTGTGTGCTGCTATTACTTAGATGCGCGCCATTGAAAGACATGCCAGCTGTTGCGTTCTGTGTACACACAACGTGGCAGTGCATCTCGCAGTGCCTCAGGGAAGGCGCGCTGCACACCGCGGCCTGCGCTGACCATAACAGCAGAGTAGCTTGGTGACAGCACAATGACACCACCCCCAGCAGCAAGCTGGAAACCAGTCTCCAGGGAATCCTGCCAGTCACTTTCACATGTGCGCACCCGCAGCACACTGCCGCCTGCTGGCAGGAACTTGGCATACGCAGCAGCACAGAAGGCAACGTCGCGCTGCAACAGCTTCTCTGTGCTGTTGTCATACATACCAGTGTCATGGCATGTCCCATCTGCTTGAATCAGCACGCTGCGCTGCGCATGCAAGAAATCGACCCGGCCTCGCCACCACCCTACTGCCACTTGCGCGCACATGCTGTCACATATTCCCAACCTGTACAGCTTGCGCATCAGCTGCTCCTCACTTGCAGGCATGTTGCGTGCGCCTGTGCCACCCACTTTAGGCATCAAACATGCACACTGCTTGCACTCCAGAGCTGCTTCAGTTGCGGCAGCGCGCGGCTCGCAGAACTTGAAGTGCTGCACACCTGGCAGGCAGCCCGTCATGGCCCAGTACAGTGGCCGCTTGCGTATCCCCAAGCTGATGATCCTGGGCCTGCTTTTACCATCTGCCTCAAGCCTGATGAATGGGCGTCCCTTTTCATCCACTTGCACATTCAGCTGCGCTGCTGCTAACAAGGCTTTCCGCTGCCAACCCGGCAAAACCTGCACCTGCAGTTGAAGAGGCAGAAGAAGAAGAAGAACGTGAAGGCCAAGAGCATGACACAGCTGGAGTTTGTCCACTGCATGAAGGAGCTTGCAGAGAAGGCTAACCAACAGCAGCGCGCGCGCGGCACTACGCCGCTGTACATCTTCGACAACCCCAGTGTTCATGTCGGGCAGGATGCCGCAGAGCTCCTAGCTGCAGTTGGCATCAGCCCAGAGCAGGTGCTGCAAATTGCACCCTACTCCCCAGACTTCAACCAGCCCATTGAGCATGCATTCGGCAGCCTCAAGGCTAGCTTCCGCAACCATCTGTACAACACCTACCAGCTGACTGGTGCAGATGTATCACCGCGTGATCTGCAGCGGACGCTGCGTGACATATTCATGAACATCACACCTGCCTCTGTCATGGCTGATGCACTGAGGCTGCCAGATTTGTGGGATGTGGTGCGCAGCAGGCTGGACAGGGTGTTTGTATGCCGTGACAACAAGCAGCGCACGGGTACGGCTGGCAACTGGCCTAGGGATGATCAGCGCTGAGCACGCTGCTGCTGCTGCTGCTGCAGGGCTTAGAATGTATATGGCTGCTGGCTGCACTCTAGACAGCTAGCAGCTGTCAGCAGGTCGTTGATTGACACTCCCTGCAAGCTCACCTTTCTGACAGCTCCTCTGCTGGTTGGGCTCCTGTGTGTGCGCACCGCACGGCGCCGGCGATGTGCTGGTGCCATGCTGTAGCTGGGTGGTTATGTCTCTGTTTTCAACTGTATGCCAGCATGGACAGCCACAGGCATGATAAGTTGATAGATTGTTATCTGATAATAATTGTCAGATGGTGTATTGGTGCATAGACTGGCCCAGAGTGAAAAGCGCGCGCGCGTGGCAAGGCAGTTCTGCCAGGGCAGCAGTGCTGTTGATGGGCAGTTCACATGCAGGCGAGTTGAGCCAATGTGCGTGAATGATTGTACTTGTTACGGCTAAAATTAATTATTGTACGTGCTAACATGTGCTTCATGCAGCTCCAGCTACTGAACCACACGTTACTTGTCTCAACGGTTGCCCTACCAAGCAGGATGCTTTGATGTTGCTGCACTCTTGGCATTGTAATAACATCTATTCAAGTATTTAATTGAGCTGACGCACGGCAGGAGAAAGCTGTGTTTGAGTCAGGTAATCCGTGACGGGGAAGTGCTGCCGAATCAGCCACTCTCGATGCAGACAGCTGTCACGCTGCAAACTTATCCTCATACATAACAGCTGATTCTTACATCTTACTGGGCCGAGAATTTTCTCCGGTGGGACGCCGGGCAGCCAGCCTGGTCACGGAGCCAGTGAGTCCAAGACACCTGTGCAGGCTATGCCAGCTCGATCGTGCTGCGGCAGCAACAGCAGACAATTCGGATTGCTTTTAAAACGTCTTTCAAGACAAGGCTGTGCTCTGAATGTGCTTTTGTGAATTTAGCAGCAGCACTGCATGACCACCAGGCTGCTGCTGCTGCTGTCTTGCCTGGCAAAGTGTGCATTCGAAAAACAGAGGCTACAGCAGGTGACAGCACCCTCCTCTGAGCTGCACTCTGCTGTCTGCTGCTGAATGTGCTGCTGGCCAGGCAGGTCCCAGCAATTGCAAACAACAGTAATGCAGGATTTGGGACAGCTGCACCACCAGCAGCAGTTGCAGCAGGCCTGCTATAACATAAAAAGGTGGGCAGGCATTTCATCAACTTTGCCCAGAAACAGCAGCAGCAGGATTGCAATGCAGGCTGAGAACTGCTGCAGCAAAGGAAGATGTGCATTTTTGCCTTCTGAAGGCTGGTCAAACTCCAGGTTGCTGCAAACATTAGGTTGACCTGACATGTTATTTCTGTTTGCACTGCTAGCAGAAGCACAGCTGACTCCTGCATATGTTTTGAATCCATGGCTGCAGGGTGGCTGTCCATGGTGCGCAAGCACCCTTTGGGATGGGAGAGCAACCGCAAGTCAACGGGCGCGCGGGTGGCGGCGGTGGTGGCGGTGCTCACGATGCTAGCCATCGCCGGCAGTCCAAAGGGTGCGGCAGGCTATTACAGAGTACACTTTCCTAAGCATGCTGCTCAAATCAAACAGGACCTGAATTCCTTCTGCATGACCCACTACAAGAACTTCAAGCAGTATGGCACGGTGGCAACTCCCAAGCACAAGGGCAGACCCCCAAAAGTCCCAGATGACGTGGCATTAAAGGCCAGTGAAACATTCAAAGCTGGCAAGGTAGTCAAGGCCTACCCAAGTGCAGAAGCAAAGAAGAAAGTCGACGTGCATGTATGGTGGACATCAATCAAACTTGCTTGTCAGGAAAATGAGTACCTGGGTGGCCTATGCAGGAAGTACAACATCAGGCCCAAGCAACTGCTGAAGCGCATGAAAGCTGTTGACCCCAACCTGGTGCGCAGAAGAATAGATGTGAAGATGGACCTGACAGACAAGCAGAAAGACAGGAGAAAGGCTGCAGCAGAGAGGCTCTACAAGATGTTCCAGGATGAGCCAGACTTGCTGAGCAGAATTTATTTTGTTGATGAGTGCAAACTCTGGATGTCCAACCTAGCAGGCGGCGCCATCAAGGTGTATTGCGATGCACATGATGCAAACGTACATGCTGTGCTACCATGCAAGTGGATGCGCAAGGGCCAGGACAACAAACCAGTCAAGCTACACTTTGTGTGCGCCGTCAACGCGGTGCACGGCGCTGTCTACTGCAAGTTCACCACCGGCACAACAGACAACATTGACCACGTTGGCAACCCCAACACACCATACTATGTGAGTGTGTGCTGCTATTACTTAGATGCGCGCCATTGAAAGACATGCCAGCTGTTGCGTTCTGTGTACACACAACGTGGCAGTGCATCTCGCAGTGCCTCAGGGAAGGCGCGCTGCACACCGCGGCCTGCGCTGACCATAACAGCAGAGTAGCTTGGTGACAGCACAATGACACCACCCCCAGCAGCAAGCTGGAAACCAGTCTCCAGGGAATCCTGCCAGTCACTTTCACATGTGCGCACCCGCAGCACACTGCCGCCTGCTGGCAGGAACTTGGCATACGCAGCAGCACAGAAGGCAACGTCGCGCTGCAACAGCTTCTCTGTGCTGTTGTCATACATACCAGTGTCATGGCATGTCCCATCTGCTTGAATCAGCACGCTGCGCTGCGCATGCAAGAAATCGACCCGGCCTCGCCACCACCCTACTGCCACTTGCGCGCACATGCTGTCACATATTCCCAACCTGTACAGCTTGCGCATCAGCTGCTCCTCACTTGCAGGCATGTTGCGTGCGCCTGTGCCACCCACTTTAGGCATCAAACATGCACACTGCTTGCACTCCAGAGCTGCTTCAGTTGCGGCAGCGCGCGGCTCGCAGAACTTGAAGTGCTGCACACCTGGCAGGCAGCCCGTCATGGCCCAGTACAGTGGCCGCTTGCGTATCCCCAAGCTGATGATCCTGGGCCTGCTTTTACCATCTGCCTCAAGCCTGATGAATGGGCGTCCCTTTTCATCCACTTGCACATTCAGCTGCGCTGCTGCTAACAAGGCTTTCCGCTGCCAACCCGGCAAAACCTGCACCTGCAGTTGAAGAGGCAGAAGAAGAAGAAGAACGTGAAGGCCAAGAGCATGACACAGCTGGAGTTTGTCCACTGCATGAAGGAGCTTGCAGAGAAGGCTAACCAACAGCAGCGCGCGCGCGGCACTACGCCGCTGTACATCTTCGACAACCCCAGTGTTCATGTCGGGCAGGATGCCGCAGAGCTCCTAGCTGCAGTTGGCATCAGCCCAGAGCAGGTGCTGCAAATTGCACCCTACTCCCCAGACTTCAACCAGCCCATTGAGCATGCATTCGGCAGCCTCAAGGCTAGCTTCCGCAACCATCTGTACAACACCTACCAGCTGACTGGTGCAGATGTATCACCGCGTGATCTGCAGCGGACGCTGCGTGACATATTCATGAACATCACACCTGCCTCTGTCATGGCTGATGCACTGAGGCTGCCAGATTTGTGGGATGTGGTGCGCAGCAGGCTGGACAGGGTGTTTGTATGCCGTGACAACAAGCAGCGCACGGGTACGGCTGGCAACTGGCCTAGGGATGATCAGCGCTGAGCACGCTGCTGCTGCTGCTGCTGCAGGGCTTAGAATGTATATGGCTGCTGGCTGCACTCTAGACAGCTAGCAGCTGTCAGCAGGTCGTTGATTGACACTCCCTGCAAGCTCACCTTTCTGACAGCTCCTCTGCTGGTTGGGCTCCTGTGTGTGCGCACCGCACGGCGCCGGCGATGTGCTGGTGCCATGCTGTAGCTGGGTGGTTATGTCTCTGTTTTCAACTGTATGCCAGCATGGACAGCCACAGGCATGATAAGTTGATAGATTGTTATCTGATAATAATTGTCAGATGGTGTATTGGTGCATAGACTGGCCCAGAGTGAAAAGCGCGCGCGCGTGGCAAGGCAGTTCTGCCAGGGCAGCAGTGCTGTTGATGGGCAGTTCACATGCAGGCGAGTTGAGCCAATGTGCGTGAATGATTGTACTTGTTACGGCTAAAATTAATTATTGTACGTGCTAACATGTGCTTCATGCAGCTCCAGCTACTGAACCACACGTTACTTGTCTCAACGGTTGCCCTACCAAGCAGGATGCTTTGATGTTGCTGCACTCTTGGCATTGTAATAACATCTATTCAAGTATTTAATTGAGCTGACGCACGGCAGGAGAAAGCTGTGTTTGAGTCAGGTAATCCGTGACGGGGAAGTGCTGCCGAATCAGCCACTCTCGATGCAGACAGCTGTCACGCTGCAAACTTATCCTCATACATAACAGCTGATTCTTACATCTTACTGGGCCGAGAATTTTCTCCGGTGGGACGCCGGGCAGCCAGCCTGGTCACGGAGCCAGTGAGTCCAAGACACCTGTGCAGGCTATGCCAGCTCGATCGTGCTGCGGCAGCAACAGCAGACAATTCGGATTGCTTTTAAAACGTCTTTCAAGACAAGGCTGTGCTCTGAATGTGCTTTTGTGAATTTAGCAGCAGCACTGCATGACCACCAGGCTGCTGCTGCTGCTGTCTTGCCTGGCAAAGTGTGCATTCGAAAAACAGAGGCTACAGCAGGTGACAGCACCCTCCTCTGAGCTGCACTCTGCTGTCTGCTGCTGAATGTGCTGCTGGCCAGGCAGGTCCCAGCAATTGCAAACAACAGTAATGCAGGATTTGGGACAGCTGCACCACCAGCAGCAGTTGCAGCAGGCCTGCTATAACATAAAAAGGTGGGCAGGCATTTCATCAACTTTGCCCAGAAACAGCAGCAGCAGGATTGCAATGCAGGCTGAGAACTGCTGCAGCAAAGGAAGATGTGCATTTTTGCCTTCAGTGGGGTAGGGTACGAACCTAGCATCCCAGATATGAGACAAAGCCACATAGCACACAAACAGAAAGCCATGCTGGCACAGCAACCTGCTGCTTGTGGTAGGTACAGCAAGGCACAGCTGCTGAACCTGCTGCCTTGGTTTGCTTGCATGTCAGCTGTCCTGCAGGCACCTCACCTGCTTGCAGCGCCCGCTCCAAACTGCTAGTTTTTTTCAGCTCCAGAATTCAGCGTGATCACACAAGATGAATGTCTGCAGGAGAGTGTGTGGACTGGCAGCACTCAACCAACTGTGCTCAACCACCCTAGCTGCACACGCGCAGCAGCTGCCTGTAATGCTGAAACGTTGATCGGTGATAAGCAACAAGATTAGCAGCAGCAGCACAGCGCACAACGTACAGGGCCAGACAGCAGACCGCAACAACAGCGGCAGGGCACTTGGCACACCACAGCTGCAGAGCCCGATCAGCCAGCAGGTGCTGCCCAGAAGTAGAAACGGTTACATAAATACATATGTGCAGGCAGCAGCGCCCTATAGCAGCAGAAAGCAGCAGATAACAGACCCGCGAAAATTCAAAGAGTCGGGGCGCAGCAGGTGGTTTGCAAGCACTTTACTCAAGTTACACAGCACCCCATATAGTGGCTCAATTTGATTTAGATTCGTTGTTGAAAGTTGCATTTAATGAGTATGCTGCCTTTGCGCTACTTTCGTACCAGTGCCTAGTGAAGGCTGGTCAAACTCCAGGTTGCTGCAAACATTAGGTTGACCTGACATGTTATTTCTGTTTGCACTGCTAGCAGAAGCACAGCTGACTCCTGCATATGTTTTGAATCCATGGCTGCAGGGTGGCTGTCCATGGTGCGCAAGCACCCTTTGGGATGGGAGAGCAACCGCAAGTCAACGGGCGCGCGGGTGGCGGCGGTGGTGGCGGTGCTCACGATGCTAGCCATCGCCGGCAGTCCAAAGGGTGCGGCAGGCTATTACAGAGTACACTTTCCTAAGCATGCTGCTCAAATCAAACAGGACCTGAATTCCTTCTGCATGACCCACTACAAGAACTTCAAGCAGTATGGCACGGTGGCAACTCCCAAGCACAAGGGCAGACCCCCAAAAGTCCCAGATGACGTGGCATTAAAGGCCAGTGAAACATTCAAAGCTGGCAAGGTAGTCAAGGCCTACCCAAGTGCAGAAGCAAAGAAGAAAGTCGACGTGCATGTATGGTGGACATCAATCAAACTTGCTTGTCAGGAAAATGAGTACCTGGGTGGCCTATGCAGGAAGTACAACATCAGGCCCAAGCAACTGCTGAAGCGCATGAAAGCTGTTGACCCCAACCTGGTGCGCAGAAGAATAGATGTGAAGATGGACCTGACAGACAAGCAGAAAGACAGGAGAAAGGCTGCAGCAGAGAGGCTCTACAAGATGTTCCAGGATGAGCCAGACTTGCTGAGCAGAATTTATTTTGTTGATGAGTGCAAACTCTGGATGTCCAACCTAGCAGGCGGCGCCATCAAGGTGTATTGCGATGCACATGATGCAAACGTACATGCTGTGCTACCATGCAAGTGGATGCGCAAGGGCCAGGACAACAAACCAGTCAAGCTACACTTTGTGTGCGCCGTCAACGCGGTGCACGGCGCTGTCTACTGCAAGTTCACCACCGGCACAACAGACAACATTGACCACGTTGGCAACCCCAACACACCATACTATGTGAGTGTGTGCTGCTATTACTTAGATGCGCGCCATTGAAAGACATGCCAGCTGTTGCGTTCTGTGTACACACAACGTGGCAGTGCATCTCGCAGTGCCTCAGGGAAGGCGCGCTGCACACCGCGGCCTGCGCTGACCATAACAGCAGAGTAGCTTGGTGACAGCACAATGACACCACCCCCAGCAGCAAGCTGGAAACCAGTCTCCAGGGAATCCTGCCAGTCACTTTCACATGTGCGCACCCGCAGCACACTGCCGCCTGCTGGCAGGAACTTGGCATACGCAGCAGCACAGAAGGCAACGTCGCGCTGCAACAGCTTCTCTGTGCTGTTGTCATACATACCAGTGTCATGGCATGTCCCATCTGCTTGAATCAGCACGCTGCGCTGCGCATGCAAGAAATCGACCCGGCCTCGCCACCACCCTACTGCCACTTGCGCGCACATGCTGTCACATATTCCCAACCTGTACAGCTTGCGCATCAGCTGCTCCTCACTTGCAGGCATGTTGCGTGCGCCTGTGCCACCCACTTTAGGCATCAAACATGCACACTGCTTGCACTCCAGAGCTGCTTCAGTTGCGGCAGCGCGCGGCTCGCAGAACTTGAAGTGCTGCACACCTGGCAGGCAGCCCGTCATGGCCCAGTACAGTGGCCGCTTGCGTATCCCCAAGCTGATGATCCTGGGCCTGCTTTTACCATCTGCCTCAAGCCTGATGAATGGGCGTCCCTTTTCATCCACTTGCACATTTAGCTGCGCTGCTGCTAACAAGGCTTTCCGCTGCCAACCCGGCAAAACCTGCACCTGCAGTTGAAGAGGCAGAAGAAGAAGAAGAACGTGAAGGCCAAGAGCATGACACAGCTGGAGTTTGTCCACTGCATGAAGGAGCTTGCAGAGAAGGCTAACCAACAGCAGCGCGCGCGCGGCACTACGCCGCTGTACATCTTCGACAACCCCAGTGTTCATGTCGGGCAGGATGCCGCAGAGCTCCTAGCTGCAGTTGGCATCAGCCCAGAGCAGGTGCTGCAAATTGCACCCTACTCCCCAGACTTCAACCAGCCCATTGAGCATGCATTCGGCAGCCTCAAGGCTAGCTTCCGCAACCATCTGTACAACACCTACCAGCTGACTGGTGCAGATGTATCACCGCGTGATCTGCAGCGGACGCTGCGTGACATATTCATGAACATCACACCTGCCTCTGTCATGGCTGATGCACTGAGGCTGCCAGATTTGTGGGATGTGGTGCGCAGCAGGCTGGACAGGGTGTTTGTATGCCGTGACAACAAGCAGCGCACGGGTACGGCTGGCAACTGGCCTAGGGATGATCAGCGCTGAGCACGCTGCTGCTGCTGCTGCTGCAGGGCTTAGAATGTATATGGCTGCTGGCTGCACTCTAGACAGCTAGCAGCTGTCAGCAGGTCGTTGATTGACACTCCCTGCAAGCTCACCTTTCTGACAGCTCCTCTGCTGGTTGGGCTCCTGTGTGTGCGCACCGCACGGCGCCGGCGATGTGCTGGTGCCATGCTGTAGCTGGGTGGTTATGTCTCTGTTTTCAACTGTATGCCAGCATGGACAGCCACAGGCATGATAAGTTGATAGATTGTTATCTGATAATAATTGTCAGATGGTGTATTGGTGCATAGACTGGCCCAGAGTGAAAAGCGCGCGCGCGTGGCAAGGCAGTTCTGCCAGGGCAGCAGTGCTGTTGATGGGCAGTTCACATGCAGGCGAGTTGAGCCAATGTGCGTGAATGATTGTACTTGTTACGGCTAAAATTAATTATTGTACGTGCTAACATGTGCTTCATGCAGCTCCAGCTACTGAACCACACGTTACTTGTCTCAACGGTTGCCCTACCAAGCAGGATGCTTTGATGTTGCTGCACTCTTGGCATTGTAATAACATCTATTCAAGTATTTAATTGAGCTGACGCACGGCAGGAGAAAGCTGTGTTTGAGTCAGGTAATCCGTGACGGGGAAGTGCTGCCGAATCAGCCACTCTCGATGCAGACAGCTGTCACGCTGCAAACTTATCCTCATACATAACAGCTGATTCTTACATCTTACTGGGCCGAGAATTTTCTCCGGTGGGACGCCGGGCAGCCAGCCTGGTCACGGAGCCAGTGAGTCCAAGACACCTGTGCAGGCTATGCCAGCTCGATCGTGCTGCGGCAGCAACAGCAGACAATTCGGATTGCTTTTAAAACGTCTTTCAAGACAAGGCTGTGCTCTGAATGTGCTTTTGTGAATTTAGCAGCAGCACTGCATGACCACCAGGCTGCTGCTGCTGCTGTCTTGCCTGGCAAAGTGTGCATTCGAAAAACAGAGGCTACAGCAGGTGACAGCACCCTCCTCTGAGCTGCACTCTGCTGTCTGCTGCTGAATGTGCTGCTGGCCAGGCAGGTCCCAGCAATTGCAAACAACAGTAATGCAGGATTTGGGACAGCTGCACCACCAGCAGCAGTTGCAGCAGGCCTGCTATAACATAAAAAGGTGGGCAGGCATTTCATCAACTTTGCCCAGAAACAGCAGCAGCAGGATTGCAATGCAGGCTGAGAACTGCTGCAGCAAAGGAAGATGTGCATTTTTGCCTTCATGAAGGCTGGTCAAACTCCAGGTTGCTGCAAACATTAGGTTGACCTGACATGTTATTTCTGTTTGCACTGCTAGCAGAAGCACAGCTGACTCCTGCATATGTTTTGAATCCATGGCTGCAGGGTGGCTGTCCATGGTGCGCAAGCACCCTTTGGGATGGGAGAGCAACCGCAAGTCAACGGGCGCGCGGGTGGCGGCGGTGGTGGCGGTGCTCACGATGCTAGCCATCGCCGGCAGTCCAAAGGGTGCGGCAGGCTATTACAGAGTACACTTTCCTAAGCATGCTGCTCAAATCAAACAGGACCTGAATTCCTTCTGCATGACCCACTACAAGAACTTCAAGCAGTATGGCACGGTGGCAACTCCCAAGCACAAGGGCAGACCCCCAAAAGTCCCAGATGACGTGGCATTAAAGGCCAGTGAAACATTCAAAGCTGGCAAGGTAGTCAAGGCCTACCCAAGTGCAGAAGCAAAGAAGAAAGTCGACGTGCATGTATGGTGGACATCAATCAAACTTGCTTGTCAGGAAAATGAGTACCTGGGTGGCCTATGCAGGAAGTACAACATCAGGCCCAAGCAACTGCTGAAGCGCATGAAAGCTGTTGACCCCAACCTGGTGCGCAGAAGAATAGATGTGAAGATGGACCTGACAGACAAGCAGAAAGACAGGAGAAAGGCTGCAGCAGAGAGGCTCTACAAGATGTTCCAGGATGAGCCAGACTTGCTGAGCAGAATTTATTTTGTTGATGAGTGCAAACTCTGGATGTCCAACCTAGCAGGCGGCGCCATCAAGGTGTATTGCGATGCACATGATGCAAACGTACATGCTGTGCTACCATGCAAGTGGATGCGCAAGGGCCAGGACAACAAACCAGTCAAGCTACACTTTGTGTGCGCCGTCAACGCGGTGCACGGCGCTGTCTACTGCAAGTTCACCACCGGCACAACAGACAACATTGACCACGTTGGCAACCCCAACACACCATACTATGTGAGTGTGTGCTGCTATTACTTAGATGCGCGCCATTGAAAGACATGCCAGCTGTTGCGTTCTGTGTACACACAACGTGGCAGTGCATCTCGCAGTGCCTCAGGGAAGGCGCGCTGCACACCGCGGCCTGCGCTGACCATAACAGCAGAGTAGCTTGGTGACAGCACAATGACACCACCCCCAGCAGCAAGCTGGAAACCAGTCTCCAGGGAATCCTGCCAGTCACTTTCACATGTGCGCACCCGCAGCACACTGCCGCCTGCTGGCAGGAACTTGGCATACGCAGCAGCACAGAAGGCAACGTCGCGCTGCAACAGCTTCTCTGTGCTGTTGTCATACATACCAGTGTCATGGCATGTCCCATCTGCTTGAATCAGCACGCTGCGCTGCGCATGCAAGAAATCGACCCGGCCTCGCCACCACCCTACTGCCACTTGCGCGCACATGCTGTCACATATTCCCAACCTGTACAGCTTGCGCATCAGCTGCTCCTCACTTGCAGGCATGTTGCGTGCGCCTGTGCCACCCACTTTAGGCATCAAACATGCACACTGCTTGCACTCCAGAGCTGCTTCAGTTGCGGCAGCGCGCGGCTCGCAGAACTTGAAGTGCTGCACACCTGGCAGGCAGCCCGTCATGGCCCAGTACAGTGGCCGCTTGCGTATCCCCAAGCTGATGATCCTGGGCCTGCTTTTACCATCTGCCTCAAGCCTGATGAATGGGCGTCCCTTTTCATCCACTTGCACATTTAGCTGCGCTGCTGCTAACAAGGCTTTCCGCTGCCAACCCGGCAAAACCTGCACCTGCAGTTGAAGAGGCAGAAGAAGAAGAAGAACGTGAAGGCCAAGAGCATGACACAGCTGGAGTTTGTCCACTGCATGAAGGAGCTTGCAGAGAAGGCTAACCAACAGCAGCGCGCGCGCGGCACTACGCCGCTGTACATCTTCGACAACCCCAGTGTTCATGTCGGGCAGGATGCCGCAGAGCTCCTAGCTGCAGTTGGCATCAGCCCAGAGCAGGTGCTGCAAATTGCACCCTACTCCCCAGACTTCAACCAGCCCATTGAGCATGCATTCGGCAGCCTCAAGGCTAGCTTCCGCAACCATCTGTACAACACCTACCAGCTGACTGGTGCAGATGTATCACCGCGTGATCTGCAGCGGACGCTGCGTGACATATTCATGAACATCACACCTGCCTCTGTCATGGCTGATGCACTGAGGCTGCCAGATTTGTGGGATGTGGTGCGCAGCAGGCTGGACAGGGTGTTTGTATGCCGTGACAACAAGCAGCGCACGGGTACGGCTGGCAACTGGCCTAGGGATGATCAGCGCTGAGCACGCTGCTGCTGCTGCTGCTGCAGGGCTTAGAATGTATATGGCTGCTGGCTGCACTCTAGACAGCTAGCAGCTGTCAGCAGGTCGTTGATTGACACTCCCTGCAAGCTCACCTTTCTGACAGCTCCTCTGCTGGTTGGGCTCCTGTGTGTGCGCACCGCACGGCGCCGGCGATGTGCTGGTGCCATGCTGTAGCTGGGTGGTTATGTCTCTGTTTTCAACTGTATGCCAGCATGGACAGCCACAGGCATGATAAGTTGATAGATTGTTATCTGATAATAATTGTCAGATGGTGTATTGGTGCATAGACTGGCCCAGAGTGAAAAGCGCGCGCGCGTGGCAAGGCAGTTCTGCCAGGGCAGCAGTGCTGTTGATGGGCAGTTCACATGCAGGCGAGTTGAGCCAATGTGCGTGAATGATTGTACTTGTTACGGCTAAAATTAATTATTGTACGTGCTAACATGTGCTTCATGCAGCTCCAGCTACTGAACCACACGTTACTTGTCTCAACGGTTGCCCTACCAAGCAGGATGCTTTGATGTTGCTGCACTCTTGGCATTGTAATAACATCTATTCAAGTATTTAATTGAGCTGACGCACGGCAGGAGAAAGCTGTGTTTGAGTCAGGTAATCCGTGACGGGGAAGTGCTGCCGAATCAGCCACTCTCGATGCAGACAGCTGTCACGCTGCAAACTTATCCTCATACATAACAGCTGATTCTTACATCTTACTGGGCCGAGAATTTTCTCCGGTGGGACGCCGGGCAGCCAGCCTGGTCACGGAGCCAGTGAGTCCAAGACACCTGTGCAGGCTATGCCAGCTCGATCGTGCTGCGGCAGCAACAGCAGACAATTCGGATTGCTTTTAAAACGTCTTTCAAGACAAGGCTGTGCTCTGAATGTGCTTTTGTGAATTTAGCAGCAGCACTGCATGACCACCAGGCTGCTGCTGCTGCTGTCTTGCCTGGCAAAGTGTGCATTCGAAAAACAGAGGCTACAGCAGGTGACAGCACCCTCCTCTGAGCTGCACTCTGCTGTCTGCTGCTGAATGTGCTGCTGGCCAGGCAGGTCCCAGCAATTGCAAACAACAGTAATGCAGGATTTGGGACAGCTGCACCACCAGCAGCAGTTGCAGCAGGCCTGCTATAACATAAAAAGGTGGGCAGGCATTTCATCAACTTTGCCCAGAAACAGCAGCAGCAGGATTGCAATGCAGGCTGAGAACTGCTGCAGCAAAGGAAGATGTGCATTTTTGCCTTCTGAAGGCTGGTCAAACTCCAGGTTGCTGCAAACATTAGGTTGACCTGACATGTTATTTCTGTTTGCACTGCTAGCAGAAGCACAGCTGACTCCTGCATATGTTTTGAATCCATGGCTGCAGGGTGGCTGTCCATGGTGCGCAAGCACCCTTTGGGATGGGAGAGCAACCGCAAGTCAACGGGCGCGCGGGTGGCGGCGGTGGTGGCGGTGCTCACGATGCTAGCCATCGCCGGCAGTCCAAAGGGTGCGGCAGGCTATTACAGAGTACACTTTCCTAAGCATGCTGCTCAAATCAAACAGGACCTGAATTCCTTCTGCATGACCCACTACAAGAACTTCAAGCAGTATGGCACGGTGGCAACTCCCAAGCACAAGGGCAGACCCCCAAAAGTCCCAGATGACGTGGCATTAAAGGCCAGTGAAACATTCAAAGCTGGCAAGGTAGTCAAGGCCTACCCAAGTGCAGAAGCAAAGAAGAAAGTCGACGTGCATGTATGGTGGACATCAATCAAACTTGCTTGTCAGGAAAATGAGTACCTGGGTGGCCTATGCAGGAAGTACAACATCAGGCCCAAGCAACTGCTGAAGCGCATGAAAGCTGTTGACCCCAACCTGGTGCGCAGAAGAATAGATGTGAAGATGGACCTGACAGACAAGCAGAAAGACAGGAGAAAGGCTGCAGCAGAGAGGCTCTACAAGATGTTCCAGGATGAGCCAGACTTGCTGAGCAGAATTTATTTTGTTGATGAGTGCAAACTCTGGATGTCCAACCTAGCAGGCGGCGCCATCAAGGTGTATTGCGATGCACATGATGCAAACGTACATGCTGTGCTACCATGCAAGTGGATGCGCAAGGGCCAGGACAACAAACCAGTCAAGCTACACTTTGTGTGCGCCGTCAACGCGGTGCACGGCGCTGTCTACTGCAAGTTCACCACCGGCACAACAGACAACATTGACCACGTTGGCAACCCCAACACACCATACTATGTGAGTGTGTGCTGCTATTACTTAGATGCGCGCCATTGAAAGACATGCCAGCTGTTGCGTTCTGTGTACACACAACGTGGCAGTGCATCTCGCAGTGCCTCAGGGAAGGCGCGCTGCACACCGCGGCCTGCGCTGACCATAACAGCAGAGTAGCTTGGTGACAGCACAATGACACCACCCCCAGCAGCAAGCTGGAAACCAGTCTCCAGGGAATCCTGCCAGTCACTTTCACATGTGCGCACCCGCAGCACACTGCCGCCTGCTGGCAGGAACTTGGCATACGCAGCAGCACAGAAGGCAACGTCGCGCTGCAACAGCTTCTCTGTGCTGTTGTCATACATACCAGTGTCATGGCATGTCCCATCTGCTTGAATCAGCACGCTGCGCTGCGCATGCAAGAAATCGACCCGGCCTCGCCACCACCCTACTGCCACTTGCGCGCACATGCTGTCACATATTCCCAACCTGTACAGCTTGCGCATCAGCTGCTCCTCACTTGCAGGCATGTTGCGTGCGCCTGTGCCACCCACTTTAGGCATCAAACATGCACACTGCTTGCACTCCAGAGCTGCTTCAGTTGCGGCAGCGCGCGGCTCGCAGAACTTGAAGTGCTGCACACCTGGCAGGCAGCCCGTCATGGCCCAGTACAGTGGCCGCTTGCGTATCCCCAAGCTGATGATCCTGGGCCTGCTTTTACCATCTGCCTCAAGCCTGATGAATGGGCGTCCCTTTTCATCCACTTGCACATTTAGCTGCGCTGCTGCTAACAAGGCTTTCCGCTGCCAACCCGGCAAAACCTGCACCTGCAGTTGAAGAGGCAGAAGAAGAAGAAGAACGTGAAGGCCAAGAGCATGACACAGCTGGAGTTTGTCCACTGCATGAAGGAGCTTGCAGAGAAGGCTAACCAACAGCAGCGCGCGCGCGGCACTACGCCGCTGTACATCTTCGACAACCCCAGTGTTCATGTCGGGCAGGATGCCGCAGAGCTCCTAGCTGCAGTTGGCATCAGCCCAGAGCAGGTGCTGCAAATTGCACCCTACTCCCCAGACTTCAACCAGCCCATTGAGCATGCATTCGGCAGCCTCAAGGCTAGCTTCCGCAACCATCTGTACAACACCTACCAGCTGACTGGTGCAGATGTATCACCGCGTGATCTGCAGCGGACGCTGCGTGACATATTCATGAACATCACACCTGCCTCTGTCATGGCTGATGCACTGAGGCTGCCAGATTTGTGGGATGTGGTGCGCAGCAGGCTGGACAGGGTGTTTGTATGCCGTGACAACAAGCAGCGCACGGGTACGGCTGGCAACTGGCCTAGGGATGATCAGCGCTGAGCACGCTGCTGCTGCTGCTGCTGCAGGGCTTAGAATGTATATGGCTGCTGGCTGCACTCTAGACAGCTAGCAGCTGTCAGCAGGTCGTTGATTGACACTCCCTGCAAGCTCACCTTTCTGACAGCTCCTCTGCTGGTTGGGCTCCTGTGTGTGCGCACCGCACGGCGCCGGCGATGTGCTGGTGCCATGCTGTAGCTGGGTGGTTATGTCTCTGTTTTCAACTGTATGCCAGCATGGACAGCCACAGGCATGATAAGTTGATAGATTGTTATCTGATAATAATTGTCAGATGGTGTATTGGTGCATAGACTGGCCCAGAGTGAAAAGCGCGCGCGCGTGGCAAGGCAGTTCTGCCAGGGCAGCAGTGCTGTTGATGGGCAGTTCACATGCAGGCGAGTTGAGCCAATGTGCGTGAATGATTGTACTTGTTACGGCTAAAATTAATTATTGTACGTGCTAACATGTGCTTCATGCAGCTCCAGCTACTGAACCACACGTTACTTGTCTCAACGGTTGCCCTACCAAGCAGGATGCTTTGATGTTGCTGCACTCTTGGCATTGTAATAACATCTATTCAAGTATTTAATTGAGCTGACGCACGGCAGGAGAAAGCTGTGTTTGAGTCAGGTAATCCGTGACGGGGAAGTGCTGCCGAATCAGCCACTCTCGATGCAGACAGCTGTCACGCTGCAAACTTATCCTCATACATAACAGCTGATTCTTACATCTTACTGGGCCGAGAATTTTCTCCGGTGGGACGCCGGGCAGCCAGCCTGGTCACGGAGCCAGTGAGTCCAAGACACCTGTGCAGGCTATGCCAGCTCGATCGTGCTGCGGCAGCAACAGCAGACAATTCGGATTGCTTTTAAAACGTCTTTCAAGACAAGGCTGTGCTCTGAATGTGCTTTTGTGAATTTAGCAGCAGCACTGCATGACCACCAGGCTGCTGCTGCTGCTGTCTTGCCTGGCAAAGTGTGCATTCGAAAAACAGAGGCTACAGCAGGTGACAGCACCCTCCTCTGAGCTGCACTCTGCTGTCTGCTGCTGAATGTGCTGCTGGCCAGGCAGGTCCCAGCAATTGCAAACAACAGTAATGCAGGATTTGGGACAGCTGCACCACCAGCAGCAGTTGCAGCAGGCCTGCTATAACATAAAAAGGTGGGCAGGCATTTCATCAACTTTGCCCAGAAACAGCAGCAGCAGGATTGCAATGCAGGCTGAGAACTGCTGCAGCAAAGGAAGATGTGCATTTTTGCCTTCAGTGGGGTAGGGTACGAACCTAGCATCCCAGATATGAGACAAAGCCACATAGCACACAAACAGAAAGCCATGCTGGCACAGCAACCTGCTGCTTGTGGTAGGTACAGCAAGGCACAGCTGCTGAACCTGCTGCCTTGGTTTGCTTGCATGTCAGCTGTCCTGCAGGCACCTCACCTGCTTGCAGCGCCCGCTCCAAACTGCTAGTTTTTTTCAGCTCCAGAATTCAGCGTGATCACACAAGATGAATGTCTGCAGGAGAGTGTGTGGACTGGCAGCACTCAACCAACTGTGCTCAACCACCCTAGCTGCACACGCGCAGCAGCTGCCTGTAATGCTGAAACGTTGATCGGTGATAAGCAACAAGATTAGCAGCAGCAGCACAGCGCACAACGTACAGGGCCAGACAGCAGACCGCAACAACAGCGGCAGGGCACTTGGCACACCACAGCTGCAGAGCCCGATCAGCCAGCAGGTGCTGCCCAGAAGTAGAAACGGTTACATAAATACATATGTGCAGGCAGCAGCGCCCTATAGCAGCAGAAAGCAGCAGATAACAGACCCGCGAAAATTCAAAGAGTCGGGGCGCAGCAGGTGGTTTGCAAGCACTTTACTCAAGTTACACAGCACCCCATATAGTGGCTCAATTTGATTTAGATTCGTTGTTGAAAGTTGCATTTAATGAGTATGCTGCCTTTGCGCTACTTTCGTACCAGTGCCTAGTGAAGGCTGGTCAAACTCCAGGTTGCTGCAAACATTAGGTTGACCTGACATGTTATTTCTGTTTGCACTGCTAGCAGAAGCACAGCTGACTCCTGCATATGTTTTGAATCCATGGCTGCAGGGTGGCTGTCCATGGTGCGCAAGCACCCTTTGGGATGGGAGAGCAACCGCAAGTCAACGGGCGCGCGGGTGGCGGCGGTGGTGGCGGTGCTCACGATGCTAGCCATCGCCGGCAGTCCAAAGGGTGCGGCAGGCTATTACAGAGTACACTTTCCTAAGCATGCTGCTCAAATCAAACAGGACCTGAATTCCTTCTGCATGACCCACTACAAGAACTTCAAGCAGTATGGCACGGTGGCAACTCCCAAGCACAAGGGCAGACCCCCAAAAGTCCCAGATGACGTGGCATTAAAGGCCAGTGAAACATTCAAAGCTGGCAAGGTAGTCAAGGCCTACCCAAGTGCAGAAGCAAAGAAGAAAGTCGACGTGCATGTATGGTGGACATCAATCAAACTTGCTTGTCAGGAAAATGAGTACCTGGGTGGCCTATGCAGGAAGTACAACATCAGGCCCAAGCAACTGCTGAAGCGCATGAAAGCTGTTGACCCCAACCTGGTGCGCAGAAGAATAGATGTGAAGATGGACCTGACAGACAAGCAGAAAGACAGGAGAAAGGCTGCAGCAGAGAGGCTCTACAAGATGTTCCAGGATGAGCCAGACTTGCTGAGCAGAATTTATTTTGTTGATGAGTGCAAACTCTGGATGTCCAACCTAGCAGGCGGCGCCATCAAGGTGTATTGCGATGCACATGATGCAAACGTACATGCTGTGCTACCATGCAAGTGGATGCGCAAGGGCCAGGACAACAAACCAGTCAAGCTACACTTTGTGTGCGCCGTCAACGCGGTGCACGGCGCTGTCTACTGCAAGTTCACCACCGGCACAACAGACAACATTGACCACGTTGGCAACCCCAACACACCATACTATGTGAGTGTGTGCTGCTATTACTTAGATGCGCGCCATTGAAAGACATGCCAGCTGTTGCGTTCTGTGTACACACAACGTGGCAGTGCATCTCGCAGTGCCTCAGGGAAGGCGCGCTGCACACCGCGGCCTGCGCTGACCATAACAGCAGAGTAGCTTGGTGACAGCACAATGACACCACCCCCAGCAGCAAGCTGGAAACCAGTCTCCAGGGAATCCTGCCAGTCACTTTCACATGTGCGCACCCGCAGCACACTGCCGCCTGCTGGCAGGAACTTGGCATACGCAGCAGCACAGAAGGCAACGTCGCGCTGCAACAGCTTCTCTGTGCTGTTGTCATACATACCAGTGTCATGGCATGTCCCATCTGCTTGAATCAGCACGCTGCGCTGCGCATGCAAGAAATCGACCCGGCCTCGCCACCACCCTACTGCCACTTGCGCGCACATGCTGTCACATATTCCCAACCTGTACAGCTTGCGCATCAGCTGCTCCTCACTTGCAGGCATGTTGCGTGCGCCTGTGCCACCCACTTTAGGCATCAAACATGCACACTGCTTGCACTCCAGAGCTGCTTCAGTTGCGGCAGCGCGCGGCTCGCAGAACTTGAAGTGCTGCACACCTGGCAGGCAGCCCGTCATGGCCCAGTACAGTGGCCGCTTGCGTATCCCCAAGCTGATGATCCTGGGCCTGCTTTTACCATCTGCCTCAAGCCTGATGAATGGGCGTCCCTTTTCATCCACTTGCACATTTAGCTGCGCTGCTGCTAACAAGGCTTTCCGCTGCCAACCCGGCAAAACCTGCACCTGCAGTTGAAGAGGCAGAAGAAGAAGAAGAACGTGAAGGCCAAGAGCATGACACAGCTGGAGTTTGTCCACTGCATGAAGGAGCTTGCAGAGAAGGCTAACCAACAGCAGCGCGCGCGCGGCACTACGCCGCTGTACATCTTCGACAACCCCAGTGTTCATGTCGGGCAGGATGCCGCAGAGCTCCTAGCTGCAGTTGGCATCAGCCCAGAGCAGGTGCTGCAAATTGCACCCTACTCCCCAGACTTCAACCAGCCCATTGAGCATGCATTCGGCAGCCTCAAGGCTAGCTTCCGCAACCATCTGTACAACACCTACCAGCTGACTGGTGCAGATGTATCACCGCGTGATCTGCAGCGGACGCTGCGTGACATATTCATGAACATCACACCTGCCTCTGTCATGGCTGATGCACTGAGGCTGCCAGATTTGTGGGATGTGGTGCGCAGCAGGCTGGACAGGGTGTTTGTATGCCGTGACAACAAGCAGCGCACGGGTACGGCTGGCAACTGGCCTAGGGATGATCAGCGCTGAGCACGCTGCTGCTGCTGCTGCTGCAGGGCTTAGAATGTATATGGCTGCTGGCTGCACTCTAGACAGCTAGCAGCTGTCAGCAGGTCGTTGATTGACACTCCCTGCAAGCTCACCTTTCTGACAGCTCCTCTGCTGGTTGGGCTCCTGTGTGTGCGCACCGCACGGCGCCGGCGATGTGCTGGTGCCATGCTGTAGCTGGGTGGTTATGTCTCTGTTTTCAACTGTATGCCAGCATGGACAGCCACAGGCATGATAAGTTGATAGATTGTTATCTGATAATAATTGTCAGATGGTGTATTGGTGCATAGACTGGCCCAGAGTGAAAAGCGCGCGCGCGTGGCAAGGCAGTTCTGCCAGGGCAGCAGTGCTGTTGATGGGCAGTTCACATGCAGGCGAGTTGAGCCAATGTGCGTGAATGATTGTACTTGTTACGGCTAAAATTAATTATTGTACGTGCTAACATGTGCTTCATGCAGCTCCAGCTACTGAACCACACGTTACTTGTCTCAACGGTTGCCCTACCAAGCAGGATGCTTTGATGTTGCTGCACTCTTGGCATTGTAATAACATCTATTCAAGTATTTAATTGAGCTGACGCACGGCAGGAGAAAGCTGTGTTTGAGTCAGGTAATCCGTGACGGGGAAGTGCTGCCGAATCAGCCACTCTCGATGCAGACAGCTGTCACGCTGCAAACTTATCCTCATACATAACAGCTGATTCTTACATCTTACTGGGCCGAGAATTTTCTCCGGTGGGACGCCGGGCAGCCAGCCTGGTCACGGAGCCAGTGAGTCCAAGACACCTGTGCAGGCTATGCCAGCTCGATCGTGCTGCGGCAGCAACAGCAGACAATTCGGATTGCTTTTAAAACGTCTTTCAAGACAAGGCTGTGCTCTGAATGTGCTTTTGTGAATTTAGCAGCAGCACTGCATGACCACCAGGCTGCTGCTGCTGCTGTCTTGCCTGGCAAAGTGTGCATTCGAAAAACAGAGGCTACAGCAGGTGACAGCACCCTCCTCTGAGCTGCACTCTGCTGTCTGCTGCTGAATGTGCTGCTGGCCAGGCAGGTCCCAGCAATTGCAAACAACAGTAATGCAGGATTTGGGACAGCTGCACCACCAGCAGCAGTTGCAGCAGGCCTGCTATAACATAAAAAGGTGGGCAGGCATTTCATCAACTTTGCCCAGAAACAGCAGCAGCAGGATTGCAATGCAGGCTGAGAACTGCTGCAGCAAAGGAAGATGTGCATTTTTGCCTTCAGTGGGGTAGGGTACGAACCTAGCATCCCAGATATGAGACAAAGCCACATAGCACACAAACAGAAAGCCATGCTGGCACAGCAACCTGCTGCTTGTGGTAGGTACAGCAAGGCACAGCTGCTGAACCTGCTGCCTTGGTTTGCTTGCATGTCAGCTGTCCTGCAGGCACCTCACCTGCTTGCAGCGCCCGCTCCAAACTGCTAGTTTTTTTCAGCTCCAGAATTCAGCGTGATCACACAAGATGAATGTCTGCAGGAGAGTGTGTGGACTGGCAGCACTCAACCAACTGTGCTCAACCACCCTAGCTGCACACGCGCAGCAGCTGCCTGTAATGCTGAAACGTTGATCGGTGATAAGCAACAAGATTAGCAGCAGCAGCACAGCGCACAACGTACAGGGCCAGACAGCAGACCGCAACAACAGCGGCAGGGCACTTGGCACACCACAGCTGCAGAGCCCGATCAGCCAGCAGGTGCTGCCCAGAAGTAGAAACGGTTACATAAATACATATGTGCAGGCAGCAGCGCCCTATAGCAGCAGAAAGCAGCAGATAACAGACCCGCGAAAATTCAAAGAGTCGGGGCGCAGCAGGTGGTTTGCAAGCACTTTACTCAAGTTACACAGCACCCCATATAGTGGCTCAATTTGATTTAGATTCGTTGTTGAAAGTTGCATTTAATGAGTATGCTGCCTTTGCGCTACTTTCGTACCAGTGCCTAGTGAAGGCTGGTCAAACTCCAGGTTGCTGCAAACATTAGGTTGACCTGACATGTTATTTCTGTTTGCACTGCTAGCAGAAGCACAGCTGACTCCTGCATATGTTTTGAATCCATGGCTGCAGGGTGGCTGTCCATGGTGCGCAAGCACCCTTTGGGATGGGAGAGCAACCGCAAGTCAACGGGCGCGCGGGTGGCGGCGGTGGTGGCGGTGCTCACGATGCTAGCCATCGCCGGCAGTCCAAAGGGTGCGGCAGGCTATTACAGAGTACACTTTCCTAAGCATGCTGCTCAAATCAAACAGGACCTGAATTCCTTCTGCATGACCCACTACAAGAACTTCAAGCAGTATGGCACGGTGGCAACTCCCAAGCACAAGGGCAGACCCCCAAAAGTCCCAGATGACGTGGCATTAAAGGCCAGTGAAACATTCAAAGCTGGCAAGGTAGTCAAGGCCTACCCAAGTGCAGAAGCAAAGAAGAAAGTCGACGTGCATGTATGGTGGACATCAATCAAACTTGCTTGTCAGGAAAATGAGTACCTGGGTGGCCTATGCAGGAAGTACAACATCAGGCCCAAGCAACTGCTGAAGCGCATGAAAGCTGTTGACCCCAACCTGGTGCGCAGAAGAATAGATGTGAAGATGGACCTGACAGACAAGCAGAAAGACAGGAGAAAGGCTGCAGCAGAGAGGCTCTACAAGATGTTCCAGGATGAGCCAGACTTGCTGAGCAGAATTTATTTTGTTGATGAGTGCAAACTCTGGATGTCCAACCTAGCAGGCGGCGCCATCAAGGTGTATTGCGATGCACATGATGCAAACGTACATGCTGTGCTACCATGCAAGTGGATGCGCAAGGGCCAGGACAACAAACCAGTCAAGCTACACTTTGTGTGCGCCGTCAACGCGGTGCACGGCGCTGTCTACTGCAAGTTCACCACCGGCACAACAGACAACATTGACCACGTTGGCAACCCCAACACACCATACTATGTGAGTGTGTGCTGCTATTACTTAGATGCGCGCCATTGAAAGACATGCCAGCTGTTGCGTTCTGTGTACACACAACGTGGCAGTGCATCTCGCAGTGCCTCAGGGAAGGCGCGCTGCACACCGCGGCCTGCGCTGACCATAACAGCAGAGTAGCTTGGTGACAGCACAATGACACCACCCCCAGCAGCAAGCTGGAAACCAGTCTCCAGGGAATCCTGCCAGTCACTTTCACATGTGCGCACCCGCAGCACACTGCCGCCTGCTGGCAGGAACTTGGCATACGCAGCAGCACAGAAGGCAACGTCGCGCTGCAACAGCTTCTCTGTGCTGTTGTCATACATACCAGTGTCATGGCATGTCCCATCTGCTTGAATCAGCACGCTGCGCTGCGCATGCAAGAAATCGACCCGGCCTCGCCACCACCCTACTGCCACTTGCGCGCACATGCTGTCACATATTCCCAACCTGTACAGCTTGCGCATCAGCTGCTCCTCACTTGCAGGCATGTTGCGTGCGCCTGTGCCACCCACTTTAGGCATCAAACATGCACACTGCTTGCACTCCAGAGCTGCTTCAGTTGCGGCAGCGCGCGGCTCGCAGAACTTGAAGTGCTGCACACCTGGCAGGCAGCCCGTCATGGCCCAGTACAGTGGCCGCTTGCGTATCCCCAAGCTGATGATCCTGGGCCTGCTTTTACCATCTGCCTCAAGCCTGATGAATGGGCGTCCCTTTTCATCCACTTGCACATTTAGCTGCGCTGCTGCTAACAAGGCTTTCCGCTGCCAACCCGGCAAAACCTGCACCTGCAGTTGAAGAGGCAGAAGAAGAAGAAGAACGTGAAGGCCAAGAGCATGACACAGCTGGAGTTTGTCCACTGCATGAAGGAGCTTGCAGAGAAGGCTAACCAACAGCAGCGCGCGCGCGGCACTACGCCGCTGTACATCTTCGACAACCCCAGTGTTCATGTCGGGCAGGATGCCGCAGAGCTCCTAGCTGCAGTTGGCATCAGCCCAGAGCAGGTGCTGCAAATTGCACCCTACTCCCCAGACTTCAACCAGCCCATTGAGCATGCATTCGGCAGCCTCAAGGCTAGCTTCCGCAACCATCTGTACAACACCTACCAGCTGACTGGTGCAGATGTATCACCGCGTGATCTGCAGCGGACGCTGCGTGACATATTCATGAACATCACACCTGCCTCTGTCATGGCTGATGCACTGAGGCTGCCAGATTTGTGGGATGTGGTGCGCAGCAGGCTGGACAGGGTGTTTGTATGCCGTGACAACAAGCAGCGCACGGGTACGGCTGGCAACTGGCCTAGGGATGATCAGCGCTGAGCACGCTGCTGCTGCTGCTGCTGCAGGGCTTAGAATGTATATGGCTGCTGGCTGCACTCTAGACAGCTAGCAGCTGTCAGCAGGTCGTTGATTGACACTCCCTGCAAGCTCACCTTTCTGACAGCTCCTCTGCTGGTTGGGCTCCTGTGTGTGCGCACCGCACGGCGCCGGCGATGTGCTGGTGCCATGCTGTAGCTGGGTGGTTATGTCTCTGTTTTCAACTGTATGCCAGCATGGACAGCCACAGGCATGATAAGTTGATAGATTGTTATCTGATAATAATTGTCAGATGGTGTATTGGTGCATAGACTGGCCCAGAGTGAAAAGCGCGCGCGCGTGGCAAGGCAGTTCTGCCAGGGCAGCAGTGCTGTTGATGGGCAGTTCACATGCAGGCGAGTTGAGCCAATGTGCGTGAATGATTGTACTTGTTACGGCTAAAATTAATTATTGTACGTGCTAACATGTGCTTCATGCAGCTCCAGCTACTGAACCACACGTTACTTGTCTCAACGGTTGCCCTACCAAGCAGGATGCTTTGATGTTGCTGCACTCTTGGCATTGTAATAACATCTATTCAAGTATTTAATTGAGCTGACGCACGGCAGGAGAAAGCTGTGTTTGAGTCAGGTAATCCGTGACGGGGAAGTGCTGCCGAATCAGCCACTCTCGATGCAGACAGCTGTCACGCTGCAAACTTATCCTCATACATAACAGCTGATTCTTACATCTTACTGGGCCGAGAATTTTCTCCGGTGGGACGCCGGGCAGCCAGCCTGGTCACGGAGCCAGTGAGTCCAAGACACCTGTGCAGGCTATGCCAGCTCGATCGTGCTGCGGCAGCAACAGCAGACAATTCGGATTGCTTTTAAAACGTCTTTCAAGACAAGGCTGTGCTCTGAATGTGCTTTTGTGAATTTAGCAGCAGCACTGCATGACCACCAGGCTGCTGCTGCTGCTGTCTTGCCTGGCAAAGTGTGCATTCGAAAAACAGAGGCTACAGCAGGTGACAGCACCCTCCTCTGAGCTGCACTCTGCTGTCTGCTGCTGAATGTGCTGCTGGCCAGGCAGGTCCCAGCAATTGCAAACAACAGTAATGCAGGATTTGGGACAGCTGCACCACCAGCAGCAGTTGCAGCAGGCCTGCTATAACATAAAAAGGTGGGCAGGCATTTCATCAACTTTGCCCAGAAACAGCAGCAGCAGGATTGCAATGCAGGCTGAGAACTGCTGCAGCAAAGGAAGATGTGCATTTTTGCCTTCTGAAGGCTGGTCAAACTCCAGGTTGCTGCAAACATTAGGTTGACCTGACATGTTATTTCTGTTTGCACTGCTAGCAGAAGCACAGCTGACTCCTGCATATGTTTTGAATCCATGGCTGCAGGGTGGCTGTCCATGGTGCGCAAGCACCCTTTGGGATGGGAGAGCAACCGCAAGTCAACGGGCGCGCGGGTGGCGGCGGTGGTGGCGGTGCTCACGATGCTAGCCATCGCCGGCAGTCCAAAGGGTGCGGCAGGCTATTACAGAGTACACTTTCCTAAGCATGCTGCTCAAATCAAACAGGACCTGAATTCCTTCTGCATGACCCACTACAAGAACTTCAAGCAGTATGGCACGGTGGCAACTCCCAAGCACAAGGGCAGACCCCCAAAAGTCCCAGATGACGTGGCATTAAAGGCCAGTGAAACATTCAAAGCTGGCAAGGTAGTCAAGGCCTACCCAAGTGCAGAAGCAAAGAAGAAAGTCGACGTGCATGTATGGTGGACATCAATCAAACTTGCTTGTCAGGAAAATGAGTACCTGGGTGGCCTATGCAGGAAGTACAACATCAGGCCCAAGCAACTGCTGAAGCGCATGAAAGCTGTTGACCCCAACCTGGTGCGCAGAAGAATAGATGTGAAGATGGACCTGACAGACAAGCAGAAAGACAGGAGAAAGGCTGCAGCAGAGAGGCTCTACAAGATGTTCCAGGATGAGCCAGACTTGCTGAGCAGAATTTATTTTGTTGATGAGTGCAAACTCTGGATGTCCAACCTAGCAGGCGGCGCCATCAAGGTGTATTGCGATGCACATGATGCAAACGTACATGCTGTGCTACCATGCAAGTGGATGCGCAAGGGCCAGGACAACAAACCAGTCAAGCTACACTTTGTGTGCGCCGTCAACGCGGTGCACGGCGCTGTCTACTGCAAGTTCACCACCGGCACAACAGACAACATTGACCACGTTGGCAACCCCAACACACCATACTATGTGAGTGTGTGCTGCTATTACTTAGATGCGCGCCATTGAAAGACATGCCAGCTGTTGCGTTCTGTGTACACACAACGTGGCAGTGCATCTCGCAGTGCCTCAGGGAAGGCGCGCTGCACACCGCGGCCTGCGCTGACCATAACAGCAGAGTAGCTTGGTGACAGCACAATGACACCACCCCCAGCAGCAAGCTGGAAACCAGTCTCCAGGGAATCCTGCCAGTCACTTTCACATGTGCGCACCCGCAGCACACTGCCGCCTGCTGGCAGGAACTTGGCATACGCAGCAGCACAGAAGGCAACGTCGCGCTGCAACAGCTTCTCTGTGCTGTTGTCATACATACCAGTGTCATGGCATGTCCCATCTGCTTGAATCAGCACGCTGCGCTGCGCATGCAAGAAATCGACCCGGCCTCGCCACCACCCTACTGCCACTTGCGCGCACATGCTGTCACATATTCCCAACCTGTACAGCTTGCGCATCAGCTGCTCCTCACTTGCAGGCATGTTGCGTGCGCCTGTGCCACCCACTTTAGGCATCAAACATGCACACTGCTTGCACTCCAGAGCTGCTTCAGTTGCGGCAGCGCGCGGCTCGCAGAACTTGAAGTGCTGCACACCTGGCAGGCAGCCCGTCATGGCCCAGTACAGTGGCCGCTTGCGTATCCCCAAGCTGATGATCCTGGGCCTGCTTTTACCATCTGCCTCAAGCCTGATGAATGGGCGTCCCTTTTCATCCACTTGCACATTTAGCTGCGCTGCTGCTAACAAGGCTTTCCGCTGCCAACCCGGCAAAACCTGCACCTGCAGTTGAAGAGGCAGAAGAAGAAGAAGAACGTGAAGGCCAAGAGCATGACACAGCTGGAGTTTGTCCACTGCATGAAGGAGCTTGCAGAGAAGGCTAACCAACAGCAGCGCGCGCGCGGCACTACGCCGCTGTACATCTTCGACAACCCCAGTGTTCATGTCGGGCAGGATGCCGCAGAGCTCCTAGCTGCAGTTGGCATCAGCCCAGAGCAGGTGCTGCAAATTGCACCCTACTCCCCAGACTTCAACCAGCCCATTGAGCATGCATTCGGCAGCCTCAAGGCTAGCTTCCGCAACCATCTGTACAACACCTACCAGCTGACTGGTGCAGATGTATCACCGCGTGATCTGCAGCGGACGCTGCGTGACATATTCATGAACATCACACCTGCCTCTGTCATGGCTGATGCACTGAGGCTGCCAGATTTGTGGGATGTGGTGCGCAGCAGGCTGGACAGGGTGTTTGTATGCCGTGACAACAAGCAGCGCACGGGTACGGCTGGCAACTGGCCTAGGGATGATCAGCGCTGAGCACGCTGCTGCTGCTGCTGCTGCAGGGCTTAGAATGTATATGGCTGCTGGCTGCACTCTAGACAGCTAGCAGCTGTCAGCAGGTCGTTGATTGACACTCCCTGCAAGCTCACCTTTCTGACAGCTCCTCTGCTGGTTGGGCTCCTGTGTGTGCGCACCGCACGGCGCCGGCGATGTGCTGGTGCCATGCTGTAGCTGGGTGGTTATGTCTCTGTTTTCAACTGTATGCCAGCATGGACAGCCACAGGCATGATAAGTTGATAGATTGTTATCTGATAATAATTGTCAGATGGTGTATTGGTGCATAGACTGGCCCAGAGTGAAAAGCGCGCGCGCGTGGCAAGGCAGTTCTGCCAGGGCAGCAGTGCTGTTGATGGGCAGTTCACATGCAGGCGAGTTGAGCCAATGTGCGTGAATGATTGTACTTGTTACGGCTAAAATTAATTATTGTACGTGCTAACATGTGCTTCATGCAGCTCCAGCTACTGAACCACACGTTACTTGTCTCAACGGTTGCCCTACCAAGCAGGATGCTTTGATGTTGCTGCACTCTTGGCATTGTAATAACATCTATTCAAGTATTTAATTGAGCTGACGCACGGCAGGAGAAAGCTGTGTTTGAGTCAGGTAATCCGTGACGGGGAAGTGCTGCCGAATCAGCCACTCTCGATGCAGACAGCTGTCACGCTGCAAACTTATCCTCATACATAACAGCTGATTCTTACATCTTACTGGGCCGAGAATTTTCTCCGGTGGGACGCCGGGCAGCCAGCCTGGTCACGGAGCCAGTGAGTCCAAGACACCTGTGCAGGCTATGCCAGCTCGATCGTGCTGCGGCAGCAACAGCAGACAATTCGGATTGCTTTTAAAACGTCTTTCAAGACAAGGCTGTGCTCTGAATGTGCTTTTGTGAATTTAGCAGCAGCACTGCATGACCACCAGGCTGCTGCTGCTGCTGTCTTGCCTGGCAAAGTGTGCATTCGAAAAACAGAGGCTACAGCAGGTGACAGCACCCTCCTCTGAGCTGCACTCTGCTGTCTGCTGCTGAATGTGCTGCTGGCCAGGCAGGTCCCAGCAATTGCAAACAACAGTAATGCAGGATTTGGGACAGCTGCACCACCAGCAGCAGTTGCAGCAGGCCTGCTATAACATAAAAAGGTGGGCAGGCATTTCATCAACTTTGCCCAGAAACAGCAGCAGCAGGATTGCAATGCAGGCTGAGAACTGCTGCAGCAAAGGAAGATGTGCATTTTTGCCTTCAGTGGGGTAGGGTACGAACCTAGCATCCCAGATATGAGACAAAGCCACATAGCACACAAACAGAAAGCCATGCTGGCACAGCAACCTGCTGCTTGTGGTAGGTACAGCAAGGCACAGCTGCTGAACCTGCTGCCTTGGTTTGCTTGCATGTCAGCTGTCCTGCAGGCACCTCACCTGCTTGCAGCGCCCGCTCCAAACTGCTAGTTTTTTTCAGCTCCAGAATTCAGCGTGATCACACAAGATGAATGTCTGCAGGAGAGTGTGTGGACTGGCAGCACTCAACCAACTGTGCTCAACCACCCTAGCTGCACACGCGCAGCAGCTGCCTGTAATGCTGAAACGTTGATCGGTGATAAGCAACAAGATTAGCAGCAGCAGCACAGCGCACAACGTACAGGGCCAGACAGCAGACCGCAACAACAGCGGCAGGGCACTTGGCACACCACAGCTGCAGAGCCCGATCAGCCAGCAGGTGCTGCCCAGAAGTAGAAACGGTTACATAAATACATATGTGCAGGCAGCAGCGCCCTATAGCAGCAGAAAGCAGCAGATAACAGACCCGCGAAAATTCAAAGAGTCGGGGCGCAGCAGGTGGTTTGCAAGCACTTTACTCAAGTTACACAGCACCCCATATAGTGGCTCAATTTGATTTAGATTCGTTGTTGAAAGTTGCATTTAATGAGTATGCTGCCTTTGCGCTACTTTCGTACCAGTGCCTAGTGAAGGCTGGTCAAATTCCAGGTTGCTGCAAACATTAGGTTGACCTGACATGTTATTTCTGTTTGCACTGCTAGCAGAAGCACAGCTGACTCCTGCATATGTTTTGAATCCATGGCTGCAGGGTGGCTGTCCATGGTGCGCAAGCACCCTTTGGGATGGGAGAGCAACCGCAAGTCAACGGGCGCGCGGGTGGCGGCGGTGGTGGCGGTGCTCACGATGCTAGCCATCGCCGGCAGTCCAAAGGGTGCGGCAGGCTATTACAGAGTACACTTTCCTAAGCATGCTGCTCAAATCAAACAGGACCTGAATTCCTTCTGCATGACCCACTACAAGAACTTCAAGCAGTATGGCACGGTGGCAACTCCCAAGCACAAGGGCAGACCCCCAAAAGTCCCAGATGACGTGGCATTAAAGGCCAGTGAAACATTCAAAGCTGGCAAGGTAGTCAAGGCCTACCCAAGTGCAGAAGCAAAGAAGAAAGTCGACGTGCATGTATGGTGGACATCAATCAAACTTGCTTGTCAGGAAAATGAGTACCTGGGTGGCCTATGCAGGAAGTACAACATCAGGCCCAAGCAACTGCTGAAGCGCATGAAAGCTGTTGACCCCAACCTGGTGCGCAGAAGAATAGATGTGAAGATGGACCTGACAGACAAGCAGAAAGACAGGAGAAAGGCTGCAGCAGAGAGGCTCTACAAGATGTTCCAGGATGAGCCAGACTTGCTGAGCAGAATTTATTTTGTTGATGAGTGCAAACTCTGGATGTCCAACCTAGCAGGCGGCGCCATCAAGGTGTATTGCGATGCACATGATGCAAACGTACATGCTGTGCTACCATGCAAGTGGATGCGCAAGGGCCAGGACAACAAACCAGTCAAGCTACACTTTGTGTGCGCCGTCAACGCGGTGCACGGCGCTGTCTACTGCAAGTTCACCACCGGCACAACAGACAACATTGACCACGTTGGCAACCCCAACACACCATACTATGTGAGTGTGTGCTGCTATTACTTAGATGCGCGCCATTGAAAGACATGCCAGCTGTTGCGTTCTGTGTACACACAACGTGGCAGTGCATCTCGCAGTGCCTCAGGGAAGGCGCGCTGCACACCGCGGCCTGCGCTGACCATAACAGCAGAGTAGCTTGGTGACAGCACAATGACACCACCCCCAGCAGCAAGCTGGAAACCAGTCTCCAGGGAATCCTGCCAGTCACTTTCACATGTGCGCACCCGCAGCACACTGCCGCCTGCTGGCAGGAACTTGGCATACGCAGCAGCACAGAAGGCAACGTCGCGCTGCAACAGCTTCTCTGTGCTGTTGTCATACATACCAGTGTCATGGCATGTCCCATCTGCTTGAATCAGCACGCTGCGCTGCGCATGCAAGAAATCGACCCGGCCTCGCCACCACCCTACTGCCACTTGCGCGCACATGCTGTCACATATTCCCAACCTGTACAGCTTGCGCATCAGCTGCTCCTCACTTGCAGGCATGTTGCGTGCGCCTGTGCCACCCACTTTAGGCATCAAACATGCACACTGCTTGCACTCCAGAGCTGCTTCAGTTGCGGCAGCGCGCGGCTCGCAGAACTTGAAGTGCTGCACACCTGGCAGGCAGCCCGTCATGGCCCAGTACAGTGGCCGCTTGCGTATCCCCAAGCTGATGATCCTGGGCCTGCTTTTACCATCTGCCTCAAGCCTGATGAATGGGCGTCCCTTTTCATCCACTTGCACATTTAGCTGCGCTGCTGCTAACAAGGCTTTCCGCTGCCAACCCGGCAAAACCTGCACCTGCAGTTGAAGAGGCAGAAGAAGAAGAAGAACGTGAAGGCCAAGAGCATGACACAGCTGGAGTTTGTCCACTGCATGAAGGAGCTTGCAGAGAAGGCTAACCAACAGCAGCGCGCGCGCGGCACTACGCCGCTGTACATCTTCGACAACCCCAGTGTTCATGTCGGGCAGGATGCCGCAGAGCTCCTAGCTGCAGTTGGCATCAGCCCAGAGCAGGTGCTGCAAATTGCACCCTACTCCCCAGACTTCAACCAGCCCATTGAGCATGCATTCGGCAGCCTCAAGGCTAGCTTCCGCAACCATCTGTACAACACCTACCAGCTGACTGGTGCAGATGTATCACCGCGTGATCTGCAGCGGACGCTGCGTGACATATTCATGAACATCACACCTGCCTCTGTCATGGCTGATGCACTGAGGCTGCCAGATTTGTGGGATGTGGTGCGCAGCAGGCTGGACAGGGTGTTTGTATGCCGTGACAACAAGCAGCGCACGGGTACGGCTGGCAACTGGCCTAGGGATGATCAGCGCTGAGCACGCTGCTGCTGCTGCTGCTGCAGGGCTTAGAATGTATATGGCTGCTGGCTGCACTCTAGACAGCTAGCAGCTGTCAGCAGGTCGTTGATTGACACTCCCTGCAAGCTCACCTTTCTGACAGCTCCTCTGCTGGTTGGGCTCCTGTGTGTGCGCACCGCACGGCGCCGGCGATGTGCTGGTGCCATGCTGTAGCTGGGTGGTTATGTCTCTGTTTTCAACTGTATGCCAGCATGGACAGCCACAGGCATGATAAGTTGATAGATTGTTATCTGATAATAATTGTCAGATGGTGTATTGGTGCATAGACTGGCCCAGAGTGAAAAGCGCGCGCGCGTGGCAAGGCAGTTCTGCCAGGGCAGCAGTGCTGTTGATGGGCAGTTCACATGCAGGCGAGTTGAGCCAATGTGCGTGAATGATTGTACTTGTTACGGCTAAAATTAATTATTGTACGTGCTAACATGTGCTTCATGCAGCTCCAGCTACTGAACCACACGTTACTTGTCTCAACGGTTGCCCTACCAAGCAGGATGCTTTGATGTTGCTGCACTCTTGGCATTGTAGTAACATCTATTCAAGTATTTAATTGAGCTGACGCACGGCAGGAGAAAGCTGTGTTTGAGTCAGGTAATCCGTGACGGGGAAGTGCTGCCGAATCAGCCACTCTCGATGCAGACAGCTGTCACGCTGCAAACTTATCCTCATACATAACAGCTGATTCTTACATCTTACTGGGCCGAGAATTTTCTCCGGTGGGACGCCGGGCAGCCAGCCTGGTCACGGAGCCAGTGAGTCCAAGACACCTGTGCAGGCTATGCCAGCTCGATCGTGCTGCGGCAGCAACAGCAGACAATTCGGATTGCTTTTAAAACGTCTTTCAAGACAAGGCTGTGCTCTGAATGTGCTTTTGTGAATTTAGCAGCAGCACTGCATGACCACCAGGCTGCTGCTGCTGCTGTCTTGCCTGGCAAAGTGTGCATTCGAAAAACAGAGGCTACAGCAGGTGACAGCACCCTCCTCTGAGCTGCACTCTGCTGTCTGCTGCTGAATGTGCTGCTGGCCAGGCAGGTCCCAGCAATTGCAAACAACAGTAATGCAGGATTTGGGACAGCTGCACCACCAGCAGCAGTTGCAGCAGGCCTGCTATAACATAAAAAGGTGGGCAGGCATTTCATCAACTTTGCCCAGAAACAGCAGCAGCAGGATTGCAATGCAGGCTGAGAACTGCTGCAGCAAAGGAAGATGTGCATTTTTGCCTTCTGAAGGCTGGTCAAACTCCAGGTTGCTGCAAACATTAGGTTGACCTGACATGTTATTTCTGTTTGCACTGCTAGCAGAAGCACAGCTGACTCCTGCATATGTTTTGAATCCATGGCTGCAGGGTGGCTGTCCATGGTGCGCAAGCACCCTTTGGGATGGGAGAGCAACCGCAAGTCAACGGGCGCGCGGGTGGCGGCGGTGGTGGCGGTGCTCACGATGCTAGCCATCGCCGGCAGTCCAAAGGGTGCGGCAGGCTATTACAGAGTACACTTTCCTAAGCATGCTGCTCAAATCAAACAGGACCTGAATTCCTTCTGCATGACCCACTACAAGAACTTCAAGCAGTATGGCACGGTGGCAACTCCCAAGCACAAGGGCAGACCCCCAAAAGTCCCAGATGACGTGGCATTAAAGGCCAGTGAAACATTCAAAGCTGGCAAGGTAGTCAAGGCCTACCCAAGTGCAGAAGCAAAGAAGAAAGTCGACGTGCATGTATGGTGGACATCAATCAAACTTGCTTGTCAGGAAAATGAGTACCTGGGTGGCCTATGCAGGAAGTACAACATCAGGCCCAAGCAACTGCTGAAGCGCATGAAAGCTGTTGACCCCAACCTGGTGCGCAGAAGAATAGATGTGAAGATGGACCTGACAGACAAGCAGAAAGACAGGAGAAAGGCTGCAGCAGAGAGGCTCTACAAGATGTTCCAGGATGAGCCAGACTTGCTGAGCAGAATTTATTTTGTTGATGAGTGCAAACTCTGGATGTCCAACCTAGCAGGCGGCGCCATCAAGGTGTATTGCGATGCACATGATGCAAACGTACATGCTGTGCTACCATGCAAGTGGATGCGCAAGGGCCAGGACAACAAACCAGTCAAGCTACACTTTGTGTGCGCCGTCAACGCGGTGCACGGCGCTGTCTACTGCAAGTTCACCACCGGCACAACAGACAACATTGACCACGTTGGCAACCCCAACACACCATACTATGTGAGTGTGTGCTGCTATTACTTAGATGCGCGCCATTGAAAGACATGCCAGCTGTTGCGTTCTGTGTACACACAACGTGGCAGTGCATCTCGCAGTGCCTCAGGGAAGGCGCGCTGCACACCGCGGCCTGCGCTGACCATAACAGCAGAGTAGCTTGGTGACAGCACAATGACACCACCCCCAGCAGCAAGCTGGAAACCAGTCTCCAGGGAATCCTGCCAGTCACTTTCACATGTGCGCACCCGCAGCACACTGCCGCCTGCTGGCAGGAACTTGGCATACGCAGCAGCACAGAAGGCAACGTCGCGCTGCAACAGCTTCTCTGTGCTGTTGTCATACATACCAGTGTCATGGCATGTCCCATCTGCTTGAATCAGCACGCTGCGCTGCGCATGCAAGAAATCGACCCGGCCTCGCCACCACCCTACTGCCACTTGCGCGCACATGCTGTCACATATTCCCAACCTGTACAGCTTGCGCATCAGCTGCTCCTCACTTGCAGGCATGTTGCGTGCGCCTGTGCCACCCACTTTAGGCATCAAACATGCACACTGCTTGCACTCCAGAGCTGCTTCAGTTGCGGCAGCGCGCGGCTCGCAGAACTTGAAGTGCTGCACACCTGGCAGGCAGCCCGTCATGGCCCAGTACAGTGGCCGCTTGCGTATCCCCAAGCTGATGATCCTGGGCCTGCTTTTACCATCTGCCTCAAGCCTGATGAATGGGCGTCCCTTTTCATCCACTTGCACATTTAGCTGCGCTGCTGCTAACAAGGCTTTCCGCTGCCAACCCGGCAAAACCTGCACCTGCAGTTGAAGAGGCAGAAGAAGAAGAAGAACGTGAAGGCCAAGAGCATGACACAGCTGGAGTTTGTCCACTGCATGAAGGAGCTTGCAGAGAAGGCTAACCAACAGCAGCGCGCGCGCGGCACTACGCCGCTGTACATCTTCGACAACCCCAGTGTTCATGTCGGGCAGGATGCCGCAGAGCTCCTAGCTGCAGTTGGCATCAGCCCAGAGCAGGTGCTGCAAATTGCACCCTACTCCCCAGACTTCAACCAGCCCATTGAGCATGCATTCGGCAGCCTCAAGGCTAGCTTCCGCAACCATCTGTACAACACCTACCAGCTGACTGGTGCAGATGTATCACCGCGTGATCTGCAGCGGACGCTGCGTGACATATTCATGAACATCACACCTGCCTCTGTCATGGCTGATGCACTGAGGCTGCCAGATTTGTGGGATGTGGTGCGCAGCAGGCTGGACAGGGTGTTTGTATGCCGTGACAACAAGCAGCGCACGGGTACGGCTGGCAACTGGCCTAGGGATGATCAGCGCTGAGCACGCTGCTGCTGCTGCTGCTGCAGGGCTTAGAATGTATATGGCTGCTGGCTGCACTCTAGACAGCTAGCAGCTGTCAGCAGGTCGTTGATTGACACTCCCTGCAAGCTCACCTTTCTGACAGCTCCTCTGCTGGTTGGGCTCCTGTGTGTGCGCACCGCACGGCGCCGGCGATGTGCTGGTGCCATGCTGTAGCTGGGTGGTTATGTCTCTGTTTTCAACTGTATGCCAGCATGGACAGCCACAGGCATGATAAGTTGATAGATTGTTATCTGATAATAATTGTCAGATGGTGTATTGGTGCATAGACTGGCCCAGAGTGAAAAGCGCGCGCGCGTGGCAAGGCAGTTCTGCCAGGGCAGCAGTGCTGTTGATGGGCAGTTCACATGCAGGCGAGTTGAGCCAATGTGCGTGAATGATTGTACTTGTTACGGCTAAAATTAATTATTGTACGTGCTAACATGTGCTTCATGCAGCTCCAGCTACTGAACCACACGTTACTTGTCTCAACGGTTGCCCTACCAAGCAGGATGCTTTGATGTTGCTGCACTCTTGGCATTGTAATAACATCTATTCAAGTATTTAATTGAGCTGACGCACGGCAGGAGAAAGCTGTGTTTGAGTCAGGTAATCCGTGACGGGGAAGTGCTGCCGAATCAGCCACTCTCGATGCAGACAGCTGTCACGCTGCAAACTTATCCTCATACATAACAGCTGATTCTTACATCTTACTGGGCCGAGAATTTTCTCCGGTGGGACGCCGGGCAGCCAGCCTGGTCACGGAGCCAGTGAGTCCAAGACACCTGTGCAGGCTATGCCAGCTCGATCGTGCTGCGGCAGCAACAGCAGACAATTCGGATTGCTTTTAAAACGTCTTTCAAGACAAGGCTGTGCTCTGAATGTGCTTTTGTGAATTTAGCAGCAGCACTGCATGACCACCAGGCTGCTGCTGCTGCTGTCTTGCCTGGCAAAGTGTGCATTCGAAAAACAGAGGCTACAGCAGGTGACAGCACCCTCCTCTGAGCTGCACTCTGCTGTCTGCTGCTGAATGTGCTGCTGGCCAGGCAGGTCCCAGCAATTGCAAACAACAGTAATGCAGGATTTGGGACAGCTGCACCACCAGCAGCAGTTGCAGCAGGCCTGCTATAACATAAAAAGGTGGGCAGGCATTTCATCAACTTTGCCCAGAAACAGCAGCAGCAGGATTGCAATGCAGGCTGAGAACTGCTGCAGCAAAGGAAGATGTGCATTTTTGCCTTCAGTGGGGTAGGGTACGAACCTAGCATCCCAGATATGAGACAAAGCCACATAGCACACAAACAGAAAGCCATGCTGGCACAGCAACCTGCTGCTTGTGGTAGGTACAGCAAGGCACAGCTGCTGAACCTGCTGCCTTGGTTTGCTTGCATGTCAGCTGTCCTGCAGGCACCTCACCTGCTTGCAGCGCCCGCTCCAAACTGCTAGTTTTTTTCAGCTCCAGAATTCAGCGTGATCACACAAGATGAATGTCTGCAGGAGAGTGTGTGGACTGGCAGCACTCAACCAACTGTGCTCAACCACCCTAGCTGCACACGCGCAGCAGCTGCCTGTAATGCTGAAACGTTGATCGGTGATAAGCAACAAGATTAGCAGCAGCAGCACAGCGCACAACGTACAGGGCCAGACAGCAGACCGCAACAACAGCGGCAGGGCACTTGGCACACCACAGCTGCAGAGCCCGATCAGCCAGCAGGTGCTGCCCAGAAGTAGAAACGGTTACATAAATACATATGTGCAGGCAGCAGCGCCCTATAGCAGCAGAAAGCAGCAGATAACAGACCCGCGAAAATTCAAAGAGTCGGGGCGCAGCAGGTGGTTTGCAAGCACTTTACTCAAGTTACACAGCACCCCATATAGTGGCTCAATTTGATTTAGATTCGTTGTTGAAAGTTGCATTTAATGAGTATGCTGCCTTTGCGCTACTTTCGTACCAGTGCCTAGTGAAGGCTGGTCAAACTCCAGGTTGCTGCAAACATTAGGTTGACCTGACATGTTATTTCTGTTTGCACTGCTAGCAGAAGCACAGCTGACTCCTGCATATGTTTTGAATCCATGGCTGCAGGGTGGCTGTCCATGGTGCGCAAGCACCCTTTGGGATGGGAGAGCAACCGCAAGTCAACGGGCGCGCGGGTGGCGGCGGTGGTGGCGGTGCTCACGATGCTAGCCATCGCCGGCAGTCCAAAGGGTGCGGCAGGCTATTACAGAGTACACTTTCCTAAGCATGCTGCTCAAATCAAACAGGACCTGAATTCCTTCTGCATGACCCACTACAAGAACTTCAAGCAGTATGGCACGGTGGCAACTCCCAAGCACAAGGGCAGACCCCCAAAAGTCCCAGATGACGTGGCATTAAAGGCCAGTGAAACATTCAAAGCTGGCAAGGTAGTCAAGGCCTACCCAAGTGCAGAAGCAAAGAAGAAAGTCGACGTGCATGTATGGTGGACATCAATCAAACTTGCTTGTCAGGAAAATGAGTACCTGGGTGGCCTATGCAGGAAGTACAACATCAGGCCCAAGCAACTGCTGAAGCGCATGAAAGCTGTTGACCCCAACCTGGTGCGCAGAAGAATAGATGTGAAGATGGACCTGACAGACAAGCAGAAAGACAGGAGAAAGGCTGCAGCAGAGAGGCTCTACAAGATGTTCCAGGATGAGCCAGACTTGCTGAGCAGAATTTATTTTGTTGATGAGTGCAAACTCTGGATGTCCAACCTAGCAGGCGGCGCCATCAAGGTGTATTGCGATGCACATGATGCAAACGTACATGCTGTGCTACCATGCAAGTGGATGCGCAAGGGCCAGGACAACAAACCAGTCAAGCTACACTTTGTGTGCGCCGTCAACGCGGTGCACGGCGCTGTCTACTGCAAGTTCACCACCGGCACAACAGACAACATTGACCACGTTGGCAACCCCAACACACCATACTATGTGAGTGTGTGCTGCTATTACTTAGATGCGCGCCATTGAAAGACATGCCAGCTGTTGCGTTCTGTGTACACACAACGTGGCAGTGCATCTCGCAGTGCCTCAGGGAAGGCGCGCTGCACACCGCGGCCTGCGCTGACCATAACAGCAGAGTAGCTTGGTGACAGCACAATGACACCACCCCCAGCAGCAAGCTGGAAACCAGTCTCCAGGGAATCCTGCCAGTCACTTTCACATGTGCGCACCCGCAGCACACTGCCGCCTGCTGGCAGGAACTTGGCATACGCAGCAGCACAGAAGGCAACGTCGCGCTGCAACAGCTTCTCTGTGCTGTTGTCATACATACCAGTGTCATGGCATGTCCCATCTGCTTGAATCAGCACGCTGCGCTGCGCATGCAAGAAATCGACCCGGCCTCGCCACCACCCTACTGCCACTTGCGCGCACATGCTGTCACATATTCCCAACCTGTACAGCTTGCGCATCAGCTGCTCCTCACTTGCAGGCATGTTGCGTGCGCCTGTGCCACCCACTTTAGGCATCAAACATGCACACTGCTTGCACTCCAGAGCTGCTTCAGTTGCGGCAGCGCGCGGCTCGCAGAACTTGAAGTGCTGCACACCTGGCAGGCAGCCCGTCATGGCCCAGTACAGTGGCCGCTTGCGTATCCCCAAGCTGATGATCCTGGGCCTGCTTTTACCATCTGCCTCAAGCCTGATGAATGGGCGTCCCTTTTCATCCACTTGCACATTTAGCTGCGCTGCTGCTAACAAGGCTTTCCGCTGCCAACCCGGCAAAACCTGCACCTGCAGTTGAAGAGGCAGAAGAAGAAGAAGAACGTGAAGGCCAAGAGCATGACACAGCTGGAGTTTGTCCACTGCATGAAGGAGCTTGCAGAGAAGGCTAACCAACAGCAGCGCGCGCGCGGCACTACGCCGCTGTACATCTTCGACAACCCCAGTGTTCATGTCGGGCAGGATGCCGCAGAGCTCCTAGCTGCAGTTGGCATCAGCCCAGAGCAGGTGCTGCAAATTGCACCCTACTCCCCAGACTTCAACCAGCCCATTGAGCATGCATTCGGCAGCCTCAAGGCTAGCTTCCGCAACCATCTGTACAACACCTACCAGCTGACTGGTGCAGATGTATCACCGCGTGATCTGCAGCGGACGCTGCGTGACATATTCATGAACATCACACCTGCCTCTGTCATGGCTGATGCACTGAGGCTGCCAGATTTGTGGGATGTGGTGCGCAGCAGGCTGGACAGGGTGTTTGTATGCCGTGACAACAAGCAGCGCACGGGTACGGCTGGCAACTGGCCTAGGGATGATCAGCGCTGAGCACGCTGCTGCTGCTGCTGCTGCAGGGCTTAGAATGTATATGGCTGCTGGCTGCACTCTAGACAGCTAGCAGCTGTCAGCAGGTCGTTGATTGACACTCCCTGCAAGCTCACCTTTCTGACAGCTCCTCTGCTGGTTGGGCTCCTGTGTGTGCGCACCGCACGGCGCCGGCGATGTGCTGGTGCCATGCTGTAGCTGGGTGGTTATGTCTCTGTTTTCAACTGTATGCCAGCATGGACAGCCACAGGCATGATAAGTTGATAGATTGTTATCTGATAATAATTGTCAGATGGTGTATTGGTGCATAGACTGGCCCAGAGTGAAAAGCGCGCGCGCGTGGCAAGGCAGTTCTGCCAGGGCAGCAGTGCTGTTGATGGGCAGTTCACATGCAGGCGAGTTGAGCCAATGTGCGTGAATGATTGTACTTGTTACGGCTAAAATTAATTATTGTACGTGCTAACATGTGCTTCATGCAGCTCCAGCTACTGAACCACACGTTACTTGTCTCAACGGTTGCCCTACCAAGCAGGATGCTTTGATGTTGCTGCACTCTTGGCATTGTAATAACATCTATTCAAGTATTTAATTGAGCTGACGCACGGCAGGAGAAAGCTGTGTTTGAGTCAGGTAATCCGTGACGGGGAAGTGCTGCCGAATCAGCCACTCTCGATGCAGACAGCTGTCACGCTGCAAACTTATCCTCATACATAACAGCTGATTCTTACATCTTACTGGGCCGAGAATTTTCTCCGGTGGGACGCCGGGCAGCCAGCCTGGTCACGGAGCCAGTGAGTCCAAGACACCTGTGCAGGCTATGCCAGCTCGATCGTGCTGCGGCAGCAACAGCAGACAATTCGGATTGCTTTTAAAACGTCTTTCAAGACAAGGCTGTGCTCTGAATGTGCTTTTGTGAATTTAGCAGCAGCACTGCATGACCACCAGGCTGCTGCTGCTGCTGTCTTGCCTGGCAAAGTGTGCATTCGAAAAACAGAGGCTACAGCAGGTGACAGCACCCTCCTCTGAGCTGCACTCTGCTGTCTGCTGCTGAATGTGCTGCTGGCCAGGCAGGTCCCAGCAATTGCAAACAACAGTAATGCAGGATTTGGGACAGCTGCACCACCAGCAGCAGTTGCAGCAGGCCTGCTATAACATAAAAAGGTGGGCAGGCATTTCATCAACTTTGCCCAGAAACAGCAGCAGCAGGATTGCAATGCAGGCTGAGAACTGCTGCAGCAAAGGAAGATGTGCATTTTTGCCTTCAGTGGGGTAGGGTACGAACCTAGCATCCCAGATATGAGACAAAGCCACATAGCACACAAACAGAAAGCCATGCTGGCACAGCAACCTGCTGCTTGTGGTAGGTACAGCAAGGCACAGCTGCTGAACCTGCTGCCTTGGTTTGCTTGCATGTCAGCTGTCCTGCAGGCACCTCACCTGCTTGCAGCGCCCGCTCCAAACTGCTAGTTTTTTTCAGCTCCAGAATTCAGCGTGATCACACAAGATGAATGTCTGCAGGAGAGTGTGTGGACTGGCAGCACTCAACCAACTGTGCTCAACCACCCTAGCTGCACACGCGCAGCAGCTGCCTGTAATGCTGAAACGTTGATCGGTGATAAGCAACAAGATTAGCAGCAGCAGCACAGCGCACAACGTACAGGGCCAGACAGCAGACCGCAACAACAGCGGCAGGGCACTTGGCACACCACAGCTGCAGAGCCCGATCAGCCAGCAGGTGCTGCCCAGAAGTAGAAACGGTTACATAAATACATATGTGCAGGCAGCAGCGCCCTATAGCAGCAGAAAGCAGCAGATAACAGACCCGCGAAAATTCAAAGAGTCGGGGCGCAGCAGGTGGTTTGCAAGCACTTTACTCAAGTTACACAGCACCCCATATAGTGGCTCAATTTGATTTAGATTCGTTGTTGAAAGTTGCATTTAATGAGTATGCTGCCTTTGCGCTACTTTCGTACCAGTGCCTAGTGAAGGCTGGTCAAACTCCAGGTTGCTGCAAACATTAGGTTGACCTGACATGTTATTTCTGTTTGCACTGCTAGCAGAAGCACAGCTGACTCCTGCATATGTTTTGAATCCATGGCTGCAGGGTGGCTGTCCATGGTGCGCAAGCACCCTTTGGGATGGGAGAGCAACCGCAAGTCAACGGGCGCGCGGGTGGCGGCGGTGGTGGCGGTGCTCACGATGCTAGCCATCGCCGGCAGTCCAAAGGGTGCGGCAGGCTATTACAGAGTACACTTTCCTAAGCATGCTGCTCAAATCAAACAGGACCTGAATTCCTTCTGCATGACCCACTACAAGAACTTCAAGCAGTATGGCACGGTGGCAACTCCCAAGCACAAGGGCAGACCCCCAAAAGTCCCAGATGACGTGGCATTAAAGGCCAGTGAAACATTCAAAGCTGGCAAGGTAGTCAAGGCCTACCCAAGTGCAGAAGCAAAGAAGAAAGTCGACGTGCATGTATGGTGGACATCAATCAAACTTGCTTGTCAGGAAAATGAGTACCTGGGTGGCCTATGCAGGAAGTACAACATCAGGCCCAAGCAACTGCTGAAGCGCATGAAAGCTGTTGACCCCAACCTGGTGCGCAGAAGAATAGATGTGAAGATGGACCTGACAGACAAGCAGAAAGACAGGAGAAAGGCTGCAGCAGAGAGGCTCTACAAGATGTTCCAGGATGAGCCAGACTTGCTGAGCAGAATTTATTTTGTTGATGAGTGCAAACTCTGGATGTCCAACCTAGCAGGCGGCGCCATCAAGGTGTATTGCGATGCACATGATGCAAACGTACATGCTGTGCTACCATGCAAGTGGATGCGCAAGGGCCAGGACAACAAACCAGTCAAGCTACACTTTGTGTGCGCCGTCAACGCGGTGCACGGCGCTGTCTACTGCAAGTTCACCACCGGCACAACAGACAACATTGACCACGTTGGCAACCCCAACACACCATACTATGTGAGTGTGTGCTGCTATTACTTAGATGCGCGCCATTGAAAGACATGCCAGCTGTTGCGTTCTGTGTACACACAACGTGGCAGTGCATCTCGCAGTGCCTCAGGGAAGGCGCGCTGCACACCGCGGCCTGCGCTGACCATAACAGCAGAGTAGCTTGGTGACAGCACAATGACACCACCCCCAGCAGCAAGCTGGAAACCAGTCTCCAGGGAATCCTGCCAGTCACTTTCACATGTGCGCACCCGCAGCACACTGCCGCCTGCTGGCAGGAACTTGGCATACGCAGCAGCACAGAAGGCAACGTCGCGCTGCAACAGCTTCTCTGTGCTGTTGTCATACATACCAGTGTCATGGCATGTCCCATCTGCTTGAATCAGCACGCTGCGCTGCGCATGCAAGAAATCGACCCGGCCTCGCCACCACCCTACTGCCACTTGCGCGCACATGCTGTCACATATTCCCAACCTGTACAGCTTGCGCATCAGCTGCTCCTCACTTGCAGGCATGTTGCGTGCGCCTGTGCCACCCACTTTAGGCATCAAACATGCACACTGCTTGCACTCCAGAGCTGCTTCAGTTGCGGCAGCGCGCGGCTCGCAGAACTTGAAGTGCTGCACACCTGGCAGGCAGCCCGTCATGGCCCAGTACAGTGGCCGCTTGCGTATCCCCAAGCTGATGATCCTGGGCCTGCTTTTACCATCTGCCTCAAGCCTGATGAATGGGCGTCCCTTTTCATCCACTTGCACATTTAGCTGCGCTGCTGCTAACAAGGCTTTCCGCTGCCAACCCGGCAAAACCTGCACCTGCAGTTGAAGAGGCAGAAGAAGAAGAAGAACGTGAAGGCCAAGAGCATGACACAGCTGGAGTTTGTCCACTGCATGAAGGAGCTTGCAGAGAAGGCTAACCAACAGCAGCGCGCGCGCGGCACTACGCCGCTGTACATCTTCGACAACCCCAGTGTTCATGTCGGGCAGGATGCCGCAGAGCTCCTAGCTGCAGTTGGCATCAGCCCAGAGCTTGTGCTGCAAATTGCACCCTACTCCCCAGACTTCAACCAGCCCATTGAGCATGCATTCGGCAGCCTCAAGGCTAGCTTCCGCAACCATCTGTACAACACCTACCAGCTGACTGGTGCAGATGTATCACCGCGTGATCTGCAGCGGACGCTGCGTGACATATTCATGAACATCACACCTGCCTCTGTCATGGCTGATGCACTGAGGCTGCCAGATTTGTGGGATGTGGTGCGCAGCAGGCTGGACAGGGTGTTTGTATGCCGTGACAACAAGCAGCGCACGGGTACGGCTGGCAACTGGCCTAGGGATGATCAGCGCTGAGCACGCTGCTGCTGCTGCTGCTGCAGGGCTTAGAATGTATATGGCTGCTGGCTGCACTCTAGACAGCTAGCAGCTGTCAGCAGGTCGTTGATTGACACTCCCTGCAAGCTCACCTTTCTGACAGCTCCTCTGCTGGTTGGGCTCCTGTGTGTGCGCACCGCACGGCGCCGGCGATGTGCTGGTGCCATGCTGTAGCTGGGTGGTTATGTCTCTGTTTTCAACTGTATGCCAGCATGGACAGCCACAGGCATGATAAGTTGATAGATTGTTATCTGATAATAATTGTCAGATGGTGTATTGGTGCATAGACTGGCCCAGAGTGAAAAGCGCGCGCGCGTGGCAAGGCAGTTCTGCCAGGGCAGCAGTGCTGTTGATGGGCAGTTCACATGCAGGCGAGTTGAGCCAATGTGCGTGAATGATTGTACTTGTTACGGCTAAAATTAATTATTGTACGTGCTAACATGTGCTTCATGCAGCTCCAGCTACTGAACCACACGTTACTTGTCTCAACGGTTGCCCTACCAAGCAGGATGCTTTGATGTTGCTGCACTCTTGGCATTGTAATAACATCTATTCAAGTATTTAATTGAGCTGACGCACGGCAGGAGAAAGCTGTGTTTGAGTCAGGTAATCCGTGACGGGGAAGTGCTGCCGAATCAGCCACTCTCGATGCAGACAGCTGTCACGCTGCAAACTTATCCTCATACATAACAGCTGATTCTTACATCTTACTGGGCCGAGAATTTTCTCCGGTGGGACGCCGGGCAGCCAGCCTGGTCACGGAGCCAGTGAGTCCAAGACACCTGTGCAGGCTATGCCAGCTCGATCGTGCTGCGGCAGCAACAGCAGACAATTCGGATTGCTTTTAAAACGTCTTTCAAGACAAGGCTGTGCTCTGAATGTGCTTTTGTGAATTTAGCAGCAGCACTGCATGACCACCAGGCTGCTGCTGCTGCTGTCTTGCCTGGCAAAGTGTGCATTCGAAAAACAGAGGCTACAGCAGGTGACAGCACCCTCCTCTGAGCTGCACTCTGCTGTCTGCTGCTGAATGTGCTGCTGGCCAGGCAGGTCCCAGCAATTGCAAACAACAGTAATGCAGGATTTGGGACAGCTGCACCACCAGCAGCAGTTGCAGCAGGCCTGCTATAACATAAAAAGGTGGGCAGGCATTTCATCAACTTTGCCCAGAAACAGCAGCAGCAGGATTGCAATGCAGGCTGAGAACTGCTGCAGCAAAGGAAGATGTGCATTTTTGCCTTCAGTGGGGTAGGGTACGAACCTAGCATCCCAGATATGAGACAAAGCCACATAGCACACAAACAGAAAGCCATGCTGGCACAGCAACCTGCTGCTTGTGGTAGGTACAGCAAGGCACAGCTGCTGAACCTGCTGCCTTGGTTTGCTTGCATGTCAGCTGTCCTGCAGGCACCTCACCTGCTTGCAGCGCCCGCTCCAAACTGCTAGTTTTTTTCAGCTCCAGAATTCAGCGTGATCACACAAGATGAATGTCTGCAGGAGAGTGTGTGGACTGGCAGCACTCAACCAACTGTGCTCAACCACCCTAGCTGCACACGCGCAGCAGCTGCCTGTAATGCTGAAACGTTGATCGGTGATAAGCAACAAGATTAGCAGCAGCAGCACAGCGCACAACGTACAGGGCCAGACAGCAGACCGCAACAACAGCGGCAGGGCACTTGGCACACCACAGCTGCAGAGCCCGATCAGCCAGCAGGTGCTGCCCAGAAGTAGAAACGGTTACATAAATACATATGTGCAGGCAGCAGCGCCCTATAGCAGCAGAAAGCAGCAGATAACAGACCCGCGAAAATTCAAAGAGTCGGGGCGCAGCAGGTGGTTTGCAAGCACTTTACTCAAGTTACACAGCACCCCATATAGTGGCTCAATTTGATTTAGATTCGTTGTTGAAAGTTGCATTTAATGAGTATGCTGCCTTTGCGCTACTTTCGTACCAGTGCCTAGTGAAGGCTGGTCAAACTCCAGGTTGCTGCAAACATTAGGTTGACCTGACATGTTATTTCTGTTTGCACTGCTAGCAGAAGCACAGCTGACTCCTGCATATGTTTTGAATCCATGGCTGCAGGGTGGCTGTCCATGGTGCGCAAGCACCCTTTGGGATGGGAGAGCAACCGCAAGTCAACGGGCGCGCGGGTGGCGGCGGTGGTGGCGGTGCTCACGATGCTAGCCATCGCCGGCAGTCCAAAGGGTGCGGCAGGCTATTACAGAGTACACTTTCCTAAGCATGCTGCTCAAATCAAACAGGACCTGAATTCCTTCTGCATGACCCACTACAAGAACTTCAAGCAGTATGGCACGGTGGCAACTCCCAAGCACAAGGGCAGACCCCCAAAAGTCCCAGATGACGTGGCATTAAAGGCCAGTGAAACATTCAAAGCTGGCAAGGTAGTCAAGGCCTACCCAAGTGCAGAAGCAAAGAAGAAAGTCGACGTGCATGTATGGTGGACATCAATCAAACTTGCTTGTCAGGAAAATGAGTACCTGGGTGGCCTATGCAGGAAGTACAACATCAGGCCCAAGCAACTGCTGAAGCGCATGAAAGCTGTTGACCCCAACCTGGTGCGCAGAAGAATAGATGTGAAGATGGACCTGACAGACAAGCAGAAAGACAGGAGAAAGGCTGCAGCAGAGAGGCTCTACAAGATGTTCCAGGATGAGCCAGACTTGCTGAGCAGAATTTATTTTGTTGATGAGTGCAAACTCTGGATGTCCAACCTAGCAGGCGGCGCCATCAAGGTGTATTGCGATGCACATGATGCAAACGTACATGCTGTGCTACCATGCAAGTGGATGCGCAAGGGCCAGGACAACAAACCAGTCAAGCTACACTTTGTGTGCGCCGTCAACGCGGTGCACGGCGCTGTCTACTGCAAGTTCACCACCGGCACAACAGACAACATTGACCACGTTGGCAACCCCAACACACCATACTATGTGAGTGTGTGCTGCTATTACTTAGATGCGCGCCATTGAAAGACATGCCAGCTGTTGCGTTCTGTGTACACACAACGTGGCAGTGCATCTCGCAGTGCCTCAGGGAAGGCGCGCTGCACACCGCGGCCTGCGCTGACCATAACAGCAGAGTAGCTTGGTGACAGCACAATGACACCACCCCCAGCAGCAAGCTGGAAACCAGTCTCCAGGGAATCCTGCCAGTCACTTTCACATGTGCGCACCCGCAGCACACTGCCGCCTGCTGGCAGGAACTTGGCATACGCAGCAGCACAGAAGGCAACGTCGCGCTGCAACAGCTTCTCTGTGCTGTTGTCATACATACCAGTGTCATGGCATGTCCCATCTGCTTGAATCAGCACGCTGCGCTGCGCATGCAAGAAATCGACCCGGCCTCGCCACCACCCTACTGCCACTTGCGCGCACATGCTGTCACATATTCCCAACCTGTACAGCTTGCGCATCAGCTGCTCCTCACTTGCAGGCATGTTGCGTGCGCCTGTGCCACCCACTTTAGGCATCAAACATGCACACTGCTTGCACTCCAGAGCTGCTTCAGTTGCGGCAGCGCGCGGCTCGCAGAACTTGAAGTGCTGCACACCTGGCAGGCAGCCCGTCATGGCCCAGTACAGTGGCCGCTTGCGTATCCCCAAGCTGATGATCCTGGGCCTGCTTTTACCATCTGCCTCAAGCCTGATGAATGGGCGTCCCTTTTCATCCACTTGCACATTTAGCTGCGCTGCTGCTAACAAGGCTTTCCGCTGCCAACCCGGCAAAACCTGCACCTGCAGTTGAAGAGGCAGAAGAAGAAGAAGAACGTGAAGGCCAAGAGCATGACACAGCTGGAGTTTGTCCACTGCATGAAGGAGCTTGCAGAGAAGGCTAACCAACAGCAGCGCGCGCGCGGCACTACGCCGCTGTACATCTTCGACAACCCCAGTGTTCATGTCGGGCAGGATGCCGCAGAGCTCCTAGCTGCAGTTGGCATCAGCCCAGAGCAGGTGCTGCAAATTGCACCCTACTCCCCAGACTTCAACCAGCCCATTGAGCATGCATTCGGCAGCCTCAAGGCTAGCTTCCGCAACCATCTGTACAACACCTACCAGCTGACTGGTGCAGATGTATCACCGCGTGATCTGCAGCGGACGCTGCGTGACATATTCATGAACATCACACCTGCCTCTGTCATGGCTGATGCACTGAGGCTGCCAGATTTGTGGGATGTGGTGCGCAGCAGGCTGGACAGGGTGTTTGTATGCCGTGACAACAAGCAGCGCACGGGTACGGCTGGCAACTGGCCTAGGGATGATCAGCGCTGAGCACGCTGCTGCTGCTGCTGCTGCAGGGCTTAGAATGTATATGGCTGCTGGCTGCACTCTAGACAGCTAGCAGCTGTCAGCAGGTCGTTGATTGACACTCCCTGCAAGCTCACCTTTCTGACAGCTCCTCTGCTGGTTGGGCTCCTGTGTGTGCGCACCGCACGGCGCCGGCGATGTGCTGGTGCCATGCTGTAGCTGGGTGGTTATGTCTCTGTTTTCAACTGTATGCCAGCATGGACAGCCACAGGCATGATAAGTTGATAGATTGTTATCTGATAATAATTGTCAGATGGTGTATTGGTGCATAGACTGGCCCAGAGTGAAAAGCGCGCGCGCGTGGCAAGGCAGTTCTGCCAGGGCAGCAGTGCTGTTGATGGGCAGTTCACATGCAGGCGAGTTGAGCCAATGTGCGTGAATGATTGTACTTGTTACGGCTAAAATTAATTATTGTACGTGCTAACATGTGCTTCATGCAGCTCCAGCTACTGAACCACACGTTACTTGTCTCAACGGTTGCCCTACCAAGCAGGATGCTTTGATGTTGCTGCACTCTTGGCATTGTAATAACATCTATTCAAGTATTTAATTGAGCTGACGCACGGCAGGAGAAAGCTGTGTTTGAGTCAGGTAATCCGTGACGGGGAAGTGCTGCCGAATCAGCCACTCTCGATGCAGACAGCTGTCACGCTGCAAACTTATCCTCATACATAACAGCTGATTCTTACATCTTACTGGGCCGAGAATTTTCTCCGGTGGGACGCCGGGCAGCCAGCCTGGTCACGGAGCCAGTGAGTCCAAGACACCTGTGCAGGCTATGCCAGCTCGATCGTGCTGCGGCAGCAACAGCAGACAATTCGGATTGCTTTTAAAACGTCTTTCAAGACAAGGCTGTGCTCTGAATGTGCTTTTGTGAATTTAGCAGCAGCACTGCATGACCACCAGGCTGCTGCTGCTGCTGTCTTGCCTGGCAAAGTGTGCATTCGAAAAACAGAGGCTACAGCAGGTGACAGCACCCTCCTCTGAGCTGCACTCTGCTGTCTGCTGCTGAATGTGCTGCTGGCCAGGCAGGTCCCAGCAATTGCAAACAACAGTAATGCAGGATTTGGGACAGCTGCACCACCAGCAGCAGTTGCAGCAGGCCTGCTATAACATAAAAAGGTGGGCAGGCATTTCATCAACTTTGCCCAGAAACAGCAGCAGCAGGATTGCAATGCAGGCTGAGAACTGCTGCAGCAAAGGAAGATGTGCATTTTTGCCTTCAGTGGGGTAGGGTACGAACCTAGCATCCCAGATATGAGACAAAGCCACATAGCACACAAACAGAAAGCCATGCTGGCACAGCAACCTGCTGCTTGTGGTAGGTACAGCAAGGCACAGCTGCTGAACCTGCTGCCTTGGTTTGCTTGCATGTCAGCTGTCCTGCAGGCACCTCACCTGCTTGCAGCGCCCGCTCCAAACTGCTAGTTTTTTTCAGCTCCAGAATTCAGCGTGATCACACAAGATGAATGTCTGCAGGAGAGTGTGTGGACTGGCAGCACTCAACCAACTGTGCTCAACCACCCTAGCTGCACACGCGCAGCAGCTGCCTGTAATGCTGAAACGTTGATCGGTGATAAGCAACAAGATTAGCAGCAGCAGCACAGCGCACAACGTACAGGGCCAGACAGCAGACCGCAACAACAGCGGCAGGGCACTTGGCACACCACAGCTGCAGAGCCCGATCAGCCAGCAGGTGCTGCCCAGAAGTAGAAACGGTTACATAAATACATATGTGCAGGCAGCAGCGCCCTATAGCAGCAGAAAGCAGCAGATAACAGACCCGCGAAAATTCAAAGAGTCGGGGCGCAGCAGGTGGTTTGCAAGCACTTTACTCAAGTTACACAGCACCCCATATAGTGGCTCAATTTGATTTAGATTCGTTGTTGAAAGTTGCATTTAATGAGTATGCTGCCTTTGCGCTACTTTCGTACCAGTGCCTAGTGAAGGCTGGTCAAACTCCAGGTTGCTGCAAACATTAGGTTGACCTGACATGTTATTTCTGTTTGCACTGCTAGCAGAAGCACAGCTGACTCCTGCATATGTTTTGAATCCATGGCTGCAGGGTGGCTGTCCATGGTGCGCAAGCACCCTTTGGGATGGGAGAGCAACCGCAAGTCAACGGGCGCGCGGGTGGCGGCGGTGGTGGCGGTGCTCACGATGCTAGCCATCGCCGGCAGTCCAAAGGGTGCGGCAGGCTATTACAGAGTACACTTTCCTAAGCATGCTGCTCAAATCAAACAGGACCTGAATTCCTTCTGCATGACCCACTACAAGAACTTCAAGCAGTATGGCACGGTGGCAACTCCCAAGCACAAGGGCAGACCCCCAAAAGTCCCAGATGACGTGGCATTAAAGGCCAGTGAAACATTCAAAGCTGGCAAGGTAGTCAAGGCCTACCCAAGTGCAGAAGCAAAGAAGAAAGTCGACGTGCATGTATGGTGGACATCAATCAAACTTGCTTGTCAGGAAAATGAGTACCTGGGTGGCCTATGCAGGAAGTACAACATCAGGCCCAAGCAACTGCTGAAGCGCATGAAAGCTGTTGACCCCAACCTGGTGCGCAGAAGAATAGATGTGAAGATGGACCTGACAGACAAGCAGAAAGACAGGAGAAAGGCTGCAGCAGAGAGGCTCTACAAGATGTTCCAGGATGAGCCAGACTTGCTGAGCAGAATTTATTTTGTTGATGAGTGCAAACTCTGGATGTCCAACCTAGCAGGCGGCGCCATCAAGGTGTATTGCGATGCACATGATGCAAACGTACATGCTGTGCTACCATGCAAGTGGATGCGCAAGGGCCAGGACAACAAACCAGTCAAGCTACACTTTGTGTGCGCCGTCAACGCGGTGCACGGCGCTGTCTACTGCAAGTTCACCACCGGCACAACAGACAACATTGACCACGTTGGCAACCCCAACACACCATACTATGTGAGTGTGTGCTGCTATTACTTAGATGCGCGCCATTGAAAGACATGCCAGCTGTTGCGTTCTGTGTACACACAACGTGGCAGTGCATCTCGCAGTGCCTCAGGGAAGGCGCGCTGCACACCGCGGCCTGCGCTGACCATAACAGCAGAGTAGCTTGGTGACAGCACAATGACACCACCCCCAGCAGCAAGCTGGAAACCAGTCTCCAGGGAATCCTGCCAGTCACTTTCACATGTGCGCACCCGCAGCACACTGCCGCCTGCTGGCAGGAACTTGGCATACGCAGCAGCACAGAAGGCAACGTCGCGCTGCAACAGCTTCTCTGTGCTGTTGTCATACATACCAGTGTCATGGCATGTCCCATCTGCTTGAATCAGCACGCTGCGCTGCGCATGCAAGAAATCGACCCGGCCTCGCCACCACCCTACTGCCACTTGCGCGCACATGCTGTCACATATTCCCAACCTGTACAGCTTGCGCATCAGCTGCTCCTCACTTGCAGGCATGTTGCGTGCGCCTGTGCCACCCACTTTAGGCATCAAACATGCACACTGCTTGCACTCCAGAGCTGCTTCAGTTGCGGCAGCGCGCGGCTCGCAGAACTTGAAGTGCTGCACACCTGGCAGGCAGCCCGTCATGGCCCAGTACAGTGGCCGCTTGCGTATCCCCAAGCTGATGATCCTGGGCCTGCTTTTACCATCTGCCTCAAGCCTGATGAATGGGCGTCCCTTTTCATCCACTTGCACATTTAGCTGCGCTGCTGCTAACAAGGCTTTCCGCTGCCAACCCGGCAAAACCTGCACCTGCAGTTGAAGAGGCAGAAGAAGAAGAAGAACGTGAAGGCCAAGAGCATGACACAGCTGGAGTTTGTCCACTGCATGAAGGAGCTTGCAGAGAAGGCTAACCAACAGCAGCGCGCGCGCGGCACTACGCCGCTGTACATCTTCGACAACCCCAGTGTTCATGTCGGGCAGGATGCCGCAGAGCTCCTAGCTGCAGTTGGCATCAGCCCAGAGCAGGTGCTGCAAATTGCACCCTACTCCCCAGACTTCAACCAGCCCATTGAGCATGCATTCGGCAGCCTCAAGGCTAGCTTCCGCAACCATCTGTACAACACCTACCAGCTGACTGGTGCAGATGTATCACCGCGTGATCTGCAGCGGACGCTGCGTGACATATTCATGAACATCACACCTGCCTCTGTCATGGCTGATGCACTGAGGCTGCCAGATTTGTGGGATGTGGTGCGCAGCAGGCTGGACAGGGTGTTTGTATGCCGTGACAACAAGCAGCGCACGGGTACGGCTGGCAACTGGCCTAGGGATGATCAGCGCTGAGCACGCTGCTGCTGCTGCTGCTGCAGGGCTTAGAATGTATATGGCTGCTGGCTGCACTCTAGACAGCTAGCAGCTGTCAGCAGGTCGTTGATTGACACTCCCTGCAAGCTCACCTTTCTGACAGCTCCTCTGCTGGTTGGGCTCCTGTGTGTGCGCACCGCACGGCGCCGGCGATGTGCTGGTGCCATGCTGTAGCTGGGTGGTTATGTCTCTGTTTTCAACTGTATGCCAGCATGGACAGCCACAGGCATGATAAGTTGATAGATTGTTATCTGATAATAATTGTCAGATGGTGTATTGGTGCATAGACTGGCCCAGAGTGAAAAGCGCGCGCGCGTGGCAAGGCAGTTCTGCCAGGGCAGCAGTGCTGTTGATGGGCAGTTCACATGCAGGCGAGTTGAGCCAATGTGCGTGAATGATTGTACTTGTTACGGCTAAAATTAATTATTGTACGTGCTAACATGTGCTTCATGCAGCTCCAGCTACTGAACCACACGTTACTTGTCTCAACGGTTGCCCTACCAAGCAGGATGCTTTGATGTTGCTGCACTCTTGGCATTGTAATAACATCTATTCAAGTATTTAATTGAGCTGACGCACGGCAGGAGAAAGCTGTGTTTGAGTCAGGTAATCCGTGACGGGGAAGTGCTGCCGAATCAGCCACTCTCGATGCAGACAGCTGTCACGCTGCAAACTTATCCTCATACATAACAGCTGATTCTTACATCTTACTGGGCCGAGAATTTTCTCCGGTGGGACGCCGGGCAGCCAGCCTGGTCACGGAGCCAGTGAGTCCAAGACACCTGTGCAGGCTATGCCAGCTCGATCGTGCTGCGGCAGCAACAGCAGACAATTCGGATTGCTTTTAAAACGTCTTTCAAGACAAGGCTGTGCTCTGAATGTGCTTTTGTGAATTTAGCAGCAGCACTGCATGACCACCAGGCTGCTGCTGCTGCTGTCTTGCCTGGCAAAGTGTGCATTCGAAAAACAGAGGCTACAGCAGGTGACAGCACCCTCCTCTGAGCTGCACTCTGCTGTCTGCTGCTGAATGTGCTGCTGGCCAGGCAGGTCCCAGCAATTGCAAACAACAGTAATGCAGGATTTGGGACAGCTGCACCACCAGCAGCAGTTGCAGCAGGCCTGCTATAACATAAAAAGGTGGGCAGGCATTTCATCAACTTTGCCCAGAAACAGCAGCAGCAGGATTGCAATGCAGGCTGAGAACTGCTGCAGCAAAGGAAGATGTGCATTTTTGCCTTCAGTGGGGTAGGGTACGAACCTAGCATCCCAGATATGAGACAAAGCCACATAGCACACAAACAGAAAGCCATGCTGGCACAGCAACCTGCTGCTTGTGGTAGGTACAGCAAGGCACAGCTGCTGAACCTGCTGCCTTGGTTTGCTTGCATGTCAGCTGTCCTGCAGGCACCTCACCTGCTTGCAGCGCCCGCTCCAAACTGCTAGTTTTTTTCAGCTCCAGAATTCAGCGTGATCACACAAGATGAATGTCTGCAGGAGAGTGTGTGGACTGGCAGCACTCAACCAACTGTGCTCAACCACCCTAGCTGCACACGCGCAGCAGCTGCCTGTAATGCTGAAACGTTGATCGGTGATAAGCAACAAGATTAGCAGCAGCAGCACAGCGCACAACGTACAGGGCCAGACAGCAGACCGCAACAACAGCGGCAGGGCACTTGGCACACCACAGCTGCAGAGCCCGATCAGCCAGCAGGTGCTGCCCAGAAGTAGAAACGGTTACATAAATACATATGTGCAGGCAGCAGCGCCCTATAGCAGCAGAAAGCAGCAGATAACAGACCCGCGAAAATTCAAAGAGTCGGGGCGCAGCAGGTGGTTTGCAAGCACTTTACTCAAGTTACACAGCACCCCATATAGTGGCTCAATTTGATTTAGATTCGTTGTTGAAAGTTGCATTTAATGAGTATGCTGCCTTTGCGCTACTTTCGTACCAGTGCCTAGTGAAGGCTGGTCAAACTCCAGGTTGCTGCAAACATTAGGTTGACCTGACATGTTATTTCTGTTTGCACTGCTAGCAGAAGCACAGCTGACTCCTGCATATGTTTTGAATCCATGGCTGCAGGGTGGCTGTCCATGGTGCGCAAGCACCCTTTGGGATGGGAGAGCAACCGCAAGTCAACGGGCGCGCGGGTGGCGGCGGTGGTGGCGGTGCTCACGATGCTAGCCATCGCCGGCAGTCCAAAGGGTGCGGCAGGCTATTACAGAGTACACTTTCCTAAGCATGCTGCTCAAATCAAACAGGACCTGAATTCCTTCTGCATGACCCACTACAAGAACTTCAAGCAGTATGGCACGGTGGCAACTCCCAAGCACAAGGGCAGACCCCCAAAAGTCCCAGATGACGTGGCATTAAAGGCCAGTGAAACATTCAAAGCTGGCAAGGTAGTCAAGGCCTACCCAAGTGCAGAAGCAAAGAAGAAAGTCGACGTGCATGTATGGTGGACATCAATCAAACTTGCTTGTCAGGAAAATGAGTACCTGGGTGGCCTATGCAGGAAGTACAACATCAGGCCCAAGCAACTGCTGAAGCGCATGAAAGCTGTTGACCCCAACCTGGTGCGCAGAAGAATAGATGTGAAGATGGACCTGACAGACAAGCAGAAAGACAGGAGAAAGGCTGCAGCAGAGAGGCTCTACAAGATGTTCCAGGATGAGCCAGACTTGCTGAGCAGAATTTATTTTGTTGATGAGTGCAAACTCTGGATGTCCAACCTAGCAGGCGGCGCCATCAAGGTGTATTGCGATGCACATGATGCAAACGTACATGCTGTGCTACCATGCAAGTGGATGCGCAAGGGCCAGGACAACAAACCAGTCAAGCTACACTTTGTGTGCGCCGTCAACGCGGTGCACGGCGCTGTCTACTGCAAGTTCACCACCGGCACAACAGACAACATTGACCACGTTGGCAACCCCAACACACCATACTATGTGAGTGTGTGCTGCTATTACTTAGATGCGCGCCATTGAAAGACATGCCAGCTGTTGCGTTCTGTGTACACACAACGTGGCAGTGCATCTCGCAGTGCCTCAGGGAAGGCGCGCTGCACACCGCGGCCTGCGCTGACCATAACAGCAGAGTAGCTTGGTGACAGCACAATGACACCACCCCCAGCAGCAAGCTGGAAACCAGTCTCCAGGGAATCCTGCCAGTCACTTTCACATGTGCGCACCCGCAGCACACTGCCGCCTGCTGGCAGGAACTTGGCATACGCAGCAGCACAGAAGGCAACGTCGCGCTGCAACAGCTTCTCTGTGCTGTTGTCATACATACCAGTGTCATGGCATGTCCCATCTGCTTGAATCAGCACGCTGCGCTGCGCATGCAAGAAATCGACCCGGCCTCGCCACCACCCTACTGCCACTTGCGCGCACATGCTGTCACATATTCCCAACCTGTACAGCTTGCGCATCAGCTGCTCCTCACTTGCAGGCATGTTGCGTGCGCCTGTGCCACCCACTTTAGGCATCAAACATGCACACTGCTTGCACTCCAGAGCTGCTTCAGTTGCGGCAGCGCGCGGCTCGCAGAACTTGAAGTGCTGCACACCTGGCAGGCAGCCCGTCATGGCCCAGTACAGTGGCCGCTTGCGTATCCCCAAGCTGATGATCCTGGGCCTGCTTTTACCATCTGCCTCAAGCCTGATGAATGGGCGTCCCTTTTCATCCACTTGCACATTTAGCTGCGCTGCTGCTAACAAGGCTTTCCGCTGCCAACCCGGCAAAACCTGCACCTGCAGTTGAAGAGGCAGAAGAAGAAGAAGAACGTGAAGGCCAAGAGCATGACACAGCTGGAGTTTGTCCACTGCATGAAGGAGCTTGCAGAGAAGGCTAACCAACAGCAGCGCGCGCGCGGCACTACGCCGCTGTACATCTTCGACAACCCCAGTGTTCATGTCGGGCAGGATGCCGCAGAGCTCCTAGCTGCAGTTGGCATCAGCCCAGAGCAGGTGCTGCAAATTGCACCCTACTCCCCAGACTTCAACCAGCCCATTGAGCATGCATTCGGCAGCCTCAAGGCTAGCTTCCGCAACCATCTGTACAACACCTACCAGCTGACTGGTGCAGATGTATCACCGCGTGATCTGCAGCGGACGCTGCGTGACATATTCATGAACATCACACCTGCCTCTGTCATGGCTGATGCACTGAGGCTGCCAGATTTGTGGGATGTGGTGCGCAGCAGGCTGGACAGGGTGTTTGTATGCCGTGACAACAAGCAGCGCACGGGTACGGCTGGCAACTGGCCTAGGGATGATCAGCGCTGAGCACGCTGCTGCTGCTGCTGCTGCAGGGCTTAGAATGTATATGGCTGCTGGCTGCACTCTAGACAGCTAGCAGCTGTCAGCAGGTCGTTGATTGACACTCCCTGCAAGCTCACCTTTCTGACAGCTCCTCTGCTGGTTGGGCTCCTGTGTGTGCGCACCGCACGGCGCCGGCGATGTGCTGGTGCCATGCTGTAGCTGGGTGGTTATGTCTCTGTTTTCAACTGTATGCCAGCATGGACAGCCACAGGCATGATAAGTTGATAGATTGTTATCTGATAATAATTGTCAGATGGTGTATTGGTGCATAGACTGGCCCAGAGTGAAAAGCGCGCGCGCGTGGCAAGGCAGTTCTGCCAGGGCAGCAGTGCTGTTGATGGGCAGTTCACATGCAGGCGAGTTGAGCCAATGTGCGTGAATGATTGTACTTGTTACGGCTAAAATTAATTATTGTACGTGCTAACATGTGCTTCATGCAGCTCCAGCTACTGAACCACACGTTACTTGTCTCAACGGTTGCCCTACCAAGCAGGATGCTTTGATGTTGCTGCACTCTTGGCATTGTAATAACATCTATTCAAGTATTTAATTGAGCTGACGCACGGCAGGAGAAAGCTGTGTTTGAGTCAGGTAATCCGTGACGGGGAAGTGCTGCCGAATCAGCCACTCTCGATGCAGACAGCTGTCACGCTGCAAACTTATCCTCATACATAACAGCTGATTCTTACATCTTACTGGGCCGAGAATTTTCTCCGGTGGGACGCCGGGCAGCCAGCCTGGTCACGGAGCCAGTGAGTCCAAGACACCTGTGCAGGCTATGCCAGCTCGATCGTGCTGCGGCAGCAACAGCAGACAATTCGGATTGCTTTTAAAACGTCTTTCAAGACAAGGCTGTGCTCTGAATGTGCTTTTGTGAATTTAGCAGCAGCACTGCATGACCACCAGGCTGCTGCTGCTGCTGTCTTGCCTGGCAAAGTGTGCATTCGAAAAACAGAGGCTACAGCAGGTGACAGCACCCTCCTCTGAGCTGCACTCTGCTGTCTGCTGCTGAATGTGCTGCTGGCCAGGCAGGTCCCAGCAATTGCAAACAACAGTAATGCAGGATTTGGGACAGCTGCACCACCAGCAGCAGTTGCAGCAGGCCTGCTATAACATAAAAAGGTGGGCAGGCATTTCATCAACTTTGCCCAGAAACAGCAGCAGCAGGATTGCAATGCAGGCTGAGAACTGCTGCAGCAAAGGAAGATGTGCATTTTTGCCTTCAGTGGGGTAGGGTACGAACCTAGCATCCCAGATATGAGACAAAGCCACATAGCACACAAACAGAAAGCCATGCTGGCACAGCAACCTGCTGCTTGTGGTAGGTACAGCAAGGCACAGCTGCTGAACCTGCTGCCTTGGTTTGCTTGCATGTCAGCTGTCCTGCAGGCACCTCACCTGCTTGCAGCGCCCGCTCCAAACTGCTAGTTTTTTTCAGCTCCAGAATTCAGCGTGATCACACAAGATGAATGTCTGCAGGAGAGTGTGTGGACTGGCAGCACTCAACCAACTGTGCTCAACCACCCTAGCTGCACACGCGCAGCAGCTGCCTGTAATGCTGAAACGTTGATCGGTGATAAGCAACAAGATTAGCAGCAGCAGCACAGCGCACAACGTACAGGGCCAGACAGCAGACCGCAACAACAGCGGCAGGGCACTTGGCACACCACAGCTGCAGAGCCCGATCAGCCAGCAGGTGCTGCCCAGAAGTAGAAACGGTTACATAAATACATATGTGCAGGCAGCAGCGCCCTATAGCAGCAGAAAGCAGCAGATAACAGACCCGCGAAAATTCAAAGAGTCGGGGCGCAGCAGGTGGTTTGCAAGCACTTTACTCAAGTTACACAGCACCCCATATAGTGGCTCAATTTGATTTAGATTCGTTGTTGAAAGTTGCATTTAATGAGTATGCTGCCTTTGCGCTACTTTCGTACCAGTGCCTAGTGAAGGCTGGTCAAACTCCAGGTTGCTGCAAACATTAGGTTGACCTGACATGTTATTTCTGTTTGCACTGCTAGCAGAAGCACAGCTGACTCCTGCATATGTTTTGAATCCATGGCTGCAGGGTGGCTGTCCATGGTGCGCAAGCACCCTTTGGGATGGGAGAGCAACCGCAAGTCAACGGGCGCGCGGGTGGCGGCGGTGGTGGCGGTGCTCACGATGCTAGCCATCGCCGGCAGTCCAAAGGGTGCGGCAGGCTATTACAGAGTACACTTTCCTAAGCATGCTGCTCAAATCAAACAGGACCTGAATTCCTTCTGCATGACCCACTACAAGAACTTCAAGCAGTATGGCACGGTGGCAACTCCCAAGCACAAGGGCAGACCCCCAAAAGTCCCAGATGACGTGGCATTAAAGGCCAGTGAAACATTCAAAGCTGGCAAGGTAGTCAAGGCCTACCCAAGTGCAGAAGCAAAGAAGAAAGTCGACGTGCATGTATGGTGGACATCAATCAAACTTGCTTGTCAGGAAAATGAGTACCTGGGTGGCCTATGCAGGAAGTACAACATCAGGCCCAAGCAACTGCTGAAGCGCATGAAAGCTGTTGACCCCAACCTGGTGCGCAGAAGAATAGATGTGAAGATGGACCTGACAGACAAGCAGAAAGACAGGAGAAAGGCTGCAGCAGAGAGGCTCTACAAGATGTTCCAGGATGAGCCAGACTTGCTGAGCAGAATTTATTTTGTTGATGAGTGCAAACTCTGGATGTCCAACCTAGCAGGCGGCGCCATCAAGGTGTATTGCGATGCACATGATGCAAACGTACATGCTGTGCTACCATGCAAGTGGATGCGCAAGGGCCAGGACAACAAACCAGTCAAGCTACACTTTGTGTGCGCCGTCAACGCGGTGCACGGCGCTGTCTACTGCAAGTTCACCACCGGCACAACAGACAACATTGACCACGTTGGCAACCCCAACACACCATACTATGTGAGTGTGTGCTGCTATTACTTAGATGCGCGCCATTGAAAGACATGCCAGCTGTTGCGTTCTGTGTACACACAACGTGGCAGTGCATCTCGCAGTGCCTCAGGGAAGGCGCGCTGCACACCGCGGCCTGCGCTGACCATAACAGCAGAGTAGCTTGGTGACAGCACAATGACACCACCCCCAGCAGCAAGCTGGAAACCAGTCTCCAGGGAATCCTGCCAGTCACTTTCACATGTGCGCACCCGCAGCACACTGCCGCCTGCTGGCAGGAACTTGGCATACGCAGCAGCACAGAAGGCAACGTCGCGCTGCAACAGCTTCTCTGTGCTGTTGTCATACATACCAGTGTCATGGCATGTCCCATCTGCTTGAATCAGCACGCTGCGCTGCGCATGCAAGAAATCGACCCGGCCTCGCCACCACCCTACTGCCACTTGCGCGCACATGCTGTCACATATTCCCAACCTGTACAGCTTGCGCATCAGCTGCTCCTCACTTGCAGGCATGTTGCGTGCGCCTGTGCCACCCACTTTAGGCATCAAACATGCACACTGCTTGCACTCCAGAGCTGCTTCAGTTGCGGCAGCGCGCGGCTCGCAGAACTTGAAGTGCTGCACACCTGGCAGGCAGCCCGTCATGGCCCAGTACAGTGGCCGCTTGCGTATCCCCAAGCTGATGATCCTGGGCCTGCTTTTACCATCTGCCTCAAGCCTGATGAATGGGCGTCCCTTTTCATCCACTTGCACATTTAGCTGCGCTGCTGCTAACAAGGCTTTCCGCTGCCAACCCGGCAAAACCTGCACCTGCAGTTGAAGAGGCAGAAGAAGAAGAAGAACGTGAAGGCCAAGAGCATGACACAGCTGGAGTTTGTCCACTGCATGAAGGAGCTTGCAGAGAAGGCTAACCAACAGCAGCGCGCGCGCGGCACTACGCCGCTGTACATCTTCGACAACCCCAGTGTTCATGTCGGGCAGGATGCCGCAGAGCTCCTAGCTGCAGTTGGCATCAGCCCAGAGCAGGTGCTGCAAATTGCACCCTACTCCCCAGACTTCAACCAGCCCATTGAGCATGCATTCGGCAGCCTCAAGGCTAGCTTCCGCAACCATCTGTACAACACCTACCAGCTGACTGGTGCAGATGTATCACCGCGTGATCTGCAGCGGACGCTGCGTGACATATTCATGAACATCACACCTGCCTCTGTCATGGCTGATGCACTGAGGCTGCCAGATTTGTGGGATGTGGTGCGCAGCAGGCTGGACAGGGTGTTTGTATGCCGTGACAACAAGCAGCGCACGGGTACGGCTGGCAACTGGCCTAGGGATGATCAGCGCTGAGCACGCTGCTGCTGCTGCTGCTGCAGGGCTTAGAATGTATATGGCTGCTGGCTGCACTCTAGACAGCTAGCAGCTGTCAGCAGGTCGTTGATTGACACTCCCTGCAAGCTCACCTTTCTGACAGCTCCTCTGCTGGTTGGGCTCCTGTGTGTGCGCACCGCACGGCGCCGGCGATGTGCTGGTGCCATGCTGTAGCTGGGTGGTTATGTCTCTGTTTTCAACTGTATGCCAGCATGGACAGCCACAGGCATGATAAGTTGATAGATTGTTATCTGATAATAATTGTCAGATGGTGTATTGGTGCATAGACTGGCCCAGAGTGAAAAGCGCGCGCGCGTGGCAAGGCAGTTCTGCCAGGGCAGCAGTGCTGTTGATGGGCAGTTCACATGCAGGCGAGTTGAGCCAATGTGCGTGAATGATTGTACTTGTTACGGCTAAAATTAATTATTGTACGTGCTAACATGTGCTTCATGCAGCTCCAGCTACTGAACCACACGTTACTTGTCTCAACGGTTGCCCTACCAAGCAGGATGCTTTGATGTTGCTGCACTCTTGGCATTGTAATAACATCTATTCAAGTATTTAATTGAGCTGACGCACGGCAGGAGAAAGCTGTGTTTGAGTCAGGTAATCCGTGACGGGGAAGTGCTGCCGAATCAGCCACTCTCGATGCAGACAGCTGTCACGCTGCAAACTTATCCTCATACATAACAGCTGATTCTTACATCTTACTGGGCCGAGAATTTTCTCCGGTGGGACGCCGGGCAGCCAGCCTGGTCACGGAGCCAGTGAGTCCAAGACACCTGTGCAGGCTATGCCAGCTCGATCGTGCTGCGGCAGCAACAGCAGACAATTCGGATTGCTTTTAAAACGTCTTTCAAGACAAGGCTGTGCTCTGAATGTGCTTTTGTGAATTTAGCAGCAGCACTGCATGACCACCAGGCTGCTGCTGCTGCTGTCTTGCCTGGCAAAGTGTGCATTCGAAAAACAGAGGCTACAGCAGGTGACAGCACCCTCCTCTGAGCTGCACTCTGCTGTCTGCTGCTGAATGTGCTGCTGGCCAGGCAGGTCCCAGCAATTGCAAACAACAGTAATGCAGGATTTGGGACAGCTGCACCACCAGCAGCAGTTGCAGCAGGCCTGCTATAACATAAAAAGGTGGGCAGGCATTTCATCAACTTTGCCCAGAAACAGCAGCAGCAGGATTGCAATGCAGGCTGAGAACTGCTGCAGCAAAGGAAGATGTGCATTTTTGCCTTCAGTGGGGTAGGGTACGAACCTAGCATCCCAGATATGAGACAAAGCCACATAGCACACAAACAGAAAGCCATGCTGGCACAGCAACCTGCTGCTTGTGGTAGGTACAGCAAGGCACAGCTGCTGAACCTGCTGCCTTGGTTTGCTTGCATGTCAGCTGTCCTGCAGGCACCTCACCTGCTTGCAGCGCCCGCTCCAAACTGCTAGTTTTTTTCAGCTCCAGAATTCAGCGTGATCACACAAGATGAATGTCTGCAGGAGAGTGTGTGGACTGGCAGCACTCAACCAACTGTGCTCAACCACCCTAGCTGCACACGCGCAGCAGCTGCCTGTAATGCTGAAACGTTGATCGGTGATAAGCAACAAGATTAGCAGCAGCAGCACAGCGCACAACGTACAGGGCCAGACAGCAGACCGCAACAACAGCGGCAGGGCACTTGGCACACCACAGCTGCAGAGCCCGATCAGCCAGCAGGTGCTGCCCAGAAGTAGAAACGGTTACATAAATACATATGTGCAGGCAGCAGCGCCCTATAGCAGCAGAAAGCAGCAGATAACAGACCCGCGAAAATTCAAAGAGTCGGGGCGCAGCAGGTGGTTTGCAAGCACTTTACTCAAGTTACACAGCACCCCATATAGTGGCTCAATTTGATTTAGATTCGTTGTTGAAAGTTGCATTTAATGAGTATGCTGCCTTTGCGCTACTTTCGTACCAGTGCCTAGTGAAGGCTGGTCAAACTCCAGGTTGCTGCAAACATTAGGTTGACCTGACATGTTATTTCTGTTTGCACTGCTAGCAGAAGCACAGCTGACTCCTGCATATGTTTTGAATCCATGGCTGCAGGGTGGCTGTCCATGGTGCGCAAGCACCCTTTGGGATGGGAGAGCAACCGCAAGTCAACGGGCGCGCGGGTGGCGGCGGTGGTGGCGGTGCTCACGATGCTAGCCATCGCCGGCAGTCCAAAGGGTGCGGCAGGCTATTACAGAGTACACTTTCCTAAGCATGCTGCTCAAATCAAACAGGACCTGAATTCCTTCTGCATGACCCACTACAAGAACTTCAAGCAGTATGGCACGGTGGCAACTCCCAAGCACATGGGCAGACCCCCAAAAGTCCCAGATGACGTGGCATTAAAGGCCAGTGAAACATTCAAAGCTGGCAAGGTAGTCAAGGCCTACCCAAGTGCAGAAGCAAAGAAGAAAGTCGACGTGCATGTATGGTGGACATCAATCAAACTTGCTTGTCAGGAAAATGAGTACCTGGGTGGCCTATGCAGGAAGTACAACATCAGGCCCAAGCAACTGCTGAAGCGCATGAAAGCTGTTGACCCCAACCTGGTGCGCAGAAGAATAGATGTGAAGATGGACCTGACAGACAAGCAGAAAGACAGGAGAAAGGCTGCAGCAGAGAGGCTCTACAAGATGTTCCAGGATGAGCCAGACTTGCTGAGCAGAATTTATTTTGTTGATGAGTGCAAACTCTGGATGTCCAACCTAGCAGGCGGCGCCATCAAGGTGTATTGCGATGCACATGATGCAAACGTACATGCTGTGCTACCATGCAAGTGGATGCGCAAGGGCCAGGACAACAAACCAGTCAAGCTACACTTTGTGTGCGCCGTCAACGCGGTGCACGGCGCTGTCTACTGCAAGTTCACCACCGGCACAACAGACAACATTGACCACGTTGGCAACCCCAACACACCATACTATGTGAGTGTGTGCTGCTATTACTTAGATGCGCGCCATTGAAAGACATGCCAGCTGTTGCGTTCTGTGTACACACAACGTGGCAGTGCATCTCGCAGTGCCTCAGGGAAGGCGCGCTGCACACCGCGGCCTGCGCTGACCATAACAGCAGAGTAGCTTGGTGACAGCACAATGACACCACCCCCAGCAGCAAGCTGGAAACCAGTCTCCAGGGAATCCTGCCAGTCACTTTCACATGTGCGCACCCGCAGCACACTGCCGCCTGCTGGCAGGAACTTGGCATACGCAGCAGCACAGAAGGCAACGTCGCGCTGCAACAGCTTCTCTGTGCTGTTGTCATACATACCAGTGTCATGGCATGTCCCATCTGCTTGAATCAGCACGCTGCGCTGCGCATGCAAGAAATCGACCCGGCCTCGCCACCACCCTACTGCCACTTGCGCGCACATGCTGTCACATATTCCCAACCTGTACAGCTTGCGCATCAGCTGCTCCTCACTTGCAGGCATGTTGCGTGCGCCTGTGCCACCCACTTTAGGCATCAAACATGCACACTGCTTGCACTCCAGAGCTGCTTCAGTTGCGGCAGCGCGCGGCTCGCAGAACTTGAAGTGCTGCACACCTGGCAGGCAGCCCGTCATGGCCCAGTACAGTGGCCGCTTGCGTATCCCCAAGCTGATGATCCTGGGCCTGCTTTTACCATCTGCCTCAAGCCTGATGAATGGGCGTCCCTTTTCATCCACTTGCACATTTAGCTGCGCTGCTGCTAACAAGGCTTTCCGCTGCCAACCCGGCAAAACCTGCACCTGCAGTTGAAGAGGCAGAAGAAGAAGAAGAACGTGAAGGCCAAGAGCATGACACAGCTGGAGTTTGTCCACTGCATGAAGGAGCTTGCAGAGAAGGCTAACCAACAGCAGCGCGCGCGCGGCACTACGCCGCTGTACATCTTCGACAACCCCAGTGTTCATGTCGGGCAGGATGCCGCAGAGCTCCTAGCTGCAGTTGGCATCAGCCCAGAGCAGGTGCTGCAAATTGCACCCTACTCCCCAGACTTCAACCAGCCCATTGAGCATGCATTCGGCAGCCTCAAGGCTAGCTTCCGCAACCATCTGTACAACACCTACCAGCTGACTGGTGCAGATGTATCACCGCGTGATCTGCAGCGGACGCTGCGTGACATATTCATGAACATCACACCTGCCTCTGTCATGGCTGATGCACTGAGGCTGCCAGATTTGTGGGATGTGGTGCGCAGCAGGCTGGACAGGGTGTTTGTATGCCGTGACAACAAGCAGCGCACGGGTACGGCTGGCAACTGGCCTAGGGATGATCAGCGCTGAGCACGCTGCTGCTGCTGCTGCTGCAGGGCTTAGAATGTATATGGCTGCTGGCTGCACTCTAGACAGCTAGCAGCTGTCAGCAGGTCGTTGATTGACACTCCCTGCAAGCTCACCTTTCTGACAGCTCCTCTGCTGGTTGGGCTCCTGTGTGTGCGCACCGCACGGCGCCGGCGATGTGCTGGTGCCATGCTGTAGCTGGGTGGTTATGTCTCTGTTTTCAACTGTATGCCAGCATGGACAGCCACAGGCATGATAAGTTGATAGATTGTTATCTGATAATAATTGTCAGATGGTGTATTGGTGCATAGACTGGCCCAGAGTGAAAAGCGCGCGCGCGTGGCAAGGCAGTTCTGCCAGGGCAGCAGTGCTGTTGATGGGCAGTTCACATGCAGGCGAGTTGAGCCAATGTGCGTGAATGATTGTACTTGTTACGGCTAAAATTAATTATTGTACGTGCTAACATGTGCTTCATGCAGCTCCAGCTACTGAACCACACGTTACTTGTCTCAACGGTTGCCCTACCAAGCAGGATGCTTTGATGTTGCTGCACTCTTGGCATTGTAATAACATCTATTCAAGTATTTAATTGAGCTGACGCACGGCAGGAGAAAGCTGTGTTTGAGTCAGGTAATCCGTGACGGGGAAGTGCTGCCGAATCAGCCACTCTCGATGCAGACAGCTGTCACGCTGCAAACTTATCCTCATACATAACAGCTGATTCTTACATCTTACTGGGCCGAGAATTTTCTCCGGTGGGACGCCGGGCAGCCAGCCTGGTCACGGAGCCAGTGAGTCCAAGACACCTGTGCAGGCTATGCCAGCTCGATCGTGCTGCGGCAGCAACAGCAGACAATTCGGATTGCTTTTAAAACGTCTTTCAAGACAAGGCTGTGCTCTGAATGTGCTTTTGTGAATTTAGCAGCAGCACTGCATGACCACCAGGCTGCTGCTGCTGCTGTCTTGCCTGGCAAAGTGTGCATTCGAAAAACAGAGGCTACAGCAGGTGACAGCACCCTCCTCTGAGCTGCACTCTGCTGTCTGCTGCTGAATGTGCTGCTGGCCAGGCAGGTCCCAGCAATTGCAAACAACAGTAATGCAGGATTTGGGACAGCTGCACCACCAGCAGCAGTTGCAGCAGGCCTGCTATAACATAAAAAGGTGGGCAGGCATTTCATCAACTTTGCCCAGAAACAGCAGCAGCAGGATTGCAATGCAGGCTGAGAACTGCTGCAGCAAAGGAAGATGTGCATTTTTGCCTTCAGTGGGGTAGGGTACGAACCTAGCATCCCAGATATGAGACAAAGCCACATAGCACACAAACAGAAAGCCATGCTGGCACAGCAACCTGCTGCTTGTGGTAGGTACAGCAAGGCACAGCTGCTGAACCTGCTGCCTTGGTTTGCTTGCATGTCAGCTGTCCTGCAGGCACCTCACCTGCTTGCAGCGCCCGCTCCAAACTGCTAGTTTTTTTCAGCTCCAGAATTCAGCGTGATCACACAAGATGAATGTCTGCAGGAGAGTGTGTGGACTGGCAGCACTCAACCAACTGTGCTCAACCACCCTAGCTGCACACGCGCAGCAGCTGCCTGTAATGCTGAAACGTTGATCGGTGATAAGCAACAAGATTAGCAGCAGCAGCACAGCGCACAACGTACAGGGCCAGACAGCAGACCGCAACAACAGCGGCAGGGCACTTGGCACACCACAGCTGCAGAGCCCGATCAGCCAGCAGGTGCTGCCCAGAAGTAGAAACGGTTACATAAATACATATGTGCAGGCAGCAGCGCCCTATAGCAGCAGAAAGCAGCAGATAACAGACCCGCGAAAATTCAAAGAGTCGGGGCGCAGCAGGTGGTTTGCAAGCACTTTACTCAAGTTACACAGCACCCCATATAGTGGCTCAATTTGATTTAGATTCGTTGTTGAAAGTTGCATTTAATGAGTATGCTGCCTTTGCGCTACTTTCGTACCAGTGCCTAGTGAAGGCTGGTCAAACTCCAGGTTGCTGCAAACATTAGGTTGACCTGACATGTTATTTCTGTTTGCACTGCTAGCAGAAGCACAGCTGACTCCTGCATATGTTTTGAATCCATGGCTGCAGGGTGGCTGTCCATGGTGCGCAAGCACCCTTTGGGATGGGAGAGCAACCGCAAGTCAACGGGCGCGCGGGTGGCGGCGGTGGTGGCGGTGCTCACGATGCTAGCCATCGCCGGCAGTCCAAAGGGTGCGGCAGGCTATTACAGAGTACACTTTCCTAAGCATGCTGCTCAAATCAAACAGGACCTGAATTCCTTCTGCATGACCCACTACAAGAACTTCAAGCAGTATGGCACGGTGGCAACTCCCAAGCACAAGGGCAGACCCCCAAAAGTCCCAGATGACGTGGCATTAAAGGCCAGTGAAACATTCAAAGCTGGCAAGGTAGTCAAGGCCTACCCAAGTGCAGAAGCAAAGAAGAAAGTCGACGTGCATGTATGGTGGACATCAATCAAACTTGCTTGTCAGGAAAATGAGTACCTGGGTGGCCTATGCAGGAAGTACAACATCAGGCCCAAGCAACTGCTGAAGCGCATGAAAGCTGTTGACCCCAACCTGGTGCGCAGAAGAATAGATGTGAAGATGGACCTGACAGACAAGCAGAAAGACAGGAGAAAGGCTGCAGCAGAGAGGCTCTACAAGATGTTCCAGGATGAGCCAGACTTGCTGAGCAGAATTTATTTTGTTGATGAGTGCAAACTCTGGATGTCCAACCTAGCAGGCGGCGCCATCAAGGTGTATTGCGATGCACATGATGCAAACGTACATGCTGTGCTACCATGCAAGTGGATGCGCAAGGGCCAGGACAACAAACCAGTCAAGCTACACTTTGTGTGCGCCGTCAACGCGGTGCACGGCGCTGTCTACTGCAAGTTCACCACCGGCACAACAGACAACATTGACCACGTTGGCAACCCCAACACACCATACTATGTGAGTGTGTGCTGCTATTACTTAGATGCGCGCCATTGAAAGACATGCCAGCTGTTGCGTTCTGTGTACACACAACGTGGCAGTGCATCTCGCAGTGCCTCAGGGAAGGCGCGCTGCACACCGCGGCCTGCGCTGACCATAACAGCAGAGTAGCTTGGTGACAGCACAATGACACCACCCCCAGCAGCAAGCTGGAAACCAGTCTCCAGGGAATCCTGCCAGTCACTTTCACATGTGCGCACCCGCAGCACACTGCCGCCTGCTGGCAGGAACTTGGCATACGCAGCAGCACAGAAGGCAACGTCGCGCTGCAACAGCTTCTCTGTGCTGTTGTCATACATACCAGTGTCATGGCATGTCCCATCTGCTTGAATCAGCACGCTGCGCTGCGCATGCAAGAAATCGACCCGGCCTCGCCACCACCCTACTGCCACTTGCGCGCACATGCTGTCACATATTCCCAACCTGTACAGCTTGCGCATCAGCTGCTCCTCACTTGCAGGCATGTTGCGTGCGCCTGTGCCACCCACTTTAGGCATCAAACATGCACACTGCTTGCACTCCAGAGCTGCTTCAGTTGCGGCAGCGCGCGGCTCGCAGAACTTGAAGTGCTGCACACCTGGCAGGCAGCCCGTCATGGCCCAGTACAGTGGCCGCTTGCGTATCCCCAAGCTGATGATCCTGGGCCTGCTTTTACCATCTGCCTCAAGCCTGATGAATGGGCGTCCCTTTTCATCCACTTGCACATTTAGCTGCGCTGCTGCTAACAAGGCTTTCCGCTGCCAACCCGGCAAAACCTGCACCTGCAGTTGAAGAGGCAGAAGAAGAAGAAGAACGTGAAGGCCAAGAGCATGACACAGCTGGAGTTTGTCCACTGCATGAAGGAGCTTGCAGAGAAGGCTAACCAACAGCAGCGCGCGCGCGGCACTACGCCGCTGTACATCTTCGACAACCCCAGTGTTCATGTCGGGCAGGATGCCGCAGAGCTCCTAGCTGCAGTTGGCATCAGCCCAGAGCAGGTGCTGCAAATTGCACCCTACTCCCCAGACTTCAACCAGCCCATTGAGCATGCATTCGGCAGCCTCAAGGCTAGCTTCCGCAACCATCTGTACAACACCTACCAGCTGACTGGTGCAGATGTATCACCGCGTGATCTGCAGCGGACGCTGCGTGACATATTCATGAACATCACACCTGCCTCTGTCATGGCTGATGCACTGAGGCTGCCAGATTTGTGGGATGTGGTGCGCAGCAGGCTGGACAGGGTGTTTGTATGCCGTGACAACAAGCAGCGCACGGGTACGGCTGGCAACTGGCCTAGGGATGATCAGCGCTGAGCACGCTGCTGCTGCTGCTGCTGCAGGGCTTAGAATGTATATGGCTGCTGGCTGCACTCTAGACAGCTAGCAGCTGTCAGCAGGTCGTTGATTGACACTCCCTGCAAGCTCACCTTTCTGACAGCTCCTCTGCTGGTTGGGCTCCTGTGTGTGCGCACCGCACGGCGCCGGCGATGTGCTGGTGCCATGCTGTAGCTGGGTGGTTATGTCTCTGTTTTCAACTGTATGCCAGCATGGACAGCCACAGGCATGATAAGTTGATAGATTGTTATCTGATAATAATTGTCAGATGGTGTATTGGTGCATAGACTGGCCCAGAGTGAAAAGCGCGCGCGCGTGGCAAGGCAGTTCTGCCAGGGCAGCAGTGCTGTTGATGGGCAGTTCACATGCAGGCGAGTTGAGCCAATGTGCGTGAATGATTGTACTTGTTACGGCTAAAATTAATTATTGTACGTGCTAACATGTGCTTCATGCAGCTCCAGCTACTGAACCACACGTTACTTGTCTCAACGGTTGCCCTACCAAGCAGGATGCTTTGATGTTGCTGCACTCTTGGCATTGTAATAACATCTATTCAAGTATTTAATTGAGCTGACGCACGGCAGGAGAAAGCTGTGTTTGAGTCAGGTAATCCGTGACGGGGAAGTGCTGCCGAATCAGCCACTCTCGATGCAGACAGCTGTCACGCTGCAAACTTATCCTCATACATAACAGCTGATTCTTACATCTTACTGGGCCGAGAATTTTCTCCGGTGGGACGCCGGGCAGCCAGCCTGGTCACGGAGCCAGTGAGTCCAAGACACCTGTGCAGGCTATGCCAGCTCGATCGTGCTGCGGCAGCAACAGCAGACAATTCGGATTGCTTTTAAAACGTCTTTCAAGACAAGGCTGTGCTCTGAATGTGCTTTTGTGAATTTAGCAGCAGCACTGCATGACCACCAGGCTGCTGCTGCTGCTGTCTTGCCTGGCAAAGTGTGCATTCGAAAAACAGAGGCTACAGCAGGTGACAGCACCCTCCTCTGAGCTGCACTCTGCTGTCTGCTGCTGAATGTGCTGCTGGCCAGGCAGGTCCCAGCAATTGCAAACAACAGTAATGCAGGATTTGGGACAGCTGCACCACCAGCAGCAGTTGCAGCAGGCCTGCTATAACATAAAAAGGTGGGCAGGCATTTCATCAACTTTGCCCAGAAACAGCAGCAGCAGGATTGCAATGCAGGCTGAGAACTGCTGCAGCAAAGGAAGATGTGCATTTTTGCCTTCAGTGGGGTAGGGTACGAACCTAGCATCCCAGATATGAGACAAAGCCACATAGCACACAAACAGAAAGCCATGCTGGCACAGCAACCTGCTGCTTGTGGTAGGTACAGCAAGGCACAGCTGCTGAACCTGCTGCCTTGGTTTGCTTGCATGTCAGCTGTCCTGCAGGCACCTCACCTGCTTGCAGCGCCCGCTCCAAACTGCTAGTTTTTTTCAGCTCCAGAATTCAGCGTGATCACACAAGATGAATGTCTGCAGGAGAGTGTGTGGACTGGCAGCACTCAACCAACTGTGCTCAACCACCCTAGCTGCACACGCGCAGCAGCTGCCTGTAATGCTGAAACGTTGATCGGTGATAAGCAACAAGATTAGCAGCAGCAGCACAGCGCACAACGTACAGGGCCAGACAGCAGACCGCAACAACAGCGGCAGGGCACTTGGCACACCACAGCTGCAGAGCCCGATCAGCCAGCAGGTGCTGCCCAGAAGTAGAAACGGTTACATAAATACATATGTGCAGGCAGCAGCGCCCTATAGCAGCAGAAAGCAGCAGATAACAGACCCGCGAAAATTCAAAGAGTCGGGGCGCAGCAGGTGGTTTGCAAGCACTTTACTCAAGTTACACAGCACCCCATATAGTGGCTCAATTTGATTTAGATTCGTTGTTGAAAGTTGCATTTAATGAGTATGCTGCCTTTGCGCTACTTTCGTACCAGTGCCTAGTGAAGGCTGGTCAAACTCCAGGTTGCTGCAAACATTAGGTTGACCTGACATGTTATTTCTGTTTGCACTGCTAGCAGAAGCACAGCTGACTCCTGCATATGTTTTGAATCCATGGCTGCAGGGTGGCTGTCCATGGTGCGCAAGCACCCTTTGGGATGGGAGAGCAACCGCAAGTCAACGGGCGCGCGGGTGGCGGCGGTGGTGGCGGTGCTCACGATGCTAGCCATCGCCGGCAGTCCAAAGGGTGCGGCAGGCTATTACAGAGTACACTTTCCTAAGCATGCTGCTCAAATCAAACAGGACCTGAATTCCTTCTGCATGACCCACTACAAGAACTTCAAGCAGTATGGCACGGTGGCAACTCCCAAGCACAAGGGCAGACCCCCAAAAGTCCCAGATGACGTGGCATTAAAGGCCAGTGAAACATTCAAAGCTGGCAAGGTAGTCAAGGCCTACCCAAGTGCAGAAGCAAAGAAGAAAGTCGACGTGCATGTATGGTGGACATCAATCAAACTTGCTTGTCAGGAAAATGAGTACCTGGGTGGCCTATGCAGGAAGTACAACATCAGGCCCAAGCAACTGCTGAAGCGCATGAAAGCTGTTGACCCCAACCTGGTGCGCAGAAGAATAGATGTGAAGATGGACCTGACAGACAAGCAGAAAGACAGGAGAAAGGCTGCAGCAGAGAGGCTCTACAAGATGTTCCAGGATGAGCCAGACTTGCTGAGCAGAATTTATTTTGTTGATGAGTGCAAACTCTGGATGTCCAACCTAGCAGGCGGCGCCATCAAGGTGTATTGCGATGCACATGATGCAAACGTACATGCTGTGCTACCATGCAAGTGGATGCGCAAGGGCCAGGACAACAAACCAGTCAAGCTACACTTTGTGTGCGCCGTCAACGCGGTGCACGGCGCTGTCTACTGCAAGTTCACCACCGGCACAACAGACAACATTGACCACGTTGGCAACCCCAACACACCATACTATGTGAGTGTGTGCTGCTATTACTTAGATGCGCGCCATTGAAAGACATGCCAGCTGTTGCGTTCTGTGTACACACAACGTGGCAGTGCATCTCGCAGTGCCTCAGGGAAGGCGCGCTGCACACCGCGGCCTGCGCTGACCATAACAGCAGAGTAGCTTGGTGACAGCACAATGACACCACCCCCAGCAGCAAGCTGGAAACCAGTCTCCAGGGAATCCTGCCAGTCACTTTCACATGTGCGCACCCGCAGCACACTGCCGCCTGCTGGCAGGAACTTGGCATACGCAGCAGCACAGAAGGCAACGTCGCGCTGCAACAGCTTCTCTGTGCTGTTGTCATACATACCAGTGTCATGGCATGTCCCATCTGCTTGAATCAGCACGCTGCGCTGCGCATGCAAGAAATCGACCCGGCCTCGCCACCACCCTACTGCCACTTGCGCGCACATGCTGTCACATATTCCCAACCTGTACAGCTTGCGCATCAGCTGCTCCTCACTTGCAGGCATGTTGCGTGCGCCTGTGCCACCCACTTTAGGCATCAAACATGCACACTGCTTGCACTCCAGAGCTGCTTCAGTTGCGGCAGCGCGCGGCTCGCAGAACTTGAAGTGCTGCACACCTGGCAGGCAGCCCGTCATGGCCCAGTACAGTGGCCGCTTGCGTATCCCCAAGCTGATGATCCTGGGCCTGCTTTTACCATCTGCCTCAAGCCTGATGAATGGGCGTCCCTTTTCATCCACTTGCACATTTAGCTGCGCTGCTGCTAACAAGGCTTTCCGCTGCCAACCCGGCAAAACCTGCACCTGCAGTTGAAGAGGCAGAAGAAGAAGAAGAACGTGAAGGCCAAGAGCATGACACAGCTGGAGTTTGTCCACTGCATGAAGGAGCTTGCAGAGAAGGCTAACCAACAGCAGCGCGCGCGCGGCACTACGCCGCTGTACATCTTCGACAACCCCAGTGTTCATGTCGGGCAGGATGCCGCAGAGCTCCTAGCTGCAGTTGGCATCAGCCCAGAGCAGGTGCTGCAAATTGCACCCTACTCCCCAGACTTCAACCAGCCCATTGAGCATGCATTCGGCAGCCTCAAGGCTAGCTTCCGCAACCATCTGTACAACACCTACCAGCTGACTGGTGCAGATGTATCACCGCGTGATCTGCAGCGGACGCTGCGTGACATATTCATGAACATCACACCTGCCTCTGTCATGGCTGATGCACTGAGGCTGCCAGATTTGTGGGATGTGGTGCGCAGCAGGCTGGACAGGGTGTTTGTATGCCGTGACAACAAGCAGCGCACGGGTACGGCTGGCAACTGGCCTAGGGATGATCAGCGCTGAGCACGCTGCTGCTGCTGCTGCTGCAGGGCTTAGAATGTATATGGCTGCTGGCTGCACTCTAGACAGCTAGCAGCTGTCAGCAGGTCGTTGATTGACACTCCCTGCAAGCTCACCTTTCTGACAGCTCCTCTGCTGGTTGGGCTCCTGTGTGTGCGCACCGCACGGCGCCGGCGATGTGCTGGTGCCATGCTGTAGCTGGGTGGTTATGTCTCTGTTTTCAACTGTATGCCAGCATGGACAGCCACAGGCATGATAAGTTGATAGATTGTTATCTGATAATAATTGTCAGATGGTGTATTGGTGCATAGACTGGCCCAGAGTGAAAAGCGCGCGCGCGTGGCAAGGCAGTTCTGCCAGGGCAGCAGTGCTGTTGATGGGCAGTTCACATGCAGGCGAGTTGAGCCAATGTGCGTGAATGATTGTACTTGTTACGGCTAAAATTAATTATTGTACGTGCTAACATGTGCTTCATGCAGCTCCAGCTACTGAACCACACGTTACTTGTCTCAACGGTTGCCCTACCAAGCAGGATGCTTTGATGTTGCTGCACTCTTGGCATTGTAATAACATCTATTCAAGTATTTAATTGAGCTGACGCACGGCAGGAGAAAGCTGTGTTTGAGTCAGGTAATCCGTGACGGGGAAGTGCTGCCGAATCAGCCACTCTCGATGCAGACAGCTGTCACGCTGCAAACTTATCCTCATACATAACAGCTGATTCTTACATCTTACTGGGCCGAGAATTTTCTCCGGTGGGACGCCGGGCAGCCAGCCTGGTCACGGAGCCAGTGAGTCCAAGACACCTGTGCAGGCTATGCCAGCTCGATCGTGCTGCGGCAGCAACAGCAGACAATTCGGATTGCTTTTAAAACGTCTTTCAAGACAAGGCTGTGCTCTGAATGTGCTTTTGTGAATTTAGCAGCAGCACTGCATGACCACCAGGCTGCTGCTGCTGCTGTCTTGCCTGGCAAAGTGTGCATTCGAAAAACAGAGGCTACAGCAGGTGACAGCACCCTCCTCTGAGCTGCACTCTGCTGTCTGCTGCTGAATGTGCTGCTGGCCAGGCAGGTCCCAGCAATTGCAAACAACAGTAATGCAGGATTTGGGACAGCTGCACCACCAGCAGCAGTTGCAGCAGGCCTGCTATAACATAAAAAGGTGGGCAGGCATTTCATCAACTTTGCCCAGAAACAGCAGCAGCAGGATTGCAATGCAGGCTGAGAACTGCTGCAGCAAAGGAAGATGTGCATTTTTGCCTTCAGTGGGGTAGGGTACGAACCTAGCATCCCAGATATGAGACAAAGCCACATAGCACACAAACAGAAAGCCATGCTGGCACAGCAACCTGCTGCTTGTGGTAGGTACAGCAAGGCACAGCTGCTGAACCTGCTGCCTTGGTTTGCTTGCATGTCAGCTGTCCTGCAGGCACCTCACCTGCTTGCAGCGCCCGCTCCAAACTGCTAGTTTTTTTCAGCTCCAGAATTCAGCGTGATCACACAAGATGAATGTCTGCAGGAGAGTGTGTGGACTGGCAGCACTCAACCAACTGTGCTCAACCACCCTAGCTGCACACGCGCAGCAGCTGCCTGTAATGCTGAAACGTTGATCGGTGATAAGCAACAAGATTAGCAGCAGCAGCACAGCGCACAACGTACAGGGCCAGACAGCAGACCGCAACAACAGCGGCAGGGCACTTGGCACACCACAGCTGCAGAGCCCGATCAGCCAGCAGGTGCTGCCCAGAAGTAGAAACGGTTACATAAATACATATGTGCAGGCAGCAGCGCCCTATAGCAGCAGAAAGCAGCAGATAACAGACCCGCGAAAATTCAAAGAGTCGGGGCGCAGCAGGTGGTTTGCAAGCACTTTACTCAAGTTACACAGCACCCCATATAGTGGCTCAATTTGATTTAGATTCGTTGTTGAAAGTTGCATTTAATGAGTATGCTGCCTTTGCGCTACTTTCGTACCAGTGCCTAGTGAAGGCTGGTCAAACTCCAGGTTGCTGCAAACATTAGGTTGACCTGACATGTTATTTCTGTTTGCACTGCTAGCAGAAGCACAGCTGACTCCTGCATATGTTTTGAATCCATGGCTGCAGGGTGGCTGTCCATGGTGCGCAAGCACCCTTTGGGATGGGAGAGCAACCGCAAGTCAACGGGCGCGCGGGTGGCGGCGGTGGTGGCGGTGCTCACGATGCTAGCCATCGCCGGCAGTCCAAAGGGTGCGGCAGGCTATTACAGAGTACACTTTCCTAAGCATGCTGCTCAAATCAAACAGGACCTGAATTCCTTCTGCATGACCCACTACAAGAACTTCAAGCAGTATGGCACGGTGGCAACTCCCAAGCACAAGGGCAGACCCCCAAAAGTCCCAGATGACGTGGCATTAAAGGCCAGTGAAACATTCAAAGCTGGCAAGGTAGTCAAGGCCTACCCAAGTGCAGAAGCAAAGAAGAAAGTCGACGTGCATGTATGGTGGACATCAATCAAACTTGCTTGTCAGGAAAATGAGTACCTGGGTGGCCTATGCAGGAAGTACAACATCAGGCCCAAGCAACTGCTGAAGCGCATGAAAGCTGTTGACCCCAACCTGGTGCGCAGAAGAATAGATGTGAAGATGGACCTGACAGACAAGCAGAAAGACAGGAGAAAGGCTGCAGCAGAGAGGCTCTACAAGATGTTCCAGGATGAGCCAGACTTGCTGAGCAGAATTTATTTTGTTGATGAGTGCAAACTCTGGATGTCCAACCTAGCAGGCGGCGCCATCAAGGTGTATTGCGATGCACATGATGCAAACGTACATGCTGTGCTACCATGCAAGTGGATGCGCAAGGGCCAGGACAACAAACCAGTCAAGCTACACTTTGTGTGCGCCGTCAACGCGGTGCACGGCGCTGTCTACTGCAAGTTCACCACCGGCACAACAGACAACATTGACCACGTTGGCAACCCCAACACACCATACTATGTGAGTGTGTGCTGCTATTACTTAGATGCGCGCCATTGAAAGACATGCCAGCTGTTGCGTTCTGTGTACACACAACGTGGCAGTGCATCTCGCAGTGCCTCAGGGAAGGCGCGCTGCACACCGCGGCCTGCGCTGACCATAACAGCAGAGTAGCTTGGTGACAGCACAATGACACCACCCCCAGCAGCAAGCTGGAAACCAGTCTCCAGGGAATCCTGCCAGTCACTTTCACATGTGCGCACCCGCAGCACACTGCCGCCTGCTGGCAGGAACTTGGCATACGCAGCAGCACAGAAGGCAACGTCGCGCTGCAACAGCTTCTCTGTGCTGTTGTCATACATACCAGTGTCATGGCATGTCCCATCTGCTTGAATCAGCACGCTGCGCTGCGCATGCAAGAAATCGACCCGGCCTCGCCACCACCCTACTGCCACTTGCGCGCACATGCTGTCACATATTCCCAACCTGTACAGCTTGCGCATCAGCTGCTCCTCACTTGCAGGCATGTTGCGTGCGCCTGTGCCACCCACTTTAGGCATCAAACATGCACACTGCTTGCACTCCAGAGCTGCTTCAGTTGCGGCAGCGCGCGGCTCGCAGAACTTGAAGTGCTGCACACCTGGCAGGCAGCCCGTCATGGCCCAGTACAGTGGCCGCTTGCGTATCCCCAAGCTGATGATCCTGGGCCTGCTTTTACCATCTGCCTCAAGCCTGATGAATGGGCGTCCCTTTTCATCCACTTGCACATTTAGCTGCGCTGCTGCTAACAAGGCTTTCCGCTGCCAACCCGGCAAAACCTGCACCTGCAGTTGAAGAGGCAGAAGAAGAAGAAGAACGTGAAGGCCAAGAGCATGACACAGCTGGAGTTTGTCCACTGCATGAAGGAGCTTGCAGAGAAGGCTAACCAACAGCAGCGCGCGCGCGGCACTACGCCGCTGTACATCTTCGACAACCCCAGTGTTCATGTCGGGCAGGATGCCGCAGAGCTCCTAGCTGCAGTTGGCATCAGCCCAGAGCAGGTGCTGCAAATTGCACCCTACTCCCCAGACTTCAACCAGCCCATTGAGCATGCATTCGGCAGCCTCAAGGCTAGCTTCCGCAACCATCTGTACAACACCTACCAGCTGACTGGTGCAGATGTATCACCGCGTGATCTGCAGCGGACGCTGCGTGACATATTCATGAACATCACACCTGCCTCTGTCATGGCTGATGCACTGAGGCTGCCAGATTTGTGGGATGTGGTGCGCAGCAGGCTGGACAGGGTGTTTGTATGCCGTGACAACAAGCAGCGCACGGGTACGGCTGGCAACTGGCCTAGGGATGATCAGCGCTGAGCACGCTGCTGCTGCTGCTGCTGCAGGGCTTAGAATGTATATGGCTGCTGGCTGCACTCTAGACAGCTAGCAGCTGTCAGCAGGTCGTTGATTGACACTCCCTGCAAGCTCACCTTTCTGACAGCTCCTCTGCTGGTTGGGCTCCTGTGTGTGCGCACCGCACGGCGCCGGCGATGTGCTGGTGCCATGCTGTAGCTGGGTGGTTATGTCTCTGTTTTCAACTGTATGCCAGCATGGACAGCCACAGGCATGATAAGTTGATAGATTGTTATCTGATAATAATTGTCAGATGGTGTATTGGTGCATAGACTGGCCCAGAGTGAAAAGCGCGCGCGCGTGGCAAGGCAGTTCTGCCAGGGCAGCAGTGCTGTTGATGGGCAGTTCACATGCAGGCGAGTTGAGCCAATGTGCGTGAATGATTGTACTTGTTACGGCTAAAATTAATTATTGTACGTGCTAACATGTGCTTCATGCAGCTCCAGCTACTGAACCACACGTTACTTGTCTCAACGGTTGCCCTACCAAGCAGGATGCTTTGATGTTGCTGCACTCTTGGCATTGTAATAACATCTATTCAAGTATTTAATTGAGCTGACGCACGGCAGGAGAAAGCTGTGTTTGAGTCAGGTAATCCGTGACGGGGAAGTGCTGCCGAATCAGCCACTCTCGATGCAGACAGCTGTCACGCTGCAAACTTATCCTCATACATAACAGCTGATTCTTACATCTTACTGGGCCGAGAATTTTCTCCGGTGGGACGCCGGGCAGCCAGCCTGGTCACGGAGCCAGTGAGTCCAAGACACCTGTGCAGGCTATGCCAGCTCGATCGTGCTGCGGCAGCAACAGCAGACAATTCGGATTGCTTTTAAAACGTCTTTCAAGACAAGGCTGTGCTCTGAATGTGCTTTTGTGAATTTAGCAGCAGCACTGCATGACCACCAGGCTGCTGCTGCTGCTGTCTTGCCTGGCAAAGTGTGCATTCGAAAAACAGAGGCTACAGCAGGTGACAGCACCCTCCTCTGAGCTGCACTCTGCTGTCTGCTGCTGAATGTGCTGCTGGCCAGGCAGGTCCCAGCAATTGCAAACAACAGTAATGCAGGATTTGGGACAGCTGCACCACCAGCAGCAGTTGCAGCAGGCCTGCTATAACATAAAAAGGTGGGCAGGCATTTCATCAACTTTGCCCAGAAACAGCAGCAGCAGGATTGCAATGCAGGCTGAGAACTGCTGCAGCAAAGGAAGATGTGCATTTTTGCCTTCAGTGGGGTAGGGTACGAACCTAGCATCCCAGATATGAGACAAAGCCACATAGCACACAAACAGAAAGCCATGCTGGCACAGCAACCTGCTGCTTGTGGTAGGTACAGCAAGGCACAGCTGCTGAACCTGCTGCCTTGGTTTGCTTGCATGTCAGCTGTCCTGCAGGCACCTCACCTGCTTGCAGCGCCCGCTCCAAACTGCTAGTTTTTTTCAGCTCCAGAATTCAGCGTGATCACACAAGATGAATGTCTGCAGGAGAGTGTGTGGACTGGCAGCACTCAACCAACTGTGCTCAACCACCCTAGCTGCACACGCGCAGCAGCTGCCTGTAATGCTGAAACGTTGATCGGTGATAAGCAACAAGATTAGCAGCAGCAGCACAGCGCACAACGTACAGGGCCAGACAGCAGACCGCAACAACAGCGGCAGGGCACTTGGCACACCACAGCTGCAGAGCCCGATCAGCCAGCAGGTGCTGCCCAGAAGTAGAAACGGTTACATAAATACATATGTGCAGGCAGCAGCGCCCTATAGCAGCAGAAAGCAGCAGATAACAGACCCGCGAAAATTCAAAGAGTCGGGGCGCAGCAGGTGGTTTGCAAGCACTTTACTCAAGTTACACAGCACCCCATATAGTGGCTCAATTTGATTTAGATTCGTTGTTGAAAGTTGCATTTAATGAGTATGCTGCCTTTGCGCTACTTTCGTACCAGTGCCTAGTGAAGGCTGGTCAAACTCCAGGTTGCTGCAAACATTAGGTTGACCTGACATGTTATTTCTGTTTGCACTGCTAGCAGAAGCACAGCTGACTCCTGCATATGTTTTGAATCCATGGCTGCAGGGTGGCTGTCCATGGTGCGCAAGCACCCTTTGGGATGGGAGAGCAACCGCAAGTCAACGGGCGCGCGGGTGGCGGCGGTGGTGGCGGTGCTCACGATGCTAGCCATCGCCGGCAGTCCAAAGGGTGCGGCAGGCTATTACAGAGTACACTTTCCTAAGCATGCTGCTCAAATCAAACAGGACCTGAATTCCTTCTGCATGACCCACTACAAGAACTTCAAGCAGTATGGCACGGTGGCAACTCCCAAGCACAAGGGCAGACCCCCAAAAGTCCCAGATGACGTGGCATTAAAGGCCAGTGAAACATTCAAAGCTGGCAAGGTAGTCAAGGCCTACCCAAGTGCAGAAGCAAAGAAGAAAGTCGACGTGCATGTATGGTGGACATCAATCAAACTTGCTTGTCAGGAAAATGAGTACCTGGGTGGCCTATGCAGGAAGTACAACATCAGGCCCAAGCAACTGCTGAAGCGCATGAAAGCTGTTGACCCCAACCTGGTGCGCAGAAGAATAGATGTGAAGATGGACCTGACAGACAAGCAGAAAGACAGGAGAAAGGCTGCAGCAGAGAGGCTCTACAAGATGTTCCAGGATGAGCCAGACTTGCTGAGCAGAATTTATTTTGTTGATGAGTGCAAACTCTGGATGTCCAACCTAGCAGGCGGCGCCATCAAGGTGTATTGCGATGCACATGATGCAAACGTACATGCTGTGCTACCATGCAAGTGGATGCGCAAGGGCCAGGACAACAAACCAGTCAAGCTACACTTTGTGTGCGCCGTCAACGCGGTGCACGGCGCTGTCTACTGCAAGTTCACCACCGGCACAACAGACAACATTGACCACGTTGGCAACCCCAACACACCATACTATGTGAGTGTGTGCTGCTATTACTTAGATGCGCGCCATTGAAAGACATGCCAGCTGTTGCGTTCTGTGTACACACAACGTGGCAGTGCATCTCGCAGTGCCTCAGGGAAGGCGCGCTGCACACCGCGGCCTGCGCTGACCATAACAGCAGAGTAGCTTGGTGACAGCACAATGACACCACCCCCAGCAGCAAGCTGGAAACCAGTCTCCAGGGAATCCTGCCAGTCACTTTCACATGTGCGCACCCGCAGCACACTGCCGCCTGCTGGCAGGAACTTGGCATACGCAGCAGCACAGAAGGCAACGTCGCGCTGCAACAGCTTCTCTGTGCTGTTGTCATACATACCAGTGTCATGGCATGTCCCATCTGCTTGAATCAGCACGCTGCGCTGCGCATGCAAGAAATCGACCCGGCCTCGCCACCACCCTACTGCCACTTGCGCGCACATGCTGTCACATATTCCCAACCTGTACAGCTTGCGCATCAGCTGCTCCTCACTTGCAGGCATGTTGCGTGCGCCTGTGCCACCCACTTTAGGCATCAAACATGCACACTGCTTGCACTCCAGAGCTGCTTCAGTTGCGGCAGCGCGCGGCTCGCAGAACTTGAAGTGCTGCACACCTGGCAGGCAGCCCGTCATGGCCCAGTACAGTGGCCGCTTGCGTATCCCCAAGCTGATGATCCTGGGCCTGCTTTTACCATCTGCCTCAAGCCTGATGAATGGGCGTCCCTTTTCATCCACTTGCACATTTAGCTGCGCTGCTGCTAACAAGGCTTTCCGCTGCCAACCCGGCAAAACCTGCACCTGCAGTTGAAGAGGCAGAAGAAGAAGAAGAACGTGAAGGCCAAGAGCATGACACAGCTGGAGTTTGTCCACTGCATGAAGGAGCTTGCAGAGAAGGCTAACCAACAGCAGCGCGCGCGCGGCACTACGCCGCTGTACATCTTCGACAACCCCAGTGTTCATGTCGGGCAGGATGCCGCAGAGCTCCTAGCTGCAGTTGGCATCAGCCCAGAGCAGGTGCTGCAAATTGCACCCTACTCCCCAGACTTCAACCAGCCCATTGAGCATGCATTCGGCAGCCTCAAGGCTAGCTTCCGCAACCATCTGTACAACACCTACCAGCTGACTGGTGCAGATGTATCACCGCGTGATCTGCAGCGGACGCTGCGTGACATATTCATGAACATCACACCTGCCTCTGTCATGGCTGATGCACTGAGGCTGCCAGATTTGTGGGATGTGGTGCGCAGCAGGCTGGACAGGGTGTTTGTATGCCGTGACAACAAGCAGCGCACGGGTACGGCTGGCAACTGGCCTAGGGATGATCAGCGCTGAGCACGCTGCTGCTGCTGCTGCTGCAGGGCTTAGAATGTATATGGCTGCTGGCTGCACTCTAGACAGCTAGCAGCTGTCAGCAGGTCGTTGATTGACACTCCCTGCAAGCTCACCTTTCTGACAGCTCCTCTGCTGGTTGGGCTCCTGTGTGTGCGCACCGCACGGCGCCGGCGATGTGCTGGTGCCATGCTGTAGCTGGGTGGTTATGTCTCTGTTTTCAACTGTATGCCAGCATGGACAGCCACAGGCATGATAAGTTGATAGATTGTTATCTGATAATAATTGTCAGATGGTGTATTGGTGCATAGACTGGCCCAGAGTGAAAAGCGCGCGCGCGTGGCAAGGCAGTTCTGCCAGGGCAGCAGTGCTGTTGATGGGCAGTTCACATGCAGGCGAGTTGAGCCAATGTGCGTGAATGATTGTACTTGTTACGGCTAAAATTAATTATTGTACGTGCTAACATGTGCTTCATGCAGCTCCAGCTACTGAACCACACGTTACTTGTCTCAACGGTTGCCCTACCAAGCAGGATGCTTTGATGTTGCTGCACTCTTGGCATTGTAATAACATCTATTCAAGTATTTAATTGAGCTGACGCACGGCAGGAGAAAGCTGTGTTTGAGTCAGGTAATCCGTGACGGGGAAGTGCTGCCGAATCAGCCACTCTCGATGCAGACAGCTGTCACGCTGCAAACTTATCCTCATACATAACAGCTGATTCTTACATCTTACTGGGCCGAGAATTTTCTCCGGTGGGACGCCGGGCAGCCAGCCTGGTCACGGAGCCAGTGAGTCCAAGACACCTGTGCAGGCTATGCCAGCTCGATCGTGCTGCGGCAGCAACAGCAGACAATTCGGATTGCTTTTAAAACGTCTTTCAAGACAAGGCTGTGCTCTGAATGTGCTTTTGTGAATTTAGCAGCAGCACTGCATGACCACCAGGCTGCTGCTGCTGCTGTCTTGCCTGGCAAAGTGTGCATTCGAAAAACAGAGGCTACAGCAGGTGACAGCACCCTCCTCTGAGCTGCACTCTGCTGTCTGCTGCTGAATGTGCTGCTGGCCAGGCAGGTCCCAGCAATTGCAAACAACAGTAATGCAGGATTTGGGACAGCTGCACCACCAGCAGCAGTTGCAGCAGGCCTGCTATAACATAAAAAGGTGGGCAGGCATTTCATCAACTTTGCCCAGAAACAGCAGCAGCAGGATTGCAATGCAGGCTGAGAACTGCTGCAGCAAAGGAAGATGTGCATTTTTGCCTTCAGTGGGGTAGGGTACGAACCTAGCATCCCAGATATGAGACAAAGCCACATAGCACACAAACAGAAAGCCATGCTGGCACAGCAACCTGCTGCTTGTGGTAGGTACAGCAAGGCACAGCTGCTGAACCTGCTGCCTTGGTTTGCTTGCATGTCAGCTGTCCTGCAGGCACCTCACCTGCTTGCAGCGCCCGCTCCAAACTGCTAGTTTTTTTCAGCTCCAGAATTCAGCGTGATCACACAAGATGAATGTCTGCAGGAGAGTGTGTGGACTGGCAGCACTCAACCAACTGTGCTCAACCACCCTAGCTGCACACGCGCAGCAGCTGCCTGTAATGCTGAAACGTTGATCGGTGATAAGCAACAAGATTAGCAGCAGCAGCACAGCGCACAACGTACAGGGCCAGACAGCAGACCGCAACAACAGCGGCAGGGCACTTGGCACACCACAGCTGCAGAGCCCGATCAGCCAGCAGGTGCTGCCCAGAAGTAGAAACGGTTACATAAATACATATGTGCAGGCAGCAGCGCCCTATAGCAGCAGAAAGCAGCAGATAACAGACCCGCGAAAATTCAAAGAGTCGGGGCGCAGCAGGTGGTTTGCAAGCACTTTACTCAAGTTACACAGCACCCCATATAGTGGCTCAATTTGATTTAGATTCGTTGTTGAAAGTTGCATTTAATGAGTATGCTGCCTTTGCGCTACTTTCGTACCAGTGCCTAGTGAAGGCTGGTCAAACTCCAGGTTGCTGCAAACATTAGGTTGACCTGACATGTTATTTCTGTTTGCACTGCTAGCAGAAGCACAGCTGACTCCTGCATATGTTTTGAATCCATGGCTGCAGGGTGGCTGTCCATGGTGCGCAAGCACCCTTTGGGATGGGAGAGCAACCGCAAGTCAACGGGCGCGCGGGTGGCGGCGGTGGTGGCGGTGCTCACGATGCTAGCCATCGCCGGCAGTCCAAAGGGTGCGGCAGGCTATTACAGAGTACACTTTCCTAAGCATGCTGCTCAAATCAAACAGGACCTGAATTCCTTCTGCATGACCCACTACAAGAACTTCAAGCAGTATGGCACGGTGGCAACTCCCAAGCACAAGGGCAGACCCCCAAAAGTCCCAGATGACGTGGCATTAAAGGCCAGTGAAACATTCAAAGCTGGCAAGGTAGTCAAGGCCTACCCAAGTGCAGAAGCAAAGAAGAAAGTCGACGTGCATGTATGGTGGACATCAATCAAACTTGCTTGTCAGGAAAATGAGTACCTGGGTGGCCTATGCAGGAAGTACAACATCAGGCCCAAGCAACTGCTGAAGCGCATGAAAGCTGTTGACCCCAACCTGGTGCGCAGAAGAATAGATGTGAAGATGGACCTGACAGACAAGCAGAAAGACAGGAGAAAGGCTGCAGCAGAGAGGCTCTACAAGATGTTCCAGGATGAGCCAGACTTGCTGAGCAGAATTTATTTTGTTGATGAGTGCAAACTCTGGATGTCCAACCTAGCAGGCGGCGCCATCAAGGTGTATTGCGATGCACATGATGCAAACGTACATGCTGTGCTACCATGCAAGTGGATGCGCAAGGGCCAGGACAACAAACCAGTCAAGCTACACTTTGTGTGCGCCGTCAACGCGGTGCACGGCGCTGTCTACTGCAAGTTCACCACCGGCACAACAGACAACATTGACCACGTTGGCAACCCCAACACACCATACTATGTGAGTGTGTGCTGCTATTACTTAGATGCGCGCCATTGAAAGACATGCCAGCTGTTGCGTTCTGTGTACACACAACGTGGCAGTGCATCTCGCAGTGCCTCAGGGAAGGCGCGCTGCACACCGCGGCCTGCGCTGACCATAACAGCAGAGTAGCTTGGTGACAGCACAATGACACCACCCCCAGCAGCAAGCTGGAAACCAGTCTCCAGGGAATCCTGCCAGTCACTTTCACATGTGCGCACCCGCAGCACACTGCCGCCTGCTGGCAGGAACTTGGCATACGCAGCAGCACAGAAGGCAACGTCGCGCTGCAACAGCTTCTCTGTGCTGTTGTCATACATACCAGTGTCATGGCATGTCCCATCTGCTTGAATCAGCACGCTGCGCTGCGCATGCAAGAAATCGACCCGGCCTCGCCACCACCCTACTGCCACTTGCGCGCACATGCTGTCACATATTCCCAACCTGTACAGCTTGCGCATCAGCTGCTCCTCACTTGCAGGCATGTTGCGTGCGCCTGTGCCACCCACTTTAGGCATCAAACATGCACACTGCTTGCACTCCAGAGCTGCTTCAGTTGCGGCAGCGCGCGGCTCGCAGAACTTGAAGTGCTGCACACCTGGCAGGCAGCCCGTCATGGCCCAGTACAGTGGCCGCTTGCGTATCCCCAAGCTGATGATCCTGGGCCTGCTTTTACCATCTGCCTCAAGCCTGATGAATGGGCGTCCCTTTTCATCCACTTGCACATTTAGCTGCGCTGCTGCTAACAAGGCTTTCCGCTGCCAACCCGGCAAAACCTGCACCTGCAGTTGAAGAGGCAGAAGAAGAAGAAGAACGTGAAGGCCAAGAGCATGACACAGCTGGAGTTTGTCCACTGCATGAAGGAGCTTGCAGAGAAGGCTAACCAACAGCAGCGCGCGCGCGGCACTACGCCGCTGTACATCTTCGACAACCCCAGTGTTCATGTCGGGCAGGATGCCGCAGAGCTCCTAGCTGCAGTTGGCATCAGCCCAGAGCAGGTGCTGCAAATTGCACCCTACTCCCCAGACTTCAACCAGCCCATTGAGCATGCATTCGGCAGCCTCAAGGCTAGCTTCCGCAACCATCTGTACAACACCTACCAGCTGACTGGTGCAGATGTATCACCGCGTGATCTGCAGCGGACGCTGCGTGACATATTCATGAACATCACACCTGCCTCTGTCATGGCTGATGCACTGAGGCTGCCAGATTTGTGGGATGTGGTGCGCAGCAGGCTGGACAGGGTGTTTGTATGCCGTGACAACAAGCAGCGCACGGGTACGGCTGGCAACTGGCCTAGGGATGATCAGCGCTGAGCACGCTGCTGCTGCTGCTGCTGCAGGGCTTAGAATGTATATGGCTGCTGGCTGCACTCTAGACAGCTAGCAGCTGTCAGCAGGTCGTTGATTGACACTCCCTGCAAGCTCACCTTTCTGACAGCTCCTCTGCTGGTTGGGCTCCTGTGTGTGCGCACCGCACGGCGCCGGCGATGTGCTGGTGCCATGCTGTAGCTGGGTGGTTATGTCTCTGTTTTCAACTGTATGCCAGCATGGACAGCCACAGGCATGATAAGTTGATAGATTGTTATCTGATAATAATTGTCAGATGGTGTATTGGTGCATAGACTGGCCCAGAGTGAAAAGCGCGCGCGCGTGGCAAGGCAGTTCTGCCAGGGCAGCAGTGCTGTTGATGGGCAGTTCACATGCAGGCGAGTTGAGCCAATGTGCGTGAATGATTGTACTTGTTACGGCTAAAATTAATTATTGTACGTGCTAACATGTGCTTCATGCAGCTCCAGCTACTGAACCACACGTTACTTGTCTCAACGGTTGCCCTACCAAGCAGGATGCTTTGATGTTGCTGCACTCTTGGCATTGTAATAACATCTATTCAAGTATTTAATTGAGCTGACGCACGGCAGGAGAAAGCTGTGTTTGAGTCAGGTAATCCGTGACGGGGAAGTGCTGCCGAATCAGCCACTCTCGATGCAGACAGCTGTCACGCTGCAAACTTATCCTCATACATAACAGCTGATTCTTACATCTTACTGGGCCGAGAATTTTCTCCGGTGGGACGCCGGGCAGCCAGCCTGGTCACGGAGCCAGTGAGTCCAAGACACCTGTGCAGGCTATGCCAGCTCGATCGTGCTGCGGCAGCAACAGCAGACAATTCGGATTGCTTTTAAAACGTCTTTCAAGACAAGGCTGTGCTCTGAATGTGCTTTTGTGAATTTAGCAGCAGCACTGCATGACCACCAGGCTGCTGCTGCTGCTGTCTTGCCTGGCAAAGTGTGCATTCGAAAAACAGAGGCTACAGCAGGTGACAGCACCCTCCTCTGAGCTGCACTCTGCTGTCTGCTGCTGAATGTGCTGCTGGCCAGGCAGGTCCCAGCAATTGCAAACAACAGTAATGCAGGATTTGGGACAGCTGCACCACCAGCAGCAGTTGCAGCAGGCCTGCTATAACATAAAAAGGTGGGCAGGCATTTCATCAACTTTGCCCAGAAACAGCAGCAGCAGGATTGCAATGCAGGCTGAGAACTGCTGCAGCAAAGGAAGATGTGCATTTTTGCCTTCACTAGGCACTGGTACGAAAGTAGCGCAAAGGCAGCATACTCATTAAATGCAACTTTCAACAACGAATCTAAATCAAATTGAGCCACTATATGGGGTGCTGTGTAACTTGAGTAAAGTGCTTGCAAACCACCTGCTGCGCCCCGACTCTTTGAATTTTCGCGGGTCTGTTATCTGCTGCTTTCTGCTGCTATAGGGCGCTGCTGCCTGCACATATGTATTTATGTAACCGTTTCTACTTCTGGGCAGCACCTGCTGGCTGATCGGGCTCTGCAGCTGTGGTGTGCCAAGTGCCCTGCCGCTGTTGTTGCGGTCTGCTGTCTGGCCCTGTACGTTGTGCGCTGTGCTGCTGCTGCTAATCTTGTTGCTTATCACCGATCAACGTTTCAGCATTACAGGCAGCTGCTGCGCGTGTGCAGCTAGGGTGGTTGAGCACAGTTGGTTGAGTGCTGCCAGTCCACACACTCTCCTGCAGACATTCATCTTGTGTGATCACGCTGAATTCTGGAGCTGAAAAAAACTAGCAGTTTGGAGCGGGCGCTGCAAGCAGGTGAGGTGCCTGCAGGACAGCTGACATGCAAGCAAACCAAGGCAGCAGGTTCAGCAGCTGTGCCTTGCTGTACCTACCACAAGCAGCAGGTTGCTGTGCCAGCATGGCTTTCTGTTTGTGTGCTATGTGGCTTTGTCTCATATCTGGGATGCTAGGTTCGTACCCTACCCCACTGAAGGCAAAAATGCACATCTTCCTTTGCTGCAGCAGTTCTCAGCCTGCATTGCAATCCTGCTGCTGCTGTTTCTGGGCAAAGTTGATGAAATGCCTGCCCACCTTTTTATGTTATAGCAGGCCTGCTGCAACTGCTGCTGGTGGTGCAGCTGTCCCAAATCCTGCATTACTGTTGTTTGCAATTGCTGGGACCTGCCTGGCCAGCAGCACATTCAGCAGCAGACAGCAGAGTGCAGCTCAGAGGAGGGTGCTGTCACCTGCTGTAGCCTCTGTTTTTCGAATGCACACTTTGCCAGGCAAGACAGCAGCAGCAGCAGCCTGGTGGTCATGCAGTGCTGCTGCTAAATTCACAAAAGCACATTCAGAGCACAGCCTTGTCTTGAAAGACGTTTTAAAAGCAATCCGAATTGTCTGCTGTTGCTGCCGCAGCACGATCGAGCTGGCATAGCCTGCACAGGTGTCTTGGACTCACTGGCTCCGTGACCAGGCTGGCTGCCCGGCGTCCCACCGGAGAAAATTCTCGGCCCAGTAAGATGTAAGAATCAGCTGTTATGTATGAGGATAAGTTTGCAGCGTGACAGCTGTCTGCATCGAGAGTGGCTGATTCGGCAGCACTTCCCCGTCACGGATTACCTGACTCAAACACAGCTTTCTCCTGCCGTGCGTCAGCTCAATTAAATACTTGAATAGATGTTATTACAATGCCAAGAGTGCAGCAACATCAAAGCATCCTGCTTGGTAGGGCAACCGTTGAGACAAGTAACGTGTGGTTCAGTAGCTGGAGCTGCATGAAGCACATGTTAGCACGTACAATAATTAATTTTAGCCGTAACAAGTACAATCATTCACGCACATTGGCTCAACTCGCCTGCATGTGAACTGCCCATCAACAGCACTGCTGCCCTGGCAGAACTGCCTTGCCACGCGCGCGCGCTTTTCACTCTGGGCCAGTCTATGCACCAATACACCATCTGACAATTATTATCAGATAACAATCTATCAACTTATCATGCCTGTGGCTGTCCATGCTGGCATACAGTTGAAAACAGAGACATAACCACCCAGCTACAGCATGGCACCAGCACATCGCCGGCGCCGTGCGGTGCGCACACACAGGAGCCCAACCAGCAGAGGAGCTGTCAGAAAGGTGAGCTTGCAGGGAGTGTCAATCAACGACCTGCTGACAGCTGCTAGCTGTCTAGAGTGCAGCCAGCAGCCATATACATTCTAAGCCCTGCAGCAGCAGCAGCAGCAGCGTGCTCAGCGCTGATCATCCCTAGGCCAGTTGCCAGCCGTACCCGTGCGCTGCTTGTTGTCACGGCATACAAACACCCTGTCCAGCCTGCTGCGCACCACATCCCACAAATCTGGCAGCCTCAGTGCATCAGCCATGACAGAGGCAGGTGTGATGTTCATGAATATGTCACGCAGCGTCCGCTGCAGATCACGCGGTGATACATCTGCACCAGTCAGCTGGTAGGTGTTGTACAGATGGTTGCGGAAGCTAGCCTTGAGGCTGCCGAATGCATGCTCAATGGGCTGGTTGAAGTCTGGGGAGTAGGGTGCAATTTGCAGCACCTGCTCTGGGCTGATGCCAACTGCAGCTAGGAGCTCTGCGGCATCCTGCCCGACATGAACACTGGGGTTGTCGAAGATGTACAGCGGCGTAGTGCCGCGCGCGCGCTGCTGTTGGTTAGCCTTCTCTGCAAGCTCCTTCATGCAGTGGACAAACTCCAGCTGTGTCATGCTCTTGGCCTTCACGTTCTTCTTCTTCTTCTGCCTCTTCAACTGCAGGTGCAGGTTTTGCCGGGTTGGCAGCGGAAAGCCTTGTTAGCAGCAGCGCAGCTAAATGTGCAAGTGGATGAAAAGGGACGCCCATTCATCAGGCTTGAGGCAGATGGTAAAAGCAGGCCCAGGATCATCAGCTTGGGGATACGCAAGCGGCCACTGTACTGGGCCATGACGGGCTGCCTGCCAGGTGTGCAGCACTTCAAGTTCTGCGAGCCGCGCGCTGCCGCAACTGAAGCAGCTCTGGAGTGCAAGCAGTGTGCATGTTTGATGCCTAAAGTGGGTGGCACAGGCGCACGCAACATGCCTGCAAGTGAGGAGCAGCTGATGCGCAAGCTGTACAGGTTGGGAATATGTGACAGCATGTGCGCGCAAGTGGCAGTAGGGTGGTGGCGAGGCCGGGTCGATTTCTTGCATGCGCAGCGCAGCGTGCTGATTCAAGCAGATGGGACATGCCATGACACTGGTATGTATGACAACAGCACAGAGAAGCTGTTGCAGCGCGACGTTGCCTTCTGTGCTGCTGCGTATGCCAAGTTCCTGCCAGCAGGCGGCAGTGTGCTGCGGGTGCGCACATGTGAAAGTGACTGGCAGGATTCCCTGGAGACTGGTTTCCAGCTTGCTGCTGGGGGTGGTGTCATTGTGCTGTCACCAAGCTACTCTGCTGTTATGGTCAGCGCAGGCCGCGGTGTGCAGCGCGCCTTCCCTGAGGCACTGCGAGATGCACTGCCACGTTGTGTGTACACAGAACGCAACAGCTGGCATGTCTTTCAATGGCGCGCATCTAAGTAATAGCAGCACACACTCACATAGTATGGTGTGTTGGGGTTGCCAACGTGGTCAATGTTGTCTGTTGTGCCGGTGGTGAACTTGCAGTAGACAGCGCCGTGCACCGCGTTGACGGCGCACACAAAGTGTAGCTTGACTGGTTTGTTGTCCTGGCCCTTGCGCATCCACTTGCATGGTAGCACAGCATGTACGTTTGCATCATGTGCATCGCAATACACCTTGATGGCGCCGCCTGCTAGGTTGGACATCCAGAGTTTGCACTCATCAACAAAATAAATTCTGCTCAGCAAGTCTGGCTCATCCTGGAACATCTTGTAGAGCCTCTCTGCTGCAGCCTTTCTCCTGTCTTTCTGCTTGTCTGTCAGGTCCATCTTCACATCTATTCTTCTGCGCACCAGGTTGGGGTCAACAGCTTTCATGCGCTTCAGCAGTTGCTTGGGCCTGATGTTGTACTTCCTGCATAGGCCACCCAGGTACTCATTTTCCTGACAAGCAAGTTTGATTGATGTCCACCATACATGCACGTCGACTTTCTTCTTTGCTTCTGCACTTGGGTAGGCCTTGACTACCTTGCCAGCTTTGAATGTTTCACTGGCCTTTAATGCCACGTCATCTGGGACTTTTGGGGGTCTGCCCTTGTGCTTGGGAGTTGCCACCGTGCCATACTGCTTGAAGTTCTTGTAGTGGGTCATGCAGAAGGAATTCAGGTCCTGTTTGATTTGAGCAGCATGCTTAGGAAAGTGTACTCTGTAATAGCCTGCCGCACCCTTTGGACTGCCGGCGATGGCTAGCATCGTGAGCACCGCCACCACCGCCGCCACCCGCGCGCCCGTTGACTTGCGGTTGCTCTCCCATCCCAAAGGGTGCTTGCGCACCATGGACAGCCACCCTGCAGCCATGGATTCAAAACATATGCAGGAGTCAGCTGTGCTTCTGCTAGCAGTGCAAACAGAAATAACATGTCAGGTCAACCTAATGTTTGCAGCAACCTGGAGTTTGACCAGCCTTCACTAGGCACTGGTACGAAAGTAGCGCAAAGGCAGCATACTCATTAAATGCAACTTTCAACAACGAATCTAAATCAAATTGAGCCACTATATGGGGTGCTGTGTAACTTGAGTAAAGTGCTTGCAAACCACCTGCTGCGCCCCGACTCTTTGAATTTTCGCGGGTCTGTTATCTGCTGCTTTCTGCTGCTATAGGGCGCTGCTGCCTGCACATATGTATTTATGTAACCGTTTCTACTTCTGGGCAGCACCTGCTGGCTGATCGGGCTCTGCAGCTGTGGTGTGCCAAGTGCCCTGCCGCTGTTGTTGCGGTCTGCTGTCTGGCCCTGTACGTTGTGCGCTGTGCTGCTGCTGCTAATCTTGTTGCTTATCACCGATCAACGTTTCAGCATTACAGGCAGCTGCTGCGCGTGTGCAGCTAGGGTGGTTGAGCACAGTTGGTTGAGTGCTGCCAGTCCACACACTCTCCTGCAGACATTCATCTTGTGTGATCACGCTGAATTCTGGAGCTGAAAAAAACTAGCAGTTTGGAGCGGGCGCTGCAAGCAGGTGAGGTGCCTGCAGGACAGCTGACATGCAAGCAAACCAAGGCAGCAGGTTCAGCAGCTGTGCCTTGCTGTACCTACCACAAGCAGCAGGTTGCTGTGCCAGCATGGCTTTCTGTTTGTGTGCTATGTGGCTTTGTCTCATATCTGGGATGCTAGGTTCGTACCCTACCCCACTGAAGGCTGGTCAAACTCCAGGTTGCTGCAAACATTAGGTTGACCTGACATGTTATTTCTGTTTGCACTGCTAGCAGAAGCACAGCTGACTCTTGCATATGTTTTGAATCCATGGCTGCAGGGTGGCTGTCCATGGTGCGCAAGCACCCTTTGGGATGGGAGAGCAACCGCAAGTCAACGGGCGCGCGGGTGGCGGCGGTGGTGGCGGTGCTCACGATGCTAGCCATCGCCGGCAGTCCAAAGGGTGCGGCAGGCTATTACAGAGTACACTTTCCTAAGCATGCTGCTCAAATCAAACAGGACCTGAATTCCTTCTGCATGACCCACTACAAGAACTTCAAGCAGTATGGCACGGTGGCAACTCCCAAGCACAAGGGCAGACCCCCAAAAGTCCCAGATGACGTGGCATTAAAGGCCAGTGAAACATTCAAAGCTGGCAAGGTAGTCAAGGCCTACCCAAGTGCAGAAGCAAAGAAGAAAGTCGACGTGCATGTATGGTGGACATCAATCAAACTTGCTTGTCAGGAAAATGAGTACCTGGGTGGCCTATGCAGGAAGTACAACATCAGGCCCAAGCAACTGCTGAAGCGCATGAAAGCTGTTGACCCCAACCTGGTGCGCAGAAGAATAGATGTGAAGATGGACCTGACAGACAAGCAGAAAGACAGGAGAAAGGCTGCAGCAGAGAGGCTCTACAAGATGTTCCAGGATGAGCCAGACTTGCTGAGCAGAATTTATTTTGTTGATGAGTGCAAACTCTGGATGTCCAACCTAGCAGGCGGCGCCATCAAGGTGTATTGCGATGCACATGATGCAAACGTACATGCTGTGCTACCATGCAAGTGGATGCGCAAGGGCCAGGACAACAAACCAGTCAAGCTACACTTTGTGTGCGCCGTCAACGCGGTGCACGGCGCTGTCTACTGCAAGTTCACCACCGGCACAACAGACAACATTGACCACGTTGGCAACCCCAACACACCATACTATGTGAGTGTGTGCTGCTATTACTTAGATGCGCGCCATTGAAAGACATGCCAGCTGTTGCGTTCTGTGTACACACAACGTGGCAGTGCATCTCGCAGTGCCTCAGGGAAGGCGCGCTGCACACCGCGGCCTGCGCTGACCATAACAGCAGAGTAGCTTGGTGACAGCACAATGACACCACCCCCAGCAGCAAGCTGGAAACCAGTCTCCAGGGAATCCTGCCAGTCACTTTCACATGTGCGCACCCGCAGCACACTGCCGCCTGCTGGCAGGAACTTGGCATACGCAGCAGCACAGAAGGCAACGTCGCGCTGCAACAGCTTCTCTGTGCTGTTGTCATACATACCAGTGTCATGGCATGTCCCATCTGCTTGAATCAGCACGCTGCGCTGCGCATGCAAGAAATCGACCCGGCCTCGCCACCACCCTACTGCCACTTGCGCGCACATGCTGTCACATATTCCCAACCTGTACAGCTTGCGCATCAGCTGCTCCTCACTTGCAGGCATGTTGCGTGCGCCTGTGCCACCCACTTTAGGCATCAAACATGCACACTGCTTGCACTCCAGAGCTGCTTCAGTTGCGGCAGCGCGCGGCTCGCAGAACTTGAAGTGCTGCACACCTGGCAGGCAGCCCGTCATGGCCCAGTACAGTGGCCGCTTGCGTATCCCCAAGCTGATGATCCTGGGCCTGCTTTTACCATCTGCCTCAAGCCTGATGAATGGGCGTCCCTTTTCATCCACTTGCACATTTAGCTGCGCTGCTGCTAACAAGGCTTTCCGCTGCCAACCCGGCAAAACCTGCACCTGCAGTTGAAGAGGCAGAAGAAGAAGAAGAACGTGAAGGCCAAGAGCATGACACAGCTGGAGTTTGTCCACTGCATGAAGGAGCTTGCAGAGAAGGCTAACCAACAGCAGCGCGCGCGCGGCACTACGCCGCTGTACATCTTCGACAACCCCAGTGTTCATGTCGGGCAGGATGCCGCAGAGCTCCTAGCTGCAGTTGGCATCAGCCCAGAGCAGGTGCTGCAAATTGCACCCTACTCCCCAGACTTCAACCAGCCCATTGAGCATGCATTCGGCAGCCTCAAGGCTAGCTTCCGCAACCATCTGTACAACACCTACCAGCTGACTGGTGCAGATGTATCACCGCGTGATCTGCAGCGGACGCTGCGTGACATATTCATGAACATCACACCTGCCTCTGTCATGGCTGATGCACTGAGGCTGCCAGATTTGTGGGATGTGGTGCGCAGCAGGCTGGACAGGGTGTTTGTATGCCGTGACAACAAGCAGCGCACGGGTACGGCTGGCAACTGGCCTAGGGATGATCAGCGCTGAGCACGCTGCTGCTGCTGCTGCTGCAGGGCTTAGAATGTATATGGCTGCTGGCTGCACTCTAGACAGCTAGCAGCTGTCAGCAGGTCGTTGATTGACACTCCCTGCAAGCTCACCTTTCTGACAGCTCCTCTGCTGGTTGGGCTCCTGTGTGTGCGCACCGCACGGCGCCGGCGATGTGCTGGTGCCATGCTGTAGCTGGGTGGTTATGTCTCTGTTTTCAACTGTATGCCAGCATGGACAGCCACAGGCATGATAAGTTGATAGATTGTTATCTGATAATAATTGTCAGATGGTGTATTGGTGCATAGACTGGCCCAGAGTGAAAAGCGCGCGCGCGTGGCAAGGCAGTTCTGCCAGGGCAGCAGTGCTGTTGATGGGCAGTTCACATGCAGGCGAGTTGAGCCAATGTGCGTGAATGATTGTACTTGTTACGGCTAAAATTAATTATTGTACGTGCTAACATGTGCTTCATGCAGCTCCAGCTACTGAACCACACGTTACTTGTCTCAACGGTTGCCCTACCAAGCAGGATGCTTTGATGTTGCTGCACTCTTGGCATTGTAATAACATCTATTCAAGTATTTAATTGAGCTGACGCACGGCAGGAGAAAGCTGTGTTTGAGTCAGGTAATCCGTGACGGGGAAGTGCTGCCGAATCAGCCACTCTCGATGCAGACAGCTGTCACGCTGCAAACTTATCCTCATACATAACAGCTGATTCTTACATCTTACTGGGCCGAGAATTTTCTCCGGTGGGACGCCGGGCAGCCAGCCTGGTCACGGAGCCAGTGAGTCCAAGACACCTGTGCAGGCTATGCCAGCTCGATCGTGCTGCGGCAGCAACAGCAGACAATTCGGATTGCTTTTAAAACGTCTTTCAAGACAAGGCTGTGCTCTGAATGTGCTTTTGTGAATTTAGCAGCAGCACTGCATGACCACCAGGCTGCTGCTGCTGCTGTCTTGCCTGGCAAAGTGTGCATTCGAAAAACAGAGGCTACAGCAGGTGACAGCACCCTCCTCTGAGCTGCACTCTGCTGTCTGCTGCTGAATGTGCTGCTGGCCAGGCAGGTCCCAGCAATTGCAAACAACAGTAATGCAGGATTTGGGACAGCTGCACCACCAGCAGCAGTTGCAGCAGGCCTGCTATAACATAAAAAGGTGGGCAGGCATTTCATCAACTTTGCCCAGAAACAGCAGCAGCAGGATTGCAATGCAGGCTGAGAACTGCTGCAGCAAAGGAAGATGTGCATTTTTGCCTTCAGTGGGGTAGGGTACGAACCTAGCATCCCAGATATGAGACAAAGCCACATAGCACACAAACAGAAAGCCATGCTGGCACAGCAACCTGCTGCTTGTGGTAGGTACAGCAAGGCACAGCTGCTGAACCTGCTGCCTTGGTTTGCTTGCATGTCAGCTGTCCTGCAGGCACCTCACCTGCTTGCAGCGCCCGCTCCAAACTGCTAGTTTTTTTCAGCTCCAGAATTCAGCGTGATCACACAAGATGAATGTCTGCAGGAGAGTGTGTGGACTGGCAGCACTCAACCAACTGTGCTCAACCACCCTAGCTGCACACGCGCAGCAGCTGCCTGTAATGCTGAAACGTTGATCGGTGATAAGCAACAAGATTAGCAGCAGCAGCACAGCGCACAACGTACAGGGCCAGACAGCAGACCGCAACAACAGCGGCAGGGCACTTGGCACACCACAGCTGCAGAGCCCGATCAGCCAGCAGGTGCTGCCCAGAAGTAGAAACGGTTACATAAATACATATGTGCAGGCAGCAGCGCCCTATAGCAGCAGAAAGCAGCAGATAACAGACCCGCGAAAATTCAAAGAGTCGGGGCGCAGCAGGTGGTTTGCAAGCACTTTACTCAAGTTACACAGCACCCCATATAGTGGCTCAATTTGATTTAGATTCGTTGTTGAAAGTTGCATTTAATGAGTATGCTGCCTTTGCGCTACTTTCGTACCAGTGCCTAGTGAAGGCTGGTCAAACTCCAGGTTGCTGCAAACATTAGGTTGACCTGACATGTTATTTCTGTTTGCACTGCTAGCAGAAGCACAGCTGACTCCTGCATATGTTTTGAATCCATGGCTGCAGGGTGGCTGTCCATGGTGCGCAAGCACCCTTTGGGATGGGAGAGCAACCGCAAGTCAACGGGCGCGCGGGTGGCGGCGGTGGTGGCGGTGCTCACGATGCTAGCCATCGCCGGCAGTCCAAAGGGTGCGGCAGGCTATTACAGAGTACACTTTCCTAAGCATGCTGCTCAAATCAAACAGGACCTGAATTCCTTCTGCATGACCCACTACAAGAACTTCAAGCAGTATGGCACGGTGGCAACTCCCAAGCACAAGGGCAGACCCCCAAAAGTCCCAGATGACGTGGCATTAAAGGCCAGTGAAACATTCAAAGCTGGCAAGGTAGTCAAGGCCTACCCAAGTGCAGAAGCAAAGAAGAAAGTCGACGTGCATGTATGGTGGACATCAATCAAACTTGCTTGTCAGGAAAATGAGTACCTGGGTGGCCTATGCAGGAAGTACAACATCAGGCCCAAGCAACTGCTGAAGCGCATGAAAGCTGTTGACCCCAACCTGGTGCGCAGAAGAATAGATGTGAAGATGGACCTGACAGACAAGCAGAAAGACAGGAGAAAGGCTGCAGCAGAGAGGCTCTACAAGATGTTCCAGGATGAGCCAGACTTGCTGAGCAGAATTTATTTTGTTGATGAGTGCAAACTCTGGATGTCCAACCTAGCAGGCGGCGCCATCAAGGTGTATTGCGATGCACATGATGCAAACGTACATGCTGTGCTACCATGCAAGTGGATGCGCAAGGGCCAGGACAACAAACCAGTCAAGCTACACTTTGTGTGCGCCGTCAACGCGGTGCACGGCGCTGTCTACTGCAAGTTCACCACCGGCACAACAGACAACATTGACCACGTTGGCAACCCCAACACACCATACTATGTGAGTGTGTGCTGCTATTACTTAGATGCGCGCCATTGAAAGACATGCCAGCTGTTGCGTTCTGTGTACACACAACGTGGCAGTGCATCTCGCAGTGCCTCAGGGAAGGCGCGCTGCACACCGCGGCCTGCGCTGACCATAACAGCAGAGTAGCTTGGTGACAGCACAATGACACCACCCCCAGCAGCAAGCTGGAAACCAGTCTCCAGGGAATCCTGCCAGTCACTTTCACATGTGCGCACCCGCAGCACACTGCCGCCTGCTGGCAGGAACTTGGCATACGCAGCAGCACAGAAGGCAACGTCGCGCTGCAACAGCTTCTCTGTGCTGTTGTCATACATACCAGTGTCATGGCATGTCCCATCTGCTTGAATCAGCACGCTGCGCTGCGCATGCAAGAAATCGACCCGGCCTCGCCACCACCCTACTGCCACTTGCGCGCACATGCTGTCACATATTCCCAACCTGTACAGCTTGCGCATCAGCTGCTCCTCACTTGCAGGCATGTTGCGTGCGCCTGTGCCACCCACTTTAGGCATCAAACATGCACACTGCTTGCACTCCAGAGCTGCTTCAGTTGCGGCAGCGCGCGGCTCGCAGAACTTGAAGTGCTGCACACCTGGCAGGCAGCCCGTCATGGCCCAGTACAGTGGCCGCTTGCGTATCCCCAAGCTGATGATCCTGGGCCTGCTTTTACCATCTGCCTCAAGCCTGATGAATGGGCGTCCCTTTTCATCCACTTGCACATTTAGCTGCGCTGCTGCTAACAAGGCTTTCCGCTGCCAACCCGGCAAAACCTGCACCTGCAGTTGAAGAGGCAGAAGAAGAAGAAGAACGTGAAGGCCAAGAGCATGACACAGCTGGAGTTTGTCCACTGCATGAAGGAGCTTGCAGAGAAGGCTAACCAACAGCAGCGCGCGCGCGGCACTACGCCGCTGTACATCTTCGACAACCCCAGTGTTCATGTCGGGCAGGATGCCGCAGAGCTCCTAGCTGCAGTTGGCATCAGCCCAGAGCAGGTGCTGCAAATTGCACCCTACTCCCCAGACTTCAACCAGCCCATTGAGCATGCATTCGGCAGCCTCAAGGCTAGCTTCCGCAACCATCTGTACAACACCTACCAGCTGACTGGTGCAGATGTATCACCGCGTGATCTGCAGCGGACGCTGCGTGACATATTCATGAACATCACACCTGCCTCTGTCATGGCTGATGCACTGAGGCTGCCAGATTTGTGGGATGTGGTGCGCAGCAGGCTGGACAGGGTGTTTGTATGCCGTGACAACAAGCAGCGCACGGGTACGGCTGGCAACTGGCCTAGGGATGATCAGCGCTGAGCACGCTGCTGCTGCTGCTGCTGCAGGGCTTAGAATGTATATGGCTGCTGGCTGCACTCTAGACAGCTAGCAGCTGTCAGCAGGTCGTTGATTGACACTCCCTGCAAGCTCACCTTTCTGACAGCTCCTCTGCTGGTTGGGCTCCTGTGTGTGCGCACCGCACGGCGCCGGCGATGTGCTGGTGCCATGCTGTAGCTGGGTGGTTATGTCTCTGTTTTCAACTGTATGCCAGCATGGACAGCCACAGGCATGATAAGTTGATAGATTGTTATCTGATAATAATTGTCAGATGGTGTATTGGTGCATAGACTGGCCCAGAGTGAAAAGCGCGCGCGCGTGGCAAGGCAGTTCTGCCAGGGCAGCAGTGCTGTTGATGGGCAGTTCACATGCAGGCGAGTTGAGCCAATGTGCGTGAATGATTGTACTTGTTACGGCTAAAATTAATTATTGTACGTGCTAACATGTGCTTCATGCAGCTCCAGCTACTGAACCACACGTTACTTGTCTCAACGGTTGCCCTACCAAGCAGGATGCTTTGATGTTGCTGCACTCTTGGCATTGTAATAACATCTATTCAAGTATTTAATTGAGCTGACGCACGGCAGGAGAAAGCTGTGTTTGAGTCAGGTAATCCGTGACGGGGAAGTGCTGCCGAATCAGCCACTCTCGATGCAGACAGCTGTCACGCTGCAAACTTATCCTCATACATAACAGCTGATTCTTACATCTTACTGGGCCGAGAATTTTCTCCGGTGGGACGCCGGGCAGCCAGCCTGGTCACGGAGCCAGTGAGTCCAAGACACCTGTGCAGGCTATGCCAGCTCGATCGTGCTGCGGCAGCAACAGCAGACAATTCGGATTGCTTTTAAAACGTCTTTCAAGACAAGGCTGTGCTCTGAATGTGCTTTTGTGAATTTAGCAGCAGCACTGCATGACCACCAGGCTGCTGCTGCTGCTGTCTTGCCTGGCAAAGTGTGCATTCGAAAAACAGAGGCTACAGCAGGTGACAGCACCCTCCTCTGAGCTGCACTCTGCTGTCTGCTGCTGAATGTGCTGCTGGCCAGGCAGGTCCCAGCAATTGCAAACAACAGTAATGCAGGATTTGGGACAGCTGCACCACCAGCAGCAGTTGCAGCAGGCCTGCTATAACATAAAAAGGTGGGCAGGCATTTCATCAACTTTGCCCAGAAACAGCAGCAGCAGGATTGCAATGCAGGCTGAGAACTGCTGCAGCAAAGGAAGATGTGCATTTTTGCCTTCAGTGGGGTAGGGTACGAACCTAGCATCCCAGATATGAGACAAAGCCACATAGCACACAAACAGAAAGCCATGCTGGCACAGCAACCTGCTGCTTGTGGTAGGTACAGCAAGGCACAGCTGCTGAACCTGCTGCCTTGGTTTGCTTGCATGTCAGCTGTCCTGCAGGCACCTCACCTGCTTGCAGCGCCCGCTCCAAACTGCTAGTTTTTTTCAGCTCCAGAATTCAGCGTGATCACACAAGATGAATGTCTGCAGGAGAGTGTGTGGACTGGCAGCACTCAACCAACTGTGCTCAACCACCCTAGCTGCACACGCGCAGCAGCTGCCTGTAATGCTGAAACGTTGATCGGTGATAAGCAACAAGATTAGCAGCAGCAGCACAGCGCACAACGTACAGGGCCAGACAGCAGACCGCAACAACAGCGGCAGGGCACTTGGCACACCACAGCTGCAGAGCCCGATCAGCCAGCAGGTGCTGCCCAGAAGTAGAAACGGTTACATAAATACATATGTGCAGGCAGCAGCGCCCTATAGCAGCAGAAAGCAGCAGATAACAGACCCGCGAAAATTCAAAGAGTCGGGGCGCAGCAGGTGGTTTGCAAGCACTTTACTCAAGTTACACAGCACCCCATATAGTGGCTCAATTTGATTTAGATTCGTTGTTGAAAGTTGCATTTAATGAGTATGCTGCCTTTGCGCTACTTTCGTACCAGTGCCTAGTGAAGGCTGGTCAAACTCCAGGTTGCTGCAAACATTAGGTTGACCTGACATGTTATTTCTGTTTGCACTGCTAGCAGAAGCACAGCTGACTCCTGCATATGTTTTGAATCCATGGCTGCAGGGTGGCTGTCCATGGTGCGCAAGCACCCTTTGGGATGGGAGAGCAACCGCAAGTCAACGGGCGCGCGGGTGGCGGCGGTGGTGGCGGTGCTCACGATGCTAGCCATCGCCGGCAGTCCAAAGGGTGCGGCAGGCTATTACAGAGTACACTTTCCTAAGCATGCTGCTCAAATCAAACAGGACCTGAATTCCTTCTGCATGACCCACTACAAGAACTTCAAGCAGTATGGCACGGTGGCAACTCCCAAGCACAAGGGCAGACCCCCAAAAGTCCCAGATGACGTGGCATTAAAGGCCAGTGAAACATTCAAAGCTGGCAAGGTAGTCAAGGCCTACCCAAGTGCAGAAGCAAAGAAGAAAGTCGACGTGCATGTATGGTGGACATCAATCAAACTTGCTTGTCAGGAAAATGAGTACCTGGGTGGCCTATGCAGGAAGTACAACATCAGGCCCAAGCAACTGCTGAAGCGCATGAAAGCTGTTGACCCCAACCTGGTGCGCAGAAGAATAGATGTGAAGATGGACCTGACAGACAAGCAGAAAGACAGGAGAAAGGCTGCAGCAGAGAGGCTCTACAAGATGTTCCAGGATGAGCCAGACTTGCTGAGCAGAATTTATTTTGTTGATGAGTGCAAACTCTGGATGTCCAACCTAGCAGGCGGCGCCATCAAGGTGTATTGCGATGCACATGATGCAAACGTACATGCTGTGCTACCATGCAAGTGGATGCGCAAGGGCCAGGACAACAAACCAGTCAAGCTACACTTTGTGTGCGCCGTCAACGCGGTGCACGGCGCTGTCTACTGCAAGTTCACCACCGGCACAACAGACAACATTGACCACGTTGGCAACCCCAACACACCATACTATGTGAGTGTGTGCTGCTATTACTTAGATGCGCGCCATTGAAAGACATGCCAGCTGTTGCGTTCTGTGTACACACAACGTGGCAGTGCATCTCGCAGTGCCTCAGGGAAGGCGCGCTGCACACCGCGGCCTGCGCTGACCATAACAGCAGAGTAGCTTGGTGACAGCACAATGACACCACCCCCAGCAGCAAGCTGGAAACCAGTCTCCAGGGAATCCTGCCAGTCACTTTCACATGTGCGCACCCGCAGCACACTGCCGCCTGCTGGCAGGAACTTGGCATACGCAGCAGCACAGAAGGCAACGTCGCGCTGCAACAGCTTCTCTGTGCTGTTGTCATACATACCAGTGTCATGGCATGTCCCATCTGCTTGAATCAGCACGCTGCGCTGCGCATGCAAGAAATCGACCCGGCCTCGCCACCACCCTACTGCCACTTGCGCGCACATGCTGTCACATATTCCCAACCTGTACAGCTTGCGCATCAGCTGCTCCTCACTTGCAGGCATGTTGCGTGCGCCTGTGCCACCCACTTTAGGCATCAAACATGCACACTGCTTGCACTCCAGAGCTGCTTCAGTTGCGGCAGCGCGCGGCTCGCAGAACTTGAAGTGCTGCACACCTGGCAGGCAGCCCGTCATGGCCCAGTACAGTGGCCGCTTGCGTATCCCCAAGCTGATGATCCTGGGCCTGCTTTTACCATCTGCCTCAAGCCTGATGAATGGGCGTCCCTTTTCATCCACTTGCACATTTAGCTGCGCTGCTGCTAACAAGGCTTTCCGCTGCCAACCCGGCAAAACCTGCACCTGCAGTTGAAGAGGCAGAAGAAGAAGAAGAACGTGAAGGCCAAGAGCATGACACAGCTGGAGTTTGTCCACTGCATGAAGGAGCTTGCAGAGAAGGCTAACCAACAGCAGCGCGCGCGCGGCACTACGCCGCTGTACATCTTCGACAACCCCAGTGTTCATGTCGGGCAGGATGCCGCAGAGCTCCTAGCTGCAGTTGGCATCAGCCCAGAGCAGGTGCTGCAAATTGCACCCTACTCCCCAGACTTCAACCAGCCCATTGAGCATGCATTCGGCAGCCTCAAGGCTAGCTTCCGCAACCATCTGTACAACACCTACCAGCTGACTGGTGCAGATGTATCACCGCGTGATCTGCAGCGGACGCTGCGTGACATATTCATGAACATCACACCTGCCTCTGTCATGGCTGATGCACTGAGGCTGCCAGATTTGTGGGATGTGGTGCGCAGCAGGCTGGACAGGGTGTTTGTATGCCGTGACAACAAGCAGCGCACGGGTACGGCTGGCAACTGGCCTAGGGATGATCAGCGCTGAGCACGCTGCTGCTGCTGCTGCTGCAGGGCTTAGAATGTATATGGCTGCTGGCTGCACTCTAGACAGCTAGCAGCTGTCAGCAGGTCGTTGATTGACACTCCCTGCAAGCTCACCTTTCTGACAGCTCCTCTGCTGGTTGGGCTCCTGTGTGTGCGCACCGCACGGCGCCGGCGATGTGCTGGTGCCATGCTGTAGCTGGGTGGTTATGTCTCTGTTTTCAACTGTATGCCAGCATGGACAGCCACAGGCATGATAAGTTGATAGATTGTTATCTGATAATAATTGTCAGATGGTGTATTGGTGCATAGACTGGCCCAGAGTGAAAAGCGCGCGCGCGTGGCAAGGCAGTTCTGCCAGGGCAGCAGTGCTGTTGATGGGCAGTTCACATGCAGGCGAGTTGAGCCAATGTGCGTGAATGATTGTACTTGTTACGGCTAAAATTAATTATTGTACGTGCTAACATGTGCTTCATGCAGCTCCAGCTACTGAACCACACGTTACTTGTCTCAACGGTTGCCCTACCAAGCAGGATGCTTTGATGTTGCTGCACTCTTGGCATTGTAATAACATCTATTCAAGTATTTAATTGAGCTGACGCACGGCAGGAGAAAGCTGTGTTTGAGTCAGGTAATCCGTGACGGGGAAGTGCTGCCGAATCAGCCACTCTCGATGCAGACAGCTGTCACGCTGCAAACTTATCCTCATACATAACAGCTGATTCTTACATCTTACTGGGCCGAGAATTTTCTCCGGTGGGACGCCGGGCAGCCAGCCTGGTCACGGAGCCAGTGAGTCCAAGACACCTGTGCAGGCTATGCCAGCTCGATCGTGCTGCGGCAGCAACAGCAGACAATTCGGATTGCTTTTAAAACGTCTTTCAAGACAAGGCTGTGCTCTGAATGTGCTTTTGTGAATTTAGCAGCAGCACTGCATGACCACCAGGCTGCTGCTGCTGCTGTCTTGCCTGGCAAAGTGTGCATTCGAAAAACAGAGGCTACAGCAGGTGACAGCACCCTCCTCTGAGCTGCACTCTGCTGTCTGCTGCTGAATGTGCTGCTGGCCAGGCAGGTCCCAGCAATTGCAAACAACAGTAATGCAGGATTTGGGACAGCTGCACCACCAGCAGCAGTTGCAGCAGGCCTGCTATAACATAAAAAGGTGGGCAGGCATTTCATCAACTTTGCCCAGAAACAGCAGCAGCAGGATTGCAATGCAGGCTGAGAACTGCTGCAGCAAAGGAAGATGTGCATTTTTGCCTTCAGTGGGGTAGGGTACGAACCTAGCATCCCAGATATGAGACAAAGCCACATAGCACACAAACAGAAAGCCATGCTGGCACAGCAACCTGCTGCTTGTGGTAGGTACAGCAAGGCACAGCTGCTGAACCTGCTGCCTTGGTTTGCTTGCATGTCAGCTGTCCTGCAGGCACCTCACCTGCTTGCAGCGCCCGCTCCAAACTGCTAGTTTTTTTCAGCTCCAGAATTCAGCGTGATCACACAAGATGAATGTCTGCAGGAGAGTGTGTGGACTGGCAGCACTCAACCAACTGTGCTCAACCACCCTAGCTGCACACGCGCAGCAGCTGCCTGTAATGCTGAAACGTTGATCGGTGATAAGCAACAAGATTAGCAGCAGCAGCACAGCGCACAACGTACAGGGCCAGACAGCAGACCGCAACAACAGCGGCAGGGCACTTGGCACACCACAGCTGCAGAGCCCGATCAGCCAGCAGGTGCTGCCCAGAAGTAGAAACGGTTACATAAATACATATGTGCAGGCAGCAGCGCCCTATAGCAGCAGAAAGCAGCAGATAACAGACCCGCGAAAATTCAAAGAGTCGGGGCGCAGCAGGTGGTTTGCAAGCACTTTACTCAAGTTACACAGCACCCCATATAGTGGCTCAATTTGATTTAGATTCGTTGTTGAAAGTTGCATTTAATGAGTATGCTGCCTTTGCGCTACTTTCGTACCAGTGCCTAGTGAAGGCTGGTCAAACTCCAGGTTGCTGCAAACATTAGGTTGACCTGACATGTTATTTCTGTTTGCACTGCTAGCAGAAGCACAGCTGACTCCTGCATATGTTTTGAATCCATGGCTGCAGGGTGGCTGTCCATGGTGCGCAAGCACCCTTTGGGATGGGAGAGCAACCGCAAGTCAACGGGCGCGCGGGTGGCGGCGGTGGTGGCGGTGCTCACGATGCTAGCCATCGCCGGCAGTCCAAAGGGTGCGGCAGGCTATTACAGAGTACACTTTCCTAAGCATGCTGCTCAAATCAAACAGGACCTGAATTCCTTCTGCATGACCCACTACAAGAACTTCAAGCAGTATGGCACGGTGGCAACTCCCAAGCACAAGGGCAGACCCCCAAAAGTCCCAGATGACGTGGCATTAAAGGCCAGTGAAACATTCAAAGCTGGCAAGGTAGTCAAGGCCTACCCAAGTGCAGAAGCAAAGAAGAAAGTCGACGTGCATGTATGGTGGACATCAATCAAACTTGCTTGTCAGGAAAATGAGTACCTGGGTGGCCTATGCAGGAAGTACAACATCAGGCCCAAGCAACTGCTGAAGCGCATGAAAGCTGTTGACCCCAACCTGGTGCGCAGAAGAATAGATGTGAAGATGGACCTGACAGACAAGCAGAAAGACAGGAGAAAGGCTGCAGCAGAGAGGCTCTACAAGATGTTCCAGGATGAGCCAGACTTGCTGAGCAGAATTTATTTTGTTGATGAGTGCAAACTCTGGATGTCCAACCTAGCAGGCGGCGCCATCAAGGTGTATTGCGATGCACATGATGCAAACGTACATGCTGTGCTACCATGCAAGTGGATGCGCAAGGGCCAGGACAACAAACCAGTCAAGCTACACTTTGTGTGCGCCGTCAACGCGGTGCACGGCGCTGTCTACTGCAAGTTCACCACCGGCACAACAGACAACATTGACCACGTTGGCAACCCCAACACACCATACTATGTGAGTGTGTGCTGCTATTACTTAGATGCGCGCCATTGAAAGACATGCCAGCTGTTGCGTTCTGTGTACACACAACGTGGCAGTGCATCTCGCAGTGCCTCAGGGAAGGCGCGCTGCACACCGCGGCCTGCGCTGACCATAACAGCAGAGTAGCTTGGTGACAGCACAATGACACCACCCCCAGCAGCAAGCTGGAAACCAGTCTCCAGGGAATCCTGCCAGTCACTTTCACATGTGCGCACCCGCAGCACACTGCCGCCTGCTGGCAGGAACTTGGCATACGCAGCAGCACAGAAGGCAACGTCGCGCTGCAACAGCTTCTCTGTGCTGTTGTCATACATACCAGTGTCATGGCATGTCCCATCTGCTTGAATCAGCACGCTGCGCTGCGCATGCAAGAAATCGACCCGGCCTCGCCACCACCCTACTGCCACTTGCGCGCACATGCTGTCACATATTCCCAACCTGTACAGCTTGCGCATCAGCTGCTCCTCACTTGCAGGCATGTTGCGTGCGCCTGTGCCACCCACTTTAGGCATCAAACATGCACACTGCTTGCACTCCAGAGCTGCTTCAGTTGCGGCAGCGCGCGGCTCGCAGAACTTGAAGTGCTGCACACCTGGCAGGCAGCCCGTCATGGCCCAGTACAGTGGCCGCTTGCGTATCCCCAAGCTGATGATCCTGGGCCTGCTTTTACCATCTGCCTCAAGCCTGATGAATGGGCGTCCCTTTTCATCCACTTGCACATTTAGCTGCGCTGCTGCTAACAAGGCTTTCCGCTGCCAACCCGGCAAAACCTGCACCTGCAGTTGAAGAGGCAGAAGAAGAAGAAGAACGTGAAGGCCAAGAGCATGACACAGCTGGAGTTTGTCCACTGCATGAAGGAGCTTGCAGAGAAGGCTAACCAACAGCAGCGCGCGCGCGGCACTACGCCGCTGTACATCTTCGACAACCCCAGTGTTCATGTCGGGCAGGATGCCGCAGAGCTCCTAGCTGCAGTTGGCATCAGCCCAGAGCAGGTGCTGCAAATTGCACCCTACTCCCCAGACTTCAACCAGCCCATTGAGCATGCATTCGGCAGCCTCAAGGCTAGCTTCCGCAACCATCTGTACAACACCTACCAGCTGACTGGTGCAGATGTATCACCGCGTGATCTGCAGCGGACGCTGCGTGACATATTCATGAACATCACACCTGCCTCTGTCATGGCTGATGCACTGAGGCTGCCAGATTTGTGGGATGTGGTGCGCAGCAGGCTGGACAGGGTGTTTGTATGCCGTGACAACAAGCAGCGCACGGGTACGGCTGGCAACTGGCCTAGGGATGATCAGCGCTGAGCACGCTGCTGCTGCTGCTGCTGCAGGGCTTAGAATGTATATGGCTGCTGGCTGCACTCTAGACAGCTAGCAGCTGTCAGCAGGTCGTTGATTGACACTCCCTGCAAGCTCACCTTTCTGACAGCTCCTCTGCTGGTTGGGCTCCTGTGTGTGCGCACCGCACGGCGCCGGCGATGTGCTGGTGCCATGCTGTAGCTGGGTGGTTATGTCTCTGTTTTCAACTGTATGCCAGCATGGACAGCCACAGGCATGATAAGTTGATAGATTGTTATCTGATAATAATTGTCAGATGGTGTATTGGTGCATAGACTGGCCCAGAGTGAAAAGCGCGCGCGCGTGGCAAGGCAGTTCTGCCAGGGCAGCAGTGCTGTTGATGGGCAGTTCACATGCAGGCGAGTTGAGCCAATGTGCGTGAATGATTGTACTTGTTACGGCTAAAATTAATTATTGTACGTGCTAACATGTGCTTCATGCAGCTCCAGCTACTGAACCACACGTTACTTGTCTCAACGGTTGCCCTACCAAGCAGGATGCTTTGATGTTGCTGCACTCTTGGCATTGTAATAACATCTATTCAAGTATTTAATTGAGCTGACGCACGGCAGGAGAAAGCTGTGTTTGAGTCAGGTAATCCGTGACGGGGAAGTGCTGCCGAATCAGCCACTCTCGATGCAGACAGCTGTCACGCTGCAAACTTATCCTCATACATAACAGCTGATTCTTACATCTTACTGGGCCGAGAATTTTCTCCGGTGGGACGCCGGGCAGCCAGCCTGGTCACGGAGCCAGTGAGTCCAAGACACCTGTGCAGGCTATGCCAGCTCGATCGTGCTGCGGCAGCAACAGCAGACAATTCGGATTGCTTTTAAAACGTCTTTCAAGACAAGGCTGTGCTCTGAATGTGCTTTTGTGAATTTAGCAGCAGCACTGCATGACCACCAGGCTGCTGCTGCTGCTGTCTTGCCTGGCAAAGTGTGCATTCGAAAAACAGAGGCTACAGCAGGTGACAGCACCCTCCTCTGAGCTGCACTCTGCTGTCTGCTGCTGAATGTGCTGCTGGCCAGGCAGGTCCCAGCAATTGCAAACAACAGTAATGCAGGATTTGGGACAGCTGCACCACCAGCAGCAGTTGCAGCAGGCCTGCTATAACATAAAAAGGTGGGCAGGCATTTCATCAACTTTGCCCAGAAACAGCAGCAGCAGGATTGCAATGCAGGCTGAGAACTGCTGCAGCAAAGGAAGATGTGCATTTTTGCCTTCAGTGGGGTAGGGTACGAACCTAGCATCCCAGATATGAGACAAAGCCACATAGCACACAAACAGAAAGCCATGCTGGCACAGCAACCTGCTGCTTGTGGTAGGTACAGCAAGGCACAGCTGCTGAACCTGCTGCCTTGGTTTGCTTGCATGTCAGCTGTCCTGCAGGCACCTCACCTGCTTGCAGCGCCCGCTCCAAACTGCTAGTTTTTTTCAGCTCCAGAATTCAGCGTGATCACACAAGATGAATGTCTGCAGGAGAGTGTGTGGACTGGCAGCACTCAACCAACTGTGCTCAACCACCCTAGCTGCACACGCGCAGCAGCTGCCTGTAATGCTGAAACGTTGATCGGTGATAAGCAACAAGATTAGCAGCAGCAGCACAGCGCACAACGTACAGGGCCAGACAGCAGACCGCAACAACAGCGGCAGGGCACTTGGCACACCACAGCTGCAGAGCCCGATCAGCCAGCAGGTGCTGCCCAGAAGTAGAAACGGTTACATAAATACATATGTGCAGGCAGCAGCGCCCTATAGCAGCAGAAAGCAGCAGATAACAGACCCGCGAAAATTCAAAGAGTCGGGGCGCAGCAGGTGGTTTGCAAGCACTTTACTCAAGTTACACAGCACCCCATATAGTGGCTCAATTTGATTTAGATTCGTTGTTGAAAGTTGCATTTAATGAGTATGCTGCCTTTGCGCTACTTTCGTACCAGTGCCTAGTGAAGGCTGGTCAAACTCCAGGTTGCTGCAAACATTAGGTTGACCTGACATGTTATTTCTGTTTGCACTGCTAGCAGAAGCACAGCTGACTCCTGCATATGTTTTGAATCCATGGCTGCAGGGTGGCTGTCCATGGTGCGCAAGCACCCTTTGGGATGGGAGAGCAACCGCAAGTCAACGGGCGCGCGGGTGGCGGCGGTGGTGGCGGTGCTCACGATGCTAGCCATCGCCGGCAGTCCAAAGGGTGCGGCAGGCTATTACAGAGTACACTTTCCTAAGCATGCTGCTCAAATCAAACAGGACCTGAATTCCTTCTGCATGACCCACTACAAGAACTTCAAGCAGTATGGCACGGTGGCAACTCCCAAGCACAAGGGCAGACCCCCAAAAGTCCCAGATGACGTGGCATTAAAGGCCAGTGAAACATTCAAAGCTGGCAAGGTAGTCAAGGCCTACCCAAGTGCAGAAGCAAAGAAGAAAGTCGACGTGCATGTATGGTGGACATCAATCAAACTTGCTTGTCAGGAAAATGAGTACCTGGGTGGCCTATGCAGGAAGTACAACATCAGGCCCAAGCAACTGCTGAAGCGCATGAAAGCTGTTGACCCCAACCTGGTGCGCAGAAGAATAGATGTGAAGATGGACCTGACAGACAAGCAGAAAGACAGGAGAAAGGCTGCAGCAGAGAGGCTCTACAAGATGTTCCAGGATGAGCCAGACTTGCTGAGCAGAATTTATTTTGTTGATGAGTGCAAACTCTGGATGTCCAACCTAGCAGGCGGCGCCATCAAGGTGTATTGCGATGCACATGATGCAAACGTACATGCTGTGCTACCATGCAAGTGGATGCGCAAGGGCCAGGACAACAAACCAGTCAAGCTACACTTTGTGTGCGCCGTCAACGCGGTGCACGGCGCTGTCTACTGCAAGTTCACCACCGGCACAACAGACAACATTGACCACGTTGGCAACCCCAACACACCATACTATGTGAGTGTGTGCTGCTATTACTTAGATGCGCGCCATTGAAAGACATGCCAGCTGTTGCGTTCTGTGTACACACAACGTGGCAGTGCATCTCGCAGTGCCTCAGGGAAGGCGCGCTGCACACCGCGGCCTGCGCTGACCATAACAGCAGAGTAGCTTGGTGACAGCACAATGACACCACCCCCAGCAGCAAGCTGGAAACCAGTCTCCAGGGAATCCTGCCAGTCACTTTCACATGTGCGCACCCGCAGCACACTGCCGCCTGCTGGCAGGAACTTGGCATACGCAGCAGCACAGAAGGCAACGTCGCGCTGCAACAGCTTCTCTGTGCTGTTGTCATACATACCAGTGTCATGGCATGTCCCATCTGCTTGAATCAGCACGCTGCGCTGCGCATGCAAGAAATCGACCCGGCCTCGCCACCACCCTACTGCCACTTGCGCGCACATGCTGTCACATATTCCCAACCTGTACAGCTTGCGCATCAGCTGCTCCTCACTTGCAGGCATGTTGCGTGCGCCTGTGCCACCCACTTTAGGCATCAAACATGCACACTGCTTGCACTCCAGAGCTGCTTCAGTTGCGGCAGCGCGCGGCTCGCAGAACTTGAAGTGCTGCACACCTGGCAGGCAGCCCGTCATGGCCCAGTACAGTGGCCGCTTGCGTATCCCCAAGCTGATGATCCTGGGCCTGCTTTTACCATCTGCCTCAAGCCTGATGAATGGGCGTCCCTTTTCATCCACTTGCACATTTAGCTGCGCTGCTGCTAACAAGGCTTTCCGCTGCCAACCCGGCAAAACCTGCACCTGCAGTTGAAGAGGCAGAAGAAGAAGAAGAACGTGAAGGCCAAGAGCATGACACAGCTGGAGTTTGTCCACTGCATGAAGGAGCTTGCAGAGAAGGCTAACCAACAGCAGCGCGCGCGCGGCACTACGCCGCTGTACATCTTCGACAACCCCAGTGTTCATGTCGGGCAGGATGCCGCAGAGCTCCTAGCTGCAGTTGGCATCAGCCCAGAGCAGGTGCTGCAAATTGCACCCTACTCCCCAGACTTCAACCAGCCCATTGAGCATGCATTCGGCAGCCTCAAGGCTAGCTTCCGCAACCATCTGTACAACACCTACCAGCTGACTGGTGCAGATGTATCACCGCGTGATCTGCAGCGGACGCTGCGTGACATATTCATGAACATCACACCTGCCTCTGTCATGGCTGATGCACTGAGGCTGCCAGATTTGTGGGATGTGGTGCGCAGCAGGCTGGACAGGGTGTTTGTATGCCGTGACAACAAGCAGCGCACGGGTACGGCTGGCAACTGGCCTAGGGATGATCAGCGCTGAGCACGCTGCTGCTGCTGCTGCTGCAGGGCTTAGAATGTATATGGCTGCTGGCTGCACTCTAGACAGCTAGCAGCTGTCAGCAGGTCGTTGATTGACACTCCCTGCAAGCTCACCTTTCTGACAGCTCCTCTGCTGGTTGGGCTCCTGTGTGTGCGCACCGCACGGCGCCGGCGATGTGCTGGTGCCATGCTGTAGCTGGGTGGTTATGTCTCTGTTTTCAACTGTATGCCAGCATGGACAGCCACAGGCATGATAAGTTGATAGATTGTTATCTGATAATAATTGTCAGATGGTGTATTGGTGCATAGACTGGCCCAGAGTGAAAAGCGCGCGCGCGTGGCAAGGCAGTTCTGCCAGGGCAGCAGTGCTGTTGATGGGCAGTTCACATGCAGGCGAGTTGAGCCAATGTGCGTGAATGATTGTACTTGTTACGGCTAAAATTAATTATTGTACGTGCTAACATGTGCTTCATGCAGCTCCAGCTACTGAACCACACGTTACTTGTCTCAACGGTTGCCCTACCAAGCAGGATGCTTTGATGTTGCTGCACTCTTGGCATTGTAATAACATCTATTCAAGTATTTAATTGAGCTGACGCACGGCAGGAGAAAGCTGTGTTTGAGTCAGGTAATCCGTGACGGGGAAGTGCTGCCGAATCAGCCACTCTCGATGCAGACAGCTGTCACGCTGCAAACTTATCCTCATACATAACAGCTGATTCTTACATCTTACTGGGCCGAGAATTTTCTCCGGTGGGACGCCGGGCAGCCAGCCTGGTCACGGAGCCAGTGAGTCCAAGACACCTGTGCAGGCTATGCCAGCTCGATCGTGCTGCGGCAGCAACAGCAGACAATTCGGATTGCTTTTAAAACGTCTTTCAAGACAAGGCTGTGCTCTGAATGTGCTTTTGTGAATTTAGCAGCAGCACTGCATGACCACCAGGCTGCTGCTGCTGCTGTCTTGCCTGGCAAAGTGTGCATTCGAAAAACAGAGGCTACAGCAGGTGACAGCACCCTCCTCTGAGCTGCACTCTGCTGTCTGCTGCTGAATGTGCTGCTGGCCAGGCAGGTCCCAGCAATTGCAAACAACAGTAATGCAGGATTTGGGACAGCTGCACCACCAGCAGCAGTTGCAGCAGGCCTGCTATAACATAAAAAGGTGGGCAGGCATTTCATCAACTTTGCCCAGAAACAGCAGCAGCAGGATTGCAATGCAGGCTGAGAACTGCTGCAGCAAAGGAAGATGTGCATTTTTGCCTTCAGTGGGGTAGGGTACGAACCTAGCATCCCAGATATGAGACAAAGCCACATAGCACACAAACAGAAAGCCATGCTGGCACAGCAACCTGCTGCTTGTGGTAGGTACAGCAAGGCACAGCTGCTGAACCTGCTGCCTTGGTTTGCTTGCATGTCAGCTGTCCTGCAGGCACCTCACCTGCTTGCAGCGCCCGCTCCAAACTGCTAGTTTTTTTCAGCTCCAGAATTCAGCGTGATCACACAAGATGAATGTCTGCAGGAGAGTGTGTGGACTGGCAGCACTCAACCAACTGTGCTCAACCACCCTAGCTGCACACGCGCAGCAGCTGCCTGTAATGCTGAAACGTTGATCGGTGATAAGCAACAAGATTAGCAGCAGCAGCACAGCGCACAACGTACAGGGCCAGACAGCAGACCGCAACAACAGCGGCAGGGCACTTGGCACACCACAGCTGCAGAGCCCGATCAGCCAGCAGGTGCTGCCCAGAAGTAGAAACGGTTACATAAATACATATGTGCAGGCAGCAGCGCCCTATAGCAGCAGAAAGCAGCAGATAACAGACCCGCGAAAATTCAAAGAGTCGGGGCGCAGCAGGTGGTTTGCAAGCACTTTACTCAAGTTACACAGCACCCCATATAGTGGCTCAATTTGATTTAGATTCGTTGTTGAAAGTTGCATTTAATGAGTATGCTGCCTTTGCGCTACTTTCGTACCAGTGCCTAGTGAAGGCTGGTCAAACTCCAGGTTGCTGCAAACATTAGGTTGACCTGACATGTTATTTCTGTTTGCACTGCTAGCAGAAGCACAGCTGACTCCTGCATATGTTTTGAATCCATGGCTGCAGGGTGGCTGTCCATGGTGCGCAAGCACCCTTTGGGATGGGAGAGCAACCGCAAGTCAACGGGCGCGCGGGTGGCGGCGGTGGTGGCGGTGCTCACGATGCTAGCCATCGCCGGCAGTCCAAAGGGTGCGGCAGGCTATTACAGAGTACACTTTCCTAAGCATGCTGCTCAAATCAAACAGGACCTGAATTCCTTCTGCATGACCCACTACAAGAACTTCAAGCAGTATGGCACGGTGGCAACTCCCAAGCACAAGGGCAGACCCCCAAAAGTCCCAGATGACGTGGCATTAAAGGCCAGTGAAACATTCAAAGCTGGCAAGGTAGTCAAGGCCTACCCAAGTGCAGAAGCAAAGAAGAAAGTCGACGTGCATGTATGGTGGACATCAATCAAACTTGCTTGTCAGGAAAATGAGTACCTGGGTGGCCTATGCAGGAAGTACAACATCAGGCCCAAGCAACTGCTGAAGCGCATGAAAGCTGTTGACCCCAACCTGGTGCGCAGAAGAATAGATGTGAAGATGGACCTGACAGACAAGCAGAAAGACAGGAGAAAGGCTGCAGCAGAGAGGCTCTACAAGATGTTCCAGGATGAGCCAGACTTGCTGAGCAGAATTTATTTTGTTGATGAGTGCAAACTCTGGATGTCCAACCTAGCAGGCGGCGCCATCAAGGTGTATTGCGATGCACATGATGCAAACGTACATGCTGTGCTACCATGCAAGTGGATGCGCAAGGGCCAGGACAACAAACCAGTCAAGCTACACTTTGTGTGCGCCGTCAACGCGGTGCACGGCGCTGTCTACTGCAAGTTCACCACCGGCACAACAGACAACATTGACCACGTTGGCAACCCCAACACACCATACTATGTGAGTGTGTGCTGCTATTACTTAGATGCGCGCCATTGAAAGACATGCCAGCTGTTGCGTTCTGTGTACACACAACGTGGCAGTGCATCTCGCAGTGCCTCAGGGAAGGCGCGCTGCACACCGCGGCCTGCGCTGACCATAACAGCAGAGTAGCTTGGTGACAGCACAATGACACCACCCCCAGCAGCAAGCTGGAAACCAGTCTCCAGGGAATCCTGCCAGTCACTTTCACATGTGCGCACCCGCAGCACACTGCCGCCTGCTGGCAGGAACTTGGCATACGCAGCAGCACAGAAGGCAACGTCGCGCTGCAACAGCTTCTCTGTGCTGTTGTCATACATACCAGTGTCATGGCATGTCCCATCTGCTTGAATCAGCACGCTGCGCTGCGCATGCAAGAAATCGACCCGGCCTCGCCACCACCCTACTGCCACTTGCGCGCACATGCTGTCACATATTCCCAACCTGTACAGCTTGCGCATCAGCTGCTCCTCACTTGCAGGCATGTTGCGTGCGCCTGTGCCACCCACTTTAGGCATCAAACATGCACACTGCTTGCACTCCAGAGCTGCTTCAGTTGCGGCAGCGCGCGGCTCGCAGAACTTGAAGTGCTGCACACCTGGCAGGCAGCCCGTCATGGCCCAGTACAGTGGCCGCTTGCGTATCCCCAAGCTGATGATCCTGGGCCTGCTTTTACCATCTGCCTCAAGCCTGATGAATGGGCGTCCCTTTTCATCCACTTGCACATTTAGCTGCGCTGCTGCTAACAAGGCTTTCCGCTGCCAACCCGGCAAAACCTGCACCTGCAGTTGAAGAGGCAGAAGAAGAAGAAGAACGTGAAGGCCAAGAGCATGACACAGCTGGAGTTTGTCCACTGCATGAAGGAGCTTGCAGAGAAGGCTAACCAACAGCAGCGCGCGCGCGGCACTACGCCGCTGTACATCTTCGACAACCCCAGTGTTCATGTCGGGCAGGATGCCGCAGAGCTCCTAGCTGCAGTTGGCATCAGCCCAGAGCAGGTGCTGCAAATTGCACCCTACTCCCCAGACTTCAACCAGCCCATTGAGCATGCATTCGGCAGCCTCAAGGCTAGCTTCCGCAACCATCTGTACAACACCTACCAGCTGACTGGTGCAGATGTATCACCGCGTGATCTGCAGCGGACGCTGCGTGACATATTCATGAACATCACACCTGCCTCTGTCATGGCTGATGCACTGAGGCTGCCAGATTTGTGGGATGTGGTGCGCAGCAGGCTGGACAGGGTGTTTGTATGCCGTGACAACAAGCAGCGCACGGGTACGGCTGGCAACTGGCCTAGGGATGATCAGCGCTGAGCACGCTGCTGCTGCTGCTGCTGCAGGGCTTAGAATGTATATGGCTGCTGGCTGCACTCTAGACAGCTAGCAGCTGTCAGCAGGTCGTTGATTGACACTCCCTGCAAGCTCACCTTTCTGACAGCTCCTCTGCTGGTTGGGCTCCTGTGTGTGCGCACCGCACGGCGCCGGCGATGTGCTGGTGCCATGCTGTAGCTGGGTGGTTATGTCTCTGTTTTCAACTGTATGCCAGCATGGACAGCCACAGGCATGATAAGTTGATAGATTGTTATCTGATAATAATTGTCAGATGGTGTATTGGTGCATAGACTGGCCCAGAGTGAAAAGCGCGCGCGCGTGGCAAGGCAGTTCTGCCAGGGCAGCAGTGCTGTTGATGGGCAGTTCACATGCAGGCGAGTTGAGCCAATGTGCGTGAATGATTGTACTTGTTACGGCTAAAATTAATTATTGTACGTGCTAACATGTGCTTCATGCAGCTCCAGCTACTGAACCACACGTTACTTGTCTCAACGGTTGCCCTACCAAGCAGGATGCTTTGATGTTGCTGCACTCTTGGCATTGTAATAACATCTATTCAAGTATTTAATTGAGCTGACGCACGGCAGGAGAAAGCTGTGTTTGAGTCAGGTAATCCGTGACGGGGAAGTGCTGCCGAATCAGCCACTCTCGATGCAGACAGCTGTCACGCTGCAAACTTATCCTCATACATAACAGCTGATTCTTACATCTTACTGGGCCGAGAATTTTCTCCGGTGGGACGCCGGGCAGCCAGCCTGGTCACGGAGCCAGTGAGTCCAAGACACCTGTGCAGGCTATGCCAGCTCGATCGTGCTGCGGCAGCAACAGCAGACAATTCGGATTGCTTTTAAAACGTCTTTCAAGACAAGGCTGTGCTCTGAATGTGCTTTTGTGAATTTAGCAGCAGCACTGCATGACCACCAGGCTGCTGCTGCTGCTGTCTTGCCTGGCAAAGTGTGCATTCGAAAAACAGAGGCTACAGCAGGTGACAGCACCCTCCTCTGAGCTGCACTCTGCTGTCTGCTGCTGAATGTGCTGCTGGCCAGGCAGGTCCCAGCAATTGCAAACAACAGTAATGCAGGATTTGGGACAGCTGCACCACCAGCAGCAGTTGCAGCAGGCCTGCTATAACATAAAAAGGTGGGCAGGCATTTCATCAACTTTGCCCAGAAACAGCAGCAGCAGGATTGCAATGCAGGCTGAGAACTGCTGCAGCAAAGGAAGATGTGCATTTTTGCCTTCAGTGGGGTAGGGTACGAACCTAGCATCCCAGATATGAGACAAAGCCACATAGCACACAAACAGAAAGCCATGCTGGCACAGCAACCTGCTGCTTGTGGTAGGTACAGCAAGGCACAGCTGCTGAACCTGCTGCCTTGGTTTGCTTGCATGTCAGCTGTCCTGCAGGCACCTCACCTGCTTGCAGCGCCCGCTCCAAACTGCTAGTTTTTTTCAGCTCCAGAATTCAGCGTGATCACACAAGATGAATGTCTGCAGGAGAGTGTGTGGACTGGCAGCACTCAACCAACTGTGCTCAACCACCCTAGCTGCACACGCGCAGCAGCTGCCTGTAATGCTGAAACGTTGATCGGTGATAAGCAACAAGATTAGCAGCAGCAGCACAGCGCACAACGTACAGGGCCAGACAGCAGACCGCAACAACAGCGGCAGGGCACTTGGCACACCACAGCTGCAGAGCCCGATCAGCCAGCAGGTGCTGCCCAGAAGTAGAAACGGTTACATAAATACATATGTGCAGGCAGCAGCGCCCTATAGCAGCAGAAAGCAGCAGATAACAGACCCGCGAAAATTCAAAGAGTCGGGGCGCAGCAGGTGGTTTGCAAGCACTTTACTCAAGTTACACAGCACCCCATATAGTGGCTCAATTTGATTTAGATTCGTTGTTGAAAGTTGCATTTAATGAGTATGCTGCCTTTGCGCTACTTTCGTACCAGTGCCTAGTGAAGGCTGGTCAAACTCCAGGTTGCTGCAAACATTAGGTTGACCTGACATGTTATTTCTGTTTGCACTGCTAGCAGAAGCACAGCTGACTCCTGCATATGTTTTGAATCCATGGCTGCAGGGTGGCTGTCCATGGTGCGCAAGCACCCTTTGGGATGGGAGAGCAACCGCAAGTCAACGGGCGCGCGGGTGGCGGCGGTGGTGGCGGTGCTCACGATGCTAGCCATCGCCGGCAGTCCAAAGGGTGCGGCAGGCTATTACAGAGTACACTTTCCTAAGCATGCTGCTCAAATCAAACAGGACCTGAATTCCTTCTGCATGACCCACTACAAGAACTTCAAGCAGTATGGCACGGTGGCAACTCCCAAGCACAAGGGCAGACCCCCAAAAGTCCCAGATGACGTGGCATTAAAGGCCAGTGAAACATTCAAAGCTGGCAAGGTAGTCAAGGCCTACCCAAGTGCAGAAGCAAAGAAGAAAGTCGACGTGCATGTATGGTGGACATCAATCAAACTTGCTTGTCAGGAAAATGAGTACCTGGGTGGCCTATGCAGGAAGTACAACATCAGGCCCAAGCAACTGCTGAAGCGCATGAAAGCTGTTGACCCCAACCTGGTGCGCAGAAGAATAGATGTGAAGATGGACCTGACAGACAAGCAGAAAGACAGGAGAAAGGCTGCAGCAGAGAGGCTCTACAAGATGTTCCAGGATGAGCCAGACTTGCTGAGCAGAATTTATTTTGTTGATGAGTGCAAACTCTGGATGTCCAACCTAGCAGGCGGCGCCATCAAGGTGTATTGCGATGCACATGATGCAAACGTACATGCTGTGCTACCATGCAAGTGGATGCGCAAGGGCCAGGACAACAAACCAGTCAAGCTACACTTTGTGTGCGCCGTCAACGCGGTGCACGGCGCTGTCTACTGCAAGTTCACCACCGGCACAACAGACAACATTGACCACGTTGGCAACCCCAACACACCATACTATGTGAGTGTGTGCTGCTATTACTTAGATGCGCGCCATTGAAAGACATGCCAGCTGTTGCGTTCTGTGTACACACAACGTGGCAGTGCATCTCGCAGTGCCTCAGGGAAGGCGCGCTGCACACCGCGGCCTGCGCTGACCATAACAGCAGAGTAGCTTGGTGACAGCACAATGACACCACCCCCAGCAGCAAGCTGGAAACCAGTCTCCAGGGAATCCTGCCAGTCACTTTCACATGTGCGCACCCGCAGCACACTGCCGCCTGCTGGCAGGAACTTGGCATACGCAGCAGCACAGAAGGCAACGTCGCGCTGCAACAGCTTCTCTGTGCTGTTGTCATACATACCAGTGTCATGGCATGTCCCATCTGCTTGAATCAGCACGCTGCGCTGCGCATGCAAGAAATCGACCCGGCCTCGCCACCACCCTACTGCCACTTGCGCGCACATGCTGTCACATATTCCCAACCTGTACAGCTTGCGCATCAGCTGCTCCTCACTTGCAGGCATGTTGCGTGCGCCTGTGCCACCCACTTTAGGCATCAAACATGCACACTGCTTGCACTCCAGAGCTGCTTCAGTTGCGGCAGCGCGCGGCTCGCAGAACTTGAAGTGCTGCACACCTGGCAGGCAGCCCGTCATGGCCCAGTACAGTGGCCGCTTGCGTATCCCCAAGCTGATGATCCTGGGCCTGCTTTTACCATCTGCCTCAAGCCTGATGAATGGGCGTCCCTTTTCATCCACTTGCACATTTAGCTGCGCTGCTGCTAACAAGGCTTTCCGCTGCCAACCCGGCAAAACCTGCACCTGCAGTTGAAGAGGCAGAAGAAGAAGAAGAACGTGAAGGCCAAGAGCATGACACAGCTGGAGTTTGTCCACTGCATGAAGGAGCTTGCAGAGAAGGCTAACCAACAGCAGCGCGCGCGCGGCACTACGCCGCTGTACATCTTCGACAACCCCAGTGTTCATGTCGGGCAGGATGCCGCAGAGCTCCTAGCTGCAGTTGGCATCAGCCCAGAGCAGGTGCTGCAAATTGCACCCTACTCCCCAGACTTCAACCAGCCCATTGAGCATGCATTCGGCAGCCTCAAGGCTAGCTTCCGCAACCATCTGTACAACACCTACCAGCTGACTGGTGCAGATGTATCACCGCGTGATCTGCAGCGGACGCTGCGTGACATATTCATGAACATCACACCTGCCTCTGTCATGGCTGATGCACTGAGGCTGCCAGATTTGTGGGATGTGGTGCGCAGCAGGCTGGACAGGGTGTTTGTATGCCGTGACAACAAGCAGCGCACGGGTACGGCTGGCAACTGGCCTAGGGATGATCAGCGCTGAGCACGCTGCTGCTGCTGCTGCTGCAGGGCTTAGAATGTATATGGCTGCTGGCTGCACTCTAGACAGCTAGCAGCTGTCAGCAGGTCGTTGATTGACACTCCCTGCAAGCTCACCTTTCTGACAGCTCCTCTGCTGGTTGGGCTCCTGTGTGTGCGCACCGCACGGCGCCGGCGATGTGCTGGTGCCATGCTGTAGCTGGGTGGTTATGTCTCTGTTTTCAACTGTATGCCAGCATGGACAGCCACAGGCATGATAAGTTGATAGATTGTTATCTGATAATAATTGTCAGATGGTGTATTGGTGCATAGACTGGCCCAGAGTGAAAAGCGCGCGCGCGTGGCAAGGCAGTTCTGCCAGGGCAGCAGTGCTGTTGATGGGCAGTTCACATGCAGGCGAGTTGAGCCAATGTGCGTGAATGATTGTACTTGTTACGGCTAAAATTAATTATTGTACGTGCTAACATGTGCTTCATGCAGCTCCAGCTACTGAACCACACGTTACTTGTCTCAACGGTTGCCCTACCAAGCAGGATGCTTTGATGTTGCTGCACTCTTGGCATTGTAATAACATCTATTCAAGTATTTAATTGAGCTGACGCACGGCAGGAGAAAGCTGTGTTTGAGTCAGGTAATCCGTGACGGGGAAGTGCTGCCGAATCAGCCACTCTCGATGCAGACAGCTGTCACGCTGCAAACTTATCCTCATACATAACAGCTGATTCTTACATCTTACTGGGCCGAGAATTTTCTCCGGTGGGACGCCGGGCAGCCAGCCTGGTCACGGAGCCAGTGAGTCCAAGACACCTGTGCAGGCTATGCCAGCTCGATCGTGCTGCGGCAGCAACAGCAGACAATTCGGATTGCTTTTAAAACGTCTTTCAAGACAAGGCTGTGCTCTGAATGTGCTTTTGTGAATTTAGCAGCAGCACTGCATGACCACCAGGCTGCTGCTGCTGCTGTCTTGCCTGGCAAAGTGTGCATTCGAAAAACAGAGGCTACAGCAGGTGACAGCACCCTCCTCTGAGCTGCACTCTGCTGTCTGCTGCTGAATGTGCTGCTGGCCAGGCAGGTCCCAGCAATTGCAAACAACAGTAATGCAGGATTTGGGACAGCTGCACCACCAGCAGCAGTTGCAGCAGGCCTGCTATAACATAAAAAGGTGGGCAGGCATTTCATCAACTTTGCCCAGAAACAGCAGCAGCAGGATTGCAATGCAGGCTGAGAACTGCTGCAGCAAAGGAAGATGTGCATTTTTGCCTTCAGTGGGGTAGGGTACGAACCTAGCATCCCAGATATGAGACAAAGCCACATAGCACACAAACAGAAAGCCATGCTGGCACAGCAACCTGCTGCTTGTGGTAGGTACAGCAAGGCACAGCTGCTGAACCTGCTGCCTTGGTTTGCTTGCATGTCAGCTGTCCTGCAGGCACCTCACCTGCTTGCAGCGCCCGCTCCAAACTGCTAGTTTTTTTCAGCTCCAGAATTCAGCGTGATCACACAAGATGAATGTCTGCAGGAGAGTGTGTGGACTGGCAGCACTCAACCAACTGTGCTCAACCACCCTAGCTGCACACGCGCAGCAGCTGCCTGTAATGCTGAAACGTTGATCGGTGATAAGCAACAAGATTAGCAGCAGCAGCACAGCGCACAACGTACAGGGCCAGACAGCAGACCGCAACAACAGCGGCAGGGCACTTGGCACACCACAGCTGCAGAGCCCGATCAGCCAGCAGGTGCTGCCCAGAAGTAGAAACGGTTACATAAATACATATGTGCAGGCAGCAGCGCCCTATAGCAGCAGAAAGCAGCAGATAACAGACCCGCGAAAATTCAAAGAGTCGGGGCGCAGCAGGTGGTTTGCAAGCACTTTACTCAAGTTACACAGCACCCCATATAGTGGCTCAATTTGATTTAGATTCGTTGTTGAAAGTTGCATTTAATGAGTATGCTGCCTTTGCGCTACTTTCGTACCAGTGCCTAGTGAAGGCTGGTCAAACTCCAGGTTGCTGCAAACATTAGGTTGACCTGACATGTTATTTCTGTTTGCACTGCTAGCAGAAGCACAGCTGACTCCTGCATATGTTTTGAATCCATGGCTGCAGGGTGGCTGTCCATGGTGCGCAAGCACCCTTTGGGATGGGAGAGCAACCGCAAGTCAACGGGCGCGCGGGTGGCGGCGGTGGTGGCGGTGCTCACGATGCTAGCCATCGCCGGCAGTCCAAAGGGTGCGGCAGGCTATTACAGAGTACACTTTCCTAAGCATGCTGCTCAAATCAAACAGGACCTGAATTCCTTCTGCATGACCCACTACAAGAACTTCAAGCAGTATGGCACGGTGGCAACTCCCAAGCACAAGGGCAGACCCCCAAAAGTCCCAGATGACGTGGCATTAAAGGCCAGTGAAACATTCAAAGCTGGCAAGGTAGTCAAGGCCTACCCAAGTGCAGAAGCAAAGAAGAAAGTCGACGTGCATGTATGGTGGACATCAATCAAACTTGCTTGTCAGGAAAATGAGTACCTGGGTGGCCTATGCAGGAAGTACAACATCAGGCCCAAGCAACTGCTGAAGCGCATGAAAGCTGTTGACCCCAACCTGGTGCGCAGAAGAATAGATGTGAAGATGGACCTGACAGACAAGCAGAAAGACAGGAGAAAGGCTGCAGCAGAGAGGCTCTACAAGATGTTCCAGGATGAGCCAGACTTGCTGAGCAGAATTTATTTTGTTGATGAGTGCAAACTCTGGATGTCCAACCTAGCAGGCGGCGCCATCAAGGTGTATTGCGATGCACATGATGCAAACGTACATGCTGTGCTACCATGCAAGTGGATGCGCAAGGGCCAGGACAACAAACCAGTCAAGCTACACTTTGTGTGCGCCGTCAACGCGGTGCACGGCGCTGTCTACTGCAAGTTCACCACCGGCACAACAGACAACATTGACCACGTTGGCAACCCCAACACACCATACTATGTGAGTGTGTGCTGCTATTACTTAGATGCGCGCCATTGAAAGACATGCCAGCTGTTGCGTTCTGTGTACACACAACGTGGCAGTGCATCTCGCAGTGCCTCAGGGAAGGCGCGCTGCACACCGCGGCCTGCGCTGACCATAACAGCAGAGTAGCTTGGTGACAGCACAATGACACCACCCCCAGCAGCAAGCTGGAAACCAGTCTCCAGGGAATCCTGCCAGTCACTTTCACATGTGCGCACCCGCAGCACACTGCCGCCTGCTGGCAGGAACTTGGCATACGCAGCAGCACAGAAGGCAACGTCGCGCTGCAACAGCTTCTCTGTGCTGTTGTCATACATACCAGTGTCATGGCATGTCCCATCTGCTTGAATCAGCACGCTGCGCTGCGCATGCAAGAAATCGACCCGGCCTCGCCACCACCCTACTGCCACTTGCGCGCACATGCTGTCACATATTCCCAACCTGTACAGCTTGCGCATCAGCTGCTCCTCACTTGCAGGCATGTTGCGTGCGCCTGTGCCACCCACTTTAGGCATCAAACATGCACACTGCTTGCACTCCAGAGCTGCTTCAGTTGCGGCAGCGCGCGGCTCGCAGAACTTGAAGTGCTGCACACCTGGCAGGCAGCCCGTCATGGCCCAGTACAGTGGCCGCTTGCGTATCCCCAAGCTGATGATCCTGGGCCTGCTTTTACCATCTGCCTCAAGCCTGATGAATGGGCGTCCCTTTTCATCCACTTGCACATTTAGCTGCGCTGCTGCTAACAAGGCTTTCCGCTGCCAACCCGGCAAAACCTGCACCTGCAGTTGAAGAGGCAGAAGAAGAAGAAGAACGTGAAGGCCAAGAGCATGACACAGCTGGAGTTTGTCCACTGCATGAAGGAGCTTGCAGAGAAGGCTAACCAACAGCAGCGCGCGCGCGGCACTACGCCGCTGTACATCTTCGACAACCCCAGTGTTCATGTCGGGCAGGATGCCGCAGAGCTCCTAGCTGCAGTTGGCATCAGCCCAGAGCAGGTGCTGCAAATTGCACCCTACTCCCCAGACTTCAACCAGCCCATTGAGCATGCATTCGGCAGCCTCAAGGCTAGCTTCCGCAACCATCTGTACAACACCTACCAGCTGACTGGTGCAGATGTATCACCGCGTGATCTGCAGCGGACGCTGCGTGACATATTCATGAACATCACACCTGCCTCTGTCATGGCTGATGCACTGAGGCTGCCAGATTTGTGGGATGTGGTGCGCAGCAGGCTGGACAGGGTGTTTGTATGCCGTGACAACAAGCAGCGCACGGGTACGGCTGGCAACTGGCCTAGGGATGATCAGCGCTGAGCACGCTGCTGCTGCTGCTGCTGCAGGGCTTAGAATGTATATGGCTGCTGGCTGCACTCTAGACAGCTAGCAGCTGTCAGCAGGTCGTTGATTGACACTCCCTGCAAGCTCACCTTTCTGACAGCTCCTCTGCTGGTTGGGCTCCTGTGTGTGCGCACCGCACGGCGCCGGCGATGTGCTGGTGCCATGCTGTAGCTGGGTGGTTATGTCTCTGTTTTCAACTGTATGCCAGCATGGACAGCCACAGGCATGATAAGTTGATAGATTGTTATCTGATAATAATTGTCAGATGGTGTATTGGTGCATAGACTGGCCCAGAGTGAAAAGCGCGCGCGCGTGGCAAGGCAGTTCTGCCAGGGCAGCAGTGCTGTTGATGGGCAGTTCACATGCAGGCGAGTTGAGCCAATGTGCGTGAATGATTGTACTTGTTACGGCTAAAATTAATTATTGTACGTGCTAACATGTGCTTCATGCAGCTCCAGCTACTGAACCACACGTTACTTGTCTCAACGGTTGCCCTACCAAGCAGGATGCTTTGATGTTGCTGCACTCTTGGCATTGTAATAACATCTATTCAAGTATTTAATTGAGCTGACGCACGGCAGGAGAAAGCTGTGTTTGAGTCAGGTAATCCGTGACGGGGAAGTGCTGCCGAATCAGCCACTCTCGATGCAGACAGCTGTCACGCTGCAAACTTATCCTCATACATAACAGCTGATTCTTACATCTTACTGGGCCGAGAATTTTCTCCGGTGGGACGCCGGGCAGCCAGCCTGGTCACGGAGCCAGTGAGTCCAAGACACCTGTGCAGGCTATGCCAGCTCGATCGTGCTGCGGCAGCAACAGCAGACAATTCGGATTGCTTTTAAAACGTCTTTCAAGACAAGGCTGTGCTCTGAATGTGCTTTTGTGAATTTAGCAGCAGCACTGCATGACCACCAGGCTGCTGCTGCTGCTGTCTTGCCTGGCAAAGTGTGCATTCGAAAAACAGAGGCTACAGCAGGTGACAGCACCCTCCTCTGAGCTGCACTCTGCTGTCTGCTGCTGAATGTGCTGCTGGCCAGGCAGGTCCCAGCAATTGCAAACAACAGTAATGCAGGATTTGGGACAGCTGCACCACCAGCAGCAGTTGCAGCAGGCCTGCTATAACATAAAAAGGTGGGCAGGCATTTCATCAACTTTGCCCAGAAACAGCAGCAGCAGGATTGCAATGCAGGCTGAGAACTGCTGCAGCAAAGGAAGATGTGCATTTTTGCCTTCAGTGGGGTAGGGTACGAACCTAGCATCCCAGATATGAGACAAAGCCACATAGCACACAAACAGAAAGCCATGCTGGCACAGCAACCTGCTGCTTGTGGTAGGTACAGCAAGGCACAGCTGCTGAACCTGCTGCCTTGGTTTGCTTGCATGTCAGCTGTCCTGCAGGCACCTCACCTGCTTGCAGCGCCCGCTCCAAACTGCTAGTTTTTTTCAGCTCCAGAATTCAGCGTGATCACACAAGATGAATGTCTGCAGGAGAGTGTGTGGACTGGCAGCACTCAACCAACTGTGCTCAACCACCCTAGCTGCACACGCGCAGCAGCTGCCTGTAATGCTGAAACGTTGATCGGTGATAAGCAACAAGATTAGCAGCAGCAGCACAGCGCACAACGTACAGGGCCAGACAGCAGACCGCAACAACAGCGGCAGGGCACTTGGCACACCACAGCTGCAGAGCCCGATCAGCCAGCAGGTGCTGCCCAGAAGTAGAAACGGTTACATAAATACATATGTGCAGGCAGCAGCGCCCTATAGCAGCAGAAAGCAGCAGATAACAGACCCGCGAAAATTCAAAGAGTCGGGGCGCAGCAGGTGGTTTGCAAGCACTTTACTCAAGTTACACAGCACCCCATATAGTGGCTCAATTTGATTTAGATTCGTTGTTGAAAGTTGCATTTAATGAGTATGCTGCCTTTGCGCTACTTTCGTACCAGTGCCTAGTGAAGGCTGGTCAAACTCCAGGTTGCTGCAAACATTAGGTTGACCTGACATGTTATTTCTGTTTGCACTGCTAGCAGAAGCACAGCTGACTCCTGCATATGTTTTGAATCCATGGCTGCAGGGTGGCTGTCCATGGTGCGCAAGCACCCTTTGGGATGGGAGAGCAACCGCAAGTCAACGGGCGCGCGGGTGGCGGCGGTGGTGGCGGTGCTCACGATGCTAGCCATCGCCGGCAGTCCAAAGGGTGCGGCAGGCTATTACAGAGTACACTTTCCTAAGCATGCTGCTCAAATCAAACAGGACCTGAATTCCTTCTGCATGACCCACTACAAGAACTTCAAGCAGTATGGCACGGTGGCAACTCCCAAGCACAAGGGCAGACCCCCAAAAGTCCCAGATGACGTGGCATTAAAGGCCAGTGAAACATTCAAAGCTGGCAAGGTAGTCAAGGCCTACCCAAGTGCAGAAGCAAAGAAGAAAGTCGACGTGCATGTATGGTGGACATCAATCAAACTTGCTTGTCAGGAAAATGAGTACCTGGGTGGCCTATGCAGGAAGTACAACATCAGGCCCAAGCAACTGCTGAAGCGCATGAAAGCTGTTGACCCCAACCTGGTGCGCAGAAGAATAGATGTGAAGATGGACCTGACAGACAAGCAGAAAGACAGGAGAAAGGCTGCAGCAGAGAGGCTCTACAAGATGTTCCAGGATGAGCCAGACTTGCTGAGCAGAATTTATTTTGTTGATGAGTGCAAACTCTGGATGTCCAACCTAGCAGGCGGCGCCATCAAGGTGTATTGCGATGCACATGATGCAAACGTACATGCTGTGCTACCATGCAAGTGGATGCGCAAGGGCCAGGACAACAAACCAGTCAAGCTACACTTTGTGTGCGCCGTCAACGCGGTGCACGGCGCTGTCTACTGCAAGTTCACCACCGGCACAACAGACAACATTGACCACGTTGGCAACCCCAACACACCATACTATGTGAGTGTGTGCTGCTATTACTTAGATGCGCGCCATTGAAAGACATGCCAGCTGTTGCGTTCTGTGTACACACAACGTGGCAGTGCATCTCGCAGTGCCTCAGGGAAGGCGCGCTGCACACCGCGGCCTGCGCTGACCATAACAGCAGAGTAGCTTGGTGACAGCACAATGACACCACCCCCAGCAGCAAGCTGGAAACCAGTCTCCAGGGAATCCTGCCAGTCACTTTCACATGTGCGCACCCGCAGCACACTGCCGCCTGCTGGCAGGAACTTGGCATACGCAGCAGCACAGAAGGCAACGTCGCGCTGCAACAGCTTCTCTGTGCTGTTGTCATACATACCAGTGTCATGGCATGTCCCATCTGCTTGAATCAGCACGCTGCGCTGCGCATGCAAGAAATCGACCCGGCCTCGCCACCACCCTACTGCCACTTGCGCGCACATGCTGTCACATATTCCCAACCTGTACAGCTTGCGCATCAGCTGCTCCTCACTTGCAGGCATGTTGCGTGCGCCTGTGCCACCCACTTTAGGCATCAAACATGCACACTGCTTGCACTCCAGAGCTGCTTCAGTTGCGGCAGCGCGCGGCTCGCAGAACTTGAAGTGCTGCACACCTGGCAGGCAGCCCGTCATGGCCCAGTACAGTGGCCGCTTGCGTATCCCCAAGCTGATGATCCTGGGCCTGCTTTTACCATCTGCCTCAAGCCTGATGAATGGGCGTCCCTTTTCATCCACTTGCACATTTAGCTGCGCTGCTGCTAACAAGGCTTTCCGCTGCCAACCCGGCAAAACCTGCACCTGCAGTTGAAGAGGCAGAAGAAGAAGAAGAACGTGAAGGCCAAGAGCATGACACAGCTGGAGTTTGTCCACTGCATGAAGGAGCTTGCAGAGAAGGCTAACCAACAGCAGCGCGCGCGCGGCACTACGCCGCTGTACATCTTCGACAACCCCAGTGTTCATGTCGGGCAGGATGCCGCAGAGCTCCTAGCTGCAGTTGGCATCAGCCCAGAGCAGGTGCTGCAAATTGCACCCTACTCCCCAGACTTCAACCAGCCCATTGAGCATGCATTCGGCAGCCTCAAGGCTAGCTTCCGCAACCATCTGTACAACACCTACCAGCTGACTGGTGCAGATGTATCACCGCGTGATCTGCAGCGGACGCTGCGTGACATATTCATGAACATCACACCTGCCTCTGTCATGGCTGATGCACTGAGGCTGCCAGATTTGTGGGATGTGGTGCGCAGCAGGCTGGACAGGGTGTTTGTATGCCGTGACAACAAGCAGCGCACGGGTACGGCTGGCAACTGGCCTAGGGATGATCAGCGCTGAGCACGCTGCTGCTGCTGCTGCTGCAGGGCTTAGAATGTATATGGCTGCTGGCTGCACTCTAGACAGCTAGCAGCTGTCAGCAGGTCGTTGATTGACACTCCCTGCAAGCTCACCTTTCTGACAGCTCCTCTGCTGGTTGGGCTCCTGTGTGTGCGCACCGCACGGCGCCGGCGATGTGCTGGTGCCATGCTGTAGCTGGGTGGTTATGTCTCTGTTTTCAACTGTATGCCAGCATGGACAGCCACAGGCATGATAAGTTGATAGATTGTTATCTGATAATAATTGTCAGATGGTGTATTGGTGCATAGACTGGCCCAGAGTGAAAAGCGCGCGCGCGTGGCAAGGCAGTTCTGCCAGGGCAGCAGTGCTGTTGATGGGCAGTTCACATGCAGGCGAGTTGAGCCAATGTGCGTGAATGATTGTACTTGTTACGGCTAAAATTAATTATTGTACGTGCTAACATGTGCTTCATGCAGCTCCAGCTACTGAACCACACGTTACTTGTCTCAACGGTTGCCCTACCAAGCAGGATGCTTTGATGTTGCTGCACTCTTGGCATTGTAATAACATCTATTCAAGTATTTAATTGAGCTGACGCACGGCAGGAGAAAGCTGTGTTTGAGTCAGGTAATCCGTGACGGGGAAGTGCTGCCGAATCAGCCACTCTCGATGCAGACAGCTGTCACGCTGCAAACTTATCCTCATACATAACAGCTGATTCTTACATCTTACTGGGCCGAGAATTTTCTCCGGTGGGACGCCGGGCAGCCAGCCTGGTCACGGAGCCAGTGAGTCCAAGACACCTGTGCAGGCTATGCCAGCTCGATCGTGCTGCGGCAGCAACAGCAGACAATTCGGATTGCTTTTAAAACGTCTTTCAAGACAAGGCTGTGCTCTGAATGTGCTTTTGTGAATTTAGCAGCAGCACTGCATGACCACCAGGCTGCTGCTGCTGCTGTCTTGCCTGGCAAAGTGTGCATTCGAAAAACAGAGGCTACAGCAGGTGACAGCACCCTCCTCTGAGCTGCACTCTGCTGTCTGCTGCTGAATGTGCTGCTGGCCAGGCAGGTCCCAGCAATTGCAAACAACAGTAATGCAGGATTTGGGACAGCTGCACCACCAGCAGCAGTTGCAGCAGGCCTGCTATAACATAAAAAGGTGGGCAGGCATTTCATCAACTTTGCCCAGAAACAGCAGCAGCAGGATTGCAATGCAGGCTGAGAACTGCTGCAGCAAAGGAAGATGTGCATTTTTGCCTTCAGTGGGGTAGGGTACGAACCTAGCATCCCAGATATGAGACAAAGCCACATAGCACACAAACAGAAAGCCATGCTGGCACAGCAACCTGCTGCTTGTGGTAGGTACAGCAAGGCACAGCTGCTGAACCTGCTGCCTTGGTTTGCTTGCATGTCAGCTGTCCTGCAGGCACCTCACCTGCTTGCAGCGCCCGCTCCAAACTGCTAGTTTTTTTCAGCTCCAGAATTCAGCGTGATCACACAAGATGAATGTCTGCAGGAGAGTGTGTGGACTGGCAGCACTCAACCAACTGTGCTCAACCACCCTAGCTGCACACGCGCAGCAGCTGCCTGTAATGCTGAAACGTTGATCGGTGATAAGCAACAAGATTAGCAGCAGCAGCACAGCGCACAACGTACAGGGCCAGACAGCAGACCGCAACAACAGCGGCAGGGCACTTGGCACACCACAGCTGCAGAGCCCGATCAGCCAGCAGGTGCTGCCCAGAAGTAGAAACGGTTACATAAATACATATGTGCAGGCAGCAGCGCCCTATAGCAGCAGAAAGCAGCAGATAACAGACCCGCGAAAATTCAAAGAGTCGGGGCGCAGCAGGTGGTTTGCAAGCACTTTACTCAAGTTACACAGCACCCCATATAGTGGCTCAATTTGATTTAGATTCGTTGTTGAAAGTTGCATTTAATGAGTATGCTGCCTTTGCGCTACTTTCGTACCAGTGCCTAGTGAAGGCTGGTCAAACTCCAGGTTGCTGCAAACATTAGGTTGACCTGACATGTTATTTCTGTTTGCACTGCTAGCAGAAGCACAGCTGACTCCTGCATATGTTTTGAATCCATGGCTGCAGGGTGGCTGTCCATGGTGCGCAAGCACCCTTTGGGATGGGAGAGCAACCGCAAGTCAACGGGCGCGCGGGTGGCGGCGGTGGTGGCGGTGCTCACGATGCTAGCCATCGCCGGCAGTCCAAAGGGTGCGGCAGGCTATTACAGAGTACACTTTCCTAAGCATGCTGCTCAAATCAAACAGGACCTGAATTCCTTCTGCATGACCCACTACAAGAACTTCAAGCAGTATGGCACGGTGGCAACTCCCAAGCACAAGGGCAGACCCCCAAAAGTCCCAGATGACGTGGCATTAAAGGCCAGTGAAACATTCAAAGCTGGCAAGGTAGTCAAGGCCTACCCAAGTGCAGAAGCAAAGAAGAAAGTCGACGTGCATGTATGGTGGACATCAATCAAACTTGCTTGTCAGGAAAATGAGTACCTGGGTGGCCTATGCAGGAAGTACAACATCAGGCCCAAGCAACTGCTGAAGCGCATGAAAGCTGTTGACCCCAACCTGGTGCGCAGAAGAATAGATGTGAAGATGGACCTGACAGACAAGCAGAAAGACAGGAGAAAGGCTGCAGCAGAGAGGCTCTACAAGATGTTCCAGGATGAGCCAGACTTGCTGAGCAGAATTTATTTTGTTGATGAGTGCAAACTCTGGATGTCCAACCTAGCAGGCGGCGCCATCAAGGTGTATTGCGATGCACATGATGCAAACGTACATGCTGTGCTACCATGCAAGTGGATGCGCAAGGGCCAGGACAACAAACCAGTCAAGCTACACTTTGTGTGCGCCGTCAACGCGGTGCACGGCGCTGTCTACTGCAAGTTCACCACCGGCACAACAGACAACATTGACCACGTTGGCAACCCCAACACACCATACTATGTGAGTGTGTGCTGCTATTACTTAGATGCGCGCCATTGAAAGACATGCCAGCTGTTGCGTTCTGTGTACACACAACGTGGCAGTGCATCTCGCAGTGCCTCAGGGAAGGCGCGCTGCACACCGCGGCCTGCGCTGACCATAACAGCAGAGTAGCTTGGTGACAGCACAATGACACCACCCCCAGCAGCAAGCTGGAAACCAGTCTCCAGGGAATCCTGCCAGTCACTTTCACATGTGCGCACCCGCAGCACACTGCCGCCTGCTGGCAGGAACTTGGCATACGCAGCAGCACAGAAGGCAACGTCGCGCTGCAACAGCTTCTCTGTGCTGTTGTCATACATACCAGTGTCATGGCATGTCCCATCTGCTTGAATCAGCACGCTGCGCTGCGCATGCAAGAAATCGACCCGGCCTCGCCACCACCCTACTGCCACTTGCGCGCACATGCTGTCACATATTCCCAACCTGTACAGCTTGCGCATCAGCTGCTCCTCACTTGCAGGCATGTTGCGTGCGCCTGTGCCACCCACTTTAGGCATCAAACATGCACACTGCTTGCACTCCAGAGCTGCTTCAGTTGCGGCAGCGCGCGGCTCGCAGAACTTGAAGTGCTGCACACCTGGCAGGCAGCCCGTCATGGCCCAGTACAGTGGCCGCTTGCGTATCCCCAAGCTGATGATCCTGGGCCTGCTTTTACCATCTGCCTCAAGCCTGATGAATGGGCGTCCCTTTTCATCCACTTGCACATTTAGCTGCGCTGCTGCTAACAAGGCTTTCCGCTGCCAACCCGGCAAAACCTGCACCTGCAGTTGAAGAGGCAGAAGAAGAAGAAGAACGTGAAGGCCAAGAGCATGACACAGCTGGAGTTTGTCCACTGCATGAAGGAGCTTGCAGAGAAGGCTAACCAACAGCAGCGCGCGCGCGGCACTACGCCGCTGTACATCTTCGACAACCCCAGTGTTCATGTCGGGCAGGATGCCGCAGAGCTCCTAGCTGCAGTTGGCATCAGCCCAGAGCAGGTGCTGCAAATTGCACCCTACTCCCCAGACTTCAACCAGCCCATTGAGCATGCATTCGGCAGCCTCAAGGCTAGCTTCCGCAACCATCTGTACAACACCTACCAGCTGACTGGTGCAGATGTATCACCGCGTGATCTGCAGCGGACGCTGCGTGACATATTCATGAACATCACACCTGCCTCTGTCATGGCTGATGCACTGAGGCTGCCAGATTTGTGGGATGTGGTGCGCAGCAGGCTGGACAGGGTGTTTGTATGCCGTGACAACAAGCAGCGCACGGGTACGGCTGGCAACTGGCCTAGGGATGATCAGCGCTGAGCACGCTGCTGCTGCTGCTGCTGCAGGGCTTAGAATGTATATGGCTGCTGGCTGCACTCTAGACAGCTAGCAGCTGTCAGCAGGTCGTTGATTGACACTCCCTGCAAGCTCACCTTTCTGACAGCTCCTCTGCTGGTTGGGCTCCTGTGTGTGCGCACCGCACGGCGCCGGCGATGTGCTGGTGCCATGCTGTAGCTGGGTGGTTATGTCTCTGTTTTCAACTGTATGCCAGCATGGACAGCCACAGGCATGATAAGTTGATAGATTGTTATCTGATAATAATTGTCAGATGGTGTATTGGTGCATAGACTGGCCCAGAGTGAAAAGCGCGCGCGCGTGGCAAGGCAGTTCTGCCAGGGCAGCAGTGCTGTTGATGGGCAGTTCACATGCAGGCGAGTTGAGCCAATGTGCGTGAATGATTGTACTTGTTACGGCTAAAATTAATTATTGTACGTGCTAACATGTGCTTCATGCAGCTCCAGCTACTGAACCACACGTTACTTGTCTCAACGGTTGCCCTACCAAGCAGGATGCTTTGATGTTGCTGCACTCTTGGCATTGTAATAACATCTATTCAAGTATTTAATTGAGCTGACGCACGGCAGGAGAAAGCTGTGTTTGAGTCAGGTAATCCGTGACGGGGAAGTGCTGCCGAATCAGCCACTCTCGATGCAGACAGCTGTCACCCTGCAAACTTATCCTCATACATAACAGCTGATTCTTACATCTTACTGGGCCGAGAATTTTCTCCGGTGGGACGCCGGGCAGCCAGCCTGGTCACGGAGCCAGTGAGTCCAAGACACCTGTGCAGGCTATGCCAGCTCGATCGTGCTGCGGCAGCAACAGCAGACAATTCGGATTGCTTTTAAAACGTCTTTCAAGACAAGGCTGTGCTCTGAATGTGCTTTTGTGAATTTAGCAGCAGCACTGCATGACCACCAGGCTGCTGCTGCTGCTGTCTTGCCTGGCAAAGTGTGCATTCGAAAAACAGAGGCTACAGCAGGTGACAGCACCCTCCTCTGAGCTGCACTCTGCTGTCTGCTGCTGAATGTGCTGCTGGCCAGGCAGGTCCCAGCAATTGCAAACAACAGTAATGCAGGATTTGGGACAGCTGCACCACCAGCAGCAGTTGCAGCAGGCCTGCTATAACATAAAAAGGTGGGCAGGCATTTCATCAACTTTGCCCAGAAACAGCAGCAGCAGGATTGCAATGCAGGCTGAGAACTGCTGCAGCAAAGGAAGATGTGCATTTTTGCCTTCAGTGGGGTAGGGTACGAACCTAGCATCCCAGATATGAGACAAAGCCACATAGCACACAAACAGAAAGCCATGCTGGCACAGCAACCTGCTGCTTGTGGTAGGTACAGCAAGGCACAGCTGCTGAACCTGCTGCCTTGGTTTGCTTGCATGTCAGCTGTCCTGCAGGCACCTCACCTGCTTGCAGCGCCCGCTCCAAACTGCTAGTTTTTTTCAGCTCCAGAATTCAGCGTGATCACACAAGATGAATGTCTGCAGGAGAGTGTGTGGACTGGCAGCACTCAACCAACTGTGCTCAACCACCCTAGCTGCACACGCGCAGCAGCTGCCTGTAATGCTGAAACGTTGATCGGTGATAAGCAACAAGATTAGCAGCAGCAGCACAGCGCACAACGTACAGGGCCAGACAGCAGACCGCAACAACAGCGGCAGGGCACTTGGCACACCACAGCTGCAGAGCCCGATCAGCCAGCAGGTGCTGCCCAGAAGTAGAAACGGTTACATAAATACATATGTGCAGGCAGCAGCGCCCTATAGCAGCAGAAAGCAGCAGATAACAGACCCGCGAAAATTCAAAGAGTCGGGGCGCAGCAGGTGGTTTGCAAGCACTTTACTCAAGTTACACAGCACCCCATATAGTGGCTCAATTTGATTTAGATTCGTTGTTGAAAGTTGCATTTAATGAGTATGCTGCCTTTGCGCTACTTTCGTACCAGTGCCTAGTGAAGGCTGGTCAAACTCCAGGTTGCTGCAAACATTAGGTTGACCTGACATGTTATTTCTGTTTGCACTGCTAGCAGAAGCACAGCTGACTCCTGCATATGTTTTGAATCCATGGCTGCAGGGTGGCTGTCCATGGTGCGCAAGCACCCTTTGGGATGGGAGAGCAACCGCAAGTCAACGGGCGCGCGGGTGGCGGCGGTGGTGGCGGTGCTCACGATGCTAGCCATCGCCGGCAGTCCAAAGGGTGCGGCAGGCTATTACAGAGTACACTTTCCTAAGCATGCTGCTCAAATCAAACAGGACCTGAATTCCTTCTGCATGACCCACTACAAGAACTTCAAGCAGTATGGCACGGTGGCAACTCCCAAGCACAAGGGCAGACCCCCAAAAGTCCCAGATGACGTGGCATTAAAGGCCAGTGAAACATTCAAAGCTGGCAAGGTAGTCAAGGCCTACCCAAGTGCAGAAGCAAAGAAGAAAGTCGACGTGCATGTATGGTGGACATCAATCAAACTTGCTTGTCAGGAAAATGAGTACCTGGGTGGCCTATGCAGGAAGTACAACATCAGGCCCAAGCAACTGCTGAAGCGCATGAAAGCTGTTGACCCCAACCTGGTGCGCAGAAGAATAGATGTGAAGATGGACCTGACAGACAAGCAGAAAGACAGGAGAAAGGCTGCAGCAGAGAGGCTCTACAAGATGTTCCAGGATGAGCCAGACTTGCTGAGCAGAATTTATTTTGTTGATGAGTGCAAACTCTGGATGTCCAACCTAGCAGGCGGCGCCATCAAGGTGTATTGCGATGCACATGATGCAAACGTACATGCTGTGCTACCATGCAAGTGGATGCGCAAGGGCCAGGACAACAAACCAGTCAAGCTACACTTTGTGTGCGCCGTCAACGCGGTGCACGGCGCTGTCTACTGCAAGTTCACCACCGGCACAACAGACAACATTGACCACGTTGGCAACCCCAACACACCATACTATGTGAGTGTGTGCTGCTATTACTTAGATGCGCGCCATTGAAAGACATGCCAGCTGTTGCGTTCTGTGTACACACAACGTGGCAGTGCATCTCGCAGTGCCTCAGGGAAGGCGCGCTGCACACCGCGGCCTGCGCTGACCATAACAGCAGAGTAGCTTGGTGACAGCACAATGACACCACCCCCAGCAGCAAGCTGGAAACCAGTCTCCAGGGAATCCTGCCAGTCACTTTCACATGTGCGCACCCGCAGCACACTGCCGCCTGCTGGCAGGAACTTGGCATACGCAGCAGCACAGAAGGCAACGTCGCGCTGCAACAGCTTCTCTGTGCTGTTGTCATACATACCAGTGTCATGGCATGTCCCATCTGCTTGAATCAGCACGCTGCGCTGCGCATGCAAGAAATCGACCCGGCCTCGCCACCACCCTACTGCCACTTGCGCGCACATGCTGTCACATATTCCCAACCTGTACAGCTTGCGCATCAGCTGCTCCTCACTTGCAGGCATGTTGCGTGCGCCTGTGCCACCCACTTTAGGCATCAAACATGCACACTGCTTGCACTCCAGAGCTGCTTCAGTTGCGGCAGCGCGCGGCTCGCAGAACTTGAAGTGCTGCACACCTGGCAGGCAGCCCGTCATGGCCCAGTACAGTGGCCGCTTGCGTATCCCCAAGCTGATGATCCTGGGCCTGCTTTTACCATCTGCCTCAAGCCTGATGAATGGGCGTCCCTTTTCATCCACTTGCACATTTAGCTGCGCTGCTGCTAACAAGGCTTTCCGCTGCCAACCCGGCAAAACCTGCACCTGCAGTTGAAGAGGCAGAAGAAGAAGAAGAACGTGAAGGCCAAGAGCATGACACAGCTGGAGTTTGTCCACTGCATGAAGGAGCTTGCAGAGAAGGCTAACCAACAGCAGCGCGCGCGCGGCACTACGCCGCTGTACATCTTCGACAACCCCAGTGTTCATGTCGGGCAGGATGCCGCAGAGCTCCTAGCTGCAGTTGGCATCAGCCCAGAGCAGGTGCTGCAAATTGCACCCTACTCCCCAGACTTCAACCAGCCCATTGAGCATGCATTCGGCAGCCTCAAGGCTAGCTTCCGCAACCATCTGTACAACACCTACCAGCTGACTGGTGCAGATGTATCACCGCGTGATCTGCAGCGGACGCTGCGTGACATATTCATGAACATCACACCTGCCTCTGTCATGGCTGATGCACTGAGGCTGCCAGATTTGTGGGATGTGGTGCGCAGCAGGCTGGACAGGGTGTTTGTATGCCGTGACAACAAGCAGCGCACGGGTACGGCTGGCAACTGGCCTAGGGATGATCAGCGCTGAGCACGCTGCTGCTGCTGCTGCTGCAGGGCTTAGAATGTATATGGCTGCTGGCTGCACTCTAGACAGCTAGCAGCTGTCAGCAGGTCGTTGATTGACACTCCCTGCAAGCTCACCTTTCTGACAGCTCCTCTGCTGGTTGGGCTCCTGTGTGTGCGCACCGCACGGCGCCGGCGATGTGCTGGTGCCATGCTGTAGCTGGGTGGTTATGTCTCTGTTTTCAACTGTATGCCAGCATGGACAGCCACAGGCATGATAAGTTGATAGATTGTTATCTGATAATAATTGTCAGATGGTGTATTGGTGCATAGACTGGCCCAGAGTGAAAAGCGCGCGCGCGTGGCAAGGCAGTTCTGCCAGGGCAGCAGTGCTGTTGATGGGCAGTTCACATGCAGGCGAGTTGAGCCAATGTGCGTGAATGATTGTACTTGTTACGGCTAAAATTAATTATTGTACGTGCTAACATGTGCTTCATGCAGCTCCAGCTACTGAACCACACGTTACTTGTCTCAACGGTTGCCCTACCAAGCAGGATGCTTTGATGTTGCTGCACTCTTGGCATTGTAATAACATCTATTCAAGTATTTAATTGAGCTGACGCACGGCAGGAGAAAGCTGTGTTTGAGTCAGGTAATCCGTGACGGGGAAGTGCTGCCGAATCAGCCACTCTCGATGCAGACAGCTGTCACGCTGCAAACTTATCCTCATACATAACAGCTGATTCTTACATCTTACTGGGCCGAGAATTTTCTCCGGTGGGACGCCGGGCAGCCAGCCTGGTCACGGAGCCAGTGAGTCCAAGACACCTGTGCAGGCTATGCCAGCTCGATCGTGCTGCGGCAGCAACAGCAGACAATTCGGATTGCTTTTAAAACGTCTTTCAAGACAAGGCTGTGCTCTGAATGTGCTTTTGTGAATTTAGCAGCAGCACTGCATGACCACCAGGCTGCTGCTGCTGCTGTCTTGCCTGGCAAAGTGTGCATTCGAAAAACAGAGGCTACAGCAGGTGACAGCACCCTCCTCTGAGCTGCACTCTGCTGTCTGCTGCTGAATGTGCTGCTGGCCAGGCAGGTCCCAGCAATTGCAAACAACAGTAATGCAGGATTTGGGACAGCTGCACCACCAGCAGCAGTTGCAGCAGGCCTGCTATAACATAAAAAGGTGGGCAGGCATTTCATCAACTTTGCCCAGAAACAGCAGCAGCAGGATTGCAATGCAGGCTGAGAACTGCTGCAGCAAAGGAAGATGTGCATTTTTGCCTTCAGTGGGGTAGGGTACGAACCTAGCATCCCAGATATGAGACAAAGCCACATAGCACACAAACAGAAAGCCATGCTGGCACAGCAACCTGCTGCTTGTGGTAGGTACAGCAAGGCACAGCTGCTGAACCTGCTGCCTTGGTTTGCTTGCATGTCAGCTGTCCTGCAGGCACCTCACCTGCTTGCAGCGCCCGCTCCAAACTGCTAGTTTTTTTCAGCTCCAGAATTCAGCGTGATCACACAAGATGAATGTCTGCAGGAGAGTGTGTGGACTGGCAGCACTCAACCAACTGTGCTCAACCACCCTAGCTGCACACGCGCAGCAGCTGCCTGTAATGCTGAAACGTTGATCGGTGATAAGCAACAAGATTAGCAGCAGCAGCACAGCGCACAACGTACAGGGCCAGACAGCAGACCGCAACAACAGCGGCAGGGCACTTGGCACACCACAGCTGCAGAGCCCGATCAGCCAGCAGGTGCTGCCCAGAAGTAGAAACGGTTACATAAATACATATGTGCAGGCAGCAGCGCCCTATAGCAGCAGAAAGCAGCAGATAACAGACCCGCGAAAATTCAAAGAGTCGGGGCGCAGCAGGTGGTTTGCAAGCACTTTACTCAAGTTACACAGCACCCCATATAGTGGCTCAATTTGATTTAGATTCGTTGTTGAAAGTTGCATTTAATGAGTATGCTGCCTTTGCGCTACTTTCGTACCAGTGCCTAGTGAAGGCTGGTCAAACTCCAGGTTGCTGCAAACATTAGGTTGACCTGACATGTTATTTCTGTTTGCACTGCTAGCAGAAGCACAGCTGACTCCTGCATATGTTTTGAATCCATGGCTGCAGGGTGGCTGTCCATGGTGCGCAAGCACCCTTTGGGATGGGAGAGCAACCGCAAGTCAACGGGCGCGCGGGTGGCGGCGGTGGTGGCGGTGCTCACGATGCTAGCCATCGCCGGCAGTCCAAAGGGTGCGGCAGGCTATTACAGAGTACACTTTCCTAAGCATGCTGCTCAAATCAAACAGGACCTGAATTCCTTCTGCATGACCCACTACAAGAACTTCAAGCAGTATGGCACGGTGGCAACTCCCAAGCACAAGGGCAGACCCCCAAAAGTCCCAGATGACGTGGCATTAAAGGCCAGTGAAACATTCAAAGCTGGCAAGGTAGTCAAGGCCTACCCAAGTGCAGAAGCAAAGAAGAAAGTCGACGTGCATGTATGGTGGACATCAATCAAACTTGCTTGTCAGGAAAATGAGTACCTGGGTGGCCTATGCAGGAAGTACAACATCAGGCCCAAGCAACTGCTGAAGCGCATGAAAGCTGTTGACCCCAACCTGGTGCGCAGAAGAATAGATGTGAAGATGGACCTGACAGACAAGCAGAAAGACAGGAGAAAGGCTGCAGCAGAGAGGCTCTACAAGATGTTCCAGGATGAGCCAGACTTGCTGAGCAGAATTTATTTTGTTGATGAGTGCAAACTCTGGATGTCCAACCTAGCAGGCGGCGCCATCAAGGTGTATTGCGATGCACATGATGCAAACGTACATGCTGTGCTACCATGCAAGTGGATGCGCAAGGGCCAGGACAACAAACCAGTCAAGCTACACTTTGTGTGCGCCGTCAACGCGGTGCACGGCGCTGTCTACTGCAAGTTCACCACCGGCACAACAGACAACATTGACCACGTTGGCAACCCCAACACACCATACTATGTGAGTGTGTGCTGCTATTACTTAGATGCGCGCCATTGAAAGACATGCCAGCTGTTGCGTTCTGTGTACACACAACGTGGCAGTGCATCTCGCAGTGCCTCAGGGAAGGCGCGCTGCACACCGCGGCCTGCGCTGACCATAACAGCAGAGTAGCTTGGTGACAGCACAATGACACCACCCCCAGCAGCAAGCTGGAAACCAGTCTCCAGGGAATCCTGCCAGTCACTTTCACATGTGCGCACCCGCAGCACACTGCCGCCTGCTGGCAGGAACTTGGCATACGCAGCAGCACAGAAGGCAACGTCGCGCTGCAACAGCTTCTCTGTGCTGTTGTCATACATACCAGTGTCATGGCATGTCCCATCTGCTTGAATCAGCACGCTGCGCTGCGCATGCAAGAAATCGACCCGGCCTCGCCACCACCCTACTGCCACTTGCGCGCACATGCTGTCACATATTCCCAACCTGTACAGCTTGCGCATCAGCTGCTCCTCACTTGCAGGCATGTTGCGTGCGCCTGTGCCACCCACTTTAGGCATCAAACATGCACACTGCTTGCACTCCAGAGCTGCTTCAGTTGCGGCAGCGCGCGGCTCGCAGAACTTGAAGTGCTGCACACCTGGCAGGCAGCCCGTCATGGCCCAGTACAGTGGCCGCTTGCGTATCCCCAAGCTGATGATCCTGGGCCTGCTTTTACCATCTGCCTCAAGCCTGATGAATGGGCGTCCCTTTTCATCCACTTGCACATTTAGCTGCGCTGCTGCTAACAAGGCTTTCCGCTGCCAACCCGGCAAAACCTGCACCTGCAGTTGAAGAGGCAGAAGAAGAAGAAGAACGTGAAGGCCAAGAGCATGACACAGCTGGAGTTTGTCCACTGCATGAAGGAGCTTGCAGAGAAGGCTAACCAACAGCAGCGCGCGCGCGGCACTACGCCGCTGTACATCTTCGACAACCCCAGTGTTCATGTCGGGCAGGATGCCGCAGAGCTCCTAGCTGCAGTTGGCATCAGCCCAGAGCAGGTGCTGCAAATTGCACCCTACTCCCCAGACTTCAACCAGCCCATTGAGCATGCATTCGGCAGCCTCAAGGCTAGCTTCCGCAACCATCTGTACAACACCTACCAGCTGACTGGTGCAGATGTATCACCGCGTGATCTGCAGCGGACGCTGCGTGACATATTCATGAACATCACACCTGCCTCTGTCATGGCTGATGCACTGAGGCTGCCAGATTTGTGGGATGTGGTGCGCAGCAGGCTGGACAGGGTGTTTGTATGCCGTGACAACAAGCAGCGCACGGGTACGGCTGGCAACTGGCCTAGGGATGATCAGCGCTGAGCACGCTGCTGCTGCTGCTGCTGCAGGGCTTAGAATGTATATGGCTGCTGGCTGCACTCTAGACAGCTAGCAGCTGTCAGCAGGTCGTTGATTGACACTCCCTGCAAGCTCACCTTTCTGACAGCTCCTCTGCTGGTTGGGCTCCTGTGTGTGCGCACCGCACGGCGCCGGCGATGTGCTGGTGCCATGCTGTAGCTGGGTGGTTATGTCTCTGTTTTCAACTGTATGCCAGCATGGACAGCCACAGGCATGATAAGTTGATAGATTGTTATCTGATAATAATTGTCAGATGGTGTATTGGTGCATAGACTGGCCCAGAGTGAAAAGCGCGCGCGCGTGGCAAGGCAGTTCTGCCAGGGCAGCAGTGCTGTTGATGGGCAGTTCACATGCAGGCGAGTTGAGCCAATGTGCGTGAATGATTGTACTTGTTACGGCTAAAATTAATTATTGTACGTGCTAACATGTGCTTCATGCAGCTCCAGCTACTGAACCACACGTTACTTGTCTCAACGGTTGCCCTACCAAGCAGGATGCTTTGATGTTGCTGCACTCTTGGCATTGTAATAACATCTATTCAAGTATTTAATTGAGCTGACGCACGGCAGGAGAAAGCTGTGTTTGAGTCAGGTAATCCGTGACGGGGAAGTGCTGCCGAATCAGCCACTCTCGATGCAGACAGCTGTCACGCTGCAAACTTATCCTCATACATAACAGCTGATTCTTACATCTTACTGGGCCGAGAATTTTCTCCGGTGGGACGCCGGGCAGCCAGCCTGGTCACGGAGCCAGTGAGTCCAAGACACCTGTGCAGGCTATGCCAGCTCGATCGTGCTGCGGCAGCAACAGCAGACAATTCGGATTGCTTTTAAAACGTCTTTCAAGACAAGGCTGTGCTCTGAATGTGCTTTTGTGAATTTAGCAGCAGCACTGCATGACCACCAGGCTGCTGCTGCTGCTGTCTTGCCTGGCAAAGTGTGCATTCGAAAAACAGAGGCTACAGCAGGTGACAGCACCCTCCTCTGAGCTGCACTCTGCTGTCTGCTGCTGAATGTGCTGCTGGCCAGGCAGGTCCCAGCAATTGCAAACAACAGTAATGCAGGATTTGGGACAGCTGCACCACCAGCAGCAGTTGCAGCAGGCCTGCTATAACATAAAAAGGTGGGCAGGCATTTCATCAACTTTGCCCAGAAACAGCAGCAGCAGGATTGCAATGCAGGCTGAGAACTGCTGCAGCAAAGGAAGATGTGCATTTTTGCCTTCAGTGGGGTAGGGTACGAACCTAGCATCCCAGATATGAGACAAAGCCACATAGCACACAAACAGAAAGCCATGCTGGCACAGCAACCTGCTGCTTGTGGTAGGTACAGCAAGGCACAGCTGCTGAACCTGCTGCCTTGGTTTGCTTGCATGTCAGCTGTCCTGCAGGCACCTCACCTGCTTGCAGCGCCCGCTCCAAACTGCTAGTTTTTTTCAGCTCCAGAATTCAGCGTGATCACACAAGATGAATGTCTGCAGGAGAGTGTGTGGACTGGCAGCACTCAACCAACTGTGCTCAACCACCCTAGCTGCACACGCGCAGCAGCTGCCTGTAATGCTGAAACGTTGATCGGTGATAAGCAACAAGATTAGCAGCAGCAGCACAGCGCACAACGTACAGGGCCAGACAGCAGACCGCAACAACAGCGGCAGGGCACTTGGCACACCACAGCTGCAGAGCCCGATCAGCCAGCAGGTGCTGCCCAGAAGTAGAAACGGTTACATAAATACATATGTGCAGGCAGCAGCGCCCTATAGCAGCAGAAAGCAGCAGATAACAGACCCGCGAAAATTCAAAGAGTCGGGGCGCAGCAGGTGGTTTGCAAGCACTTTACTCAAGTTACACAGCACCCCATATAGTGGCTCAATTTGATTTAGATTCGTTGTTGAAAGTTGCATTTAATGAGTATGCTGCCTTTGCGCTACTTTCGTACCAGTGCCTAGTGAAGGCTGGTCAAACTCCAGGTTGCTGCAAACATTAGGTTGACCTGACATGTTATTTCTGTTTGCACTGCTAGCAGAAGCACAGCTGACTCCTGCATATGTTTTGAATCCATGGCTGCAGGGTGGCTGTCCATGGTGCGCAAGCACCCTTTGGGATGGGAGAGCAACCGCAAGTCAACGGGCGCGCGGGTGGCGGCGGTGGTGGCGGTGCTCACGATGCTAGCCATCGCCGGCAGTCCAAAGGGTGCGGCAGGCTATTACAGAGTACACTTTCCTAAGCATGCTGCTCAAATCAAACAGGACCTGAATTCCTTCTGCATGACCCACTACAAGAACTTCAAGCAGTATGGCACGGTGGCAACTCCCAAGCACAAGGGCAGACCCCCAAAAGTCCCAGATGACGTGGCATTAAAGGCCAGTGAAACATTCAAAGCTGGCAAGGTAGTCAAGGCCTACCCAAGTGCAGAAGCAAAGAAGAAAGTCGACGTGCATGTATGGTGGACATCAATCAAACTTGCTTGTCAGGAAAATGAGTACCTGGGTGGCCTATGCAGGAAGTACAACATCAGGCCCAAGCAACTGCTGAAGCGCATGAAAGCTGTTGACCCCAACCTGGTGCGCAGAAGAATAGATGTGAAGATGGACCTGACAGACAAGCAGAAAGACAGGAGAAAGGCTGCAGCAGAGAGGCTCTACAAGATGTTCCAGGATGAGCCAGACTTGCTGAGCAGAATTTATTTTGTTGATGAGTGCAAACTCTGGATGTCCAACCTAGCAGGCGGCGCCATCAAGGTGTATTGCGATGCACATGATGCAAACGTACATGCTGTGCTACCATGCAAGTGGATGCGCAAGGGCCAGGACAACAAACCAGTCAAGCTACACTTTGTGTGCGCCGTCAACGCGGTGCACGGCGCTGTCTACTGCAAGTTCACCACCGGCACAACAGACAACATTGACCACGTTGGCAACCCCAACACACCATACTATGTGAGTGTGTGCTGCTATTACTTAGATGCGCGCCATTGAAAGACATGCCAGCTGTTGCGTTCTGTGTACACACAACGTGGCAGTGCATCTCGCAGTGCCTCAGGGAAGGCGCGCTGCACACCGCGGCCTGCGCTGACCATAACAGCAGAGTAGCTTGGTGACAGCACAATGACACCACCCCCAGCAGCAAGCTGGAAACCAGTCTCCAGGGAATCCTGCCAGTCACTTTCACATGTGCGCACCCGCAGCACACTGCCGCCTGCTGGCAGGAACTTGGCATACGCAGCAGCACAGAAGGCAACGTCGCGCTGCAACAGCTTCTCTGTGCTGTTGTCATACATACCAGTGTCATGGCATGTCCCATCTGCTTGAATCAGCACGCTGCGCTGCGCATGCAAGAAATCGACCCGGCCTCGCCACCACCCTACTGCCACTTGCGCGCACATGCTGTCACATATTCCCAACCTGTACAGCTTGCGCATCAGCTGCTCCTCACTTGCAGGCATGTTGCGTGCGCCTGTGCCACCCACTTTAGGCATCAAACATGCACACTGCTTGCACTCCAGAGCTGCTTCAGTTGCGGCAGCGCGCGGCTCGCAGAACTTGAAGTGCTGCACACCTGGCAGGCAGCCCGTCATGGCCCAGTACAGTGGCCGCTTGCGTATCCCCAAGCTGATGATCCTGGGCCTGCTTTTACCATCTGCCTCAAGCCTGATGAATGGGCGTCCCTTTTCATCCACTTGCACATTTAGCTGCGCTGCTGCTAACAAGGCTTTCCGCTGCCAACCCGGCAAAACCTGCACCTGCAGTTGAAGAGGCAGAAGAAGAAGAAGAACGTGAAGGCCAAGAGCATGACACAGCTGGAGTTTGTCCACTGCATGAAGGAGCTTGCAGAGAAGGCTAACCAACAGCAGCGCGCGCGCGGCACTACGCCGCTGTACATCTTCGACAACCCCAGTGTTCATGTCGGGCAGGATGCCGCAGAGCTCCTAGCTGCAGTTGGCATCAGCCCAGAGCAGGTGCTGCAAATTGCACCCTACTCCCCAGACTTCAACCAGCCCATTGAGCATGCATTCGGCAGCCTCAAGGCTAGCTTCCGCAACCATCTGTACAACACCTACCAGCTGACTGGTGCAGATGTATCACCGCGTGATCTGCAGCGGACGCTGCGTGACATATTCATGAACATCACACCTGCCTCTGTCATGGCTGATGCACTGAGGCTGCCAGATTTGTGGGATGTGGTGCGCAGCAGGCTGGACAGGGTGTTTGTATGCCGTGACAACAAGCAGCGCACGGGTACGGCTGGCAACTGGCCTAGGGATGATCAGCGCTGAGCACGCTGCTGCTGCTGCTGCTGCAGGGCTTAGAATGTATATGGCTGCTGGCTGCACTCTAGACAGCTAGCAGCTGTCAGCAGGTCGTTGATTGACACTCCCTGCAAGCTCACCTTTCTGACAGCTCCTCTGCTGGTTGGGCTCCTGTGTGTGCGCACCGCACGGCGCCGGCGATGTGCTGGTGCCATGCTGTAGCTGGGTGGTTATGTCTCTGTTTTCAACTGTATGCCAGCATGGACAGCCACAGGCATGATAAGTTGATAGATTGTTATCTGATAATAATTGTCAGATGGTGTATTGGTGCATAGACTGGCCCAGAGTGAAAAGCGCGCGCGCGTGGCAAGGCAGTTCTGCCAGGGCAGCAGTGCTGTTGATGGGCAGTTCACATGCAGGCGAGTTGAGCCAATGTGCGTGAATGATTGTACTTGTTACGGCTAAAATTAATTATTGTACGTGCTAACATG